>JAMJFZ010000116.1:15355000-16555000 GCA_026225945.1 Cricetomys ansorgei | reverse complement strand
TGATAGTTGTAAAGAACAATCCTTTGGCTCTATTGGTTTCTTGTCTATTGTGTTCCAATTTTAAATACCTTTCGTTTCTGCTCTTGGCTTTTAATTTTTTCCTCTGCTTGCTTTGGGATTACTTTACTGTTCTTTTCCTAAACATTAAGATGGAGGTTTAGATTGTTTACTCAAAACTTCTCTGTTCCTTAATTTTCTAAACATTTCTTTCTTGGCACTTCTTTATCTACAGTCCACACATTTGATAAACTGTTTTTGATTTTGCTCAGTTCCCAACAGCTCTACCTTTCCATGATATGTGTATCTTGTGCTAGGGTAGAATCTGTATGAGCATCAGTTAAATCTGCTGTGCTAATAGCCCTGCCCATATCCTCTATACCCTCACCAGTGTTGTTTTTAGACTATTCATTGCTGATAAAATGGACATTTCCAAAGACAATTGTAGTAGTTCTCTTTTGGGCGGCTCAGCAAACAGGACAAGGGGGCTCTTTCATATGTGCAGACCCTGTCAGACCTCAACAGAGGGAACCACCATCACGGCAAGTGCCATACCGGACAGTGGACCCCTGAGCATCCCAGCCCAGGTGTCTTTATTGATATAGAACTCCTCAGGTGCTGATAGCACATGCAGATCATTAGCAATCAGACACCCACACCCACACACACAAATTCAACACCTACAGACAATATAAAACACCAAGACCTAGGGGACCTCTCACTCAACAGTACATAAAAAAAAAATTACTTTACATGTAACTAAAAATAAGCTTCTACAACATACAATTGTAAACTTGTTTATCAGTTCTTCATGTCTATCTTGCATTCTTATGCCCGCTTTGCTCCAGGTGGGCTGCTCCACTCTGAACTCTGACGTCAGCACATTCATCCGAAATTATGGTTCCCCGTGCTCTGTATTCTCTACCTTTTCTTTATACTACCCTTGTGTCATTATCATTATAAACTGACTGTGTCTTCACATCCATTCTGACTTAAATGACTGGTTGAGAAGGCTTACATTTTTGAAAATTATAAATGCTCTTCATTTATATTTATAATTTTACATTTGATTCTATTCATTGCCTTTCTTTATTCTTTCCAACTTTTAAAGTGTATTTCAATTGTTTAAATATTTTTATTTATTTCATGGTTTGATGAGATCTCTCCATTTTATTTGATTTTGTTGGTTTCTCTTGCTATTTTCCTTAGTTCTTCAGCAAACATGTTTAACTTTCAAAATCTATTTCGAATGCATGCTTTAAAAATCAAGTAAGATGTATTTATCTTGCCTTCAGGTGTTTCCCCTCCTCCTCTGTGTGGCAGTTTCTGTATGTAGATCCTGAGCTACTGAATCTATACACACTGGAAACTTCAGGAAATCACGCTGTGGTTTTACCTTCAAGCCTCCAACATTTTAAGAACTGAAGAAAAGAAAGACACTGCATCTGTATTTGCTATTTCTACTGTTCTCCTTCCTCTCCAATGTAAGCTCTGCTTTGGTGTCCTCTCTCCACTAACTCCCTACAGCTGTGGTTCTCAACCTTCCTAATGCTGCGACCCTTCAATACAGGTCCTCAGGTTGTGGTGACCCCAACCATAAAATTATTTTTATTGCTACTTCCTAACTGTAATTTTGTTACTGTGATGAATCATAATGTAAATATCTGATATGCAGATGGTCTTAGGTGACCCCATGAAACGATCATTGGACTGTCAATGGAGTCATAACCCACAGGTTGAGAACTGCCCTAAATCATTCTTTCAGTGAAAGGTGAAAGTCTACTAGTGACAATTATCTTACTTTTTCTCTGTGAGCGTCATTACAGCTAGTAAATTTTTTGTCTTATTCCCAAAAGCCAATTTACCTGATATGGAATTCTGGACTGACAACTTTTCTTTCAGTACTTCAAAAGTGCTGTGCCGTAACTAAGGATTGTGAGAAAGCATCTTGTACACGGTACAGCTGCTCTGCCCACACCTCTACCCTGAACCTTGCATGTGGCATAACTGCTATGCACATACCTCTATCCCCCAAGAAAGCTCAGGTGCTGTTACTGCTACTGTTCCTTCTGCTCTCAGGCTCTTCTCCACTTATGATGGTGTTACATCCTAAAAGGTTCAGGATGCATTGAAAGTGTCCTAAGTATCCATGTGATGCCCTGAGAGAGCCAGCACAGATTTGAAACAGTGTGAGTCAAGCCAAGTCAAGAAGGAGGTTTTCCGTATGTCACCCAATAGGAGGACATGCTAACTCTCAATTAGACTTAGTGAAAATACTGCCATGTATTCCCACTGGCTTCCCAGGCTTCTGAATTCGGTTTAAGGCCATTTCAGAGCATCTGTTCTCAACGTTAGCTCTTAGAAGAGCTTGCCATACCACAGATTTCAGCCTCATACCCAGAGTTTCTGATTTAGCAGGCCTGGCATGGTGGCAAATGACGAGCATTACCAACAGGTTCCAGGTGACTCCCATAAAGGGACATACTAAAACAAAATAAAAAGACAAGAAAAACCCTGGAAAGATGAAAGAAACATTATTCGACCTTCATTTGCTATGGCAACCCTTCCAACAGGCCAGCTCCATTCTGAAACTATGGCTTTGTTTGACCTTTGCCTCTCCTTTTCTGGGAAGGCCTTGCCCATCCTAAATCTGTGGACATTAGCTGCCAGAATGGGCAGGCTGGCTGGTTTCGAACCTTGCTGCTTGTCCATTAAACTATGGCTTTGGACCTTTGCCTGGGAACCTGCCCATCCTAAATCTGTGGACATTAGCTGCCAGAATGGGCAGGCTGGCTGTCACGCTTTTCCCTCAAGCCAGAGCAAACTTAACCAGCTCTCATAAACACTGGGGAACATGCTGGCACAGATGCACATATGGGCAAGTTAACCATTTTTCATATGCAGTTAATCTATAAAAATGTTTTAGGTATCATTGAGGAACCTTCATGAAGGAACTAAAGAAAACTTGCCTGCCCCTCCTTGTGACTTCTGCTGAGAGCTTGTGTTGCCACTTTCACAAGTTCAATCTGATAAGAGGAACCCCCTTTTGACCTCATAATACTCCATACACATTCCATGGACTCCAAAGCAGGAGCAATGTTTTCAAGCTGATAACAGAGGGTCTTCCTCACCCAATCAAATCACTTAAAAAATAATTATAAATCTGACACTCTCTCAGCTCCTTTATGATATGCTGTCCTCCAGAGCCCTTTTGTTCCGAGTCACATCTTCCTGTGAGACCTGACCGTTCCTTCTCTTTCCACTTCTCTGCTGGATGAGTCTCTGTGGGAACATCACATTAACATCCTTATTAAGCAAAGAAGTTTATCTATTGCTTGTACAAACTAGGCACTAGCCCAGATCTAGACCCTGGAGGCTCAATTCTGTCCCCTCAGGAGGCTTATAAATTTGATTTCCCCAAAAGGCTGTCTATTGGAAGAAGAAGAAGAAAAAGAAAGAAAGAAAAAGAAAGGAAGGAAGGAAAGAAGAAAGAAAGGAAGGAAGGAAGGAAGAAAGAAGTTCATAACAATTGCTAAAGAGAAAACATTTCTTCAGTTTTATGACATGCAATTCGGAAAAAAACACATTTTTGCAAATTTCAAGGTCACTTCTAGTCAGAAATGAAGCCCCATACAAAAGAATCTCTCACTGCAATTCATTATAAATGTTACCCCCAATGGACTGTGGGAGGATTCTCGTCATTTATCTGCCCACTCACAGCAATATCTCAAGGGGGTTAGACCTAGTGGCGAACCAGTTCAATTTCTCTTTTCTTGCTCTTTCATAGAATCCTTCGGGGGCCCAATCGCTCTTACCCTTTGCCTGAGCTGAACTTCAGGCTTCGCAAGGCCGGCTGTTGTGTATGCGCAGAGTACAAGAGTTGTCACCTACTCGCCGGGTCCATCGACACTGTGAGGTGAAAGCATTTGTCCCACAATCCTAATGACCCAAGTTTGATCCTGGAGGTCCCAACCAACTCTCAGAAGTCGTCCTCTGACACACACACGTTCCATGGCATGCATGCCTACACACACACACACACACACACACACACACACACACACACACACACGTGTGCACAGGCACCCCCTGTTATATTAGTTATTTCTCTCTTGCTGTCAAGAGACACCATGGCCGAGGCAACTTACAGAAGAAAGAGTTTATTGGGTGAGTCTGTGACAGCATGGTGGGAAACAGAGCAGCAGGAAGGCATGATGCTGGAGCAGAAGCTTAAAGCTCACATCTTACAATTGCCATCAAAAGGCAGAAAGAGACATAATTGGGAAGGAACCGCATGGGCTTTTGTAACCTCAAAGCCCACCTCCAGTGACACACCTCCTCCTACAAGATCCTATCTCCTAATCCTTCCCGAACAGTTCAACTAGCAAAGGAGCGAGTATTCGAATGTATGAGCCTATCGGAGCCATTCTCATCCAAACCACCATACCTAGGCTGAGATATGTTTCTTGTAAACAACAAATAGGTGGATTTGGGTTCTTGACTCATTCAGCCAGCCTCTGTCTTCTAACTGCCACGACCTGCACTATTGAGGGACTTGACTGAGGTAACAGAGACTGAGGAAATGGCAGATGCAGGTGCAGAGAATCTGGGACTGGGTGGACAAAACTCTGAAGGAGACGCAGCAGCAGCCTGCAGCCTCAATGCGTGCGTTATATGTAGTTGAACGAGGAGGTAGGTTTACTATGTACAGATGAAGTAGGAGGCAGGTTAGCTAATCTCAGTAGCTGGGTAGCTTTTGTGTCAACTTGACATAAGCTAGAGTCACCCAAGAGGAGGGGACTGCAATTGAGAAGATGCCACCATAATATTGGCCTCTAGGCAAGCCTGTAGGGCATTTTCTTAATTAGTGATTGGTCTGGGAGGGCCCAGTCATGGTGGATGGAAGCATCCCTAGGTTGGTGGTCCTATCAAAAAGCAGGCTGAGCGAACCATGAGGAGTTAACCAGGAAGCAGCACTCCTCCATGGCCTTTGCATCAGCTCCTGCCTTCAGATTCCCGACCTGCTTGAGTTCCTGCCTGACTTCCTTCAATGATGAACTGTGATATGAAAGTATCAGCCAAATAAACCTGTTCCTACCCAAGCTGCTTTTGTCATTGGTGTTTTATCACAGCGATAGTAACCCTAACTACGACAGGTGTCCATATTTATTTATTTTAAATTTAATTTATTATGTTTTAATTAAAATGCAATTATACCATGTCGCCACCACCTTTTCCTCCTTCTAGTCCCTTCCATGTCCCTGTGATCCCTCTCAAATTCATGCCCCCTTTTCTTTAAGTAAATGAATATATAATGACCTGCTAAGACTTGTGTTGCTTACATGTATATGCTTTTAGGCTTGATCGCTTGGTATCAAATAACTGTTTAGGGGCTCATCCCTGGGGAAGACTAATTCTCCCTCTTTGCTGTGGCTTTTCATCTAGGGGTGGAGAACCATGAGATTTCTTCTATGCATGCTGGCTTGTCAACTGGTGATGCCATTGTTCAGGTCTTGTTTAAGTAGCCATACTTTGGAGATTTCCTGGGTATAGCTTTCATGTCATATCTAGAAGACACAGTCTTGTAGCAGACTTCCTAGTCCTCCGGCTTTCATGATCTTTGCAGCCTATTCGACAATGTCCCTTGACCTTTAGATATAGGGGTTGTGTTATGTATATATGAACAGGGGCTGGGCAGTCAGTTCTCTGTGTTTTGACTATTTGCAGCTTTCTGTAACCGTCTCTGTTTTAAAAAGAAACTTGCTTGCTTGTTTGTTTTCAATGATGGGTAAAAGCTACACTTAATCTGTGTATATAAGGGTAAGTATTTAGAATGCAATTAGGAATTATACTGCTTTAGAAAGTGGCAATAGTAGGCTCTCCTCTAAGATCCATGACCTCACTAAGCATGGGTAGTTGACTAGGTTTCCAATACCGGGCATGATTTCCTTCTGTTGAGCAGGCCTTAAGTCCAATTAGACAGATGTTGGTTACCACCAAGATGTGAATGCTACTATTGCACCCTTTATCAATATTTTGCCATCCTGGTCCTTGTTGTGGTTGAAAGGCATCACAACTGAGTAAGACTATTGGTTGCTCCCATCCACTGGAAGCTTGAATAGCACCTTCCAGTAGTATAAGTTTGTCTTGAAGGATGAGGCTTTCAAATCAGATCCAACTTGTATCCCCTAAGTCCTGTGTCCAAATTATATGATGTCTTCAGTAATAAAGATTTACTTTCCACCTCAGGGAGGCAATCAAGGACAAAGCAATAGCCTATATTATTTTGGGAATTTCCTGGCCCCTCATAGCCAACAACTCAAAAGGATGCTTATTGTGCCTGATACTAGGGTTTTTGTTGGAAAAGTTTATGATTCTTGGATGAAGCATTATCACCCAAGTGGCAAAACTTCATTCAAATTACACACACACACACACACACACACACATACACGTAAGTAATTGCATATATTATATGTAATTTTAGATAAATATAAAGTTATTCCCTATGGCCTTTTCAAACATCATTAATGTTATTCACCTCTCCTCCCTTCCTCTCCTCTTCTGTTCTTCTCCTACCCCAATTAAAGGTTCACCCCATTTTCTCCAGCTTCCCCTTTATATACCCTGTATCCTGCTCCTTTCCTCTCAACTCCAAATTTATAAAGGTAACAACCCATCAAGAAGATGCACAGCTGCAAATGAGTACTCCCAAGCTAATAAGAGTTCCCAGGTTCCAAAAACAAACACTCACGAACACAGAAGCTCACAAAAGTTTGGTAAAGTAATAATGAATAATTTCAGCACCTCACTCTCATGCCTCGAAAGGTCATACAAACTGCAAATTAACCAAGACCCTTCAGAGGTAAGCTATATTTTAGAGCGTGTGGCTATATACAGACTATTCCACTCAAAAGAAATAGAACACACATTCTCTTCAGCAGTCCCTGGAACTGTCTCTTAAAAAAAGACTACATTCTAGGCCACAAAGCATGCCTTATAAAAAACGAAAGAATAAAATTATATAATGTGTCTTATTAGATAATAGTACAATATAACTGGAAATCAATGGAAAGGAAAAGTACAGAATCTACACAAACACATAAAGACTGAACACTGTACTCTTGAAGGACCGGTGAGTCCTTTAAGTTATCATGGGGGAAAATAAGAAGTTTCTAGAATCAAATGAAAATGGAAGCACAACTTCCAAGAACCTTTCAGATACAGCTAAGGCAGTCCTAAGAAGGAAGTTTATAGATATGAGTGCTTATATTAAACAGTCAGAAAAATCTCACATAAATGGCTAACAGCCCACTTCCATGTCCTGTAGAAACAAGAGGGACCCAAAGGCAGCAGAAATAATGAAGGTGTGGGAAGAAATTAATGAAATGAAGACTAAACAAGGGGTGCACAGAATCACCAAAAGCGTTGGGTATGTGAAACAAATAAAGAAGACTGGCAAATGCCTAGCCAATCCAGAATGAAAGAGAGAACACCGAAATTAATACAATTAGAGGTAAGTGGGTTAGTACAGATTTCAGTAAAATGCAGAGGGTCAATACAGAGTTCTCTAAAAACATATATTCCTTCAAACTTAAAAAAAAAAGTTCTGAATGAAATGGAGAAACCTCAACACATATGATGTAACAAAATTGAACTAAAAAGACATAGACAACGTCAACAGACCCGTAACAGTTCACAGGGCGGAGGCAGTAATGACAAGTCTCCCAGAAAGAAAGCTCCAGGACCAGACGGACTCAGGCCTACCAAACCTTTAGAGAGGAGCTAACACCAACCTTCCACAAACTGTTCCATAAAACAGAAAAGGTATTCTGCAAAGCCAGCATTGCCCTGACACCAAAACCAAATAAAGGCACAATTAAAGAAAACTAAGACCAATCCCCCGATAGCATACACACAAATGTTCTCAAAACCCCCTTGACTCCCACCCTAGAGTGCATTCCTGTGCTGTGTTATTCTTGATTTGCACACCTCACATCCACAGAGTGAAGTCCTCTTGGCAGCCTAGTGCCAAGACTCATGGTCCACATCTGCCAGTATCCAGTTCAGTTCCCTTTGTGCTGAGTCTCCTGCTCATCAATTACCATGGCATTTTCACGCCCTATCATGTCACCTGAAATCCAGGCTTTACTCGAGATTCATAGGATAATAAAACTTACGAAATGTACCCTTAATACATAATGTACATGATAGGAATTTGTCTAAAATCACAGTGTGTTGCATGCCTCTATTAAACACCATCTGAAACACTATTTTGAGTCTATGTAAGTGTAATAATTTAGTGGTTGAATATAATTTTATTGTACTGAAGTCCCATCATTTATTAACCTCCGATGTTGGGTATTTAGGTTATTTCCAATTTTGCTTGGATTTAAATGAAACTTGGTAAAAAAACACTGAATTTGGGGGCTACATTAGGGCATCTAACAAATGAGTCTAATTCTTCAGATTCTGAAGGAAGGGGCCTTATTATACCCATAAGTAAGGTTCTCAAAATAGTACTGAGTTAGCTCCAAAAGCTCAAATCTCATGAGCAAAGAGCTGTTGTATAATGATTTTAAAACTTACTTCTCATCAATTCATCTAATTATTCAGTGACTCTAATTTTTTTTTACTGTTGATTTTACTTAATTATGCAACATATTCCATGTCCAATGGGGGAATAGATCCTCAGCCTTAGCGGGTCACTGGTTCAGGTGCTGAAAGGGGTTTTGGATGGAGACTGGGGAGAAACTAAAGTGACTTTGAAGGATAGGAAGTTGAGGCCCTCAGCCCTTGGCTCTGAGACTTTCGGCCCGTAAAGACTTGCCAACTCTCCAGAACTCTTCTCACTGGGTCCTGAATGTCCCCTCCTCTGGCTCCTCGCAGCTTTTTGCTATTTCTTTTTGTCATTTTCCAAGATTCTTTAATTAACTTTTTGATTAGAATACAAGCCCCAAGTTTCACTGTGACAAGTTCGTGCAAATACTTGCTTTTTTCTTATTAACCCCCCGCTGTCCTCCCCTGCCACGTTCTTGTTCTCATCTTTTCACTGGCCTCCTTCCCTCCAAAGGCCCCCCTCAGCCTGGACTCTTTCATCGGCTCTCTCTTCTTCTACATCCCTTCTTTGTTTAGCTCTATGCACCTCTTCTGCTGTTCAGCTGGCCGCTTGACACCTTCCACAGCTGCTGGGCCTGCCCGGGAAGCCTGCCTCTGCCAGGGCTGCACCCAGCCAGGCGTGAGCAGGAGTGGCCTCTAGCTGTGGGACTCCGTGGACCACTCAGGAGCAGGAAGCCAGGCACAATAGGGATCCTTTCACTCAGGCAGGAGCCCAGGCAGGATGGCATCCTGGTCTGCATCCATACAGGCATGGCATAGGAAGCCAGGGCTCGAGCTGGGAAAGCTGGGTGCCCACAGAGCCCCTAGTCAGGCTCTCAGGCACCAACCTGGACAGCCTTCAAGGTCGCTGGGCTGCGTTGCTGCCTCTGCCAGCGATGGCGTTGCCGGCGCCATTCTGGGCGTTTGTGGCTACTTCTTCATGTCACAACTCAGCACATACACTGAAAATAGGAAAAGTAATACTTGTTTGGACCAACAGCCTTGCCTCAAAGCACCAATCACAGTCATCTGGGCTTATGTTTGGGACCAATCACAGCCTTGACCACATTAGAACTAGAGAAAGTAGTCTCTCTACCAAAGAAGGCCTTCCCCTCTGGCCTAGATGACGATGGTGTCAGGGTCATCCAGAGTTCATCATTTTGATAGCAAAAAAAACCTGACTGTACACTGTCTGCAACAGCCTGGCCGTGTGGTGCCTTGATCAGCTGCCATCTCCGTGTAGCTGTCTCGGGCTCTCTGGGTTGTTCAATATGGCTGGTTCTGGCTTGAGGTTAGTGAGGTTGGCTCCTGGCCCTTTTTACCCAGAGCAGCAAGGGGAAGTCCAACAGCTGCTAATTAGGAGGTCCAAGCACTCTACCCACTGTCTGCGAGTATTTATAGGAAAATGAACATCAATCAGGAGTGTTTACAAAATAGACTTAAAGGCTTATTGTTAACGCTAACAGTGCCTGTTAACAGATTTAAGCAGTGCTTTAACCGTGCCAGTGTCCAGTGCCCAGGGAGAGGCGTCCTTAACCATCCCATTAACCACCATGCCCTGCTATCATTCTCTCGCTCTCTTTCTCTCTCTCTCTCTCTGCCCCCCTCCCCTCCTGGCTCTCCTACTTCCTCTCACATATTCAGGCGGGCTTCAGACTCCCTATATAGACAAGGGTAACCTTGAACTTCTGATTCTCCTACCTCCTCCCGAGGGCTGAGAATACCACCACGCCCAGTCTAAACAGTGCTGAGGACTCAACCCTGGGCCTTAAGCGCACTAGGCTAGCACTCTGTGGACCAAGCTACATTCCTAGCCTCTAGATATTTTCTTGATATCTTGGAAACCATAATCATTAGGGTAGCAGTCTGTGAGGGTGGGCTCTCAGAGGCCTCGGTGCAGGTCTGGAGAGAGGAGAACATCTGCACGGAAGAGCCATTAAAATCATGCACCAAGTAGGGGTTAGGTTACTGACGTGGGCTACGGCCAGGACTTAGAATATGGCCCAGGAAACGATAGCATGATGACCCCAAAGAGCTGTTGAGATGATGGCTCCCACCTCTTCTCCTCGAAGGCCCTGAACCCTGGTTCTGGGTCTTGACTTCCCCATCTTTTTCTCAGATGCTTATTTAGTCTATCCCTGCTTCTCTTTCATCACCTGGAAACTTGCTGAAATTCACCTCCTCCACCCCACCAGAGCTACCCCAGCCACCGCACTGCCTTCATCATGGATAATATGTTCTCTTTGAGATTTCTTCCAAAAAGTGCAGAGAACGGGAAGAAGTAAACCTGGCTTCCATTTACCACTGTGACTTACAAAAATCTTTGGAAGTCATAACTTAATGCTTCACTAAGGTGCTGGCCCAGCCGCAGATGCAATGGCTCAGACCTGGGACTTACTGAGCTTCTCTCAGTCTCAGTTTTGATTTTTCTTTCCTTTAAGCCACGAATTTCACGTCTGCTTTATTTTAAGTGTCTAAGTGTTAAGGCCCAAGGTTTTCTGTTTGTTTTGGAAAGGGGTGAGGAGATGAATATGTGTGTGTACACAGTTGTATTGCAGTTCAGTGATACGGGTCAAATCCTGCTTGGAGAATTTATGGACATGCCTTCTGTGTCTATTCATGGTTTGTTTTGTGACTGTCTATGGGGGTGTTTGAAAAGAGTAAGTATATGTATATTAAAGAACTTTAAAAAATCCTCCCTTGAGGGGGTTCTGTCTTTGGAGATATGTCTGGAAATCACCACCCTCAGCATTATATAAAGATTCTTGTTTCAAGTCCACTGTGGTTTGACAATATCTTCAAAGGTCTGTGTATTAAAGGCTTGGTCTGTTTGTGGTGTTATTGGGAGGTGGAGGGGGTTTTTAGGAGGGCCTTTTAATCAATGGGGTCCTGAGCAAGGGATTCAGATTGCTGAGGGCAGGCCCAGAAACAAGTGCTGAACCCCAGCTCCCTCCTGTCTCCCTCCTGTTTCCTTGCAGCAGAAGGTAAGCAGCTTTCTCCAGCCTGACTTCCCACCATGATGAGCTTTTCCAGCACAGGCTCAAACAGAACTAAGGACTATGCATGAACCATAACAAACCTTTCCTTCTTTTTAAGTTGATTTCCTCAGGCATTTTGTCACAGTGACAGAAAGCTGATTAATGAAGATATCATACTTTTGAGTTTTATATTTAAAACTTGAATCGACTTTGAGTTTACTCTGGCACAACACAGCAATCTATTTATACCTTTTTCTAAATTCTGGTGCAGGCAAACTTTGCTTCTATTTTTTGATGGGTTTGTCTCTATCCAACTCTGTACTTAAGTATTAATCCCATTAATATGCTCCATTTTCAAGCTACTTAACCATCTCACATCTATTAATAAAATTCTCCTTGGTTATTCTCACATAACAATTCATAGCTGGTAGTGATTTTATGTAGTAATGAAAAGGAATGTGTTGTTTATTATCTTCTTAGGGCTTCACCTAAGCCCTTTAGATAAATGAACTATTCTCTCATTAATAGTCATAAATTTGGAGTCACCTCAAGAGACCACTGGATCTTGTGTCTAATTTCAGTCCAAAAGGACGTATTAAGAATGTCTTTGAACCTGTAAATCAGCCAGCTGCCAACATTTAATTGGGTTAGATCTAACACTTGTGCTCTGGAGGTCAGCTCATTTAGTACCTGAATGTACATTTTTGCAGTTAATTTATCTTGGAAGTTTCATTAGGAAATGATATTGCTGAAAATTAATCATTTTATGGGTGAATTCCTGGGAGGTTTCCCGGTCACAGCAGGAGACTAAACACTCACACAGGGCATTTTCTCAGTCACTGCAGCTACACTTCATGGTTCAGAAGTCCGTGGCCTTGGCTCCTGTTGGTCAGGGCTTTTAACCATATCACGACTGTTTTCTGAATCCTGCTCAGATTGGATTCTTTGTTCCGTCTGTATGAAGCTGAAAAGTCTTCCTGTCGGGAGTGAGTCCTTCGGGGCTTCCTAGAGATAAGAACACTGTCTTTGAGGTTTGGATCTGAGACCAACTTCAGTTCAGCCCCAGCCCTTTCTAGTCTACCTGCACCTTGAAATGTGTTCAAAATGCGGTTGGCAGACCCGTTTCCTGGGTCACTACTATCTTATAAGACACCTTTATGCAAATCAGGCCATGGAGATAGCTCTATAAAAGCATGACCCAGAGACCACCTTGACTACCTTTTTATCAAAAAAGGGGAAACCATGTACACGTCTGTTGCAGAAGTGTATTTTTACTTATATATGTACTATTTGTTTTGTGAACCCTTGGGTGAGGGCTGTCTTGGGTGGGTGTGTTGTTAGCAGGTGTCGTACAGCAGTGTGCTACTACACACCCCGACCCACCATTGTACCCGTCTTTTACATTTTTCATACGATATAGTTTGGTTATGTTCTTTCCCCTCCCCCAGCTCCCCCCAGATTTCTCCCTATCTCTATCCACCTAGCCTCATGTTCTCTATCTTGAAAACATACAAAACAAAAAAGCACATGTGTGCATGCATGAGCACACACACAACACACATACTCACACGCACACATGCTCACACACACACACACACACACACACACCAGAGACCATTTTATGTTGGTTAACAACTCTGAGCATGAGGCTCGCTATGGAGTGTGGTTGCTATATCCAGTTTTAGCTTCTGGGAGAGGAATGAAAAAAATCCATTTTCCTCATTATAGCCATTTTAAACATATTAGTAGTGGTAGGTATTATCGCTGATTGTCTAGGCGATCTCAAATGTCTTCATCATGCAAAGTAAAAACTTTTTCCTTTTCCCCCCTCAAACCTACTATCTGAATTTTACTATTGTAGGTAACTCAGATAAATGGACTCACACGGAATTCTTCTTTTGCTGATTGGCTTACTTGGCGTAGCGGAATGTTCCCAGTATTCGTCTGTGTTCTGGCATGTGGCAAAATTTCCTTCCTTTCTAAGGGTCAGTGATCCTGCTTGCTGTGATGTACCACATTTTGTTTTTCCATTTCTTCCAGGTTTTGGCTATTGCTAACATGGGGGTGTTAAGTCTCTCTCCAAGACCTTGCTTTCCGGTCTGTGGGCTATGCACCCAGGAATGGTATCTGCTGGGCCATTTGGGAGTTACGTTTTCCTTCTTGCTGACCCGCCATACTGTTTTGCAGGTCACTTTGCCATTTTGCATTCCCATCAGTGAAGTGCAGGATCAAAGTCCCTCTGCATCTTTGCCGACACCTGCTGCTTCCCTGTGTTGTTGTCCCTTTTTAATCCTAGGCATCCTAGTGGGTGTGGCTGATACCTTATTGTGGTTTAAGTGGTATCGCCTTAATAATTAATGACATTGAACATTTCTTTCGTATACTTTAGGCCACTTATATTTTCTCTGAAGATATATACTGGTTCAAGCTTTTATCCCACATTTTAAACCAAATTATTTGTTTTCATGTTGAATTGTATTCTTTATAAATTCCATATTCTTTTATTAGACATGTGATTTGCAAATACTTTCTCCCACTCCATAGGTTGTTCTCCATTATGATATGTGCCCTTTAGTGCAGGGACATTTTAAATTTTGATAAAGTTCAATATACCTGCTCTTAACCTTTGTTTTCTGTGCCAAGGAAATCATTATTAGATCCAAAGTCATGATCTTTTTTTCCTCTTTTTTTCTCAAGTTTTATAGCAGAGAATTATGTTCAGGTTTTGTTGTAGCTTGAATGTAAAATGTTTCCCACAGATTCATGCATTTGAAGATTTGGTACCAGACTCCTGGTGATTTGGGGAAAGCTATGGAACATTTAGGAGGTGTCCTAGCTAGAGGAAATGTGGCAATTGGGGGTGGGGTGACATAGGAATTGAGCTTTATGAAGGCCCTGCTCTGGGGCCCTTTCTTTGCTTCCTGTTCTGCCAACACGTAGAGAGCCGGAACCCGTCACAGCTCCTGCAGCACTGGACCGCCAGCCACCATGGCTTCTCTGCCACAATGAACTATAACCGTGAGTCAGAGTAAATCCTTCATCTCTTAGGTTATTTCCTGTCAGTGAAGAAAAATGACTAATACAGGAAATTGACACCAAAGTGCAGTCATTACTGTGGCTCCCTGTCCCTGTATTTTAAAGGCCTTTGGAACTGGTTTGTGGGACGAATGCAAAAAGGTTTGGACCTATGGGTTGAGGAACCACTAAGTGCTGTAAGCAGTTACTGGGCCATTCTGATCAGAGTCTGGGAGATCAGAGTGTTGATAGAGATGTGAACAGTGAAAACTGCTTTCAAGATTTCAGAGGGGAGCAAGACTTCATCAGGAACTGAGCTAGATGTAACATTTGTGTTACATTTTGGCCAAGAATGTGTCTGTGTTCTGCCTGTGTCCTGAAGTTTTTAGTAAGGCTTAATTCAAAAGTCATGGGCTAAGTTGTTTAGCTAATGAAATTTCAAGACAGTGTGACACTGAGGCTGTTGTATGCTTACTGCTCACTGCTACTAGGTTTATAGTAAGAGAGGGCAAACAGATGTGAAAATGTACACTTTGATGAGAAAATGGGTGTGAACTGGAGTTAAAGTTGCAGGATGCTGTTAGCACACTATTCTTGAAGATAGTGCCTTTAAGTAGGACACTAGAACCTTGTTCCCAGGGGAAAGATGTCTTGCTAGCAAGACATGCCCACCTACAAATTCCAGGTGTTAACAACAAAAATTTGTTTGAAAAGCTTTTACTTGAAGAGAGAGTGTTCAGAGAGACTCCCCAGGGCACTCTCCTTGAGCTAGGCCCTGTAGGGAAACGTTTTCCCGGATTCACTCAGAGGCTCCTGTAGATGCTCCAAGAGGTGCAAGGCTCCATCTGAAGCTGCAACAGAACTTTGCATTGTCATCATTGCTGGGCTTACAAGTGTGAAGATACAAGAATGAGCGGCCATTGTGATTTGCATCGTAGTTCCAGAAAGGCACAAGGTAGCGTGAAGCAGCGTCAGCTTCCCTTCATAGAACTCTTGAGGGGACTGTGTTGAATCAGTGAAGGCAGGTATCTCAGGGTGTGGGAGACACCAGGACTGTGGAAAAGCTGTCTAATACAGATTCCAGGCACCAAATGGACCGGTCCAAGAAAGAGGCAGTCTGTGTTGTATGAAACAGGGAGAGAGGGACCACCATGAGTTCTAGGTCCCAGATGAAGCTGCAGAGTTTGCCGTTTGTCTGGCTTTCATTCAGTGTCATTAATACCCTTTGTTTCTCCCCCTTGGCATGGGAAAGTTTGCCCTGTACCATCATTTGCTGGAAATCTGTAACTTTTAAGAAATTATTTTGTGGGAGCATACAATTAAGAGAAAGCCTTGCATCTGAGAAAGGCCTTTAGGACTGAGCTTTGGAATAGCACTGGAACCGCAAGGCTATAGGGACTTTTGAAGTTGGACTGAATGCATTTTGAATTATGAGATGACCACGAGCCCGTAGAGGTGAGGGGAAGAATGTTATGGTTTAGATGTAAATGTCCCCCTTGGGTTCGTGTGTTTAAACATTTGGCTCTCAGATGGTGAAGTTGTCTCTCAAGGCTGTGGAACATTTAGGATACGGGGCCTCACTGGAGGAACTGGGTCATGGGAGAGTAGTCCTGGAGGTTTATAGCCCGACCCCACAGCCCCCTTCCTTCTCTCTCTCTGTCTCTGTCTCTCTCTCTCTCTACTTCATGATCTGTCAGGATGTACTAAGGTTCAGAGAGTTAGGTGCACATTACTGTTGCCATGGAGCAGCCCGGTGCTATGTCTTCCCCATTGTGATGGAATATACCTCCATTAACTGTGGTCAGAATAAACTCTTCATCCACCAAGCTATGTTTTGTTTGGCATTTGATCATAGCAAGATGAGAGGTAATTAATACCAGTCTCCAATATTTTAAGTAGAACTCTGTCCCAGGACAAAGCAGTAATTTTTGTACCTGGTGTAGAACAAGGGTCTGACTTCATTCTTTCATGAGTAGATATCCATTGTCTAAACACCAAAATTTGCTGGGAAGTCTCTTCTTGTCCACACTGAATGTGAAAAGTTCTTGTCTGCTGTGCTCCAGGGTTTGTCTCTGGGATTTCTGCTCTGGTCCATCGGACTATATGTGTATCTTTACATCAACTGGACATTTTGGTTACTGTTGCTTTGTAATGAATTTTGATCAAGGAGTGTGATATTCTAACTCTTCAAGACTTCTTTGGCTGTGTGACAAAGACTGCAAGCACAGCAAACGAGAAGAAGGCATGTCTGCCTGGGTACAGCTTGTGTCAGAGCATCCAGCCCACTGAGGAAGGTCAGCTCTCTGCTTCTCACCAGACGCTCACCAGGGAGCTCTAGCCTATTCATCCTTCCTCTATGGTCAGCTCCTCCCTTTAATTAAATTGGATCATCATCATAACATTTGAAAGTTCCATTTGACCACTGAAATATATGAGTTGTTTTGTGTCTTATAGATTGCCCTAGGCATCCTGGGATTCCCTGTGTTTCCGGCCATGGAGGATGACTAGCTGCTCTTGTTAATTACTCTAGCTATAAAGGGTAAAGAAGACATGGTTCTCTAACCACCACACGTAGGACATTAGCCCTGGACCAAATACCATCTCCCAGCACTATTTGTTTGACATGGACACTGCAAGCAGTCGTCTTTGACTGGTATTACAATTACTGCTCTTTACCTGGGTCTGTTGGTTAGAGATTTTAAGGTAAATGCACCATTCAGCTGCAGCAACCATGCAGGTCTTTCTGGCATCTTTTTAGTATATACCTTGTCTAGTCCTATGATACTGACAGGTGGTACCCACGTTCTTCAGCATGGGAAGAGGTTTGCTCAGAAACAGTCACCCACTGGTATTCATTGGGGTTTGTTCTAGAAACTCTCCACTAGATACACAAATTCCCAGATGCTTACATTCCTAATGCAAATTGACATAGTAGATGTGCATGGACATGTCTTCCTACATACTTCAAATCATCTCTAATGACTTACAGTACATAGTGTAGTTGCTATGCAAATGCTATGTAAATCGTTATTATATTTATTTTGTATGATTATGTTCCTTATTGACATTTTTTCTGATATTTTCAATCCACTGTTAGTTGAATCAATAGATACAGGAACTTTGTTTAGTGAAATATCTGTATCTGTTTGACAACCAAGAGAACATTTGTTGGCTTTGTATAGAAACCAGATTCAAACTTCTCTAAGCAAAATATTAGATTTTACTGTCTCATTAACCAAAAGAAAGGCTGGGCCTTAAAAGATGTTACCAGGCCTCTCCCATTCCCTGCCTCTGCCTGTAGCTTTCTTTCCTCTATGCTGTCTGCAATCTCAATAGGTTTTCCTATTAGGTAACAACTTGGTCCCTGAAGGGATTCTACGCTACTCACCTCTTTAGGGAGCAAACACATCCCTTCTCTAGTGACTCGAAACTAAACATGAGAGCATACTATCCCTGGCCTGTCATAACCTATATGCATAGCATTAGCCAGCAGGAGGAGGAAACCTTCTGGTGGGCAGGTCTCAGTCACTCTGTTACCAAAATGGAAGGGCAGTCATCAAGCTAAACTTCATAGATATGGCATGGGGTTGGAAACGTGGGGTACTATGACAAAATAGTTGGGCGATATGCTGATCAGGGACACATTACTTACTTTATTTTTAAAATACTTAAAAGAATCCCCAAATAATTTTAACCTAATTATCCATAGTATAGGAAGCTTTTTAAGTATTCTCCATCTGAGTTCTATCTGAAGACATCTCAGAATGGAGAACTCACGGCATCGGACTGTCTTCAGTTTCAGTGGGTATTCTTTCACCCATTCCAAGTCTTTTTCTAATTTCTAAAAAAAAATTAAATAAGATAAGTAAAAAAAAAAAAAAAGCCTCTCAATTCTCTCTGTCATAACTTCTTAAGAAAAATTATGATTTTTACCTTTCCAAAAGAGTGCTTCAAAGTGTTTGAAATAAGCATGTCCTTTATAGTTTATGTTTTCTTCCTAGTGACTTCTGAAGCTTCTAGATTCAGCAGTCTTCAGCTTCAGTGAGTGACACTGGCTGCCTGACCTCCACCTGATGTCTAACAATCCCGCCCTACAGATTACAGGATTAGTAACTTGATGAACTGCTTGTTCAAAGTAGTTTCTGAATATTGATTAAAAACTGCTTATTTCTCCAAAGTAGGTTAACTTTTACCAATGAACATGGTAACTTTGGTTAATATTAAGTTCAACACTGAAGCTACTATTGTCAGACTATTTCATAATTTACCTATAATCACTACAAGAGCTCTTAGGATTGATTATTCTTCATGCTATCCCATTTCACAGCTTAATCTCAGTTTAGGCAGCTAGGAAAGAGTTCATGAATGTATTAGTTTATTTTCCTCTTTTCTGTGACAGAGTACCTGACTGAGAGAAGCCAGGGAGGCGAGGGTTATTTGAACCTTTGGTTCAGATGGAACCGTCCATCACTGTGAGAAGAGGCGCACTCAGCACATGAGGGTAGGAGCTTGCAGTGTGGATCATTTCTATCGTGGCCATTCAAGGAGCAGAAAACTCAGCCAGAACGAGAGAAGAATCTGGCCCTCAAAGCCTGCTCATAATTACTGACTTCTGCTATCTAAGCCATGTTTCCCAAAGGTTCCACAATCTGCTCAATGTCACTAGCTGGGGACTGGGTATTCTCACACGACCACCTGTCGGGGATATCTTAAACTTAATCTCTGATGACATTAGTGTTCGAGCCCAGGTAACTTTGACTCTGAAAGCAGGCTTTTCCCTCTTACATCAGTCCCTGAGGCGGAGGCCAGTGGAGGTTATCAGATCTGCTTCATCTGAGCTGTTGGATACTCTGTGCATATTTTTTACTGCTGAAATGAATCTGGTGCTCTTATTGCGGGCTATGCAGAGAGTAGTTTGCATAACAAGCCTACGACTCTTGTTTGCTTGTTTGCAAGAATAACTTTTGCTGGGGACCAAGTTTTGGGAAACTTGGATTTCAAGAGTTTCCATCATTCCTTGAAATGGCTCGCTGTGCATAAGTTGTATTTTCAAACAATGTGATCAATCCTGAATCTGGGTTTTCCTTCACGGGATATGAAATTTTAGTATGTGTTAGGCATGAGTGTCTCTGCATAGCCAGTTTAGAAAGAAAGAAAGAAAGAAAGAAAGAAAGAAAGAAAGAAAGAAAGAAAGAAAGAAAGAAAGAAAGAAAGAAAGAAAGAAAGAAAGAAAGAAAGAAAGAAGGAAGAAAGAAAGAAAGAAAGAAAGAAAGAAAGAAGGAAGAAAGATGGGCATATATCATATATATATTCTTCATAAAGTTGTGTGTGTATATATAGTCATTCTGATTTTAACTCCATTCCTTGATAAGACTCTTGAATAAGAGGGTGAGAGAACAGGCCTGTATTCTGGTTGCTTCCCGAAGCTTCCCTCTGTTGTTGAGGGAATCTGAGCAATTCATCAAAACTTTGAGAAATAATTGCCAGACCGGTTACATATTTTTCTCCAAGTGTCATTGAAATCAAAGAATATACTTCATTATATTGTTATCTAGAATTTCTTCGCATATTTTTTACGATAAAATTGAGGCACGCAGTCTGAAATAGTCTCATTTTTCCCCTCTTAGGTAGTTTTATATTAGTTATATTCGACTAAAAAAGCAACAAGCTGCCCTTGCTTCACTTCCTCTTGCCAAGTCTTTTGTTCTCCCTTTACAACACTCAAAAATGATTACACATTTGGCAAATGTTAACAATTCCTTTAATTTTTTGGATCCTATCAACATCTGCATCCTACAGATCTCAACGTGTGCTGACGCCCCACCCCCACCCCACTCCGGATAACCAGTCCTTTCCTGGATTCCTATCTCCTGCATTCCTCCAAATAATTGGTCTGTATCATCTAAACTATCAAATGTATGAGGTTAGAGCTTTCAGATGCTACTCTATACGATCACCCCATCCCTAGGCTGGAACTCGCAGTCCTCCTGGGAGCTGGGTTACGGCTGTGAGCCGCTGCACTGGGACCAGCAGCCATTGTCCCTATTTTTGCTGTTGTTGTTATTTACTTTCTTCTGTTTGGTTTAGGTTTATATTTCTCTTCTTATATATTTCGTTCATATTTGTTCTTTCTATTATATTTACCCAGGGCCACACATTTTCCTTAAGCATGCCCTGTGTTGCGTTTAACAAATTATATATTTAAAAAAAAAACTTTATTTTCAGTTAGTTCAAAACATTTTTATTTCATTGGAGATTTCTCCTCCTACTCAGATTGTAGTAAGAAACATGTTTAATCTCCCAACATCTGAGACATTTCCAGCCATCTTTCTGTTACTGATTTCTACTTAATTCTATTGCGGTCTGAAAGCATATCTTGTATGAATTATATACTTTTAAATCGGTTCAGCATGTCTTGTGGCCCAGAATGCGGTCTATCTTGCTGAACATTCCCCGAGAGCTTGGGAAGAAAGAGTGTTCTGTAGCTGTTGGATGAAATGCTTCATAAACCTCAATTAGGTCCCGTTGACTGATGGCTGTTCCCCTCTCTGTCTTCCTGCCTGTGGATCTGTCCACACTGACAGCAGGATATGCAAGTTGCATTTATAGTATGGAACCCATCCATTTCTTCTTGCCTTCTGCTAGGTTCCCTCAACTTCAGCTTTATGCTGTAAGGCAGGGATAGGTTGGACACTGTGTCGTCTTGGACACTTGGCCATTTGTCCTTATAGAGAGTTCTCTTTATCCTAGAGAACTTGCTTGATTCTAAAGCTAGCATGGTATGAAATTAATAAAGCTGCCCTAATTGTCATTTTTAGATATTTATTTTTAAAATTTTATTCTACTATACAATACACCTTGACCACAGTTTCCCTTCCCCCCACTCCTCCCAGCCATCACCCTTTTTCCCCAGATTCATTCCTTTTTTGTTTTCCTCCAGAGAAAAACAGGCCTCCTGGGGATACCAACCAAACACAGCATAACAAGATACAATAGGACTAGGCACAAACCCTCACATCAAGGCTGGTGAGGCAACCCAGCAGGAGGAAAGGGGTCCCAAGAGCAGGCAAAAGAGTCAGGGACACTCCTTCCCAACTCCCACTGTTAGGAGTCCCACAAGAACACCAAGTTAAACAGCCATAACGCATATGCAGAGGACCTAGCACACACGCATGCAGGCTACAAGATTGCTGCTTCAGTCTATGAGAGTCTCTATGAGCTCTGCTTTGATTCTGTGGGCCGTGTTCTTCTTGTGACACCAATCCCTCTGGCTCCTATAAATCTTCCTATTTCTCTTCCATGGGGTTCCCAGAGCTCTGCCTAATATTCGGCTGTGGGTCTCTGCATCTGCTCCAATTAGCTGTCGAAGGAAGCCTCTCTGATGACACTTGGGGTAGGCACCAATCTGAGTATACCAGAATATCATTAAGAATGATTTCTTTTCCAATTATGTTTGGTTCTACCCTAGGTCTCTGGGCTATCCAGCCTCTGGTTCCTGGCCATCAGGCAGTGTGGGGCATGGGCTCCTTCCAGTGGTGTGGGCTCAGGTAGACCAGTCATTGGTGGGCCACTCCACACGTTCTGCTCCTCCATTGCCCCAGCACACCTTGCAGGCAGGACAGATTGTAGGTCAAAGATTTCTTGGCTGAATTGGTTCCCAGTCCTGTCACTTGAAATCTTGCCTGGTTACAGAAAGTGGCAGGTTCAGGCTCTGTATCCCCCATTACTAGGAGTTCTTGCTAAGGTCGCCCTCGTAGATTCCAGGAAGTGTCTACTACATTAGGTTTCCACATCGGCCCCAAAATGTCCTCCAATTCCAGTCATCTCTCTCCACTCTCTCCCTCTCTCTCTCTCTCTCTCTCTCTCTCTCTCTCTCTCTCTCTCTCTCCATCCCTCCGTCTCCTGATTCCTCTTGTTCCCAACCCCACCTGCCCCAAGGACATGCACAAAATCCCTTCTATATCCCCTTCCAAGGGAGATCCATGTGTCCTCCTTTTATGTATGTGTTTGTGTGTGTCTGTCTGAGGATACAGCACATGTGTGCAGGTGCTTGTGGAGGCCAGGAGAGGGATGTTGGATACCTTGGAGCTGGAATTACAGGCAGTTGTGAGCAGCCTCATGTAGCTGCTAGGAATCCAACTCAGGTCCTTCAAAATAGCAACAAAGTGCTCTTAATCGCTGAGTCCCCTGTCTCAGGCTCGTGTGGCGTTTCTTTCTCCATATCTCTGTTTTGCTCTTAATCTATAGCATATAAATCTTAAGCCATATGCTCTTAAGTTTCAGTGGAAACCTTCTACAGAAGTAGTCCTGCTATAGAAACCATACATTTGGTCTTGCACCTTAGGGTTCCGGAGTTGCTGTCTCTGGCAGGTGTGTTTCAATCTCTGGTGCTGATGCCTTCGCAATGACAGCACTTACGTTGGCCATCACCTGTCTTTCCTAGTGGTTTCCTTTCTGTCTCTCATTTCTTTTCTGCTTCCTCTAGTTAACATCGAGCATTTTTATAATGTGTCTGCTTTCTTTTTTAGTGTATCAATTCTATATCGTTATTTCTTTAAATTATTTGGTGGCTGCCCTTATAATCGTCAGAAACCTGCATTCCCAGTCATTCTGGGGTTCCCGGTCCCCACCCACATCCACAGCACTGTTGCTGCTTGTTTACAAGCAGCGAGCACACTGCTGCAAGCACGGTTTTGAGCAGCCATCTACCAGAGCCAGGAAGAAAATCAGACATTCGTTTTCCCCTCGACTATCACTTTTACTTCCTTTATGGAGATTCTGCATCTTCTTCTTATTAATGAAGGACTTAGTCTTTTATACAAGGCAGATACATTAAAAATAAATCTCTATTTATTTATTACCTAAAAGCAGTTCTTTTTTTATTTCTACTTCACTTTTGCAAGAAAATTTTCATCACATAGCAAATTCCAGGTTGGTGGAGGCTTCTTGTTGAGTGTTTTGTTTTTCTCCAACACTTTGAACATTTCATTCCACACTTCTGCTTGTATGGTTTCTGAAAAGACGTCTGATCACTTGCTGTCTTTTTCCTCTATAAATGAGCTATTTTTTCCTTTTGACTCCTATTAAGGTTTTTTTTTTCTTTGTCTCTGGTTTTCTGATGTTAGAACTGGTGTGGGAATTTTTAAAAAATTGTCCCACCGAGTGTTTCTGGGTTTTCTGGGTTTTCTGGATTGGTTGTTTGAAACGTCATTGATTTTGGAAAGTTCCTCTCCCTTCTCCTCAAATTACTGTGTTACTACCACACACACACACACACACACACACTATAGCCTTGTGGTTTTCCCACAGTCCTTGTCCTTACCTTTGCTCCTTTGCATCCCAGGTGGGGAGGTTGTATCGGAGCCTCTGCAAGCTCATTGGCATTTCCTCTGTTGTTCCAGTCTACTACTCACCTCAAAGGCTTTCCGTGTTTGTGATTTCTAGGATTCCGTGTGCATTCTCTGCTACTACTTCTGTGTCAGCATAACAATGTTTTGAACTGCGTGTATTAAGTTTAAAAGCTAGTTATGGAACCCCTTGAAAATAGTGAATGACTTCTAGTATCCAAAACTATACTACTGGTAACAAGCACTGATTCCTGTAAGAATTAACTTCCTGTTAAGATGTCTTGATCTCCTTGCTGTCCAATAAAAGCCCTGAAGACAGTTGAACCAATGGCCAAATGCATGGGAACACAGGCATTGCCTGTGCATGTCGTGTTCATTGTTTTCCCAAGCTGTAGTGCACGGGAGTTGGGTGAGGTCTTCAGTAGAAATGCAAGTGAAAGAGGTTTCTGTGCTTGTATCCACAGGCTAACCATCCCATAAAGCAATCAATTAGCACATCTAGCTCTAGGCTGGAGTCCAGAGTCCACCTGGAGCAGAGCTCTTCTCTGCCTCCCTCTCTTGGGCAACGTGGTTCTCTGTCTGGAATGACTGCCTTCGTTCCCTTCCCAAAGTTTTTTTCTTTGGAGGATCTGCCCCAAATTCTCTAACCTAAGTCCCTCCCGGATGTTCACACAGTGCTGATCATCCTCGGGAAGAGGAGTTAACTTCCAGCTCAACCCTTCACAGCACAGTGTTCTTTAAGGAATGAAGCATGTGTGTGTGTGTGTGTGTGTGTGTGTGTGCCTGCCCTGAAGGGAAGTAGCTGTACATCTATCCCTATGCCCTATTTGAGCCTTTTGGGAACAAGGACTATGTCTCTAATATCACAGTCTACAACATATTCTCCATCCTCACTGTGTAATAAAAGCCCTATGATCATTCGCAGATGTATGCAAAATGGCTGGATGAGAGAGCACTGGGATACTTGAAGGGAGACTTATTTCATAGGCAGATCAGCGTGGAGGCATTCTGTTACTGTCCTGCACTTCCTGCCCTTCATCAGGTCCAAGAAGCAGTCATCCTCAGCAGCTGTGCCTGCTACTTAATGAAAGACCAGTGGCCAAAGGAAGATGCCCACTATCCTGAGAAGAACAGGAAACAATCCTTCCCAATAGGCTTCCTTCTAAGATGGGGAGGTACCTGTCTCAGCTGCTAGGCACCAGGGAGAAGGAAGGCAAGCTTGGAGGGTTATAAACCTCACCCAGCATCTCCTTTGGTTCACTGCCATCTGGCTGCAGGTGGGCACCTTATGGATGATGGAGCACCGTGGGAGCGTTGTTTCTTGGAGCACCCCGTGAGAAATGCAAATGTGCATGTCCAGACCAGAGTCCTGCATTCCACAACCCTGAGCACACCCACACATGACCAGGGCCTGTAGATGCCTGCTTATGCCTGAATCGTTACAACTAGCACCACGTGACCCTGAAGCATTCCAGAGGGGACAGTGAATGATATGCACCTTCCATATTTTTAAAATCACTCTCATTACATAGTGGGAGAATTTAAAACAAAACCCAAATGTTACCTTTGATCAGAAACTGCCTCCACTTCTAATATCCAATAGATAAGGGCACTTAATAAACACCTCGTATTTTTATTTCATTCCACAAACTTATCAGTAATTCCTTCGTGTGATAAAATGTCTAGACAGTGTGAAAATTTCTCTGGTTATTTTCAGAATGCTTGTATAGAGTAAACCTATACAAGTTATGATCTAAGGTTTGCTCATGGCAGTTGGTCTACATTCCCACTGAGATGTCCTTTTAAGTCCTACTGTGATGCCCAGCGTTGATTGGTGACTGTAAACTCGACAGGATCTGGGGTCTTGGGCATATGCCTGTGAGGGATTGTCTTGCTGAGGTTAACAGAGTTGGGAGGAGTCATTGTAAAGGAGGGTGCCGCCTTTCCCTGGGCTTGGTCCTTGAACTGCATAAAAAGGAGGAAGTTAGCTGAGCACAGCATTCAGTGCTCTCTTCTTCCTAATTGAGAAAACAAGGTGACCAGCTGCCCCAGGCCCTCCCTCCTGGGCTTCTCCACCATGATGGATTACGCCCTTAAGTTGAAATGCAAAGTAAACTTTCTACTTGTTTGCCATAGCACGAGACAAGTAACTAATACTCTTTCCTCCTCTTTTCTTGTCACTTACTAATTAGAAAACTCAGATCAGTTGTCCTATAAAGCTTCGTACTTTCTAGACTTGACATATCCGTTGTGTTGTTCACGCTTTACTCTCCCTCCTTCATACTTTCCTATAAGCAGTGGAGGAATCAAAAGTTTTATCCACTCATAGGTTCAAGTATTTTGGAAAGGATGTTTCATGTATACATTTCATTACATCTTATCAGAGGGGAAATGAATGCCTAATATATTTTTATTTTGATGTTAGAATTGGCAAAGTTTTGGGGTGTTGTGATAGCTAACCTTGAGTGTTAACTTCAAATATCTTGGAAGAGAGAACCTCAATTAAGGAACTGCCACCATCAGATTAGCCTCTGGGAATGACTGTGGGTGCATCTTCATGACTGTTGCTTGTTGTAAGAGGACCCAGACCACTGTGCCTGGTGCCATCCCTAGGTAGTACATACCCCTAGACTATGTCGGAAGAGCCTGGTAGCAAGCCACTAAAGCAGCATTCCTCCACGGTTCTGCTTCAGAGTTCCTGTCCTGCTTGAGTTCCCATCCTGACTTCCCTCAAGGAGAGACTGGTTTCTAACCTATAAAACAAAATAAGCCTTCCCTCCCCTGCTTTCTTTTGGTCCTGGTTTCTCTTACAGCAACAGAAAAGTAAGATAGGCATGCGTTGTTGCCCTTCAGAACAAATTCACAAGATCTTCAGATACAAGTTTTAGCAGGCATAGACATTCTTTTCTCTTAAAAAATATGTTTTTAATTGAAATACAATTTGATCACTTTCCCTCCTTTTTCCTCCCTCAGTCCCTCCCAGCTATCCTCTCTTGAAACTCTTCCATGTCCCCCCACTTTCGAGTTGACAGCCTTTTTTACTTTGATTGCTGTTGTTACACATATACACAGGTATGTACAACAACAATAATGTATGTATGTATATATATGTATGCACAAATTCATACATAAAACTTGCTCAGCTTGTTTTTGTGTATATATGGTTTCTGAGCTGACCACTTGGCATTGGAAAACCAATAAGGGGGCTCATCCCTGGGAGAAGCTAATTCTTCTCCTGACAGTCATTAGGTGGCAAGCATGGATGTTCATTGCTAATGGGACAATAGTCCTATTATTTCCTTATGGTTATAAGAATGTGAGTTTTTTGTTTCTTTCATTTCTCCTACTTCAGTAACCAGCATTATATATAAAGGAATAATAATTTGATTATATTTGAAATATTTTATTATGTAATATGTTATATTATATTATACATAACGTTAACATATTATATATTGTATAGTGGACTCTACACTAAGATTCTAGTAGTCAGATTGATGCTAGTACTTAGGAGATGATAGTCTCATAAAGATTCAGGCCTTGGTTTTTTGGACCATCTTCTATAATTTTTATATGTACCTTTAAACTTGATTTCAAACTTTATAGTGAAATACTTTATAAAATCCTGATGCATCCTTTTGAAAAAAGTGAAGTGGCTGGAGAAGGAAGGTCATCAATACCAACTTTATTAGAAATAGTTTAATGTCTGACATTTGATTCCAAAAATAACTAGACAAACAAAATTAATAACACCATGTCTACTTGTTAGTTGTATGTCAAATTGACGCAAGCTAGAGTCATCTGAGTCCAGCCCCTCCCATGTCCCCACCCTCTAACCCTTCCCATGGTGGCTCAGTTTCAAGTAACAGACATGATTTTCCTCCTGTTGAGTTCATCTTAAGTCCAGTTAGGACTATTCATTGCTTCTGTCCCTTGCTTGCAAGATGCTTTCTGGTACTATAGAAACAAGACCACAAGAAGGAGACTTTAAGGTTAGATCCAGCTCAAATCATCTGATTCCTGTGTCCTAACTGTGTGGTGTCTCCAGCAACCTCTCAGAGGCAACCCCAAGGGCCTTAGAATAGCATATATTGTTTGGGGAATCGCTTGGACTCTCCTGACCATCCTTCCTAGAAAGGGGATTTCTCTTGCCTGTTACTGGGGTTTTGTTTGTGTATGGTTCTTGAGGGGAGCATTGGTAGCTCCAGTAGCACAACTTAGGTAATCTCTGTGTGTGTGAGTGCACATGGAAGCATACACATATATATGGCGGATAAATTAGATTAATATAAATACGACTTCTTGATGCTTTAATCAAACAACCTTTGTGAGTGTTACTTGTTTTCCCTCTTTCTTCTGCACTGACCTCCCTCCCTCCCTCCCCAACTGAAGCTCACTCCCCATTTGTTTCTCATGTTCCACTCCATATCACCGGTGTCCCACTATTCCTCTACCAAGCCACCCCTCCCCTGTGGTCCCTTTATACTTTCCTGGTTTCTGCTGTTACTCAAGGTTATATAATCACATGTAAAGATGTGGAACTAGGAGTCTCAGATGAGAGAGAGCATACTGAGGCCTGGGTTACTTCACTCAACTAGGTCCACCGTTTATCTGCAAATATCATAATTGCAGTTTTCTTTACAGAAGAATAGCATCCCATTACGTATACGTATGGCATTTTCATTAGCCATTCATATGTTGAAGGGCACTTAGGTTTTTTCCATTTCCTGGATGTTGTGAATAGAGCATCTATAAACACTGTTGATCAAGTATCTGTGGAGCCCTTTGGACATATGCCCAGTTGTGGTATACCTGGGTCATATGGTAGATTTGTTTCTTCATATTGGTTTCTAGAGTGGCTGCACCAGTTTTCATTCGAACCAACAATGAATGGGGGTTCCCCTTTCGTCACAACCTTACCAGCAATGCTTTGTTGATCTGGGTTCTGGGTTCCAGATGAATTTTATGTCATTTTCTATTTATATGAAGAATTTTTTGAGATGACATTGATCTGTAAGTTGTTTCTGGTAGGATGGTCATTTTCACAGTATTAATTCTACTAATTCATGAACATGAGATGGTTGTCCATTTTCTAATGTCTTTCTCAATGTCTTTTTTATTTTTTGGAGATTTGAAGTTTTCATTGTAGAAATCTTTCACGTTCTTGATCAGGTTTATTCCTAGACACATTATTGTCTTTGATGCTATTGTAAATGGGAGTGTATCCATGATCTATTTCACCATTGTTGGTGGTGTGGAGAAAGGCTACTCATTTTTGTAAGCTGATTTTGTATCCTGCCACATTGCTGAAATTAACAATTGTTTCTAGAAGTTTCCTGGAGAAACTTTCGGGATCCTTCATGTACAATGTCATATCCTTATCAAATAGGGATAATTTTATTTTTCCTTTCCTATTTGTACCCCTTTAATTTCCTCCGTCTGTCTTATTGCTCAGCTAGTGCTTCAGACACCACATTGAGAAGTGGTGATAGTGGGCAGCTCTGTCTCATTCCTGATTTCAATGGAATTGCTTTGAGTTTCTCTCCATTTAAGACAGTGTTGGCTGTGGCTTTGTCTTATATAGACCTGTTATGTGGAGATGTGTTCCTTCCAGTTCTACTCTCTTTAGGACTTCTTCATAAAAGTATGTTGGATTTTATCAATGCCTTTTTCTGTACCTATTGAGATAATCATGTGATTTTTGTCTTTTAGTCTATTAAGATGATTTATTATATATATTGACTTACATATGTTGAGCCATCCTTTATCCGGTATAAAGCTGACTTAATCAGCGTGGATAGTCTTCTTGATATGTACCTGTGTTTGGTTTGTAGTGCTTTATGGAAGACTTTTGCATCTATACTCTTCAGGGATAATGTTCTGTAGTTTATTTGGTGAGAGAAAGAGAGAGAGAGAGAGAGAGGTTCTCTATCTATCTGCCTGTCTGTGTGTACGTATGTATGCCTTTACTTTCTATGCGCGGTCAAGTAACACTGGCTTCATAGAATGAGTGAGAGTCCTTATGTTTTTATCTTTCCAAATAATTTAAGAAGTATTGACTGCAGTTCTTCTTTGAAAGTCTAGTTGAATTCTGCTGTGAATCCATTTGAGCCTGGGTTTTTCTTACTCAGAAGGATTTTTGTTACTGTTTCAAATTTCTCCTTTATTACAGGTCTATTTAGGTTGTTGATCTGTTCTTGATTGAACTTTGGTAGCTTGGATGAATCAAGAAATTAATCTATTTCTTTTAGATTTTCCAACTTAATAGAGTACAGGTTTTTAAAGTATTCCCTAATAATATTCTGAATTTCTTTTGTGTGTATTGTCCTGTTTCCCTGGAAAATTCTAATTTTGTTGATTTGTTTCCTTTGATGAGTTGGATGTTTATCTTCTCAAAGAACCGGATCTCAGATTCATTGCCTCTTTGTATTGTTTTCTTTGTTTATATTTCATTGATCTATGCTTTGATTTTTTTAAAATTTCTTGCTGGGTATTGGGATAAGGCTTGATTTTTTTCCTTGTTTTTTCCAAATTCTTGAGTTATATCATTGAGTAATTTATTTGTGGTCTTTCTGATTTCTGATGTAGACACTTAGGGATATAAACTTCCAACTGCTTTTAACGCGTCCCAGAGATTTAGTTGTGTTGTGTTCATTTAGTACAGAAATATTTTTATTCCTTTCTTGATTTCTTCTCTGACCCATTCATCATTCAGTAGTGAGTTGTTTAATCTCAATGAGTTTATACCCTAAATAGAGTTTTGTTTGCTGTCAATTTTAAGTTTTACTGTGTAATGGTTAGATTGGATACATGTAATTATTTCAGGGTTTCTGTATTTGTTAAGGTGTCCGTTGTGTCCCAGCATGTTATCTATTTTTGAAAAGATTCTACATGCTACCAAGTAGAATGTATATTATGTTCACATTTGGGTAGAATATTCTGTAGATATCTGTTAGGTCTATTTGATGTGATGCCTTTTAATTTCCAGGTTTCTATATATCTATTTCCCAGATGACTTACCAAGTGGGGAAAGTGGAGTATTGAAATAGCCTACCATTACTGGATTTGTGTTCTTCTGTATTTTAACCCCATTACCATCCTTTTCAATGAAGTTGGATGCACCAGAATTTTGTACATATATGTTTAGTATTGAAGTATTTTCTTGATCACTTGATTAGGATGAAGTGTTATGGTTTTGTCTCTTTGGACTAGTCTTAGTTTGAAGTCTATTTTGTCAGGTATTAGAATGACCATGGTTACTTGCTTCTTGATCCCTTCTGCTTAGAATACTGCTTTACTATCCTTTAATTTAAGGCTGTGCTTATCTTTAAAGCTAAGATGAGTTTCTTACAGACAACAGATAAATGGATTTTGTTTCTTAATCCATTCAGCTAGCTGGTGTCTTTTAATTAGATGGTTGAGGCCATTAATATTTAGAGTTATTATTGAAAGTGTAGATTATAGTCATTTCCTTGTTGGTTTGATGGTTTGTGGTCTTAGTTCTGTTTTGTATTTCATTAATTATAGTTTTATTTGTTTTCTCTCTAGTTTTTTGGCTGTGGTTATTCCTGTTTGCATTTAAAGAATTGCTTCCAGTGTTCTGTTTGGAATTTTTTGCTGGATATGATTTTTTTGAGTTGTTTGGTTCATGGAAAGTTTTTCTTTCTCCTCAACATGACAGATAGTTTTGGTGAGTAAAGTAGTCTATGATGGCAGTTGTGGGCTTTTAGAAATTGGAGAGCAATGCTCCAGGCTTTCCTGGCTTTCAGAGTGTCTATTGAGAAATCAGCTGTTGTTCTGATGGGTTTTATTTTATATGTAAGCTGTGTTTCTTCTCTTTAAGCTTGCACTATTTTTTCTTTTTTCTGTCTATTTAGTGTGTTAACTATAGTATTCTGTGGGGAATTTCTTCTCTGGCCCTGTCTAGTTGGTGTTCTGTAGGCATCCTGTATGGACATGTTTTACCTTGGTTTGGGGAAGTTTTCTTTTATGTATTTGTTAGAGATCTGATCTATGCCAAAACTGGAATTCTTTTCCCTTTCTATGCCTGATTCAAAGATTTCGTCTTTTGATGGTATTCCTCATTTCCTGCAAGCTGCTTTCCTGAGCTTTTAAACTTTTTTCACACGCACTGCATATTTGATCTAGATCTACTTTGTCTTCCAGCCCTAATAGTCTATCTTCTGCTTGACTCATTCCACTTGCAAGGCTTCCCCGTGCACTTTCTAATTAGGATGTGAGTTCTTCAATTCCATCTCCATTTCAGCTTGTGTTCTCTTCAGCATTTCTATCTCTTCATTGAATTCAGTTTTCAAAACCTGAATTGTCTTTATCATTCCATTCATCTGTGTATTTGTATTTTCTTATACATCATTCATGTATTTATTGTTACCTTCTTAGATTTCAATGACGTTTGTTCACAGCATCTTTAAGTTCCTTAAATTCTTTGATAAAATATATGATTGTTCTTTTAAACTCTTGTTCTGGGGTTCATCCAGGTAGTTCTTATTAAAGAACACTTATATGAGGGTTAGTAGATTTAGAGGTAGACATACTGTCTTGGGCATTCATATTGCTTTTGTTTTTGCAATTTGACCTAGACATGTGTTCTTCTTTTTTGCTTTTATGTCTGATGTGAGAATCTGGCCTGCTTTAGGTTGGGCCAGTGCTGAAGTTGTATGATCAGAGACATGCCAGATAAAGCTAATCCAAGGCAGCAATAGCTACCAAACCATGGCTCTTGAGCTTGGCCTGTGGGTGTAGAGATGGCAGTGGATGGGTGAAGGGTGGGAGAGGGAAGAAGCATCTCACCAGTCAAAGGTGGCTCACAAACACAATGAGTTCAAAGACCACAGGACTAGAGCTAGGTCTACAGGCATAGAGATGGCAGCAGGTGGGGTGAAGGATGGGAAAGGGAAGTGACTTTCCAGACAAAAGTGGCTCTTGAACGAAGAGGGTTTGAGGGCCATGCATCTGGAGCTGGACTTGTGGCTGTGCAGATCTGTGGTGCAAGTCTTATAATGTAATAGTTACTGAGTAGAGGGCTATAGAGATGCTCAGAGGTTAAGAGCATGCACTGCTGCTGCAGAGGACAGAGGTTCAGTTCCCAGTACCCATGAACAGTGGCTCTCACTGCTGTAAGCCCAGCTTTAAGAGATCTAACACCCTTTTCTGGACTCCAAGTACACGTGTACTTATGTGCACATACACACACACACACAGAGACACAAAGACACATACACACCACACATAATTTAAAATAAAATAAATCTTAAAAAGTAATTACTGGAAGATCCAGCATTCTTAAGTAGTTTATGAGAATCAAACAAAGCTAATCATCCAATAGCCAACGCATGGGTCCTGTATACAAAAACAAATTTAAGCTCTAAGAAAATTGACAATTCAATTTCTGATTTCACTTTTCCAAAGTTGTGTGTTTATGTGTTGTATGTGTGTGTGTGTGTGTGTGTGTGTGCGTATGTGCATGTGTGTGTGTGTGTGTGTGTGTGTGTGTGTGTGTGTGTGTGTAGGTTAAAGGTAAAGAAACAAACTAGAATATAACACTGTAGTAAAGTCAAAGAATTTTAAATTCAGTTCATCTCCAACATTGGCAACATTCAAACTACACCTACACTCTGATTTGGTGCTCTCAGACCTACACACTCATGTGAGCATGTGTGTAAATCCCCCACTTAATGCAGTACTTACCAATCATCCAAATTCTTTTATATAAATAAATAGCTTCATTCTGTTTGATTGGTATGACATGTGACGTAATGACTCTGGTACAGGAACTCAGGTTCTCAGCTACGCCTCTCAGCTCTTCTCCTGGGCTGGGTTCTGTGATTGAAGAGGGACAGGGCTCAGAGGACAGAGAAGCCAGAGGCTTCCGTCTCTAGCATTGCTAGATTCTGAGTCACGGTCTGAGCTAAAATCTGCTTGGTGAAAAAGGGTAGATTGGACTGGTGGCTTATGTTATAGTGCCTGTGGGTGAAGTAGAGAGAAATATCTAATTACAAAAACAGAATGTGAAAGCAAAGGCCTTTCTTGAAGACATAGGGAAATTCAAACGATCAGATCTCAGCCACAGAGAGTGCTGCCTCTCCTGAATATTTGGGACCTGTCACATCAGTAAACACAACAAGATGCACTTGTATTTTGCTGTACGTTCTGCCACGGCAAAGGTGAAACGAAGAACACCAAGGGATTAATCAGCGGCATGCATGATTAAAACCAGAAGGGATAGAATGACCTATAGGTCAAGGGGAATTGAAAACCTGAGCACAGTTTCCACAGAAAGGGACACACACTATGCTCTGTTGGGGCAGATGTTGCAGCCACACAACAGCTCTTAATGACCTTCTGTCTGCAAACTGCGGAAGAACGGCTTGGCCTGTGAGTGAGGGTGACACAAGGGACTAGACGTGCCCTGCAGTCACATGGCGCATTGTCAAAAGCCGTCACCCACTCATTCTTTCTTAACCCACCAAATAGCAAAGGTCATGCAAAGAAAGGACATACATGTCCGCATGTCTGTGTTTGTTCCGCATAGCACTTTATCAACTTGACTGGATGCCTTCTGGTTATTTTGACAGTGTTCTTTGCCACATTCCAGGGAGATAAGCAGTCCCTGTGCCCACTTTGCCAGTGATAAGGACGAGATTGTGGAAGTCATCGTTCTTGGACTGCGCGGCGTGAGAACCATGCGTCTGGGAATGGAGCTCAGAGCCCGGGAAGGTGGTCTGTGCTGTTGTGCCTTTGAGAAAGGCTGCTGTCTTTTCCTCAGATACAGCCAAGAACCCCTGCAGTCACCTTCCGCCTATGTCAGCAAGCATTTGGAGCATTTCATTACATTTCATTTCATTACAGCAATATAAGAAACTCCTACTAGTTCTTAAAAATAAAGCACCCAGCATTTGACCACCTACTGCCTACTGTCCATCACCAAGGCAGCTCATTCACTGTAACATGTGCTGTTGAACATCGCCTCTCCCATCCCTATCTGGGCATCTTCAGCTGGTTCTGCACACAGAAGCCGTATGATACCCAGGCTGCTTTCAGCTCGGATATGGCTTCCTGTTCACTCACTCAGCACCCATGACTCTTGTCTCCTATATGACCTGTTGTACATGCTGGCATGTGCCTGCCGCAGGCCTTTGCAATCACTGTTCCATCAGCCAGAATAGCAGCTGCTTTACTTCCTCCATTCAGTAGTCTCTGAACGGAACCCATCCCGACCATTAGCCCACGTCTGCACGTCCCAACTTAGTGCTTAGGTCTCATTTCCATGATTTATATCTGCTATTGGCATTCGACAACATTTAATAAAATACACATTCCATGTACTTGTGATGGGTTGCTAAAAGTCTATCGACCATTAGAGCATGGGTTCTCCAGAACGGGAAGGGCAGCTTCTTTCTTTACTTCCTTGTGTTAAGTGTTTAAGCAGTGTCTGGCACCGAGCAGGTGTCTGGGCATCTGTGAAATGAGTGAACAGCTCTGCATACTCGATGCTCCCATGCTACAGACAGTCCAGAGTTTGTCTCAGTTTACACAGGGACCCAAGTTTCTTCTATATGAAAAATATTTCCTGCAACTCCAAGTTCTCTGTATGATGACATTTTCCAAGTACATACACTCCCGTTTCCCTATTCCTGATTCGAAGTACATGAAAGACTCTTGGGATTTTACAGAAAGCAAATAGAAAGCCTGGAAAAGAGAAAAGAAGTCTAAGGTCCCAGCCTTGGACTTGAGGAATGAGTGGTTTCATGGGGATTTTCCTGGTTTACTCACCTCACACATCCCACGGATCATGTACTGGAAAGCTAGCACACTCAGACTAGGGTGTGACTCAATAGTAAAACACTTACCTAGCTTTCTAGTTCCCATCTCCAGAATCCTTTTCAAGAACAGATTATAGGGCATGTTTGGCACACATCCACAATCCCAGCATTTGGGTGATGCGGATCATTTGTTCAAGATCAGTTTGGAATATATAGCAAGACCCTGTCTTAATAAAAGTACTATTTCTAAGATGGGGGCTGTTGGGGAATGCAGCTCAGAGTTCTTGCCTAGGAAGTTTCAAGTCTATGGGTGCGTCCCTTAGTGTGAGGAAAGAAGGGATTAAAAGCTAGCATTCTGGAGAAGAATTTAAGAAACAAGCAGTCGGTCAAACTCAGGTGTAGCTCACTGCACCCTTGTCAGGGCAGGTAGTGATGAGGCTGAACGGAGAGCCAGGATGTTCATCTCTGTATATCAGCATACAGGGGCACTGATCCTTGCAGTCCCTCAGCAGTAAGAAACTCTGCCCCAACCCAGATGCACAGAGCAACAATGGCACAGCATCAGAGTGGAGGTTAATGAGGCTGTCCTACAAAATGCTTCAATTAGCAATTAAAAAATCTTTCACAAATAAGATTATAGATATTATAGAAAAGAAATACTAAAATTTTCATCAAAGAAAAAATAGAACCAAATAAAAATTGCAGAACTGAGAAACGTAGCAAAACATATAAGACTTAGTAAATGATAGTAAATTACAGGATGAAAAGGACAAACAAAAAACTCTCATGAAAGACAGAAGGGACCTGAGCAACAGAGAAATGAGCAGAAAACACTCAGCAGGCGGAGCTCCGTGGAAATGTAGAATGACGTCCTGACTCAGTTAAGTCACAAGGATAGGCTCTCATGTTGGGAGCAGGACAGGGACCACACCAGTCCCTGGGCAGGAGGTCCTGGGTGTAAACAAAAGCAAATTGAACAAGCCATGGGAAGCACCGCAGTATGACAGCATTTTTTCATGGGTTCTGCTTTAGTTCTGGCCTCCAGGTTCCTGACTTATGCGCCTGCCTTGGCTTCCCTCAGTGAGGGACTATGATCTGTCAGTCAAATAAACCCCTTCCTCCCCACGCTTGTTTTGGTTGGTGTTTCATCCCAGCAGCAGAACCTAACTAGGACAAGTGACCTCAACCCCAAATTCAAATGACTCTCCCTCACTCAACCACCATTAACTGCCAACAGCTCCTCAGCTAGGAGTGTGGCCCCATGAGCCCGCCCTGATACAAGCTGGGAATTTTGATTGGCTTGATCCTATATGTGGGACCAGAGCAGAAATGAGTTCCTGAGGGTAATGGACATGTCACATCCCAAAGGTTCCACAGCACTCCACCCCATTCTCCAGCTTGCTTTCTGCCTCCTCCTCCTTGATGTTCCCTGCAGGAAAGGGAAGTGCTGACACAGCTATTCCATTTAGGAACGAGGACTCAAAATTTAGTATTCTAGGCATTTTGACCAGTTATGAGTCAGTGTTAATTGTTGCTTGCTGCAAAATGAAGCTTCTCTGACTAGGGATGAGAACAGCCTAGATCTACAGGCGTCAGGCCTCTCGACAGAACGAGTCTTTGAGGGGGGGAGCGGGATCAGTCTGTCCCCCTCAGGGCTGAGCTGGATGGTGAGTATCAGCGGCCCGACCACCGACCACCACCGAGCTGGGAGAACTCTCCAAGCAGGAACTCGTTTTACTGAACAAGTCAGCCTCTTAAATAGGCCGAGGGGGAGGGGGTGGTACATGGGATGGGGTGAGGTTATGTAGGATGGAGGAATAAAGTGGTGTGAGAGCATGGGCCAGCGGAATTCTGTTACGTGTCAGTTGTTGCTAGGTAGAGCAGGCTATGCTGAGTCACTGCTATGCGGAAGAAGGACAGGTCTCAGAAATTGAGCCTGGCTTGGTCTCGGACAATAGGCCTCACAGGGCCGAACATACAGGTATAGCCATAAATATTAAAAAGGCAGTTTGACAGCATGACAATTTTGCAAAACAATATTAGTGGGCTCTGAAACATCATTTAGAATACCACAATAAAATTAGATAAATATTCAAATGTGAGCCTAATAAAATAAGTACAGGATCTTGTCCTGAAAAACTATATAGTGTTGATGAGAGAAATCAAAGATCTAAAATGAAGATATGAACTGAGTCCTTTGATTAGAAGTCCTGACATGGTAATGATATCAATTACTAAACTGATATACAGATTTATGAAAATTCCAAGATTTTCAAAGATATACACCATATAGGTATACTTAATACTGCCTATAATTTAAACAGAAATCTACTAATCTAAAGAAGAAAAATAAATAATAGAAATAACCCACTTCTCTGTAGAGGTTGCATTAGTCAGTTCTAGATGGTATGCATCAAGAGGTGTTCGCATGGGTAACACAGAGTTGAGAGCACAGAAATAAACTTATATAAATATGTCTCCCTGATCTTTGATGTAAATGGAACACTTCTGATTTTGCCTGAAAGATGCTATGAAGCAAAGTGAAAGAAAGGATCAAGACATTTCATTCTGGGTTCTAGGTGCCCTCTAACTGAAGAAAATTTGAACATTTGAAATAAAAGGAAAAACCTGAATGAGCTGGCTATGCAGAGAAACGAAAGCTTTTGGGCCCCTGAATTGTTTCATACAGCCAGTGGCATGTGGACCCCAAAGTGCATACAACATTGGAGACAGCCATCAGGAACACTGGACTAGGGTTCGGTTCAGACCAACTATAGCTGGCTGTGCTTGTGCAAATGTCGTGCAGCCATCCTGGCCAGACCCAAGAAGCATCTAGATCTGACTCTGGCACTCTCTAGAAGCTGGATCCAGAACCCTACTTAAGAGACCTCCGGAGTCAGTCCCCTCCCCCACCTACCGGCCTATCACCACCACACTCACTGTACTGATCCAGTACTATCTGGAGTCTGAACCTAGAGCCCTAACTAGAACTTCAGATCAGCTCCCTCCTTCACACAGGAGCACAATGGGAGTGACATGGCTTGTCTGGAAACCCAAGTGCACTGTGCCATACTGATAAGCACAAGAGCTTACTTTATGAAATTAATTGCCATACTGGGATCTCCAGGGTATGTGGGAGAGAGAGAAATCCCCAGCTCACCTGGAGCTCGATTTCACTCCTCAAACATGGCATCACAGACTCTTGTAGGTAGACAAAGGTCCAACTGGGTGGGTCTGGAAAGGAGTCTCAGGTTCTAGAGTAGCCATTTAATAGTACATTCAATGTGCCATGCAAATTAAGGCCTGTGTTTGGTGGGTGTTCAGTTCTTTCATTGCTGTTATTCCAATATGACAGGCTATGGACCCCCAGAATGATGCTTGGCTTTCAATCTTGGGCCACTTTGGTTTCGGGTTTAGGCTCTGATTGGTCTCAGGGCTGAAGTTCTAGTTGCAACTCTGGATTCAGACTCCCGGTAGTCTCAGATCAGTCCAGTCAGTGTGGTGGTGACAGGCTGGTAGGTGACGGCAGGGGTCTGACTCCGGAGGTCTCGAAAGCAGGGTCCTGGGTCCAGCTCCATGGAGAAGGAAGAGCCCTCTGGACTCTGTGTAAGGAACGTAGTAGGGGTTCATTAGTCTGGCCAAGATGACTGCAAGTTCCTAGGGGATGGAGATGGGATGGGAGGAGGAACTGAGGTAAGCATCAGAGGAAGGACTGGGGTGCCTCAGTGGACCAAATGGAGGATGGGGGAAGGAAGGCACAGGTAGACTTCCTTTTTGTGAGCATTAACTGATTAGTTTCCATGTAAAGCACCTAGTATAGGGAAGCCCCTTAATGCATCAATTCTAGATTTCTCCTTCGCTTAATGTGCTCAGTAAAATGCATATGTACACATAGTGTGCAGGTAGTTAATATAAAGAAATAGCAAAATATGAGTACATGACAGAGCTGTATGGACTGAATACATGCACATTCAGTTAGCGTAAATACAACAGAGGCAGGACAAGGCCACAGTTGGTATGCTGAGACTCCTAGACTTCCAAACTAGAAGAGGGAGAGGCACATTCCAAGAGGCAGCTGGTGTCTGTGTGGAGGTGCCAAATGGATCTGCCTAGTGATATTGTAGGGACACAATGAAGCTTTTGAGGCAAATCCCTAAAGCTCACAGGAGGCCACTCAAACCAAATCTAAAGGGCAAGTACTGGCAGGTCCAATGTATGACCAAGGCACTATGATCCTGCAGGATTTTCACAATGGGGAACCAGCAAAAATAACCCAGAGTCCATTCCAGACGGCTGGCTGTACATCACAATTTGTCCCACACAGGTCCAGTTTAGGTCTGTCCTGACATACTCATGTTCAAAATTGCTACCTTCTTGGTTTGGAAGAGATTATGCCTGGCCAGAGGCGGATGAAGTTTTGCCTGGTCTCCTGCCTGAGATGCCCTAGGAAACCCTTGGCCCTCATGGGGACTGGGGGTGGTCATGGCAGGACTGTGTGAACAAGGCAAGGGTTACAGGTTTGCAAGGTGCGTGGTTCCTCTTGAATGAAATTTCTGGGGATTTTTTATCTTGATATTCACAGGGTAGAAAGAGAGACTTATTTGTTTTTTCTATAGATATTGCTTGTCACCCAGCATGGGTACCCTGGCTGAGACCTCACCCCAGAACCACACAAGGCCTTGAATTTTTCTGTTTATTTGTCTTTTAAAGAATGGAATGACCCACAAAAGAATGCCTGACTTGTCCTCATTCTTGTGTGTGTTTTTCTCTGTGATTTCTTCTTCCATGTGGTCTGCTATGTTGGCACAGTGACACAGTGGGTTACACTGTGGGACCCAGTCTGGGCAAAACCCGGCAGCTGGAAACTGTAAGCGATCATGGTTTTCCCATGGCTCAGGTAAAGACCCATATCCTGAATGCTCTTTTCCTTCTTTTGTTGTTGGGGAAAAAAAACTTTAACAAAATAATAGCAAATAAAATTCAATAACATATGGTAAAAGAAAATATACCAAGTGAGTTTATCCCAGGGATGCAGAGCTAGCCCTGTATTGAAAAGGCAATCCATTTAATCCACCATACTAAATGGAAGGAGGAAAATCTCATCCATCATATTAATGGATGCAAAAATAAGCATTTAACAAAATCAATTTTGTCTGTGAAATGGTGTAATAACAGTACTTATATACAGGGCTCTAATATGGCTGCAAGTAATTAACAAAATACTCCAGAATATTGATGTATTGGTCAACTTTACTGGTATAATGAAATACCCAAAGCAGGATAACTTTAAAAGAAAAGATGTCTATTGGGTGTGCAGGTTCAAGTGCAAGGTGCTGGCCTTCGCCCTGGCCAAGTCCCCGGGCAGTGCACAAACAGGGAACATGTGTGTGTCTATCCCGCCTTTTACACAGCCATCAGGATTCAAAAATGTGGGCTCTATCCAAACGAGCTCATCGAATATAATTATTTCCCAAAGGCTCTCCCAGTAATCTCATAGCTGGATTACATTTCTGACCTCAGCACCATTAATGTAAGACTTTGGAGATTAAATTCCTATACAAGTCAGAAGGAACAAACCCTTTCCAAACCACAGAGAGTACCCTACCATGTGAGAGGGCAAGTATCGATCAGTGCTATCGTAGATTATAACTCAGATTCTTTTATAATATGAGAGACTAGGAGACCGAAGAGATGGCTCAGTTGGTGAAGCGCTTGCCATGCAAGCATGAGGACCCGAGTCTGACCTCCAGGACTTCTGTTGAAACAAGCCTGGCACGGTGGTTTGCACCAGATCAGAGGTGGTAGGCACAGGTGGACCCCCTGAAGCTGGCTGGCCCCAAGCCTATGCCTCATGGAAGAGCCCCAGGTTTGAGTAAGATACCTGGCCTCAAAAAAACAAGACTAGCAGTGCCTGAAGACAAAAGACATCCACAGTTGTCCTGTGGCCTCCACAGGTACGGACACATACATGCATGTACACCATATGCACCCACGTGGGGGAGCAAAGACACGCACCTGCACACACACACACATGTGCTCAGGCATACTCTCCAGTGACAACAGTAAGCTGAAGCCAGCAGTCACAAGGGAGGGTTCTGGGAGCTGGGGCACGGTGGGCATTGGGAAGTTTTACCTTCTGTGGGGATTTTGCATCACTGGGTCAACCAGCAACTTCTAGAGAAGTAGAGCCGGGGTTTGCTCACCTTGTGTTTGTGGCTTGGTTAGTATTTTACTCATCTGCTCCACTGACATCTACCAACAGGATTTCCCTGCCTTCGACTTCTTCCTCAAAAGCTTCTCCCGTTCTTCCTACACACCTACCGCCTAGACTTTTCTGCATTAAAGCCCCCTCTAACTCTAGACAATTAATGTAACTCAGAGGTCTTTGGAAACCTCCGCTTAAAGTGGCCACACTTTGTGTTCCTCTCACGTGCCATTTAAACGGAACCTACAGAGGCCGGCACAGGGCCAACTGCTGAAGAAAACTACCTTTTATTATTTTATTTAAGGAAGAAATTTAAAAATTCAGCTTGCAAAAAAGTGACCCAAATCCCTACTTTCTACCCTTAAACCTTTCTCCATGTTTATTGCCCACCATAAATTTCTTTAAAAAGGCAACCAATGCAGTAAAACCGTCACAACAAAGCTGGAACAAATATGCAAGCCTGGTAGAGGCCAGATTTATGGTCAGAAATATGGAGTGTGTCTCAGCGGGGGCAGGTCATGAAATAGTATGAGCTAATATTGGGGGTGTGAAAACAGGCATTGTTGTTTAGTTAACTAAAGTCACACAATTAAGCGATTCTCAAAAATCAATTAGCCATATGCTGTAAGCAGGATGACATGTTTTTATAACTTCTCCCTGGATGTTTTACTGCCAGAGGATGCTCATGTGGGCATTAGAACAAGAAAATAAAACACCAGCCAGAGAGTCAAAGTGCAGAACTCCAGCCATGATTAATTAAGAGTCCGATCTGGAAGCGATGGGGTCGCTGAGCAGGCAGTCGGTCCTGGAAGGCTGCTCTCCCAGTGCCCACATTCTGCGGCAAAGTCTTTCCTCCCGTTTCTCTTTGTTTTTCCTGTTCTTTTTAATTTAGCACAGATACAGCTGTGAAAACTGGATATTCCATTTGAACTCCATATTTATCCCTCTCGCCAGCGGTTCCAAGGAGATGTCATTTTAAAAGCTTTTCATGGAAAGCTGGGAGCACATTTCTGGGGGGAAGCCCTGGTGGCACACTGGTGTTAAGGAATGCTTTTGTCTTTCTGACATTCGTTAGGAAAGCAGACCTGTCCTCATTAGTTTTTGAGCTAGCAAAGAAATTAGGCGCAGGGAGGATTGTCAGATGGTCCTGGAGTACACAAACCAGGCGCCATGTTTTGAACAGCTGCAAATTCTCCTGCTTCCTGTATTTCCCATCAAGAGGTAGGATTTCTTTGCCTACTCTGTGGATCTTGGCTAGCCTAGTGTTTAAATCAACAGTGCAGGGTACAATTGGCGGGTGCCACCTCCATACCAGGCTCTCAGCGCTCCACTGAAGTTCCACTTTTATTCCTGGAGTCCTGCAGCCACTGTGGCCAAGGCCAGGTCACCTGCTGGGTTACAGGAAGCCTGTGGCCCACTCTTCCCTGTTTATGCCTCAGCCAAAATGAAAACAATCTCCAGACAAGTAAAAAGGCCACCCAGACTGGAGGAACCCCCTCTTAGCTCATCACAGACGTGAGCCAGTCCAGCCTCCGTCCACCAGGTCTGGCTCTAACAGCAGGATTGTCCAGCTACTCACAGACACATGAGCAAAAATCCATAGTTGTTCATCAGCCACTAAGCTACCAGGTGAAGGCTACAGTACTGTAAGTGGCCCGGAGGATGACATAGCAGGACAACTTCTAACCAGTGAGCCTCTCCAGACTGCCACTCTCTGAAACATGCTGAATACCAGTTGTACAGCCTGCAAGTCTAATTAATTTGTACATTTCAAAACACTGGGGCAACTCTTTGCATGCTAAGTAGGGCTACAGAGGTCGCTGTCCCTTTCGTCAAGTTTACATCTCTGAGCCTCAACTTCTCCTTCCAAAATTCAGTCTAATAATTTGATGCTGTGTTTCTCAAGGTGAGTTTCCTGGACCAGTGACTGCAGCCTCACCCGTCAACACTGCATTTCCTCTGACCACAACTTGTACCTACTGATTTAGAAGTGTGGGGTTTCTAAGACATCTGTGCTCCCTCAAGCCCTCGGATGATTACATTTTCCTGGCTCAAGTTTGAGAGTCTGTGTTGCATAGGGTTGCTGTGAGCGTGTAAAGGATCTAGCAGGAGGTCAGTCCCTAATGAGTTGTGGTTCTTGATCTCTCCCTTCTGTTGAATGTGCTTCAGTAAAATGCATATGCATGCATAGGTATGCTGGTAGTTAATATGAAATAATGGTGAAATACATGTACATGGCAGAGACGTATGGCTTGAATACACACGTTACCACCTAGCCAGTTGGAAATCATCCCACTTCTGAATTACACAGAATGAATGACAGATAAAAGCCCATCCATCAGTCACTTCCTGCCTTCTGAAAACAAACAGGCCATCTGTCTCGTCAACAATTAGCAGGATCTTCGTGACATATCTTGAGAAGCTGTAGAATAGCTTTCTGACCTGACTTGTGCCTGAGCGGGGGAGACTACTGGCAGGTCACGCTGACACTGCTTGGCCTGAGGGGCTGCTTCTCCAGAGTCTGGAAGTCACCTGGGATCCCTCTTTGGTATCTAACCAGTTTTGCAAGAGAGGTCATGACTTACTAGGGTCTGAGGAACTGGGATGAGGTAGAAAAGGCAAGTCAGAGCCCTCTTGATTCATCCAGAAGAAAAGTACATGGACTCCATAAATTGGTGGCCCAATCGCCCTCCTCACCTGCATAAGTCAGAAACTCCTCATGATAGTGCTGTGTTGGTGGCTGGACTTCTGCAAGTGTAAATGGTGTGCATTCGCATGCCACACACACTGCCCATCTGTGGCACACAGGAGTTCAGCACTATATATTTTGGGTTCTTTGGTGAGAACTTTAAATAAGCATGAGTATGACTACCAGAGCTGACTCTGAGGAATGCATCACGAGAGCCCCTCATGCCACAGAGGCACATGTGTAGGGAAGAGAGAGAAGAGGAGAGAGAAGAGGTTTAGCCAGCCCCACAAGGGGACACACCTCTATCTATGCATTTCTATTATTGAAAGGATATCTGAAAGAAGACAGTTGCCCTGCCCAGGTCAGCCATTTGAACCTTTAGGAAGAGGCCCAGACATTAAGACACTAAACAATGTTCCTCTGAAGTCTTTGCTTCGGTTCCTGGCTCAGGTTCCTGCCTTGGGTTCCTGCCTTGGGTTCCTGCCTTGGTTCCCCTTGATGATGGACTGTAACCTGTGAACCAAATAAATTCTTTCCTCTTCCAAGTTGTTTTTAGTCAATGTTTTATCATAGTAACAAAAAAGCAAATTAGGAAAGAAATCAGAACCAAGAATTGGGTATTGATGTGATGGACCTGACCGTGTTATTTTGGGGTGATGATTGTGTAAGCTTTTAGAACTTTGGGCTGGAAATGATGCTGAGTGCTCAGATATTATTGAAAGATAAGAATATGGAGACAAATGCAGGTGGAGACCTAGCTTGTAAAGTTCAGAGGGATTTTTTGAAAGTCTCTCAAAAATTCTATCGGGAACACTCATGTGATATATTTTAATTAAAAATCTTCAGAAATTAAAATTTGTGCTTTTACTGGGCAATGGACACTGATTAGCTGGGTCTGAAAACCCAGTTGTGACCAATAAGAGGACAGGATCATTGAGAAGTCTTCTGAAAAAAAAATATCCCTTCAGTGTCAGCACACAGAAGCTGTGGTCCAGAGTAGGTCAATGTTGCATCTTAAGCTATCAGCAAAACTTGGTAATATGTAAAAGTTTTCCATTTAATACTGATTTTGCCACATGGCAGCTGAAGGATTGAAGGGCTCATGGAAAGAATCTGAGGCTTGGGACCATGAGGAAGATCAGAGTCCCTGAAGAAAGGTCAAAAAGCCACTGGTGAAGGTGCAGCCTCAGTTGCAATGGAGACTGGAGATATTGGAGATCTCAGGACTGTGGAATAACCACCAAGGACAGTGACAAATATAGAGTGGATGATGGACATTTTTATGAGTTATCTTCTTGATTGCTAATTGATGTAAAAGGGCTCAGCCAACTGAGGGTGGTACTATCCTTATACAGGTGGGCCTGAGTTGTATAAGGAAGTTAGTCTAGGAGACAATCTGCATTTGCTGTGGATGGTCGTGCTAGAGAAGTGGTGATACTCAAGTCCTTTGGAGCCCAGAAAATCATGAGTGAGTTCCAGAGGTCTGAGCTATTTATGCCATTGTTTGTTTGTTTGTTTTTAAATTTTGATTTGACCTGATTGCAAACATGTTCTTCTTCTCTCTTGGAATAAGAAAATATTCATTTTTATAAGAGCCCACAGTTAAGAGACTTTGGATTTTTAAAGAGGTGTGGGACTTTTAAAAGTGATGTTTGGTCTCAGTTGTCCCTTACTGATGCGATGAGATCTTTTCTGATTGGTCTGATTAGATTCCATGTTGGGCGACAAAATGTCAATGAATTAGTGCCAATAAAGTTTTAAGAGAAGGGGAGGCGTATAATGAGTGGCTCTTAGGTTAGGCCTGCCTGGAATCCATTTTTTAATTTAATTATGTCTGTCATATAAGTGGTGTCCTAACGTCTCAAAATGCTGCTCTAGTTCTCTTGTTAGAAGTTGTACTTCTGCAAAATGTCAACAGACAATGGCTGTAAAACTTTACTAAAACACAACCAACAGGAGCAAACAGTTAAAGAAAACTAGTTTGAAAATTAAGTACTTGTTTACAGATGTACTCCTTGGGTGACTAAAGTCAAATGCCTTTTAATTACTGAGAAGCACTGTTTGGAGGGCATAGTATAAGGGCATGTTTAATCATCTTTGCTTTAAAATATCTATGTTACAGTTAAGAAAACATGAATACAGAGCTGGGAAAGTTTAATTTCACCATCAATTCTGATCTGAAGGCACCAGCTTGCTAAAGTGTTCCCCTAAGTTTTGGGTCTTAGAAGACTTATATTATATACCAGGGACATAAGCCATGCAGCACATAAAGGAGACAGAAACAATTAGAATCATTATACAGAAGAACAACAAAAAGTCCTTTATGTCTTAACCTAGCTTCTACTTTTGAATCAAAATTCAAGGTTTTTGGCTCAGTGGGATAAAATAAGAAGAGTGCTAGTGAGCAAAGGAAGAGTTATTTCCTGCTGTTCAATTGCACCTTACATGTACAGTAATAAAACACTACCTAGTTACGTCTAAGAGATGCAGATCAGAGCTTCAGATAGTAGGAGTACCCAAATGTCAGGCTTTGCATCTGCCTGGTATTGACTGCGAATAGTATTTTATATGACAGTCCGGATATAATGTGCATTGTATAAAACAGAGCATGTATCAATCACTTTGCATGTGTTAAACATGTCTTTAATTCTGCAAACTTTTGTGTAATGTATAAAGTTTAGACATACACCTCTAAACATTTATAGTCACAGATACACAGGTATTATTAAGTGTGCTAAGATCACCTCAAAATGGTGTCTTAAGTGGTCATTTAAAAGACTTTAACATAAACAAATACTTAAATGAACCTTGACTTTGTTCAGAGAATTTCCTAAATAGCCTAAAGCCTGATAAGAACTAGAACGATGGCTCAATAATTAAGAGCATTTGCTGTACAACCCTGAGGTTTGATCCTAACACCCAGACAGGCCAGGCATGGTCTCACATGCACGCCTATAACTTTTGTTATAGGGGGCAGAGACAAGAGAGTTGTTGGGGCTTACTGGCTGCCAGAATATCTAATAAATATGAGCTCTGGATTAAATAAGAGATCCACCTGGAAAGAATAGGGCTGAGAGCAACGGAGGAGGACACCCAGTGCCCTGTCTGATGCGCGCTCGCACACACACACGAGTGGGGGGATCATTAAAAAGCCCAATAAAATCAATTAAAAATTATAAGCAATTACCTTAATAAAACCTAAAATCATTGGCTAGTCAGTCTAGCCAATCAGTGAGCTCTAGGTTCAGTGAGAGTCTGTGTCTCAAAATATAAGCTGGAGAATTACAGAGGAAGGCACCTGAAGTCAACCGCCAACTTCCAAGCTCACAGGCACAGTCCAGCACCGTCTCACACACGTGTGTACACTGCACATATACACATTCAAATAAGGAAAATCTGCCCTCATAACATTATTTATAAGAAAAAGTATTATCTACTAGTAAATATTCCAATAGCAAAATTCTCCCATCTCAACACTGAAAAGAAATATGCATATTTCATGTGGACCAAAGCCCAGAAATCATGTAAATGAATCTCTCCATAGAGACTAGTCATAAAAGTAATCTTTTAAATTTATATTTTAAATTTTCCCACCAAAAATAGAAGTTTTCTAAGCATTTAACAAAAGTATATTTTGCTTTTATTTCTTGTTATCCTGGAGTATTTTTTAAAAAATGAATAAAGTTCAATTCCTAAGGATCTGTTCTAGAAAAACATCTTTATCAAAGTAAACCTAGTCATTACAGGGTTGTGTGACTTAACACAGCTTTTATTTCATGTCTTCAAGTTAATATTGTTCTACATAAACAAACTATATTATTGGTAAAGTATTGTAGATGGTTATTATTTCTCCAAAATGCTAGTTACCTTTTATAAGTTAGCTATCTCTGATAAGCTATCTCTTATAAATTCTATAACGAGATTTTTTTCCCCTCAGAGTTAACACTTGAAAGCACCAGATCCAAACCATTCAACCAGTATCAAAGCTCAAAATGAATACTTCAGTCACCAGTTAGTGCGTCCTGAACGAGATGTGTCGTATGTAGCTAGTGGAATTCCTACTATTAGCTAATTGCTTTTTCAGAGAAGACAGGGACATACCTATTAATGCAGTCCCAGCATCATCTCCCAAAACACCCACATTCATCCATCCATACACATAGGCCCGTGCATATTTTAAATGGGGCATGCCAAAAATAGCAATTTTAGTGACATAAACTCAAAAAAGAAATGTAACAGTGAATTGAAGAGGTTTGTCAGTCAGCTGTTTTCAGGAACTCTAGTTGAAGAATCAGTATGCTGCTTCAGAAGCCATTATACCGACACGATCAGTCACTAGAGTTTCTGTAGGGGCCAAAACTCTGCAGAGTTGGTATGTTCCGGGCTCACAGTCATAATCGAATTCTCTCTGGATCCTTGGCTCTCTGTCAGCAGCTTTTCAGTGGAACCTCAAGAATTTAACAGAGCCCTAAAAGACTTCTTCTTTCCTACAGCTTATACCCACAGACTTTAAAACTCCAAATTTGCCAAAAGACCTTCCAAATTGCTGAGATCTTTCATACAAATGGATAAAGTTACCTAAAATTTGGGGGGTGTTCCATTTGCATTGCCAGATGATTCAAGAGAAATCAAAGTTCCCTTCTTGGGGTTTTTGGTCTCATTATTTAAAAAAATAAAAAATAAAAATAAGAATAGACTGAAACAGAAACTCCAGGATAATTTTATTAGGGGCAGGGGAGGCAAACTGTAGCTTCTGGCAACTGCCTGGAAATGGAGAATGGAGAAGAATTGGGAGGAAAAGACCATGCCAGTTGAATTAAGTTAGCAAAAAAGTCAGCCATGTGGTGGCAGGCGGCCACGTGACGAGGAGGGGGCTTTAGGGAAAGAGTAGGGAAGTCCAGTGTATTAGGGACCCCCAGAGTATTAGGAGTGCACCCTTAGAAAAGACAATGACAAAGAGGGAATGTTATGGCTTTCTGAGTAGCTCAGAAAAGTAAGCCAGCTTAGGAAGCTGCAGGTCTGGGGCTCTTTAAGCCACTGTGTTAGGGAAACAGGAATTCTGGGAGAGAAAAGTGTGCCATCTCACTGAAAGGATAATTATTCTGCCTGTGTCTTTAGAGTGGCTTACATAAACCTGCGTAAGGATGGCCTTGCTTTCTTGAAGAGTGATCACGTAGTCAAATCTTTGACTCTGACCTACTGGAATGGCTCTACCTAGACCATAGATTTCACCTTCTTGACCAGAAGGAACTAGCTTTCCTTTAATGGGTTTTCACTGTTAGCTACTGTGTCAATAAATAACAGCCCGATTAGTTCAAGAAAACTTCTGCAGCTTAGAGGAGCTCTGAAAGATAAAGTCGGTCTCTAAAAGGCAGTCACTGAAATGATTCAAAAATAACCTGTCAGCTCCAAGAAGCCGACAAAACCCGAAGTGCACTGATGCTGGAGAGAATCTTCCCAAAGGTCAGACTTTCTCAAGAGTCTGAAACAAAGTCCAAATATTCATCTCTCTGCTTCACCAAGTGAAGGTTTAAAAGCAGCTGACACCAGCAAGAGGATGTGAGTCTTCAGAGTAAAGTGCTGCCAGCATCTTCACGGGAGCCATTCAACCCTTTCCTCACCATGTGGGGTCAACTTGCTGTGCTGCTGCCCAAACCATGTCCTTCTTTAGAAATGGCTCACCAACAGATGTAGTGGCCCATGACCTTAATCCCAGCACTCAGGAAGCAGAGGCAGGTGGATCTGTGAGTTCAAGGACAGCCTGGTCTACAAAGCAAGTTCAAGGACAAGTAGAGCCGCACAGGGAAATCCTGTCTTGATGAAACACACACGCGCACACACACACACACATGTACACACACATAAACTCACCAAAATTGCTACCAGAGTTGTTAGGGTTCTAGACTGGGCCTAACAAGCTAGGCTTGGCCATAGATTCTCAGTAGACCAATTACACAAGTATTAGTGAAAACAGAAAAAGGAGATGTGTTTAATGAGGCCACATTGAGAAGAGGAGTTTAGTTTAAATAAAGGGCAAGAAGTGTGTAGAACTAAGCAGTCTTGGTCTAAGTGTGGTCTCACCCATCATTGTCCAGCTCTGCTCTCTCCCAAATGTGAAACTCCTGCAGAAATTCCAATTTCTTGGGGACTACTATTCAATATCAGGGTAACTAAGGAGAGGGACACAGATGCTTCTTTGGGGCATCTTCCTTCATGCCAGGACAGCTATACCAGCATGTGAAAGTCTTGATAGCATTGTGGTATGAAATGCTGTCAGGGTCTGGCCACACGTCGGGAGGGGGCTCCAGACTGTCCTGTCCCAGGAGAAAGAATGAAGCAGAGACAATAACAGCAGAAGCAGGGACACTAGCAAGAAAAGATCTGCTTCCAAGGAAGTGGGCAAGGGCAGATGAGTGTCCTCATGTTGCCCTACAGAGGGTTAGGGCTTTGATGTCACCTAGCTTGGACTTTCCGCCTCATTTGTGTGGTGTTAACTTTTTGGCCTGTTTTTATAGCCTGGGTCTCATAGAGCGTGTGCTATCTGTTATGCATAGTCTTCAGAAAACTTTCTGCACCACATGTTTCATTAGCATCTTAAGTGCCCACACAGGGTGTGAACTTTATAACTATAATGAGCCATGGGTCAGCCACTGTCAGGGTGTGAATTTTATAACTATAATGAGCCATGGGTCAGCCACAGACAGAGGGGAGTGTCTCTGAACCTTCCCCTGTATGTGTGTGTGTGTGTGTGTGTGTGTGTGTGTGTGTGTGTGAGCATGCGTGCGCAGAATCTACCCTTCCTCTCTGGCAATTGGTTTCTCTCACATGCTAATTTTGTAAAGCTTTGTCTACTCCCCCCACCTCACTGTTCGGATGGGGTAGGAAGGAGCATCATTTGTAGAGGTTGAATTCTTGGGAAGAGAATTATATGCAGACCTTAGTGAAGCCAAGTATTTCTGAACGGCTGTTATCATGGCTGTCACCAAAACGTGGTCACCTGGGCTTTGTTCTGGCTTCCCTTCAGCTCTCCAGGGATGTTATCTCCACTGAAAGAATTCATATGAGACACACCACACAGAGTAGAAGGAAGGCAAGGTTTATTACAGAGTGATTTGAAACACTATCAAGAGTGTAGTAGTTAGCCACTGTGTGTTCTCAGCAATGAGGACAAGGAGGTATTTTTATACATGTAAACTCTGTCAGACCTCAGCAGAGGGAACTACCATCCTGGCCAGAGCCAAACTTGATTGACAGTGGAACCCCGAGCGTCCGCACTCAGGTGCTTTTATTGATTCAGAACTTCTCAGGTGCAGATCATAAGCAATCAAACATCCGCCACAGAACTCCAACACCTGCAGACAATTCAAAAAGCCAAGCCCTGTGCATCCCTTTTCCCAGCAGTGCACAGGAACAATTACTTTAAAAACAACTAAAAATAAACTTCCACAACAGAGAGTGAAAGCAGACAGCAGCCTGAGACACCATTGCATAGAAGGATGTTCTCAAAAGTGAGAGTGGCCAGTGGCCAGACAGACCCTTGTGCTGACCGCACATTTAAGGTTGGGTTTAGAGTATTTTCTAAAGTCTCGGTGACAGCTGCATGGGGATGTTTTCCTGTCCAGGTGACTGCCAGGCCCGTCTGGATTAACTCAGGGAGGGGAGGATATTATGCTTTTGTTCTTTACTAGAATTCCTCCTGCTAGATCATAATTTTATGATCCTCTTAGATTATAAATTGAGACAGTCAAGTCTCTTTCCTGGACCACACATAATTCAGGTCCCATTCTTTTAACCCGAAATCATATAACATAACAGATTAAAAATAAGAAAGAAAATAAAAGTAAATCTTTAAAACAGCCTTGGTTTACCAGGAGAAAATAGCCTCTACTTAAAGGGCCTCAGCAAAGCCATACAGCCTCCTCCCTCCTCCTCCTCCCCCCTCCTCCTCCTCCCTCCCTCCTCCCTCCTCCCTCCTCCCTTGTGTATGGTACTTTACATCCTAAGACAGGACAACTGAAATGTCTCCTCCCTCCCTTCACATGGACTCTGAAGTCTAAGGAGGAGACACTGGGACACTTCCCCTCCTTCTATCTGCCATTGCCTTTCCCACAAAGCTGTTTACAAGGGACAGGCCATCCCTAGTGACCTTAGTCTCCTGATTTCTTTTGGTTAAGTCACGTTTACTGAGGTCAAGGAGATGGTTTAGAAGAAAGGTACATGCTGCCAAGTCTGATGACCTGAGTTCAACCCCAGGACCCACATAGTAGAGAGAACCAACTTCCTCAAGTTGTCTTCTGACCTCCACACATGCGCCGTGGTATGTGCGCCCTCATACCAATAAAGAAATAAAAATGTAATAAAAGTACATTTATTTCTTTACATGTGTGTGTGAGAGAGAAAGAGACAGACAGACAGACAGACAGAGACAGAGACAGAGAAAGACAGAGAGAGAACAAAGGTACTTACAACCAAGCCTGACAACTTCAGCTCTATCCCCAGAGCCCACAAGATGGAGGCCGAGAACCGATTCCTACAAGCTGATCTCCGACTTCCACTCATGCATTCTCCCCCAAAATGAATAAATAAATGTTTTTCAAAATTAAAATTTGAAAAAAAAATTATTGGTCCATCTTCTATAATAATTGCTCTGCTCTAGTTTGCTTTTGATTGTTATGATAAAACATTGACCAGAACCAGCTTGTGGAGAAAAGGGTTTATTCGGCTTACAGGTTAGAGTCTGTCACCAAGGGAAGCCAGGATGTCAACGAGGTGAGACTGAAGCCTCAGAGGAACAATGCTGTTGGCTTGCTTTCAGTGACTCTCTCAGCTTTCTTTCTTATACACTCTAGGACAGCGCTCCCATGGATAACACTGGCCCCAGTGATCTGGCCCTCTCATATCAATCATTAACCAAGAAAATATCCCATAAATTTTCCCACAGACCAATCTGATAGAAGTAATTCCTCAGTTGACATTCCCTCTTTCCAGATGACTCTAGCTTATGTCAAGTTGAAAAAACAAAACAAACACAAAAACCTAACCAACAAAATGTTGTTATAATTTTTTGGCCTTAGTTTTGTTTACTTTTGCTAATTTCCTGTTCTATCTAATTTGTTAATTAAATATTACTATATTTATGTACCTAGAAAAAGGCATGATTTATATTTACTGGGCACTCAGGTCTATAAAACCTTCATATCATTTTCTCTGTATTCCAAATGAATTAGGAAACAGAAATTAGAGAATTAAAACATATTTTATTTCCAGTTTTGGCAAAGGAGTGGGGTTCTGATTTTCTCCCCTCTGGCCGTGAGACTGAAGCTCAAGCACAGGCAAATTTAGCTGTGAGGTGGGCTAACTGGCTTTCACAGGGGGAAAAGGGCAGGGCCTAGGCTGCCTTTGTTCTCTGCCACAGCACAGACTGGGCCAAAGGAAAACAGGGGTCTAAAAATACCCTCCTTTTAATATTTTTTATTTTAATTAAAATATTACATCATTTCTCCCCTTCCCTTTCCTCCCCTCAACTCCTCTTGTGTCCTCTCCTTCCAGCCCCTCCTATCTTGTTGGCATTGGCGTTGGCATTGGCGTTGGTGCTGCTGCTGCTGCTGCTGACACCAGAACCTAATTTCTTTGGTCTTCTGCTATGGAATAAAGACAAAGAGATCTCCTAAGCCATGTATGTGGCATAGGCCTTCTCTGGGAGATCTAACAAGCTGACACGTATTCTGTTTTGTTCCATGTAGCCTGAGGTTAAAGGGGTTTCCAGTCTTCCTCTGTCAAGTGTCTTATTTAATTTGGTGATCTTGATGACTCTTCTGTGCCACACACTCCTACCACAGAGTGTGTTCAGCTCTTGAGTGTCAGTCCTATCTCAACTCTCCTGCTCTAGAATGTTCCACAGCTCCATTTTCTATAGAAGTAAATGTAAACTCTTACTGGACACGTAAACTTACTATGTCTAGAACCCCCGCCTCCCATGTCCCCTGCTGTCTTCCGGAGGCTCAGACCCCACAACTTTACCTTGCAGACAGTGTGATGTCTGCTTTGCAAGCCTCACTGCAGTCATGACTTTTTCCAGTATGGCCGGCAGGACTTCACATTTCTGCTTGGCCATGCAGAAGCACCAACAAGAAGACTCCTTTTATAACTTATCTTGATTTGGATGTGACGTATATTCTCAAAAGCCTCCTGCATTGAAATCTTGGTTCCGAGTTAGTGTCACATTGAGAAGTTGAATCATAACTATGCTAACTTTATCAATGGATCAATTTATTGGTAAGCTCATAGTCAAACTGACTGGTAGGAGGTGGGGCCTCCTTATCTTCCTGTTGTTTTCTCTGCTTCCCATCTGCTCTGAGGTGATACCATAGACCATAGCCCTGGTGCCTGAACACAGACCGAAACCTCTGAACACATGAGCCAAAATAAATCTTTCCTCCTACAGGTTCATTTTCTCAGTCATTTTGTCACAGAGATGAAAAGTGACTAGCTTCCGTCCTCTGCCATCTAGTGTCTGGTACATTGCTTAAATATGGAGCATTTTCCTTTTAAAATAAAGGAAACAGAAGGAGAAGGAGATAGAGGAAATGGAGAAAGATGAGGAGGAGGAGAAAGAGTAGCAGGATTTTTAAAAAGAGAAATAATCTACGCTTTCTGGCTCCTTTATATTTCTGAGCCTGAAGAGGGATGCTGGGCCTGCACATTTGAGGACACAGCCTGGAGCACATTCCATCATTGATCTATCCATCCCTGTTTGTGCTGGGGTAGAACTTGGCAGAGGATGCAGTGCTGTGGTTCCCTCCTCTGCCTTGGGGCTGTTCTCCAGGCTCCCGGGGCTCCTCATTCTGAGGACACGTGGGCCTTGTGTGCACACAGGCACATGGGGTCATTAATCACCCCCACCACCTTAAAGGAATTCTCCAGACCAGAGAGGGAAAAGGATGCTATAAAAGGACTGAATTAGAGTCCCTCTGCACCAATATTCCCCAATACGCAATTTATTGCCAACAACCAAAATCTCATTCTCAGGCCATTAACTAAAATAGAAAAAATATCATCTTAAATTCTAAACATAACAAGGGATGCATTGTAATAGGCCTCTAGTTCTGGGTGAGCAGATGGGTGCGTTGAACACTGGAAACCTCAAAAACTCTGAGTATGATGTCCCCTTCCCAAACTCTCCAACTTAGAAGCCACAATCGTGTAGCTCTCAGGTTTCTAACCAAAATTCTTCTCTTAATCTCGGAGACTCACAGCTGCAGTGCCACCCAGCCATCAGAGCCTCAGGAGGAAGCCAGAAACAGAATCCTTTCTATTTAAATTAAAGAAACGAATGGCCTTTATTTAGAAGGGGCATGCCCTGGGATCCTTGGCTTGGAGGTAGTAGTTTTTGTTTTGCTTTTGTGGGGTGCCAGAAAGGATCACAAGTGACAGAAATGGCTGGTGCTTCTCAGGCTCCACTTGAATGAGTTCTCCCTACTTTTTAGGACCCCCTAAGACCAGGATCCAGCCTTATTTCCAAATCTAGAGACCTCTTAGCTCTCAGCCTCGGTCTACACATGGCCTGTCCGTGTTGCCTCCCCTGCATGGGCTTCTATTTGATCAAGAGCTGACTGAGGCTGGTAACCCTGCCCACCCTTTACCTGTGACTGTCAATCTCAGAGAGGTCATGATGTAGGGCTTCTTACTCTTACTCTGTTTCCCACACTTGGGGAGGGGGTGAGCCTGGCAGAAGCCTCCTGACTCTAGTCTTCCTGTTCCTGAGCCCTGATGAGCCTGTCTCACGTCCTTATTGATAAGCTGTCACCATAGTTCCTTGTGAGTACAGGCCCAGTCACATAGGCCTTGTAGAAAGTGTTTAAGAACAAGTCATCATTTTCACGATAGAACTCAGTGGTCGCCTTCCACGCTCTAAGCTTACCTCGCCACAGAACTTCTCACCAAATTCTGCTTTGCTCCTGTATCCCATCTACCCTTTGAGAGCAAAACTGCTCCCATTTACCACATACACGGACCAGTACAGAGCCAGGTCCAGAGGAATGCACAACCTGTATAAGTCAGCTCAGCTGCTATAACACATATCACAGAATGGGGGCTTAAATCGAAGACATGTACTCTCCAACAGTCTTGGAGACTAAAAGTTCAAGATAAAGATGTCAGAGGGACAATTTCTCCTAAGGCTCTGTCTTTGGCTTCTCCCTGAGTCTGCCTTCTATGCCTCTGGGTCCTGATCTCCCCCTCTATAAGGTGATAGTCACATGGGAGAAGAGTCTACCCTTAGGACCTCTTTAAATTTGACCATATCTGTAAAAGCCTCTTTCTGGAGTACTGACCTCTTTGATTTTGACCTTCTGGGGTGCTGGGGTCAGGGTTTACACATAAGAATTACTGAAGCACACATTCAGGCCATTACATCTCCAGAACAGTAACAACCTGTGTCTTCTGCTTTCTGGGAAAAAAGAGACTAAGACGCCATCAGGTTTCTCAAGGACATGATGAAACCCTGGCACTTAGGCACTGTGTCCCTCCTTCATATTTGCATCCTTTGGGCACAGGGCAGGCCACAAATGTGGCATTGCATGGAAACATCTGACAGAAAACGGAGGGGACCAGTGCCAATGAGTACCTTCAGCCTCAATCCTCAGACTTCTATTTAGGTGTGTTCCTTTGGGGATGGGCTGGTTTCAGGTACATGTGACTGTTGCTGTCAACAGAGGCCAACCTAGAAAAGTGTTTGCTACTTTCTAAACATTTGTCATGGACATTATTTTATTTATGTCATTGCAATCACACCCTGAGAAATTGGTACCTTCCAACCACTGTGTGAGAAACTGCGTGTAGAGGACATGAGGCCTCAATCAGAGGGGAACCGTCAATCAAGTCCCTCCCTGACTAGGACATGAGACCTATTGAAGCTTTTAGTGAAACCATGAGTGTCAGGCTCTATGCTACAGCCTCTGGCCCCCAGGGCTCCTAGCCAGGCAGCATGAGGAAACAGAAATGGCTGAAAGGACTTCGGAGCTGAAGGCCTAGAGATAGGGCCTCTGTATATCCATCACAAAATCTACCAGGAGGGGTCAGCATGTCATCCTAGTCAGCGATGATTGCCTGAGTCATCTGAGAAGAAAGCCCCGACTGAGGAAGTGCCTATGTCAGATTGGCCAGTGAACATGTCCCTAGGGAATTGTCTTGATTGCTATTTGATGCTGAGGGCCTAAGCCCACTGTGGGTGGCACCATCCTTAGGCAGATGGTCCTGGGCTATATAAGAAAGCTAGTTAAGCATGGGCCTGAGAGTCAGTGGGCCACATTTCTTCATGGTTTCTGTTTCAAACTTCTTCTTGAGTCCTTACTTGACTTCCTTTGGTGGTGAACTGACACATGTAAGACAAAATAATCCCCTCTCCTCCCATGTTGCTCTTGGTTAGAGTGGTTTATCACAGCAACAGAAAGGAAACTTGAACGTATACAAGCCATCCTGAAAACCTGTGAGCAGTAACAACACCATTATCTCTCAGCTCTGCTATGTATTCCTTTATATGCGCATGTATCTGTGTGTCCACACACACACACACACACACACACACCCCTCTTAAATGCCTGCACTACCCGCTCAGCATCTCCACTGCACAGCCTATTGCAACACTGTCCTCTTCCTGCCCCCCAGCCCTTTCTGGACTGTCCTCTGCTCTCCATTTTGTTCAGTCACCTGAGTCGATCTGTGTGTTTTCTTTGGGTTTAAGGTCAGCAGCCACCTCTGTCTGCAAATATTGCAACATAGGTCCTGGGCAACCAAATCAGAAAGTCTAAAATTTGGCTGAAAGGTGTTATTGATGACACTTAGATGATAAAATATAAAACATGGGCTGGGACAAATTTGGAACCTGTGACAGAAGAGACAGAAGGATAAATAGACAGGAGACATGATAAGGTTTTCAGTCTTTGTAGTGGAGGGAAAGTGGCTTGACCGGGAAGTTAACTCTCAACTGGTCGGTTGTCTGGTTTAGTTGTTGAATGATATCACTGAGCCTTTTTTTTTTCTTTTAATTTTTCTTTACATTTTTACATTGTGTGTGTGTGTGTGTGTGTGTGTGTGTGTGTGTGTGGTGTGTACTAGGGCACATCCCTGAATATCAGAGGACAATTTGCAGGGATCGGCTTTCTCTTTCTACCATGTGGATGCAAGGGATTGAACTCAGGCACCTTTACTGGTTGAGCCATCTCACTGGGCCCTATTGTCTGTTTATCTGTCAGTCTGTCTGTCCACAGAAATTAGCTGGAGTCAATCTCACGTGACTACAGGACGTTGCAGACATGTAGAAGGGAGTCTCCAGCCCGGGTTCCTTCTGAGGAAGACCTCTGAGATAAGGCTGTGCAGAGCTGAGCTAGGGACAGCCAGACACAGAGGAAGAGGCTTGGGTCTCACTGTGGCTGTGGTCGGCAGCAAATGCGACAGGAAGAATGGCTAAAACTTTCTTGGATTTCAGGAGCCTGGCACACCTGGCCGAACTGTTCTCCTTCTCATTAAACTCGCCTTTGCGGAACTCAAGGACTAGCCCTCGGTAGTCTGGGGACAAAGAGGCACAGTTTAGACAAGGCGTCACTTCTTCCCACGCAGTGGGGGAAGGGTCCCAAGCTGCCACAAAATGATGAAAGTCTGCGAATAACTCGCCTGTCTCTGACTTAAGAGGTCACACGGGCAGGCTGAGCTCTGCAAAGGCAGGGGGTTGTCTGCCCTGGGAAGGTGGGTCTAGCCACCAAGAAGACACCCCAGCTTGAAAGGTTCGCAACCCTCACCAGTGAGTTTTCTCCAGTGTCCTCATAAAACTCAGACTACAAAAAGATGGTGGTGGGTCCGACCCTGTTGCACACGCAGGACAAACATTTATCATGCTGAAGGCCAGGCAGGCTGTGGTTTTGATCTCTTGTTTACATAGCCCCATGCTCTGCAGTGTTCCAAGGAATCGAGTCCCAGGCAGTGCTGGAGACCTCCTGGGGCCAGCCTCTCCTCCTCTGCCTGTTCTGCCATGTATGTTTTTGCAGCTTTCCCAGCCTCCGCTCACATGACTGTGGCCCTTGCTCACTCTTGCCAAGATTCAAGTGCACTTGCTAGAGGAGGCTGCGGTGCTTCACATCTGTTCCCAGCAGGAAGCAAACGCTGCTCATCCCAGCACGGGTTCCTCTACTCTAAACATACACCCAGGTGGACTTTTTCCTTCTTTCTTTCTTGTAGAAAAGAAAGCACTAAGGGTCACTCCATCTCCCCACATGGAAGAAGCCAGAGTTAGACTGGAAAATAACAATAATAATAACCTAGCGTGATTCACCAGTAGGTTCTCAACACAGGGCTCAAAGTTTGCCTGCAGAGTCTCCACAAATCTCTCTATAGCATACAGGGTCTCCCTATAAACTAGGAGCAGAGGCTCCTGAGATCACACGAGGTCAACAGGATTGAAATAATGCTTTATTCTGATTCTAGAATTTTCTGTCTGAGCAAATGTGGTGTCTCCCATTTGAGAAGGTCATCTCCAGCTTCCACCTTCTCCAGCTGCTCACTGATCCTGATGGAGCCTGAGCAGGCTGCTGCAAAGAGCTCCATGTGTGGGGCCTGGGCTTGCGCTCCCAGGCCCCAGACAAAGCCCCAGTGTCCATCCAGAGCCACAGGCTTAGCTGGTCTTCTACGGCGAGCATCCAGACTCACAGACAGGCTCAGTGTCTCTTCCTTCAGGTGGCGTCCGGCCCTAAGCCTTGCGCTCAGAATCTGCCACAATCAAAAGCAGATGTGCTAGCATGGATTCCAACCACTGGAGTTAGATACGACCTTCATGAGCACATCAAGTTCATCCCAGAGGACCCTACCCCGGGCTGTTCCGTGAAACCACTATACCTATTCACCCAGACGAGGTTAAATATCTAGATTTCAGACATTTCTGCCTGAATCCAAAAAATGCTCTTATTCCCTTCAGAGCCTGATCACTTACCATCTTCAACCTCATTCCTAGGTCGCTTTGAACTTTAATATCCCCTCTGCGCCATGGAAATCTACGTGTTTAGGAAGACTGCTAAAAGCTGACTCCAGAGGATCCAGTTGCTTTTTCACTGTTTTGGTGCTAAGGGTATTGAGCCCAGGGCCTTGCTCACACTGAGCATGCGCAGCACTTCTTCCAGTTTTAAGCCCAAGTTTTGAGGGCGGGGACAAATCCGTTTCTGAGAAATATAAAAGCCTCTGTTTATCGCCTTGTGGTTAATTCAGCATCTATCGTCTCTTACTCATTGAAGACAGCTGGGTAGAGAGGATGTATAAACACACAGATTTATTTTCCAAATACCGTGCACGGCCTCAAGGGGCACAGGAGGGATGGAGGCTCAACCTTACATCCTCCTTAACCAGCCACAAAGTTGCAGCATGATAAGAAATTTTAAAAAAGCAGGAGATACCCGCTACTCCCGCCTTCAGCCCACCCCAGCACTGTGGCAACATTTCTTGGGGAAGGGTAGCCTTTGACATTCTAAATGACACCTGGATGGAGGTGCTGTCCAAATGGGAAAAGCCACAGCAAAGCTAGCACCGCACCCTGGCCTGAGGATTAGAACCTCTGCCCTCACCAGGGAACAGCAGGGTGTGGGTATCATGGGGCTGAGTGGGCTCCTGGCAGTGGAGCCTAGTAGTTCAGGGAGCTGAGTATTTCTCCACTAATTCCAGGATGTGGAAGTCATGGGAAGCCATGTGCATGCCACAGCTTCCTCCTTTCTTGGCTAAAAGGTAGAGAAAGAATTCCCTCTAGGCGTACTAGTCCATCTGGTCACCTCCTGTGCCTTTTAAAGGAGTTAAAAATGTAACCCTCCTCAACTCTGTCCCTTCCCTTTCTGGCAGACATAGTGAGCCCTTTGTCTCCTCCTCACACCAGCACCTGCATGTTTTCACAACGGCATTCAATCCGGCTCTGGGGACTGTGCACGCCCTCCTGCCCCATTGCCTAAGAGAGGGGTGGGTTCATACCCACAATGTCTCTCAGGATGTGGAGGACACAGCCCATGTTCAGAATCACCCACTGAGTCAACAGAAGCACACAGCGAGTGTTGGATGTGAGCAGCGTGACAGCATTGGTGGGTAGGAAGTATTCCCAGAGGACCTCAGCCATAAACATGAGAAACTGCTGGAATCTCAGGGAGGCAAACCATGAGACAAGGAAAGGTCACTAATGGAGCTCTGGTTTTTCTTCTAGGAGATTCTCCAGCAGCAAAAGGCCCTGGAAATTCATATGACTTATCTCCCAAGCTAAGATAAACTTGAGAATGGAGTGTTGGACAGGCCTCAGTGGCCACAGCCAGTTGCAAACATCCATTAATTGCTTTCCATTGAGCTGGCTACAGTGAAGGAGTGGACACAAATTAATCAGCCCCAGACAATATGATGCTTTCCAAGTTTTCAGAAGGACAGATTGACCCTCAGGGAGCTGGCTTGAGAGAAGCAGCTGGGCCCTCCACCAGGGCAGAGCGAACTTGACTGTTTCCAAGCTCTTGTACAGCACACTGAGCTAGTCTCTTCTCTTGGTAAGGAAAGCATGAATCTCTCACATATGGATAACGCAAGTGATAGATATAAATGAAAGTGGTTCTGATTTGCTGAGGGAAACAGTCACCATCACAGTCTTAATCCTGCAGGGGTTTTTTTGTTTTGTTTTGGTTTGGTCTGGTTTAGTTTGGTTTTTGCTCATTTTTTAAAAAATCTGTTTTGATTTGGTTTTGTTACCGTTAGTTGTTTTTAATGCAGTTTTATCACGCAGACTAGACTGGTCTTGAACTTAGAATCCCCTACTTCTGCTTCCAGGATGTTGCAATTGCAGAAGTGTGCCACTGCTCTCCACTCCACCGCACCCCACCCCCATCACGGCCCCAACTTGGTTTCTTAACTTCTGCCTTCTGCTGACATGTTGATGATTCTTTGCTGTGGGGACCATCTGAGCACTACGGGCTGTTTGGCAGTACCTTAGTCTCTACTCAGTAGATGCCAGCAGCCCCTCACCCTCAGTTATGCTAACCAAAGGCAGACTAACTGCCCCCAGGGTGGGGAAGTCACTTGAGTATTCTTAATTGAGAACCATACCAGGTATCTCTCTCCAGTGGTCTTCTGGGTCCTACTGCCCGTCCTCATCAGTCACCACACAATTCAGATGACATAAAGCTTGGCAAGCTGCCTACACTCCCCTGAAGATGCTGTCTTCTCTAGGCTGTTTCTCTAACTAATTCATGCCAGCCAGGTGACTCATTGTGCTCATTCAGCAATACGTTCCCACAGACAGCATTCACATACAGTCTGATGTCACCACCACCCTCGGAGGAGGTCTGCTCCCATTGTTTGCCCCCTCCCGGTGCTCATTCCCTTGATGCAACACTCACGCAGGGTGACCTGTCCTCTTTGGATGCCTTCTGCATTGATTCTTGCTTCTTCCCATTGCAGGTTTCGATTCTCTTCAGCAGCATGAAAATGACAACCAACTTATTAAACTCATGTCAAAGCACTTCCTGCTTGAAAGGCTGGGAGGGAAGCCAAATTCACTGCCCCCTGGCTGACATCCCCTGCAATGGCCACTCTGAGCAAATGGGCTCCAGAGAAGAGGTGTTCTGGGTGGCCCTTCCAGAGAGATTTTAAATTCAGTCTTCTCTTCTGGAGCAAAGAAACACCTGTCAGATGCTTAAACTTGTAGATCCCATGGTGTGGACCACAGTCTGTGGAGCATTAAGATTGAGCCTTCCAAATACTGTGGCCCACAGTCTGTGGTGCCTTAGGACCCAGTCGCCAGTGCTTACTCAGTTGCATCGGGTACAGCACCTTGAGCACGAGAAACCACAGAGAGCACATCATCTTTTTACTTCCCCAGGAGGGCAGCTCCCAGGAGCTGCAGACACAGTCTCCAAAGAAGTTCTGATTCAGGCTACAGTGGGGGTCAGGCCATCCTGGCCTAGATGCTTGGCATGCTGGGAATGACAGACAGCAATAGTCGGAGGCAATGTATGAGTACATAGCCTCAGGACAAGTCAAGGCTCTAATTGCCCATATAACTTACACTGTTCCCATCTGTTACCTCATCTGGGAAGTAGGGACTGATCCTGATGCTGTTAGTACTAATTCCAACATCGCAGAGTTGTGTGATGGCTGAATAATACTCGAAATAGGCAATTCACTTGCAATTCCAAATATTACAGAGTATGTGTTTGGTGCATGCATCATAGATGAAGACGGATGGCAGTCCTAAGGTCCCTGATGTCACTCACATTCTTCTTCAGGATCAAGCCAAAACCTTCTCCAAGAGGAAAGTGCAGATCCTGAAGCTGCCAGCTCCACTGGGACACACAGCGCTCCTGAGCCCGAGCACTTACACAGGGCCAGGGTTTCAGATGCACAGAAGTGAGCACAGCAGCTGAATCCATCAGAAGAAGTAAATCCTTTCTCCCCTCCCTCCTGCTCCAGGCCTGGGTCATCCCTAAATGAAAACCAAACAGAAACTACCAGTGCTCCTTTGTTATTGCAGGTTGGGAGCTGGGATGGTCCAGCTCAGGACTGGAAATTTAATCTCATTCTGCCTCCCAGACCCAGACACTCTTCAAGTTTTGTTTTGTCCTCACTGGGAGTTAGAAGAACTTCCTGAATATTTTGTGCCCGGATGAATATCCTTGTCTCTTGTGACAGGTCCTGAAACTGCTCTCTCCTCATGAGAACTCACTGACTTGAACTAAATATGCAGTTTTCAACATGTTCTGGGAACCGTAGATAAGAACGATATTGACATATTGATGCTTAAAGTTAGAATCCATGAACACAACTGTGAATACTTGCCTGAGGGAGGGAGGACAATAGCATTGACTTGTGTGGTTGCTGCTTACCTAAAAGAGGAAGATGCCAGGACCATGGGACGACCACCAAGAACAGCAGCAGCCGTGGAGTGAAGCCAGCTGGAGCCTGGAGGACAAGCTGTGTGTGCTGCAGAGGGAAGAGCCAGAGAAGTGATCCAAGCCCTTTGGAGGAGCTCAGAAGATTGTGTGAGAATTCCAGATAATTGGACATTGATAATGTTTTCTGCTGTCCAATGACATTGTAAAACCTTGATAGATGTTTGGTTTCATTTGGTCCTGTGCATTAGCAACCCTCATGATTGTTCCTCTTGTAAATGGCTTTGCTGGTGTCATGTTAAATTTGTTGTAAAGGTAAATCATTTTTTTTTTTATATACAGAAAAGGGGAAATATTGTGGAAGTTTATTTTTAGTCTTGTTTAAAATAATTGTTTATGTGCACTGTTAGAAAAAAGAATGTATAGGTCTTGGCATTTTGTATTGACTGCAGGTGTTGCATTTCTGTGGGGGATGTTTGATTGTTTAAGATCTGCACCTGAGGAGTTCTGAATCAATAAAAACACCTGACCTCAGATACTCGGGGTTCCACTGTTGCTCAAGTATGGCACAGGCCATGACGGTGGGACCTCCGTCTGCTGAGGTCTGGTAGAGTTTGAAATCATGAAAATGCCTCTTCTCTCCTTGCTGAGCAACCCCACAGCGACATTCAACTACAAGCAACCTCTCAATTTGACAGACACCAGGCTGAATTCTGTTACTCTTGGAAGGGTCAGCCTATGCTATCTACCCTACAAGTGATTAGCTAAGGCCCACCCACCCTGGGAAAGCAATTTCAGTTACCCATCTTAGCCATTTAAATGTTATTTTCACTCAAAAGACTCTTATAGAAGCAACCAGAATGTTTGACTAAAACATGTCAACCCATGGCCCATCAAATTGACACATAAAACTAGCTATAGCAGGATCAAAACTCCCCAGAGGAGCTGTCCATTATGCAATGCGCCACTTACAGATGAGGCTGTTGCGGAGGTGAGCCCAGCAGTTTTACTAAGCACAGTACTATTGTGAGATCAAGTCCTGCCTGGGAGAGAGTGACGGTATGTGTGTGACGTGCCAGTAGGCTATCTGATGCGTAGCCCTGGCCCCTCCACCCACCAGGAGAAAGAAAGGAAATGCAGCCCCCCACACCACACTGCAGATCACAAGGTTCACTTATAATTGCGGCAGGCTGGCCTGGGGCAGGATGGGCCACAACGATGAAGGAAAACAAACCAAGGAGGACTCTCTCAGCAACTGGGGAGGAAGTGAAGTCAGAGAGGGGTCTTGCATGTTTATCTCAGAGCTGACAGAGCATGGGCTGAACTGGATAGTGCTTCTGATTTAGAAAGATTCTTATTCTATTACCTATTTTATTATAACGGTGACTCTACTCTCTCAGAGCCAGAAAAATAAACATCAGCTCTTCAAGAGCCTTTGGTCCGATAAAAGAGCATAAACATTTACAACCTTCCTATTCCAAGTGGCAGAGACCACTGCCTGAATGGGGTTCCCTACAGAGCTGGTCTGTGCTGTTGAGCTTCAAGAGCTGGCCTTTGTGTGTCAGGAAGATGAGGTCCATGTGGAATATAAACTCTGCTATTCTATAAGGTTTGGAAAGGTGAAGGCTTGTGGTTTTTATTGCTGCCTCCTGATATGGAGATGTGTGTTTTCTATTCTGTCTGCACAATGGCAAGGACCTATATATTGGCAGGGTCAGGGCAAACAGACAGGAGTTTAGTCACAGAAACAGCCTTGAAATTTCTGCCCTTAGAGGAGCTACAACCTGACAGAGGCCCTGGGGAAGCGGTCTGCCCGCCTTCTGTTATTCACTTTTTGTTTTCTTGGTTTTTTTAAAGAAGCAATTCTTCCACTTGACCAGATGCCAGTTCCAAATAGGGCCTGCCTGGGGCTCTCCTGGATCCCACTAACTGAATAATAACTCATTGTTCTTAGGAAATTAGGGGTCAAATTCTAAACATATGGCACCAACTTTGGCACGTCCCTCCCTCAGTGTGTACCTGGACGCCTCTCTATGTGTTCTGCCCAAACCCATTTCTGAATTAGAAGAGCACCAAGCCCCACAAGCTGGCCACCCTTGCTGCTCCCCAGAACAATGCCTGGGGTAGAATTGAAGTAGTTTCTTTCCATCCTAGTTTGTCTCCCCATAGGCCAGACAGACACAGGCACCCACAGAAGTGTGTTGCTCACCCCCCAACCCCCTGAACTCACCTAAAACACTGTTTGTCTTCCAGGAATAGACTAAATGTCAGAACATTTGCAGCCCTGCAGGACTGCACACCAGACTCCACATCCCTTCCTGCCTGCTGGGACCAAGGCATTCCACGAAATTCCCTAGCAGTGTGGCCCAAAGCTGTTCTAGGGAAAGCTACCTGCAAGACAACGGAGGAAGAAGTAAATAGAAGCATGTAGAACTCATGCTGCTGGCTAGTGAGCGTGCTTAAGCCGGCATGGGACACGGGATGGTATAACAATGTCCTGTTCCCAGTGTCTTCACAAGGGTCACAATAATGCTTGCTCTTTATTTCATGCAAGAATCATGAATCAATATTCCCAGCAAATGAGTATTATCTGTATCAACACACCATTGGGAAGAGGTGGAAGGCAATAGATTGCTAGAAGGTTCTGGAGCCAAAGACTGAAAACCCTGTGGCATTTTCCACAGCTCTCAGTAAAGCAAGGTCTGGCTGGGCCAAATTCAACACCTCCACTCACACCTCTATTATTTAAACTATGGCTAAAGAAAAGACATAGCATAAAATTTACCATCCTACCACATTTGAGAGTTTAGTAAAGTACACTCACCTCTTACACAGTCTCAGGAGTGTTTTTCATCTGTCCCTGTGGAAGTCACCCCACCCCCATCCCACAGCTCCTGCTGTCCCTCCTTTTTCTGTCTCTGACTTTTGAGGGTCCTAGGTACTTCGCAGGTTTGAGAGCACAAGGTATTTGTTCTTTGAGGGCAGCTTAGGTCACTGAGTATAATGTCCTTCAGTTTCACCCATGTCATACGAATCCCTTCTTTTCTGTACAGGAGGAAACAGAACTTCACATGTACCCCGGGAGCTCCTCCACTCCAAGACCCTCACCCCTTTCTAGCACCCTCACCTTCAAACTGGAAGGAAACTTGACTGCATTTTCTTGAATGGCTCACATGGGGGTTTTCATACTAGCCCTATGCTTATTAAAAATGGGATTTTTTTAAAACTACATAACTATTGGAAATGAGAGCTTAGAGAAGTAGCCATTTCCTCATTAACGTTAGAAGGTCCAGCTAGTTTAAAGGAAAAGGTTTGGGATGAGTCATCTTGTGGCCCAATTAGAGACTCAGGATACCCAGGCCTATGCTTTAGGCCCCCTAGATGAGTGAAAGGTCTCTCAGATAGCATGGAGCCTCAGGGCCTGAGAGTAACATACCAGTGTCTGGACATGCCTCTAAGACAAGGCCGTGTTCTTGCTGCTAATGCCATGGGATAGAAATCCACAAAAGAAATGTATATTTCTTTGGAGTCCCTCTAGTGTCCACCCAGCCTGTTTGGCCCTCATAGAGGTGGCTGCAAGGATGGATGGTTGTAAGTATAGACGGATACAGATGTGGGGGGATGCGGGTGAGGGAGGGGGTGTAGGGGAGGATGGCTGCAAGGGGAGGGATGGCTACAGGTAGCGGAATATCTACAAGTGGGGAGAGGACTGAAGCTAGATGATGGATTGCTGTAGATGGGGTGTGCAGGGGGTGCTCAAGCAGATATCCTCATAGTCATGAGTGTGTCCTGGCTCTTCCCTTTTCTGATTTGAGGATTTTAGATGCTAAGCCAGTAAAAACCTGCCTGACACCCCTGTGATCACTGTGCCATGCCACTGAGCTGTCAGTGAAGAACAGCATTACTAAGGGCTGGACACAGACAGGCATGTCATGGGAGGAAAGGTCATACACCTCAAACATCTCTGGATTTCTGACGGTCTGTCCAGCCACGCCTGGATCCTCCAGCATCAGTTTTCAAGGCGTAGCGTTGATTAACAAGGCTATGGTTTGATGGCCCAGCCTATCTTGGCCCTGGCTCTGCCTCATCCCCATCCCCGTCAGTCCTTGTCAAGGAGGTGTGCCTGCTCTGAAGGCCCCGTGGTTCACCTTGGTTTAAAGTTATCGAGAAGTAGGGGAGGAGTAAGAAGTACCCGAGGGAAAGGAGACAAGAGAAGTCCACTCATATGTGTGACACTTCTCAAGATAGGAAGCTAGCCTTACAGTCCACGGGGAAGCAACCCAGGAGTGACCCCGAGGGACAGATTGCACATCTATCAGTCAATCCAAGTCAAATCTCTCTCCACTGACCATGCCGGGCCTTCCCCCTCCCCTTAACCAAATCTACAATTTTAATGATTCTAAAATTAGACACTCCCCTCAAAAAAAAAAAAAAAAAAACCACAGCCACTACCAAAAGTTAGTTACTTTAAAATGACTTCTCCTAGAGAGATGAGTCTGGTTAAAAGTATATTTCATAAATTATCTAAAGGGAAGTTTTAAAGTCTCTCTTTAAAAGTGCCATATGGACAGTGGGACATGTAATGACCTATGTGCCTTTTCTAGGAAGCGTCAGTCACCCTTGGCCTGATGCAGCCAGTCAGCATTCCTGAGGAAACCTGACCCTCTCTGTGGTCATTCTCATCCCCTTCCCACACTGAAGTTTTATGAGGCAGAGTTGCAAAGTCCTTCGCTACAATTGTTTTCTTGATAAACAGCCCGTGTAGAGTGTTTGGATTTTCCGAAGTTTCACTGCCACAGCGTTTGCTCCCGAGAAAACAATGCCATACGAGGAGCCCAAAAAACTGAAGCTAGAAATAACTGGGGAGTGAATCAGGAGCTGGTGTGATTCTTACTCCTTGAATTCCAGGAAAGCGGGGACGTGGCACAGCCCTGTGTGGAGCAGGCGCCTGGCAGCCCGCCCAGCACACAATGGGCCTGTGATAGCATCGCTGGCTCCCTTGGTGAGAGGACAATGGAAGCCAACAGCCACGCAGGCCCCGAGCTCAGAGCCATCACAGTCAACAGGACAGGCGCAGGCACCCACTCCCTCACCCGGAATAAGGACTCAGAATAGGACCCGGCCAGGAGGTCCAAAGAGAAGGCCCTGTTTCTGTCAGAAGACTTGCCAAAATGAGCACCGAAGCAACTGGACTGCAGAACAGATCCTGGGCCCAGAGAAGGAAAAAAAAAAAAAAAAGACATAGCTATGAGCAGCAAGGAACTCTGGGAAGAACCTCCTGGAGCCAGGAGGCCTGAGCTTTGTCTCTGCTCCTGCTTCATACTCCATGCACCGCAGGGAGGGGTTGCTTTATCCACTTCCCTCACCAGACAAGACGATCAATTCACAAGCCTGGAGTCGGTGCTGAGAATGTGGGGGCTGTGAGGACTCTAAGCACAGGCAGTGGATGAGGGGACCCATAGGCCCCAACAGGCTGTGCTCTCTGATGCTAAGTCCTCCTTGAGAGGATGGCAAACTCAGCCACAATGTGTAACATGTGCCACAACACGTTTTCCTGGGCTATGTAGTCTCCAAGGCAGGGACTGATCTCATCCTTAGCATTTGTTTGCATCACACTATTCTTCATTTGGAAACCAGTGGTGCTTGAGGGGGAGCCTGGAGTGGGGGGGGGGAGCAGAGCTGGATCTGAGCACCAGGAGACACAGAGGACGTAACTGAGGGCCCAGTGGAGCTGCCACGAGAGGCTCTATAGGAGCATTGCCCTGTGGGCAGAGTGCTACTGGGGCCAAACGGGTATGGGGTGCAGAATGATTTGGTCCTCCAAATCCTCATAAATAGATGCTTAGCACTAGAGCTTTGCTGCATATTTTTATGGATCTGACAAGAAGGAAAGCATATTGGCTTATTGCTAGGAACAGAATTCCAGGTCATTAGAGAGTTACCAAGTCACCTGTTTTGGGCCATAAGTGCGAGAGTGGGGTGTGCCACTTTCACTATTCTTCCATGAAGCTCCCGCTCCACCCGGCATCACATGACTGCAGTGTTTTTTGATTGAACCAATGGGCATTATGTACCACTCACCTCTTGAGCCAGTAATAGGTACTGGTGTGACCTCCAAGTTGCTCTATAACCTGACAGGAAATGCCTTGCTACCTTTTCATATCAGCCTTCTGGCTTTCCACAGATGACCAACATGGTTATCAGAACTGCTTCAGCTCTGAGTGGCTTGAATATGTTGCTGTATGAGGTCTGTGAACTTGAACCTAGACTGGACAGACTAATAATACCGAGGCCTGGTCAAAGGACACAGGTTCGGAATTGCTATGCACTTTAGTAGCTGTTCCTTAGCCAGACCAGCCTCATTTTTGCAGAATAAACATAGAGTATAGAGCATCTGCCTGCAGGTTTCAGGAGCTCACTGTGATGGTGGACAACAATTCTATACCCTTGAGCCAGAGTTCCAAATGACCAATAGGATGGAGGCTCCTGTATACTTCAGTCAGATGCTCATTAAATTCTACATATGTGTTATCTACGGTCCAGAAAATACAATAAATCGATACATTTATAACTGGTAGCAAAAGTTTATATATGGGCCAGTTGTATTCCATTTTTATGTCTTTTTTTTTAAATCAGAATTGTTTCGGCTATACTGGGTCTTCGGTACTTCTGTAAGAATTCTTTCTTAGTTTCTGTAAAGAAATGCTTTGACATTTTGACGGTGATTGAATCTGTAGATTGCATTTGTTAGGAGAGCCATGTTCACAAAATCAATTCTACTGATCCATGAGCATGAGAAGTCTTTTCATCTCCTGGTATCTTCTTCAATTTCTTTTTTCAGTGTCTTACATTTTTTTTTTTTTTACTGTGTAAGTCATTTACTTCCTTGGTTTTATTTATTCCCAGACAGACAGACAGATTAATGTAAATAGCATACTCCCTTGATGTCTTTCTCAGTGTTTATTTATGTATAGGAAGGCTACTGATTGTTAATGTCATAATTCTTCCCTGTATATATGTGTCAGTTTGAACATAACCCCCAAATGTCCAATAAGACAGCATATTAGTATATCCATTGCCTTGGCCTGTGGCAGTTCCCTAGAAAAAGCTAGAATCTATTGATCAATACTTGACTTCTCACATAGAATCACATAATCTTAGACTAACACCTTTCTCCCCATACCTGCTACTTTCCATATAATGTGTGTTGTCTCTCCACCTCTCAATATTCCACGCAGTGATCAGGTCATAGAAGAAAAATGTTTTCTTCCAGGCAGGAGCAGTCCAAGCTCATGCCATCTTTACTGTGCCAATGTTGGATTATTTCTCAACCAAAAGGCTCTGCTGTTCATTATCAAAGTCATTCTCTTTATGTATTAGTTTGGATAGCTTAAGTAGCTCTTCTAGTCCACAGTCATCTACTATTCTATGCGGTGGAACAAGCATTTGATCTTTGATCCTTTGATCTGGCAGCATGACAGCTCTAATAAGGATCACCTTTAATGCCTGTGTGATCCAGCTTTCTGGGTGTGGCTTTTTGGAATGCAGAAAGAATGTTAGTCTGAGGAACCAGTTATTGTCCAAGCAACTGATGCTCAGGTTATCCTGTCCTGTTATCTTCATCTGTCTGTGTTAATTAATGCTAATGAAAGGATTCCTGTAATTCCTCCTCAGTGACTAATAAGGAGGTTTGGGAACACCATGTCTCTCAATCTTGGCTTTCACCTAGTAGCAGCAGGTCAGCCTGCCTGGGCTTTGGAAAATTGGATTATAGGATTCTGTACATTAGTGCAAAAGAAGACTTTGCATCTGGGGTAGAGCCTTCAATCAATAAATTACCTGTGTAATCAGGCTGAGGGGCTCGTTGGCAGTTCAGTTCAGTCCAGAGGTTCAGATCAGAGGTTCAGAGGCTGTTCCTTCTGCCATGGATAAATCAGGCTTGAATAATGGAGAGTGTCTTCCTTGTAGCTACTGAATCCACATGTCATCAGTCTACCCCCTGGCTAACTACATTCACACCCAATTCCAACTACAATGCTAACTCATACAACCTTACATTAAACCCACGTATTAATCATTTCATTTTACATATGATAGTTCTTAGTTCTAGAAAACCTGGTTGTCCTGATTTCCAGTTTCCATGCTCCTGTAAGTCTCCCTGCTGTGCAGTTGTTCATCCCACTTTCTCACTGAAATCTGCTAACACATGTATACCATCTGCTTTAAAGTCCTTCCCTGTTAATTAAAATACATTCTCACTCTATATGTTGACTTCTCTTAAAGATGTATTACATCTTGTTGCTTCCTTCCTAGCCTAGTCATTTTTGATGTTATGTGATTGAAAAACTAAATTTTGGGTTTTTTTTCCTTCAATAAGTACTATTTTTTGTTGTGACAGGCAGTCAATTTATTGTAGAATAGGCATCAGTATGCCAAGAACTGATGCTAAGCTCTCTGAGGTATCTTAATAAATGCAGTCTTTACTGAAGGGCTGAAAGAGTCCACGCCTACAGCATTGCCTACCTAAGGTCTCATTCAGTATACTTCCCTAATCTTGGTTGTTGGAATTATTCCAGAACTATGTGTCCTCTGCAATCTCCCTTCAAAGTTTCTCAAAATTTCTCAAAGTTCTCTGTGAGCTATGAGGCCTCTCAGAGCTCCCTTATGTAGACAGAGGTCTGTATTCAGCTACACTGGAAGAGATTTCCAAAGACAGTGCTCCACAGGTTCTGTACACTTCCATGGCTTCAGCACCAAACTGCTTCATCATTTGGTTCAAATTCTTCCTTCTTCCCCAGTTTAGAAAGACTCCATGCAGAAACCAAAAGAACACAAATTTCACCCATGCTCCCTTTTGGTAAAACCACAGTCCCTTATTTATCATTGTATCCTTAACCTTAAAGTGTTATCAGAGATGCTCTCTCCCTCAGCCCTTTGAACCTCATCAGCTGCCGTATAGGAGGAGCATTATGACCACATGTCTGAAGGTCATGGGGACATCGTGGGAGACAAAAGCCCACAGATGTGCCTCGGATTCTTAAGCTGTCAGGGAAGCAGACAGAACTGCTGCAGAGGGTTGTCACAAACAATCCATCTCTCACTGTTCACCAGGCTATGACTCAGTGGCAGCACCGAAGACGGACATTCACCCAGTAACCAGTACTCGTAACAGCACTGCACGGTGGGTCAGGATATACATAAGTACGTAAATGTTCTGCCTGTGGTAAGTCTTCATACAGGGAAAAAACGCAAAGAGCTCACAATTCAAATCCCTTAGATTTGAAATATATTCGCTTCTGGCTTATTGCTTCTTTGCGGCTTTTTTTTTTTTTTTTAACTTTAGGAAGAACAAGAAAATGTTATTCTAATATCTCTCAGGGCAGTGCAATCCCACATCGGTTGCAGGCCCTGTTGGTTACCTTGGCAAGTGTCTAATATTTCCTTTGGCATCTCCATGCCTCAATTGGGAATGCACAAATGGAGACCAGCACTTGGATCAATGAATAACTCAGCAGAGGCATGGGAGAATTAAGATGGAAGCAGTCCAGGTACGATAAAGGAAGAGATTGGGGCTAAGCATGTAATAAAATTCTGTTTTGTGTAGTTTTAATTACCGGGTAAGTTGAACTGATTTTGTTTTCCCTAATGTGTGTTTATCATTTGTATATTACACTAAATATAGCATTGTATGCTTTAGCCTATTTTCTACTTCTGACTTCATGGAGATTTTGCATTTTATGATTGATTTGAACAGAATTGTGTCCACAACAATAGAGAACACAACTCTGTTGTCATTTGTGAAACAAATTTTTAAAAATTTCATCTGGTCTTAAACTTGTGGAATTTCATAGCATCTTTTCTAGTCGTTTGCTCTTTGGGAAGTTCTTCCTATACACTCAGCATTAAATACATTTTCTAATTTTAGTTATTTTTTAATTTTTTCTATTTTTATTTTGATGGGAATACAAAGGATGAGTCTCAATCACTTTCCTTCACATTGTTACAAATTACTCTCGCCTCGCTGTAGCTGTTTTTCTTACAGTTTATCTTCATTATTTCGCATACTGAATCTGTGTCTGGAGGAAGTCAGTGTTCTGGATCCTTTGGTGGCTCTCCTGACCCATACTGCATTTCTTAAAAGTTAAGGAACTAATTACTTTAGCAAAATTAATAACTCAAAACTCTAATACCAGACCTATTTGGCCAAATAACAAGCTTTTCATACCTCTTTTAGCATTTATTAACTTTTAGTTACCTCTTTTAGTTTTATTAACTTTAACAAACTGTACACTCTTCATCCGTCTTAGTTAATTAAATAAGTATGTTAGAGAAGATTAAAAAATTTTAATTAAAAGATTAAAAATTCTTAAAAATAATGTTATTTTATCTTTATTTTATGTGTATGGGTGTTTTGGCTGCACATGTGTCTGTGTACCACATACATGCATGCTTGGTGCCTGCAGAGGCCAGAAGAGGGCATGGAATCCCCAGAACAGGCGTTATGGGCAGTTGTGAGCCGCACACTATGGGTACTGGGAACTGAACTAAAGATTTCTATGAGAGCAGCAAGTGCTCTTAACGGCTGAGCTGTCTCTCCAGCCTCTCATGAAACAGTTATTTATGAAGTTTCTACTGCAGAGCAAGAACTAACAAAGCACACAGGACTCCCCTCCCCCATAGCTACACTAGTCTAGGGAGATCCCATGGTGAGCAGGAACTGTCTCAAATTATTTCATAGGAACTAATCAATAGATAGACTGCTGTGTTTAAGCATAGCCATCCTCATTATTGACTATCATGAGAATGTATGTAGCAGGTCAAAACAGTCATGACCCCATCCCAACTGCTAAAGATTGATCAGGTGTTAAACACTTATCAGAATGTTGCTAAGGGGAGTCAAACAATGAGATGTATATACATGTGTGTATTTGTTGTACATATATGCATGTCAGATGTGTGTATTTGTTGTACATATACGTATGTCAGATAGTGAACAGGACAGGTGCTAGAGAAAATTAAGACAGCACTGTGGGGCAGGAATGCTAAGAATCGGAAGCAAGATGGAGTTTTGGATAAATGGGCTTCAAAGAGCTCTCTGATCTGGCCATTCACATTTAAGACTGAAGGAGCTGAGTAGAGGGCTTGAGGTAGAAGCATGGATGTGCCTGGGTACCGAACATTGCGGGCAGGTCTGTCTAAAACACTTTCGAAAGGATCAAGCAAGCAAGCTATCGGCCTGGCAGGCAACTCTGCTCTCTTATGGGTGGAAGAGCAAGGGTATAAAAAGAAGCAAGCCAGTTGCCTAACGTTCCTGAGGATAAGGCAGTTCCTGAGCAGACAGGGCAGTGGGCACTGGAGACACCGTGGTTTTCCTCCTATAAGTGGAGAGAATTATCTATCAAGAGAGGGGGTCTCAGAGGAGACTCCAGCTATGAGTTGGAGGACTGAATACATAGAAACTACTGTGAGAATGGTGAGCTCTAATGGAAGGGGATGTAGTTCAGAGATCTTTAGAACAGAGGGCAATCCAGAGCCCAGAGCAAGGAGTCTGCAGCAGAACTGTACCTGGACACTGGGCCTCAGCTCTGAGGAAAGTTCTCTTCAACCCAGTACCTAGCATTAGATTCACTACAGCAGAATAGCCACAGACTCCCCTGATAGTCACCGAGAGAGAGTAGGGAGATGGTCCAATAATTCAGAACCAGCAAGGGCACCAGGACCATCATGTGAGTCTACAGACATTTCAGCAAACGATGGAACTGGTGGGGGGTTGCTGGGCTTCTTCCGTCAGCATTTCCAGGTGAATAATAGCATCAAGTCCAGCACATCATGCTCACCTTCACCATAGCTCTGCCGTGTGGACATGAGGGGTGACGCCGACACCCTCCAAAATGTGCAAAGCAGTCAGTCACCCTTCCTTGTCCATTATAGCCAAGGAAATCTGTGGCTGATTTGTGGTTTAGTGACAGAAATCTGAGAACGTACATTAAAATATCATCTTTAAAATCTCAAAGTAAGTAGGATATAAAGCATATCTATAAAGAAACGCCTCGAATATAAGATAAATGCAAAAGAATAACAACTCCAGGAGGTGAGTCCAGGCAACTGAGGCTTGGAAAGGTATCAGTAGTTGTTTCTCCTCACCCTGCATCCCCAGCTGATCCAGATCCCTGGATTTGCCTACTCAATTCTCTTAAATCAACGCCTCTTGAACTATTGACTCAGTGCTTTGATCTGGGCCTGAGTGAACACTGTGTCCTTGTTCTTTGGATGGCATTTTTCTTTTGTTTTCCCAGGCTCCCCCCCACCCCCCAAAGAGCATCTCCAACATCCTCTAGTGGTAGAGGCACGGAGTCTCCTTTGGCCCTGGGCAGGGCTGCCTCCCCCTCAAACTGTTCCTTGCACTCTAGCTGCGGTCCATCCTTAAATGTGGGAATTGCTCAAGATCCCTGCAATTTAAGTTGCAAAATCGCCCTGGGTTCTGCGCTGTGCTTCGGGTTTGTTTTCAAATTGTTGTTCTTAAGGATGTTTTGTTATTGTCGTTCCCTGTGCTCTTCCCGCTACCTCCCAGAAGTCTCTCCCATTTGACTTCTAACCACTTACTTTCAGTTTCCAAATATCAGGAATTTCTCCTACAGAAAGCTAGGAGAGACAAAGGCTACTGCCAACGCCAGTTTGGTGGGAGAATCATCAGAGGTCCACTTGGCGCTATTGGGAGACAGATTTGAAATTAAAGCATAATAATGACCATGTGGTGAGCAGCTCAGAGAAGACACCGAAAGAGCACCTGCAAGATGTGAGTGCTGTGGAAGCTTCTCTGTGACTTTAGCCACACCCTCCCCACCAAGGCAGTGCAGCATCCTGCACTGTCTGCACAGTAGTGGTCTTATCCGGTAAGTAGAGGTGTCTCATCTCTCTCTCTCTCTCTCTCTCTCTCTCTCTCTCTCGGAGTTGAGAAAACAGCCTTTGCTCCCAGTCACATCCCGTCTACCTACTCCTGGACCAGGAGGAGCCATAAACATAGCAATGTCCACCTCAGTCGTGTAATAAAAGAGGTGTAAAACAGAGCTCCTGCAAGAACCTGTACCATCGCAGCCATTGAACTGAGCTGCTCTCTCTACTTTCTTTTGTGTAGACTACTTCTGGAGCATGACCACCGAGGTGCTGGCTCAAAGATCTTATTTCCAAGGGAAAGAGTTATAAGCATCCCAAGGTGAAAAGAGCTGGTGTATTTTCTGAATTTGCATAATGGTCCATATCCAGAACCTGGTAGGATTGATTACCAAAAGAATCTACCAAGGGAGAAAGTGCCATTTGGATTTATTTGTGCAAGGTTCAGCCCAGCACAAATCTCTCTTAAATAGCAGCTCTCAAATTATCCCATTTCTATGGAAACATTTTTTTAAGCCACCATCAAAATCACTCTTCCTAAATCAAACAATTGACTATTCAATCAAATGAATTTAGATGCTGCAGTGACATAAAGCACTGTGAACAACACTGAAACCCAGGACAGAGTGAGCTACAGGAAATTAAGAAGAATAATTGGTTCCAAAGTTTACTCGTCTTGCAAATGTTTTTCCTTCTTTCGTCACTTAACAATCTCTCCTTGACATGACTTGATTGAACTCATGTAGATTTTCCTGCAAGGAAATAACCCACTTGGGTAGTGCGAACTTTGAAAGGTCACATCTTTTGGAGTTATCTGCTGCCAGAAAGAATGGCTTCCATTTATTTTTCAAGGTGGAAGGTTTATTTTTTTCCCATCCATGGAACTAAAAATGACCATAGTAATTTAGCTCAGACCAACCAAACAAAAAAGTCACGTTTAAGCATCAATAAGACCTGGAATGCCTGAGTCTGCAAGGAGAATTATTTGACAATTACTTTTTGTAGGTATGCTGTCAAATGATGGATTTTTGTCTCAAAACATAAGCTGTACTTTTCTACTGCAGATTCTAAACCAAAAAACTTTAAAGGGGAAAAGATATCTTTTTTTTCCTTAGAGAATTGTAAGCAAGCATGCTAAATAAGTGGTCTCAACTCATTTTGGATTAATTTCTAAAGCTAAAGAGAAAATTGGGTAACTAGTAGCTTAGCTTATAAGTCAAAAAGAGTCACTGATGACCTTTTGAAAACAGAATGGGTGTAAAACTGCAGGTAAGTGGTGCTGTAGAATTTACAAAAGTAGTTTCCAAGAACTGACCCAATTTTTAACTTCCCACAGAGACCAAGGACCAAAATGGAATGGAAAGAGCGTGCGGAACTCACGCCTTCGTGGAGAGCCATAGTCCCACCTGGTGAGGGGCATGTAACTGCACTGCTTCATGCAGCGCCCTGACAGGATTGTCTAAAGAAAGGGGCCCCTTGGTCTTTGCTGCCTGACTTGCTGAGACATTTCAAGTAACCTGTACATAGCTCTGACATGGGTAAGTTACTCACATGGCTTTGAGAAGCGGGAAATATCCTCCTGGGGAGACGGAAGGACCTAGGTAGAAGCTTCTTGGTACCAGCAGGGTATTGATTCCAGAAGCCCTGAGAACACTAACTGCCATGGATGTTCAAATCCATCCCATAAGCAGCGTGCTGTACTGTTCAAGTCACTGTTGAGAAGGTGATAGCAACCAAGAAGGCTATACATGTTTAGAATCACCCAAAGTCTGTTTTTTTAAACCCTGATCCCCACTTGGGGGAACTTCCAGATGAGAAAGTCCAACTGTTTCCATTTCAGGGGGGATCCTCACAGCTTTTCTTGGGTGAATTTGTATTACTTTGGGAGACAAGGCAGAGGTTCTAAATATGGAATTTTGTGACAACATAGAAAGCTTTTAAGCTTGGCATGCCATCCCACACTTTTCATTAGAGCACTCAGAAGCGGAGGCAGGGGGATTGTGAATTTGAAGCCTACCTGAACCATGTCAGGAAAGAAAGAATAGAAGAAAGGAAAGAAAATGGAACAGAAGGATGGAAAAAGATAAAAGGAATGGAGGGAGGGAGGGAGGGAGAGAGGGAGGGAGAAAGGGAGTTCAGAGAGCGTCTCTCTAGTCTCAGTGCATTGTAGTCATGCTCAGTAATGCTTACACGCTTGTGGTACTTTACATAAGGTTGCTAAATCTTGAAAATTTGGTTCCTATTTTTCTTGGGACTGAAAATACCTTGTGATTATTATTTGGCTCAGTAAATATTAGCATCTGTTCAATAATGTGGCTTGTTTTTTTTTTTTTTTTTTTGAAGAATTGATATAGCTTCTGGTAATATCAGATCTTTTCTTGGGGCTCCTTACTATTCTTATGTAAACAGTAGTACCTAATTTTGTAATAAAATATATCAAGAAGAGTCCCTAAAGCAAAATAATGCCAAAATGTTGGGATTTATTTCAAAGTTCGTGAATGGAGGCAGCTGAGAAAATACTGGGTATATAATATACTGCATTAAAATAATTTTACATCGGAAGGAAGGATATTTGAATAATAACAGTGACCGTTGAACAGCTAACTTACGCAGTCAGACATGATGCTGAACACTTCAAATACAGTATCTTACTCAATTCCCAGTTTCTAAGTGGCTGAGATGTAGGTGCTTTTATTAGACCGATTTCAGAGACGAGGAAGCTGGGACTCAAAGAGACCGAATTACAAAGCTGATGAATGGAGGGCAGCCTATGGCTGTAACTCCTGCCGCCTCAGTCACAAGCTTACCCCCTTATGACATGCCGCGCTTAGGACCTTCCCCAGGTGAATGGAGACTCTACTCTTACGACAGGAGGAGCCGCAATATTCATACTGGAACCAATGCCACAAGCAATGGCTTTCAAAATAAGATTTTCTAAAAATGAAAAACACATGTTGCAATCTGTAAACAATAAGCAGTGTGTGTTTTTCACTGTTACAGGCGGGAGTTACATGCATTAAGTCAAGGTTATTATATGTTACTTTCTTATCACTTTGGCTGAAACAACCAAAGAGAAGAGGATTTCCTTTTTGGCCATGGGTTCAGGGATACGGACCCTCATGGCAGGAAAGCCGTGGCACCCAGGCAGTGCCATCCAAGATGGTGAGAATGTGAGGTGACAGCTCCTTCTATCTACATGTTAGAAACAGAACTAGACTCCATGGCCCCCAGGCTACCACTCCTTCCCACAGCTACACTGACAGCTGAGCAGCAATGGCTCAAATTTATCAACCTTTCAGGGACACTTCAGACTCACGCCAGCAGATTCTACTTCTGGCTGCGTCATAATGCAATCAGTACAACTTCAAGAGTTTGCAATGTCTTGAGAAACCCAAGCTGTTCAAAAGTCCAAGGTCTCTCCTAAGACTCAAAGCAAATTCTTAACTTTGAGTCCCTATTTAAAAAAAAAAAAACTAGTTACATGCTTCCAATAAATGACACAGAATAAACATTGCCATTTCAAAAGGGAGGAAGAGGAAAATATCAAGGAAAGATTGGGCCAAAGCAAGACAGAAACACAGCAGGACAAACAAAACCCTGTACACCGTGTCTGGCATCTGGGTCTCATAGCGGCAACACTTGAGCTCCAACAGGCTTGTGTGGCCACACTCCTGGACTTTGTTCCACACGTGACCTCCCTCTTGAGCTGACTCCACTCAGTGCCTGTAGCTTTCTTCCACAAATATAATCTGTCTTCAACATCCTGGTGTCTCCACTGCAACTCAGGTTTCATCTTACAGTGTCACACACTGGCCCTTCAGGATTTCCAACTCTTGTTACATACTACCTAGCTTTCTCAGTTTTGCTTTTGGGTTGGTTTCTTTTTTTTTTTTTTTTCCTGAATTCTTGGCACAAACCCATTCATTCTGGCACTCAGAGTACCTGCAAAACTAGCACATTTTTGCCAATTTCAGTGTCAGCCTGAGATGCAGCCACTGGTGTGGCACCTTCCTGTGCTTACAGAGCTCTCGCGTCCCAGCAGGACACCCTTCAGCTCTATCTTGCTAGCGATTGTCTTTCTAAAATGAAAAAAAAAAAGATGAAACTTTTAAAATTTTACATCCCCCACCCCAGGCTTCAGTGGGAGAGTGTCTCACCTCCAGGTAGAAGTATTACTGTGCTGCAGAGACTGTAGTTCCTCTGTAATGTCACAGCCTCTTCAACAAACACAGCCACTTTGCCTACAACGTTAAATGCTCTCACATTTATGTTGACAAACTGCACTTGTGAGGCATCTTTTGGCTTCACTTTTTTTGGCTCACTGCAAACTTGGCTAAAATCAGTGTCCTAGTTAACATTAAAACCGTCAACCTGTTAACTTTACATAGCGTAGAATTGCTGGGAGCTGAATCAGGTGGCTCTACCGGCCTGTCTGCAAGGATTTCCTTAATTGTTAATTGGCATAGGAGGGCCTAGCTTACTGTGAGTGATACCATTCCCTGGGCAAGTGGTCCTGGGCTACATAAGGAACCTAGCTGGGTGTTAGCCAGCAAGCCTCATCTTCCTCTGCGGTTTCTGCTTTAAGCTCCTGCTTGAGCCCCTGCTGTGACTTTCCTCAGTGATGGACTGTGACCTGGAAGTGTAAGCCAAATAAATCCTTTCCTCCTCTAGGTTGGTCAGAGTGCTTTATCGCAGTGACAGGAAGGAAACTAGAAGGATCAGCAGCAACAAAGCCATGGCTTGAGTGAATTGCTATCTTGAAATTTCCTTAGCCAGATAAATTAGCTCATCGATTTTACTTGCAGTGTCACTCAGTTGTTCAGAACACGGGAAGAACATAGCCAGGGTCTATGACAGAATGGTCCAATTCCCAGTAGAAGCCTTGTTCGTCTCTGGCCCCGTAAGCACAGTCTTTACTCTCCACATTTCTATCAACGTCCTGGTCTCTAAGCTCCTGCAGGAATGGCCCATCAACAACCTTCTAGGGCTCTCTAGCCTGCACAGCCTAACTCGTCCACATTTCTCTTGCCAAACAATTCCAAAAGCCTAATAACCATATGGTCGGGTGTATGGCAAGGATACCACTCCTGCTATCAACTTGGGGCATTGGTTGCTTTCTTGTTGCTGGGACAAACACCATACAGAAGTGCCTTGAAAGGAGAAGGGTTTGATGTGTCTTCAGGTGTGATGAATGTGATCTCTGGTGGCAGGGAAGGCATAGCAGCTAGTGCAGCCCCACTCACAGAGCGGGGAATATGGGACAGCAGCTCCCCCTGCTCCTGACAGCTAAGGAGGCTGAGAGACGGGCCACATGTACCGTGTACCAAGGCCTCATTGCCTCTCAAAATAGCACCACTAGCTGCCAATTGAGCGTTCAAACACACGAGCCCATGGAAAACACCTTTAGGTGAAAATCATTAAGATCAAACGTATTTTCCTATCTTACTCATTCTTGACATCAATCCCAATGATCACTTTCCTGCTCTGTGGCCATAAATTTATCATTTCTAATTGTAGTTCTCTGGCTTCAAGCTTACAGAGCTTGAGACTGTGTTGTTTTGACATTTGGACCAAGAATAATTATAGATTGCTGAAAATACGTATTCTTATTACTAAGTAATAAATTGTTTAATCTCCCAAATGGTTCATCTTACCCTTCGGCGGAATTCCATATTAACATTACTGTAGTCACTTTCTATTGCTTGGTAGGTATTTCTCCAAGGTGTATGTTTCCATCTCTTTTAATTTTTTTTATTGTCATTTTATTTTTCATTCTTAAATATGTTTGTAGTTGGAATAGAATTATATCACTGTTCTCCTGCCTTTTCCTCCTGAGAACTCCACCCTCGTGGTCAGCTCACTCTTTTTCTTTGATTATTGTTGTTTAATATGTATGTGTGTGTGTGTGTGTGTGTATACGTGTGTGTGTGCACAAATATATAAATACAACCTTCTGAGTCCATTTTTGTTATTAGTATGTATATGGTTTCAGGCCTGACCACTCTTCACTGAGCAATCACTAAGGGGGCCATCCCTGGGAGAGGCTAATTCTCTCTCCCAGCCATCATCAGTTGCCTGTAATACTTTGCATAGGGGTGGTGCTCCAGGAAATTTCCCCCCTTCCATGTTAATATATCCATTGACGTTGACGTTGTTTTGCTCTTGTTTGTACAGCCATTTCTAGGAGGCGCTGTTTCACTGCAGACTTCCTGGTATTCTCGCCCTTCCAGTCTTTCCCGCTCCTCTTCCCTGATGCCATTCATCTTAAACAGACACGTAGGGGAGGGTTTTGCTTTACTGCAACCAAATATAAAAACCTCTCGATTTATAGTTTAAACTTAGTAATCACATTCTAATTATTGTTATTTGTATTTATCTTATTTGGTGTTTTCTCATTTTTTTATTCATTGTTTCTTTGCTTCTTTATTTTCTATTTCCTATCAAATTGATTAGTTTTTCTTAGTTTGCTTCCCTCCAATGAGTTTGGACTTTGCATTCTAATTTTTATTACTCCCAAATTTCCATTTTATATACTTAGTTTATAACAGAAAGTTGATTGCTGTTTTATATCTTCATTCTAAACAATACAGATGTAAAGGAAGAAAAAAATCTGAGTTGTGCCTTCTACCAACCAGATCAGATGTGCTAGCCAGCTTTCTGTAACCATAATGACTTATCTGAGTCACCTGATTTGTAAAGAATGTCTACTTCAGATTATAATTTGGGAGGTTTTAGTTTATGATCCAACAGTCTAGTTTCTTTGAAAGCAAAAAGAAGAGCCCTGATCACATACCCTCAAAGGTATGCCCTGCAGGTCCCATCTCCTAGAGGTCCACAGCCCCAACACTGGGGACCACGCTTCTAACACGGGGCATCAAGCCATAGCATTTCACAGTTACACCTGCTCCCCAAACATTCCACCTCCACCCCCAGCCTCTTTATACATTTCCTGGTATGTGAGTTCTTGTTTCATTTATATCGCCATTGTTGTCAACCAACCCCTACTTCAGATTCATTCCCTTCTGACCACAGCGCATCATTTGGTGGGGAAAACTCTCAGTCTCTGACCTCCTGACAATTCTTTTGTCATTAGCTTTTTAATTATGAGTTAGGATAATCTTCTATACACACGATTGTCTCTGTAAGGATTCTAGTTCTTTCTCTAACAGTCTCCAGTTTTCTTTGATTTAGTATTCTTCGATTTTTATTTCATTTTGCTTAGATCCTGAAAATGTAGCTACCCCCTTAATCCTAAAAATCATTATTTCTTTAAATATTTCTGGCTCTCTCTTTGCAAAGATTCAATCCCTTTCCCTCATGCCCCTTAGCGACCCCTTCCATATTTTTTTGTAATTTGCAGCAGCCTGATGCCTTGAACTCTACCTTCCAGTTTGCTAAGCCTCCAGCCCTGCTTAATCGATACCTCATCCTGCCACTGATTCTTATCTTCAAGGGCTATACTTCTCATCTAAGGGACTTCTGCATTGCCTTTGTTCAAACCGCTTTCTCTGGCTAACCCTTGTCCTTGGTTCCTTTGTCTTCTCTGTGCTTTGCACTGCTCTGCTGCCTGTGCCCTTTGCAGACTGGCTCAGTCTCTAGGGTGTAGAGGCGCCGGAGCTGCCCTGCTCCATCTGCTCTCTTTATTGTCTCTCCCTTACTTGGGTGGTGGTCTGTAATTCTGATCATCAGCCCAGGTTGTTTTAGGATAGGACTCCCTTGACTCCCTGAGCTGTGAAAGTTTCCCCACAGCAGTAATTTTACATTTGCTTCTTCTGAAAATACAGGACTTAATGGTCTTGAACAGGTATTTAACTCCTCCACTTGGAATTCCAACAGCAGACCGGCTGAGGTATGGACTGCACATCAGCGCGCTGGGTACAACCTGAGGTTCGGGCTTCCACAACTCCGTCTTCCTTTCCTCAGCAAATGCTTTCCTTACAGAATTCTCCAGGTTCCATTTCTCATTTACAGGAAGAAACGGTTGGACAAAGCTCTGAACAGGACTCAGAGGCCACAATTCTCTTTTGTGCTGTGTCCCAATATGCTGTGTTCTATTTTATTCACAGGAGAGGCTCTAGACTCTACCCTAAAGGCCTGTTTCCATCAATCTTATCTGACACTTGGGGTTTCACTGGGTTTTGTTGTTGTTGTTGTTGTTTTGCCTAAGGCTATTGAAGTATAAAAATTACCTCTCTAGTAGTTTTCAATACAATCTGTTTAAAGCACATTTACCCTTCTTGACTCCTCCCAAATCTATCCCCGCCACCCAACTTTGTGTCTTTTTCTTTTTCCACCTCTCAATTTGTGCTGCTCATATATTCTTGGATAGATGACCTTCTACCCGAGTGAGGTAGACTTAGTAGGAGCAGCACTCAAAACTGACTCTTCCTCTCCCAGCAGTTCTCAATCACCAATAGCTCCTTGGCTAGAGGTGGGATTTCAGGACCCACTCCCGTCTCTGTGCTGGGATTTCGTCTTTGAGCTTGCATGGTGCTTTGCAGACTGTTAAAGCTGATGTGAGTTCGTATGTGCAGCATCCCTGCTGTGTGTGTCTGGAGGACACTGTTCCCTTGTATTCACCCACTACCTCTGACTCTGTCATTCTGCCCCTGTTTCACAATGATTCCCGAGCCTTGGGAGGAGGGAGTATAATATTGATGTCCCATTTAGAGCTGAGCATTCAGGAGTCTCTTATTATCTGTATCTTGACCAGGTATGTGTGGTGGGATCTGTGTTAGGTCATCATCAACTACAAATAGAAGCTTCTCCGATAAGTGTTGAGAAATGAATTAATCTATGGGTATAAATAATTAGGCATCAGTTTAATACTGTGTCTACTTAGAAGATTAATAGTAATAGGTTCTCCCCCGGGGCCTATGATCTGTCTAGCCCTAAAGTTCTTGGTCCAAGACTGGTACAAGGTATGGGTTTCATTCTGTGGAGTGAGACTTAAATCCAATCAAAAAGTGACTTGTTACTCTTATGACATTAATGCCACTATTGTGCAAGTAGGCATGTCTTGTGAGCCCAGTCACTATTATAGCCCACAGGGTTCACAACTAGGTAAGAGCGAAGACTATTTTTCTCTTCTGGTGGCATGTATGGTACCTTCCAGCACTATGAAAGCTAGCAGAAAAGATGAAGCTTCTAGGTCAGTATTAGCTTGATATCTCCACGTTCTGTGACTTATGTACTTTGTGTCTTCAGCAATAGGGTCCTACTGTCAATTTCTGGAGAGTAACAAATAGCATAGGCAAGTTCTGGAGAGTAACCGATAACACAAGCAATAACCTGTACTGTTTGGGTGCTATGGGACCTCACAGGTCAACAACTCGAAAAGAAGTAGCCCATTCCTGGCACTGGGATTTTTATAAATTAGTCTGTGGTATCTGATAGGGACGTGGTTGTCCCGTTATGGGATAACTCTATTTTGCTTCTTTCTGTACACATGTACTTAGGAAGCTTCTACAGTATAAGTAGTTTCAATATGACATCTTTGAAAGGTCTCCAGTATTGTTTATCCTTTATCCCTCCCCACATTCTCCCCTCTATCCTCAACTCCCATCTCCCACTCTGTTTACCCTCCTTGGTCCATTAATCCCCTTTAAGCCTTTATACCAGTATGTTCTATCTCTGCTCCCTCAAAAGCCCACCCCGGGCCCCATACCCACTGCTCCGTCACTTCCTGTGTTCTCCAGAAGGTGCAGATGCAGCTCAGCTGGACAGAGCCCTGTCCTCTAAAGTACGGACCTCCCTGGGAAGCAGACTCCAGCCCCTCAGCATCTGTGGTCTCCTTTCCACCTCACTGAAAGCATTTCCTTCCATAGCTCACTTTCAGAACTTCCCCGAGTGGACTGTGGTCACTCGAGTGTGGATAAGAGAAGAAGGGTCCAGCATTTGTCAGGCGTCCTTCTTGTTCCTGGTCCTAGTGTGCACGATTCTATGTGTGTCGTCTTATCCTTTCTATTGGTTGCTTCTCTGATAAAAGCAACTTAAGAAAGGAAGGTAGGAGGGGCTGGGGAGTGGAATAAGTATCAAATTATGTTGTATGAAATTCTCAAAGAATAAATACAAACTTTTTAAAAGGGAGGTTTATTTTGGCTCATGGTGTGAGAGTACAGTCACTCATGGCTAGGAAGGCACAGGGGCAGGGTCTGGGGCTGGTCACTCGGAATCTGCAGTCAGGAGCAGAGACAGACGAAATACTGATGGTCAATTTGCTTTCTCCTTTTCTACGTATTTCTGACCCCAGCCCATGGATGCTGCTGCCCACATTCTCATTCTTCCCACCTCAGTGAAACGTTTTTGAAATACCTCACAGATTCTTCCAGAGGTTTGCTTCCTAGGTGACTCTATGTTCTCTCATGTTAACAAAAACAATTAACCATCACAGCAACCCCTATAAAAGCCCTTTGAGGTAGGTCTATGGACCCATTTCTCAGGAAGTAAAATATAATGTCTGTAGACAGCCAAGACTCACTTCGTAAGGTGCCATCTGTGTCTAGCTGCCTTTAGCTGTATCTTCCTATGTTTAACCCTGTGTCCAAATTTCCTGTCCCTGATCACAGTGCCTGGAGCTCACAAGGAGTTGTCAGTGTTGAGGGATGTGCTCCACCCTGTATTATCAACATCTCCCAAGGCTGCCTAGACATTCCAGTTATGGACTTTGCCTAGACCCACTGAATCCAAACCTTCAATTTAACAAGTCCCCCATAAGACTTGCATTACAATGCAGTCTTAGAAAAACTCGCCTAGAAATAATATGTAGTCTATATGTTAGAAGCTGAAACCAGGTGTCGGGAGAGTTAGCAAGACATGGATCTGGAAGAAAAATTCAGGATTCTCACTGCCTTGCAAGTTGTCTCACTTGAACATGAAAGATTTCCCCCTTGAGAAATGCACATGCAAAACGTGAATTGGCCTCATTCTGTTCTCAGGCTGGAGATGTTGGCCAGCTCTCCAAACTCAGCATTCCTCACGTCTTTGTCTTTGCAAAGACTGGCCTGCTCTTCACTCTGCCAAGACACCAACCACCCAAAAGACTAGGTGGATGGATGGATGGATGGTTGGATGGATGGATGGACAGGTAGACAGATCGATATGGCAGATAGCAACAGGACCCTGAACATGTGACTAGAAAGCTAGGAGCAAGGGAAACATGGGAAATCTAGAAAGGAAGCCAACCACATGTGTGCAGTGTCACTTTGCTAAATGAGCATAAATACATCAAAGTCCCAGATCTGGCCAGTAGGAGAAACCAAGAGTGATAAGTCACCACCTGCATTAACTCAGGCTGTTACAGCAAATACCATGAACCGGGAGCTGTAAGAATAGAAACATGTTTTGTCATAGTTCTGAAGGCTGGCAGTCTAAGTGTTAGAGGCAAGCATTTACTGAGGCTTGCAGATGGTTCCATCTGTCTCCTTGTGTCTTCATGTAGTCATCCCTCTGCATGTGTTTGTGTCTTTAAAAGAACACCAGACATGCTGGATTAGGACACCCTAACCCAACTGTGATTTACCTTTCTGAATGCCGAATCACCAAGTGCAACCACAGATTTGGGAGGCACAGTTGGCCCACAGGAGACTTCCAGTTTCCAGAGGGAATGTGGTCGGAAAGCTGATTTCCTGTGCACACTGTGTTCCTCAGGCCCTTCTCCCTCGCCTTTTACCCACTCTGTCTCTTCCAAGCCCTGGGAATGGGGTGTCAGGAGGTAAAGGAACTACACAAGACCACATGAGTATACAAACATTTCTTCTTGGTTAAATGCAGCATTTTCTTCTGAGAATATTCCCATCTGTCTCATCTTATGCTCCGGGATGTGTTTTCTCAATAGCTGTACTCCAGCTCAGGACAAACTCCATCCCAGTGTCCTTTTTGTTGACTGTGAGCCAGTGTGCTTGTTTTGATCCCGTGGGCAGTCCACCAGCTGGAAACCCAATGCCCATGAGTTAATGTTTGAAGATACATTCACTGTCTGGAAGGCCCCTGACGATCCTGTTACTACTTGTAGGATCATGAGAGCACAGAGTTCTCAACCCTGCTTAGATGAGGGAGGGGGGGCTTGGAATTTTGAAAGAAGCTAGTAAGTTTGGGAATATAACCCCTAGCTAACTGATAATCTATACAGAATTTCATGCGTAGTTTCCGATGCTGAACTTTCTAATCGATGACTGAAATGCTTTAATCGAAGTGTTTGCTTTGGTTTCTTCATACTGTTGTTGGAATGCACTTAACCAGAGGAGGTTTAAAGATTAAACCCTTCCAGGGCAGGCCTGCCCGTGCCCAGGGGAGTTAGCCAGCATGAGACAGACCCTGTGTGTTTTGTGTGCTTTTTTTGTTATTGTCACTTATTCGGTTTTGTTATTTTTTTATCTTGGATTTTGTAGGTCTGTTTTGATTTTCTGGCATTTTGAGATGAGAGAGAGAGCAAGCGTGAAGTTCATAAACAAACATAGGAAGGAAGTGGGAAAGAATATGGGAAAAAACTTCACGTTGGCACAAGGCAGCAAAGGTGAAGTGTCACTTTGCCCTAGGACACGCCAGCTGGTGGGAGACAGTTCCCACCTTATCAGAGGTGTGCGCCAATGATAAAGGCCAGTTACCTGCTGATTCTGGCTCTACAACTGTGTGCTTCTATTAGGCGTTCATAGGAACAGAAAGGGCTGTAAGCAGACTGCCTTGCACCTTATAAGGCTTAAGTACAATGTCCGGGGGTGGAGGGATGAGCTGGTAGGGACTGAACTTCTGCACTTGGCCCTAGAAACCAGCATGAACCAGAATAAAGTCTTTCCCTCATGGTACTGTCACAGCAACAAGCTAACTTAGAAACAGATGCTCCGGCAGAACAGAATTCTTACAGTCACACGGGGCACATCTACCTGGTAACAGCATCATAAAGAAGCAGGGTACATCTACCTGGTAACAGCATCATAAAGAAGTCTCCTCTCTCCTAATCCCTCAGGAAAAGAACTCTGAAATAACCAATTGTTCTTTTGGTCCTTATCTATTTCTTTAGCTCTTGCTGCCTGAAATACCATCTTGTTAGAGTTGCTCCCAATGAGAGCATCACCCTCTTCCCAGCCCATCAAGGACCATTCTGATCTGCGGGTGGGGTGTTGATTAATGCATGAATCACTAGTAAAAGTCAATTACTAACAAATCTTTACATTTAGTTTTTGACACAAGTTACAAAGAAAACAAAAACAGCTGACACCCAGACCCCCAACCATGGGGAAGCTGCAGGAAAACCCACCCTCCCCAACTCTGACACTGTTCTTCCTTTGATGATTCCGCTATGACGGTGAGCGGACTGACGAATTACCCTCTAGCCCTTTATTATATTTCAGAATGAAACCTAAATTGAGACTCTTTCTCCTTAGAGACTCCTTAGAGTCTCCAAAGAGACTAAGGCCTGATCTTTCCCAGGATCTCTGATTCAGAATTGCATGTTCAAGGCATCCTTGGAGACTTTCGTGGTTTGAATACAAAATGCCCCCATCCCATGCAAACTCGTGTGATGAATGCTGGATTTCTGAAAGTCGACCGCACTATTAGAGGGTGTTGTGCAAACTTTGAGAGATGAGATCTAGCTAGAAGGCGTAGGTCACTGGGGACTGGCCTTTGTAGGTTCTATCCAGTGCCTGGTCCCTCCCTCTCTCTCTGCTTGCTCTCTAGAACAGCATCTCTTTGGTGCGATCCTGCTAAGCTGGCATGTTGGCTGTGAGTATCCTGCTTTGGGGAATATCCACTCATTTCACTATGGGACCAAGGACTGTGGACTGAAATCTCTGAAACTTGGAGCCCAAATAAATCCCTTTAAAGGCCCTTCTTGGTATTTTTGGTTACAGCTATGTGAACATAACTGATATGAAGGCCCATGGCTTTGGATTAGCATACTTTCCCCTCTAGCTACCCCCACGGTTGAGAGACAGGGGATACACCTGGAAAGAAACGATTCAGAGAAATGGCTACCTCTGGAGACATGAAGTATCGGTCGGCCCAGAACTCTGCTCAAGGTCAGGTACCAGAAAGGGCAAAGTGCTCCTGGAAGGGAAATCACCTGTCCCTTTATTCCATGGACTATTAGTGATCTGTTGGGATGGCCTCTTATCCTGGGCTTACACTGGGTCTTCTCCTTAGAGGACATTTGTGTGAGCCCCAGAGGAAAGGGGCTGTCTTTCAGAGCAAGACAGAAGCAAACTACTTACTGTCCTTCAGAACTCAATAGAATTGTCTGTAATGCTCCCTCCGTGGCTGATCCTGCTTGTCTCAGCCCCTGACAGACTAAGGACACATCTGGAGACATATAAGCCCCTGGGTTCTGAGGGAACCAGGACAGTGGCTTTACTATATTTCCATTAGAGACCATTTGTGCAGTCATTTGTACCATAACAGCTGTCAGACAGGGAAGCAAGTGCCCTGTAGGCCAGAGTTTTTGAGTGCAAACTCCATATATGGGGTTCCTACACCCAGCCAGACAAGCTGGCCGGACATCAAGGGGAGAGAGGGTGTGCTGGCATCTGGACTCCTGGGAATGTCTACGCTGTGGAGTCCCATGGCAGTGCTGGAACTCCTGCTGCTGAGGGGGATGTGGAAGGGAGGGGTGTGCCATTGTAAGGGAATGTGGTGTTTATGGGATCCAAGCGTAAACGTGGCCTCCTTTGTCCTCTCGAGCTGATAAAGTGTGGGATTGTCTGGTTTGGTCATGTAGACATTGTTTCCACCAAGCTCCACCTTGCTGCTTCTCTGCTCACTACGCTCTGTGTGACATGTCTCTTGGCTTCTAGATGGCTGTAAGGAAGCAATAAACCAATGTTGTGTCTTTTGTTTAAGTTTTGATATGGTAATTATTGGGAGGCTTAAAGGCCAGGTGGTTGATTAAGATTTTTCCCTAATGAGGTGGGGCTTCTAGCATTCCTGACACTAGTAATGGGAGGAAAAGATTGTCAGGAAGGAAAGGAAGACTTCCTCCTTCTCCTGGAAGACTTACAGATAAGCAGCCTCTGGCCACTTCGTGGACTCCCTCTGCTTTCTGGATTGTTCGGGTCCAGCATGAAGTATGGATTTCCAGGTGGAGGCCCAAAGCAGCTCACCTCATAGAGGAAAACAGAAGCTGAAGGCAAGAGCCCACGGAGCATGCGCAACTGACTCGGCGACGCTTCCTGTTTGTCTTCGCTATATCATCCTCCATTCTAGCCAAGTCTAGTCTCGATGGCATGGGCTCACCTGCACTGGGGAAAGCAGCACCCATTTGCACTGGGGTCTGAATTGTTCGAGAACAGGAGGTCCTCTCTGAAAGGTAGGAAAATAGGAACAGTCCCAAGGAATCCCCGAGGCAAAGATGAGCCTGGGAGAACTAGGGACAGTTTGCTCACCTCGTGCCGCTGAGGCTGAAACTGACAAAGGGGCAGCACTAGAAAGAACAGAAGGCCGTAAGCGAATGAGTGAGGGTCTTAGTCCTCTCTCTGTTGACGCTACAGGCTGCTTACATTATAAAGAAACGAGACTTACTGTAGCCCATGGTTCTGACCCAAGGTCAAGAGTCTTCAACCCTTTACTGGAAGAATCTCAAGGTGGTACAGCTCATCGCATGGCAAATGGCCAGTGCATTTGAGAGGCCTAGCTAAACTGGCATTTGTATCAGGCCAGCTCTCAAGATAACCATCAACCTTTTAATCCATCATTGTGTGTGTGTGTGTGTGTGTGTGTGTGTGTGTGTGTGTGTGTGTGTGTGTCTGTGTGAATGAAGGGAGGAAGGACTGCCAATCACTTCTTGAAGGCCTTGTTAGGTCCCACCTCTTACATTAACATCTCACAGTGAGGATGGCCTATCAGTATGCATTTAGGAGTGGATAACCCAAACTCAGCCAATGGATTTGCTATTCAGCTGATGATAGAAGACACTGACTTAGCTGTTTTAAGAAGCCACTTGTGGTCAGCAGCTCTGGAAGATTTGTTAACCTTCAGTGGTCACCACATTCATACTTATGGGTTTTAATGAGTTGGATGTGATGTTGGTTGGGCAAGCAATAAATTATTTAGATCATAGAACACTGGGTAAAAGATGTCAGGAGGAAGGCTAGGAAAGCCAGCCCACAAACAAGTGGAGTGCTTCCAGAATTATAAATGCCCTGTTCAGTCAACTTCAGTGTCATAAATAGTTAGGACAGAGTTATTTGTATCAGCTATGTATAGCTTTATAATATCCTTTTGTGTCAGCAGGAGGGGTTATTAGTCCAGTCAGCCAGGGCAGCCTGCCTGGCTGGCAACGGTGTGTTGGATTTTCAGGCTCTCCTAGCTCCCGATCCTGCTCCCACTCTGTTTGAGCCTATGGTTACAGCTCTGGGATGTGGATTGGGCCACAGAGATACTCCAAGATACCTGATTTACTGCTCACTTGATTGTGGTATTGAGATAAGTGGTCAGTGAAATTTCCATGCAACTGATATTTCATTGCACACATCTGGAGGAAAAGGCACATAATTAGATGGGTGGTGGAGAAGGTGGTTTGGGGAAAGTGTCCAGATCCTGTTAAAATCTTTTACAGCCCTAGGAATCTTATCTAACTTCAGCTCCCTCCTTCAAGAACACACACACACACACACACACACACACACACACACACACACGAGGGGAGGTATAGAGAATGTGCGGCATGCACATGGACTGCAGTCAAAAGGCAGTATGCAGTAGTGTTTAATAAACAGATGCATGGAACAGTTAATAAATAAAAGGCATGTAGGGGTAGTTTGACACGAGGAAGCTTCCGTTTATGAATTTGGCTTCAGTTAGCATCAGTAGAAAGTGATGAGCTCATCCCTGTGCCCAACATGCATCCCATTATTCTACTTGTAGCTCCAGTTTTAAATCAGAAACGTCCAACGCTGTGATTGAGTGACTAATACTATTGTAGTGGGCCACTCCATTTCCTTCCTGTAGCAGTATGTATGCTTTTACAGTGTGGACTCCGGCAACCCTGATGAGCTAGCCCTAGGCCTTGTTCCCCACTAGCTGATAGCAGCCACAGTGTGACTCGTGACTCAGCTTCCTATGCACCTGGCATCCAGTCTGATCCTTCCAGGAGGTGGCCTGAGGGAAGTGGAGTCACCTTATGAGGCCATCCTGCTTCTCTCACCTGAGAGTAGATACCATGCTCTCTGTCCTGAGCATGCATTAGGCTGTTTTACACCAGTTTACCCATCTTATGTTCCCATTCTAACCATAATTGTTAGGCTGGGCTTCTTATGGTGATTACAGAGGACTGGTTTCACTCTGCAACTGGAGATAAAAAGAGTCCTTTTCCAGCCTGTATCAGTTCACTACTTACTTTGAACACTAGCAGAAACCAGGTACCAAGGACACATGAGAGCTGATCCCTGGTGCAAAAGTAAATTCTATCCAAAGCCCTAAGCTAACGATCCCAAGAGAGAAGCCAAAATAGTCTAGAAGATATAACTGGAGCAGAGTTTGAAAGGGCAGGCCAAATCTCAAAGACCTGGGAACTGGTTTCCAAAGAATATACATCCCGTTACGAATAGCTAAAGGCATTTGTGTGTGATTGAAATTTTTATCTCACGCTCCTTCGAATAAGATTAATATAAGACAGATCAGTCTCACAGCACTGAGCATGCTTGATTGATACAGATGTGAATGGCTGGGATGTGGCAGATCACAAGAGTGATTGTGTACAATGCATTGGAAATGTTCACTTATGGGATGGAACTTTCTTGCTTCAAAATATATGATGCTAGAGAATTCAAAATTATCTGAAAGAAGAAACCCAGAAATAAGATGTCAACAACTTCATTTCTGTAGCCTATATTGATGACTGTGAAAAACTTTTGGCATCAATAAAACTTGAGTGATTGCCTTTTCCAATTGTCCGAAATGAGAAGCAGACCCAAAGAGGCACATTTCTGCCAAGGGAGATTTCTCTTAATTATCCCTGAACCTCATTTGCTGCAGGATTTAGCAAACAGCCAACTCTTTTTCTCCCCAACATGTAGATGCTCATTTGCACGTGGTCATACACCTGCACACATGTACACAAATGCACATCCATGAAGGTTTCTAACAGGGACAAGGTGACTTGGAAACATGATGAGCAGACTCACTAAGTAAAAATATGGACAGCACCACAGGACAGATAGCAAACCTTTGCCAAAATCTGTTTCACATGGGACCCCGTTTGCTAAGGGCTCCTCAGCCTCTGTGTTTGGATAAATGAGGGTTTGGATTACTCAACGTGACTGGTGTTTTAAAACCACACAGAATTCTTCTTTTTGCAATAAAACCTCAAGACTTGTAAGGCTCAGAGAAGTAGAAAAGCCATGTCCCTTAGGACTAAACCAGAGAGGAAAGGAAGCCGCAGCCAAGAGCATTGTTTCTAGTTTACACAGGATCACCTCCCTGTCTGCATACCTGCTGTGATTTGTAAAGGAGGTGAAGGGTCTGAGTTAACCACCAAGATTAGAAGTTTGAGTTCAGGAGGGAGATTCCTGGAACTGAGTCAGGATGAACCCGAAGGGAGTGTGTGCGTTCTTTATGGACCGCAGCAACGCTGCCGTCTCCTTGGTGACTAAATCCAAGAACCCAGAGATAAACTTCCGAAGGGCAATATTTTCTAAGGGCAGAAAGTGAAGGGAACAAATGATACTTCGTCTCCCAAATGTTTTGGAGATTATTAGATTACCATTTCAAGGCAGGAACATTCTGACTTGATGTAGTGTTTGGACTCAAGAGGAGGAGGCTGCACCAAAAGCAAATCTGTTGAGTTTGGAGATGGAAAGGAGTTCTCTTCTTCCAACTTTACTATTTTCTTCTTCTGTTGATTCATTACATCTGCAAAACCTAATGCTTTTCTCTGATGACTGCTGTTTCTCTTTTTACCTTGCCCAGTCTCTTCTTCGGGATTAACTTATGGTCATGCAGTTTTACATGCAGCCCATTTTGGCCAGGTCAGTGTAGGGACTACTGAATGCTTTGACCCCTGGCCACCTACTCATTTCTTTCTTCTTTTCCATCACCCTGCTGCAGTGGTCAGCATCAGACGAAGCTAGGCAAGGTTCTTCCTCCTTCATAAACCCACTCATCCCCGTTCAATAATAGCTAAGGCTGGTACTATTTCCCAAGTAGGCAAAGCCTCAGCCACTCGGCCCTTCATAAGGTGAGTTTCCTTCGGCTTCCCTATGCTGAGTAGACTGTGCTTCAGGGCGCCTGTTTCAGCAAACATCACCTGTCCGATAGCACAGGCAGCACCCCAGCCTGTCACAAGTCTGTCAAGGCTGCTTGAGAGCACTCCTTCCTAATAAGCAGAAACTTGGAATGGCCAGCTACACTTTTGTTTAAAAATGTGAGCGGTTTTTGAAGACTGACTATTGTATTCTTACATTCACTTTCCTTCCTTTGTTTCCTGTGCATGCAGTTGGCATTTGTGCCCTGAAAGTAAACCACAATGCAGAATGTGCATGATGTCATCGCAGGAGGAACTCATGCAGGGGAATTCCAAGTCAGATGCTAATCCTCAGTGAAGACCAATCTCAAGCCATTGCCCAACCTGCTAACCAGATCCCCTCCCTCCCCGTCCTTAGTGTGCACAGGCACATCTGGGTGAAAGAGGAGATGCTGAGGGAGAGAGGAGCAAGAGAGAGAGGGAGCCATAGAAGGCTCTGCCAGCCAGTTGGCTTTCAAATACTGGCATAAATTGTGCTGGATTAGCTGAGATGACATCACCACATTTTTATATTTCTCTTCTAGACTATGTAATTATAATAAATTAAATCTTTTAAATAGTTTTTTTTTTCATAAAAGTATATTGGAATGAGAAAAATGCAAATGTATATCCAGAAACATATTCTAGGAATGGATATTTCTCAGTGGCACAGTTCTTGCCTAAACATGTAGGCAGTGGAATGGGTGGATCTTTTCCAGGAGAGCATGTACATGGACTGATGTTTGAAGAGAGGACAGGGCCTCTGCTAGATTTCAGGTGTATATGCGGCATCAGGGCCCTCGGTTGGGTCAGGTCCCACTCATTCCCTGAGGAGCCAGAGATGTCTTCTCAGGCTTGTGTTCTTCGTGTCTGCGATGTCCTTTCCTTGGCAGCCAACCTACAGGCAGCGGTCAATGCTGTGGCTCCCAGAGGTTACCCTTGCTTCAAAGGGAACTTGAAAATATGCAGACTCTTAGAGGCAACTGCCATGATCTCTTTATCCAGCTGCCCCCTTCATTTAGGAAGCCCTGGATACAAATGGAGGATGTGGAGTTTGAATGCCCAAACTCCAGGAGCACATGCTCCTCCAAAGGGAGATGACAAGAGGTACTGCTGAGAGTGTTCCTGCATCTAAAGATGAAAGAGCAACAAATGCTGGTGGGATGGGATGGGATGGATGGATGGGATGGATGGGATGGGATGGGGATGGGATGGATGGGATGGGATGGGATGGGATGGGATGGGATGGGATGGGATGGGATGGGATGGGGGATGGATGGGGATGGGATGGATGGGATGGATGGGATGGGATGGATGGGATGGATGGGATGGATGGGATGGATGGATGGGATGGATGGGATGGATGGGATGGGATGGGATGGGATGGATGGGATGGGATGGGATGGGATGGATGGGATGGATGGGATGGATGGATGGGATGATGATGGATGGGATGGGATGGATGGGATGGATGGGATGGATGGGATGGATGGGATGGGATGGATGGGATGGATAGATGATGATGGGATGGATGGGATGGATGGGATGGATGGAATGGATGGATGGGATGGATAGGATGGGATGGATGGATGGGATGGGATGGGGCAGACAGGCCTCCAGGAGCCAGGGTTAGTGTTTGATGATGACAACAAAGAGCAGGCTCCTCTAGAGAGGTCTGGGTGGGGTCAAAAAAATATAGCTGCACAACAGCAATGTCAGGGCTTAACTGTGACCCCAGTGATGTAACACAGAACAGAGAGCCATGACCATCTGAGTTGGGGGCAAAAGATGAGTACAGAAAGAGCTGACACTAGGGAACTGTGTAGGCAGGGAGGTTCCTTCACTGGATATTGAGTCGTGGAAACCTATACAGGTGCTGAAAAATCTGTCACCAAGGGTGGCATGGAATATAAAGGCAAAATGTTGACTTTTCCATAAGGAGTCTATTAGTACACTGCAGGAAAGAGGCACTGGGGACAAGGTGGTTTAGCACCACATGAGAAAGGACAGAATGAAAAATGGAAGGATGCTGACACAGAACCCTCTTGAGTGGGGACACTGGAAGAAAGGTTTCAGCTATGTATAGCAGAATGAGTGTATGAGGAGATTAGAAAGAGAAAGATGAATGCAATCTTGGCAAAGGGAACCATTAATAAAAACAAAAATGAATGCATGACAGTGCACGTGAGGCAGGATGCAGGCCTGGAGAAAAAGACAGTGGACGTGAGCCAGGGCAGATGCAGAGGCCAGTGAGGGCCATTCAGGATGCACGGAGGGATGTGTGTGTTGTGAGCGGAGCAGCGTCCTGAGCAAAGACACAGCTCACATTCCTGGAGGGCCCCAAAAGGACTGTGCATATAGTTTACATATTTAAATTTTACTTCTATTGTATAATACTCTTATGTTTGTTCTAACATTCAAAAGCATCAACAAAAAATTGATGTTCTATCTCTCAAGAATCTCAGGTGTCCTGAAACCCAAATGGTACCTCTCAGGGGTACTGTAACTCTGACTCTGCACACCTGAGCATCTCCAAAGCAACGGACATGACACGAATTTTGCAAAGGGAGAAGCCGGTTAGTGAGATTTGGGGCTGATGAACAGTGGACTATGCAAAAGGTATCAAGGGGAGGCTCTATCGGGTCTTAGAGACTGGTAGAAAATGGGAATGAGGAAGAACGGAAGATAAGAAATGGGAGATATGGGCTTTGATGCCTCCACTGGGAAAGGACTGTAAGAGAATCAAAGCAAACCCAAGGCAGAAGTAGGGTGAGGAGGTGCTTGATTTATGTCTGAAGACGTGTGACTCATGTTGCATATGGGCCATCAGACAGGAGACACTGAGGAAGACAGCAGGCCCATTGTTCAGGGAGGTCTGTGCTAAAGATAACGTTTGGGAGTTACTAGATGTGCAAAGCCAAGTTGAAACTCCAACTTATTCAGCTTCTCAACTGGGGGATGTCCATAGGGGTTAGCTAGACATGTTTCTTCTCCCAAAGAGTTCATGATCTGGCTAAGAAGCAACGATCTCACCTTATAGCAACATCATGGAAAGAACGGTACATGAGGGCAGAGGCAAACTGAACACTTATTTGCTTAGAGCCAAGGCTCAAGTGAAGATGTTCTAGAAACTTACAGAAGACAAGGGAAATGAAGGCAGCTTGTGATAGACCAAGACATTTGGAAGACAGTTTTATGAGCAGGGCCAGCTCAGGCTCAGGGCTCTATAAACTACTGCGGGACTCATCTGGAGGAAGCATTACCTGGAGTTCCTGGCAACATGCAGAGAACTGGAGTCAGCTTCATGGCGGCAGAGGAAAAGTGCGAGGGCTGGGCCTGGCTGGGGAGGCACTCCAAACACCTGATCATTGCAACGTGGGCACCTACACCAGTGTGCCACATCAGAAACTGCCAATTGTGACCAAGAAGCCAGCAGTCAGAAGAGAAGAGAAACCTGCGCTCTGGACAGAATATGGCAGCCTGTTGCCAGTGGGAGAAGAGAAATGCAAGGGGCAGATGGTGGCTGGATGGTTGTGTGTAATGTCAATAAACAAAGGCAAGATGCTTTCTTCTACAACTGTGCTTCAGATACGCTTTCATGGGACCAATGAGAAAAGTGGAGGAATTGAGAGCAGAGACCTCATGGGTTAGGGCATCCGGGTCACTGAGAAGACCCCTGGCTCTAATTTCCCATTCATAAACTTGGCACATCTCGGTCATTCCACCAATCACTCTCGATAATGGTGGGACCATTTGTCTTACTTTTCCAAAGCAGTAAACCTAGGCTGAAAATGTAAAATATAAAAGAAAATAAATAGTTTGTTTCCCATTCGTCCAAAATGCTGATGGAGAACTGAGGCAGCAAAGGCACTCCAGATGCCCATCCTGCTGATTAAGGCTCAGCAGAAGCTGATCTGCCTTGAGCAATAGACTCTCAGAGCCATCAGGGAGGGGACCACCCACAGGCTCCCTCATCAGACTAGCATCTGGTTAAAGGCCGGAGCTCCCCCCTTCCTTAACACCCATCTGTGCAGACTGACACCCCAAGCCAAAGTTTCTTATATCATACTCACCTCTTGCATACCAGTTTCCTTACTCTCCGTAAAAATTAAACTTGAGAGATGGAAATCACCCCAAATACAAACACAGACTCTAATGACTATGGAGACGTCAGGCCCCCCTGGCAGATCTAACAACTTTGCACGTTACTGGCCATTGTGGTTTTCTTTGTGTGTCGCTGAATGCCCCCGCCTGGCTTTTTGCCCCTTAGTCCACTTGGAAGGAGCAGGAGCCAGTGCAGCCTGCAGATAGCTCCTTCTGGAATATTTTTAGCAGTGGTCTAATGTTGCCAATTCAATGAACTTGGATAGACCCGACCAAAAAAGGGGGTGAACCCTGAAGACTGGTAGCTGGAGACCCCAGACCTCAGCAACAGATACTATCTCAGTCTTTTCCACCCTCTGTCCCAGGAATTGATTCCTTGGGAATTTGATGGGTGGGGATAGAAAACTTACCCTTCTGATTTCAGCCATCTCCTTCGCACAAGCTAGCCAACCCGCACAAAGTGTCGATGCTCCCACGTACCTCTGACCCCCGTCACTGTCCCAGTGTTTTGTCCTATGAGTGTACAGTCATTCCTCTGGATCGGAAAGCAACATAAATGGCAAGGCCATGGGGCTTCTTCTTCAGTCATGCTTTAAGTGTCTTTTACACCATGGAAATGGACACACAGAACTCAGCACTTCTTCTCCAAGTTGACAGACATTTGAAAGCATCCTCCAGCAGCTCAGTGTTCCCAAACTTAGGAGAGATGCCCGCCTCACCTTGACTTCCTCAGTTTTCTCTAAAACCCATGCATTTCCAACTCCTCTGCCACCCATTCTAGAGACTAGGATTGTTTCTTTTCTTCTTCAATAACGAGCCCTTCCTCTGCATTGGGCTTTTTATTCACGAGGGTGCATTCAAGATATGTTGTAGAAATACCACTTCTGGCCACTGAACAGATAGCTCATTGGTTAAGAGCAATGGCTCCTCTTCCAAAAGACCTGAGTTCAGTTCCAAACCACATACCATAGCACACCCTCTCCCTGCCTCTCTCTTTCCCTTTCCCTCTCCCTCTTCCCCCTTCATACACACACACACACACACACACACACACACACACACACACACACACACACACTAAGAAATCTTAAAAGCATAAATTTCCCTTCACCTACAGGCGTCCTAGGAACTGTGGCGGTCTCATGGTCTCTTACTTGACACATAAGTCTATATTCACACTGGTTTATTACTGCCCTTTGTCGCTGTCTTGGCTAATAAGCTCATGGTAGTGAGGTTGTTTTTTTCCTCACTGAATCCTCCACAACCTTGCCAGGAGAAGGGATGCATCCGGGCAGCAGCAGGGATGGTGGACATTTGTGCTTGCTTGTACTTGCCTGTTTCTGCTTTGCTCTGTGTCAGGCACTTTGCATCAGCTATGATTGAGTTCTGTTTATTAACTTAACCTGAATGCTTTAATGCATGTATGAGTGTAATTTGTATTTTTGGTCATAATTCTATTACCTGGGTACGTGCGTCTACTTTGGTATGCTTTTACTGTTTCCTTTCGTCTTTTCTTAGGAACACTGCCTTTGTTTTTATTTTCTCGAGTGGTTTTGAAGCACATATCCGGTTTCAAATTAACTTCTGGTTCCCTTTATGGTTTTCCAAAGCTTACAATTTTCTTTGTCTTTTTCTACTTGCCAAAGTCAAGAACACTTAATTACTTTATACTCTCCTGTTAGAGAGGAATCTTCATCTGTGTGTGCCAGGAGGACGGCTCACCCCTTTGCTTGTGATTGCTTTTATGAAGTTATGGTTTCAATGCCAGGTGCCAGCTAGCTTAATGTTTTTAAAATTTTTAAACAAGCTTGATTCTTATTTTAAAATCCATGATCCAGCTCTCAGTGTGTAACAAGAACAATCTGAAGTGTGGGCCTTGTGTGTTATGGGTTCCCAACATACTAATGCTGGACTTTGACTAGTTCTAACACCCATTCTCCAGCAAGGGACAAGGATTTTAGGTAATCTAGTCTGTCTCCTGTGAACTAAATGCCTTTCCCCGGAAAAGTTCACAAACCCCTCAACTATCTATTTTCTTTTTAAAATTAACATCTTTAATTTTTATCTTATCTGCATATGTGTATGATGTGTGTGTGTGCGTGCATGTGCGTATGTGTGTATGTGTATGCGTGTGTGTGTGTGTGTCTATGTGTATGTCTCTGTTCAGACCTGCAGAGGCCAAATGAGATCCCCAGGAGCTAGAATCATAAGAGGTTGGAAGCTGTCTAGTGAGGGTGCTGGGACTTGAACTGAGGACCTCAGCAGAAGTAAGAAGAACTCTCAACTGTTGAGCCATCTACTCAACCAATTTACATTTGCTTTTTGACTTTTTGAGACGCAGCGTCACTGTGTAATCCTGATCGGCTTTGAACTAGCAACTCTCCTGCTTTGGTCCCTGGAAGGTGAGACTAAAGGTATATGTCACCACACTCAGCCCAAATCGTTTAAAAGTTCACGCTTTCTTCTCCAGGAAGCTTTATTCCCCGTTGTGACTTTTTTCTGTGCATTTCTTTTAGCTGTGTTTTACACAGTGCCCATTAATCATAAGTTGGATTTTCCATTCTTGATATCTATTACATTTCCTCTCATTTCATTTTGTGTATTCATTCTGCTTCCTTAGCCTGAGTAGTCTTAACTCTGGGTCACTAGTGTTTCTCCTGCCAGGTCTCTTCTGAACTGTTTATAGTATGGCTTTTTATTCTGTAACAGAGACTTTGACATTCCTACGTTTCTTCTAATTACCATCCATTCATTTACACATTCTCAGCCTCTCTCGTAGATTCATCTCTGACTCATAGACTTCGTGATTCCCATATTTTACTCTGAGCATAGAATTTACGCGTGAGAAAGTTTTCCTTCTGCTGTAGTTGATACTTCATTTCCTCTGTTATCTTAGGGTACTTGCTTCTTGTAGTCCCAGGACCTTCTCCTTGCCTCACTAAAGTCACCAGAGAACAAGAAAACGTTCCCAGTGTCGCCTCATTATTCATTAAAACCACAATACAGCCGAGTATGCCAGCAGCTAGGAAGTGCTTCATCTGCTTTTGTCCCCTGCTTGGCTGAAGCCTAGGGTGATGCCGCAGTATGCGCACTGTAACTGAAGTCTCCTGACGAGTGTCTGCTTGCACCTGACTACTGCATTGGTCTGAACAGTCCTCTTCTGATATCACCCGGCTTGCTAAATACAAAGAGGAAAACTCGTTCCTGGGCGGGTGGACGATCTCCATTCTTCTGTTCTTCCTTACTGGAGATCCTTCATGCATAAGTTCATGCCAGAACTTCAAGCTATCATCGCCTTTCCTGTTGAGTTTTTCATACAGTAACTCATGGCACAAACATTCTTACCCATGTGACAGCATCCCTAGCAACATGTATGTGGTAATTAGTACGTGGTGAGAGTGAAGTTCCACTTGAGTGGCTAAGGCAAGGGAGGAATTGTATATTGCCAGAAATCATGGTTCCCTTTTGAGCGCTCCCCCCGCTCTCTCTCTCTCTCGGTTTTTTGAGACAATGTTTCTCTATTGTAACTCTGGCTGTCCTGGAACTCATTCTATAGACCAAGCTGGCCTTGAACTCACAGCGTTCTGCCTGCCTCTGCCTCCAGTGCTGGGATTAAAGGCCACCACCACCACTCAGCTGAGTTCTTAGTCTCTTTAATACAAGAGTCTAGAAACAGGTTTGTAAAAAAGTGCAAGGACAATTTCATTAGCTTTGAGAGAAAACTCACAGAGCAGACAAACTTTAAATCTTGGCAGTTTCCAGGTAGAGAAATAGAGAAGGGGGAGGAAGAGGAGGAGGAGGAGGAGGAAGAAGAGAAGGAGGAAGAAGAGGAGGAGATACTGCCATGCTTTTTTAGTTAGGGTCCCCAAAAGCCAGCATGTTCAGCAATAGAGGTCAGCAAGCAGCTGCATGGCGGGGGATGGGGGCAGATTTCAGAGCTAGAGTAAGATAAATCGGGGAACAAACACTTAGGCTTTAAACAGCATTTTATTTTTATTTCAATTATGTCTGTGTGTGGATTTGTGCATGTGTGTGCGGTGCCGGAAGGAACAAAAGAGGGAGTCAGGTCCCCTGGAGCTGGAGTTACAAGTGGATGCGAGCTGCCCCACATGGGTGCTGGGAAGCGAACACTGGTCCTCTGCAAGAGTAGCACCTGGCTCTTAACCACTGATCTGTCTCTCCAGCCGCGTGCGTAGGCTTTTGGTCAGTATTCAAAAGCAAAAGAAGAAAAAGTTACACTTTTCAAAGTGGGCATGCTTAGCCATGCTGTGGGAAGGGATGCTCTCAAAGGGGCTTACTGAGAGGGGGTCTTCTGTGAAGGAAGTAGACTATCTTGTTCAGAGGACAGTTATTCCTCCCATCTTTTTAAGCATGACTATAGATGAATCAGCCTTCTCACAGAGTAGTTTCCTGTCCAGGTAATTAACATCTAAACTGGATTAATTATTAAGAGATAAGACAATTGTATGCAATATTCTAGTATTTGGGGCAGATCATGTCTCTTCCTAGGTCCAGAGACCTAAAGCAGGGCAGTTGTGATGCTTTCGTCTCTGGCGTTATGGAGAGCGTGGGGCCAGAGCTGACTGTAAGGGAGTGGTCCATCCTCAGCGGCCTCCACAGCTACTAATGTACGTCTGCCTACTTAACTACTTAATTAGGAAAGGTGTAAGCGTCTACAAGGGGGAGTCATCTTACTACCTGAGTGGCCACACATCTGGTGAACCCCTGGGTCCTAAGTTAGGGCAAAGGCAAAAGTTTCTTTTCCTTCCTCCTCAGCTTCATGTTGTTTCAGAGCTTTAGATCAGAGCTGTGAATAAATCACATGTGAAAGGTCCACAGCTGAGGCGAATGAGCGAACTCCCTGCTTCCAGTCCTTCAGGCTCCGCACCCTCTACTTCCTGGGAATTCCAGTGGAAGAGATTTATGTAAGCATTGGTGGCAAGTTTCATTCACAGCCTGGCGTCTCCTATGGTGCATACTTTATCTTCTTATATGGAGTGCAAACTGCATCAAAGACTTCGTTGAATGACATATGTTACACATGAACAAAACCATTTAAACTCAACATGGAAGTTTCAGAAAACGAAACTCTAGTACTCGATAAAGCCAAAAAAAGAGTTTCCAAACATTCCACCCTTTCTGTTCTTCATCAGATCGGTGCAATGGGTGCACTGTTTCAGTTCTATTCAGTGTTTTCTCTGGCGTAGAGTAACCAGGCATGGATCCCACTAGGCTAGCCAACACACCAGCTTACCTGAGCCTATCTCCTTCAATGTGCTTTTTGAGGAGACACAGAGTATAACAACCCTGTTACTTCACACATTCAGGATCACTCAGCAAACTGCAGGTAGAGATTGTAAGGCTGAGTTCATGGCTCTCTCACGGTGTGGATTTAGGGAGAGGTGGGAAGAATGTCTTACTGGAAACGACGACTGCAAACCCCAAGCAGGTTTCTGTGAGACTGTCTCAGACACAGTGCCTCGCACGGGGATGTGTCTCACCGGTCCCCAGCGAGGGCACTACATGTTCATGACCTGGTTCACTAGTAAAGACCCCTCGCTGGCCCACACGTCCCTTCCCCACGAAGACACTGCTAGGTGCGGTGGATCCCTGCTCTACAAAGACACCGAGCGCCTGACATCAAAGGCCTGTGTTGCAACACTGGTGTTTCAAGGAGGAAATGCTGAAATCAAAATGGCCTTTCCCAGCTTTCACTTTGGAATTTACCAAAGCCAGACCCAAGAAATGTGATGACATCCTAAAAGCCTGTGATTAATTCAGGCTGGTCTCCAAGTCTTGCCCCTCAGTGCCACATGGTGAAACAGTTACCACCACCTGGTTTTCCTCTCCAGCCAGACAGTGCTTCTAAGAACTCCAGTCATCACTGGCGTGGAGATAGGCCTGAGTGCTGGGACGCCTTCTATTACCATTATGCAAATCTCTTTAACCACACCCCCAAAGCTCCCTTACATAAACAATCATACGAACCCACAGATTATTTACACATGTAATTGATGGCCTTTTCCCCAGACGAATTGATCAGTTTGGGGCTTCGAGCTCCCTCTCCTAATGTTTTTGAACTGGTAGGAGTCTAAGGTGGCAGGAAATGGCAGGTCCCTGGAGAAGTCATGGTGATAAATGAGGCCAGCCATGTACGGCTATTTACATACAGGAAACAATACACACAGCGGAATGAGGCACCCTCCTCACTTTTCAAGTTGTTTTAAATCAATAGTGCTGATTTTTTTTCCTTTAGGCCAAACCCGTTTTTTGTTGTTGTTGGTTTTTTTTGTTTTTTGTTTTTTTAAATGGAGATTCTCTTTTGTTTAAAAAGAATTTATGAGAAAGGTTTATTGAAATTGTTGAAGTGTATGTAGAGATATAATCAATTATGAGATTTTCCTGTTCGAAAGCATAGAAGCTTTGCCCAGATCAGAATACTGTAGGATCTTCGTGCGTACCTGGGAAGTAAAGTATTGGTCTGTGCCAGGGTCAAAAGAGGGTCTAAAAAGGCAGAGGAGCACTGGCTGGCCTGGCTCCAGAGGAAGGGGCTGTGCTTCCAGGATTGAACATTTCTGAGTGGCTCTGTAGGCCCATGGTGGTCTGTAACAGAAGACAGGCCTGAGTAGACAGGTGTCGGCTAAAAGCCTGACACCAAAGCCTGATTTAAAAAACTGCTAAGCAGCACAGAACCTTGATGCGTCTACTTGGCCCTTGTCTCCCAATGTCAAGGCAAGGTTATCCCTGCCCCAAGTCCACAGCAGACTTGAAGTTTTCCCAGAGTTTTTCTGGGTCTACTCCATGCCAACGAACGCTACCATTCTTTGAATTTGAGCGCAGAAAGATCTCGGCTTCAGGAACTTGGCCTCGTCCAGCTGCACAGATCCTGGTCAGCAGTGAGGAGAAGGGCATTATTATATTCCAAGTTCTGGGTCACTCTAACTGGAATAAGGGACTTCTGGTCCTGGGCTCAACCATCTTAGTGTAAGAGTATTAATACTTTCACTTGAGTGCCTTCATCTGAATACAAGTGAGAAATGCCCGAAAATCGGTAGCCATGGGCCGTCATCATATTTAGTTCTGGATGTAACATGCTTCCCTATCTCAGTAGAGCACAACAGATTCAGCTTTCCACCCTGAAATCAAGTGAATCCCCCTCCAGTAAGATGGCAGTCTACAAAACATCAGCAAACATTTCTTAATCCTAAGAAGCAGTATTTAGAAAATAAAATATTAAAAGACAACCATTTAGAGTTTTAGGAGCAATAATAAAAATGTGAGGGATAAACAACATTTTGAAAGATTAAAGGTCGACACGAGGAGTACCTTAAACTGCTGAGGGACACAAGGGAGACCTGATGCATGGAAGTCACTCCTCATCTGCACTCTTAAGACTAATTTTTTTTTTCTAGAATGATCTCTGAGGTCCATCTGGACTTACTAGTATGCATATTCAGTCAGCAAATGTCATAGGGAGAAAAAAAGATAGCTGGGAGGTCATGGCCTGTCAAATACAAAATGTATTCTAAAGCAGTAGCCACTAAAGACTGCTCTCTAAAGTAGGAGTTGACAGAGAGCCCAGAACTAAACTCACTCAGGACGTGCTGCACTGTAAAGGCAGAACTTAGACTCACCACACACAGATTACTAAATGACATGGCGGTGGCTTGAAAACAACGCCTGGTTCTTACTTCTTCCTCTGTTCAGATGAAGCCCGTGAACGGAAGATGCAAAGGCTTTTCAGAGGGAGCCACAAACATACTGGATGAGGAGGTGAAGAGCCTCTTAATGAGAAAGTGTTTTAAACAGAAGGTACAGCCCACAAAGAAAAAAGAAAGGTGGACAGAATCATAAATGTGACAGCAAAAATATAATCAAAATAAAAAGCAGCCAACAGAGAATATGCAAAAGAAGATAAAAAGATACAAAGAAGAAAAACTGTAAATACACATGCAATTCTGCACATCAGCAAAAAACAAAAAAAGTGCAGAACAAAAAGTTCAGGAATTCAAATCAGGCGTTTATATTAATAGAAATGTGCATTGAATAAAAATTTTAAAGTTCAACATCCCTCAATAATTAGGTCTATGCAAATTAAAATATTATTTTTGTTTTCCTAATTAAATTTTGATTATGTGCAAGTGGGGTCATATGCATAAATTTAGCTGATCTAATCGAAGGTCAGTATGCTTTTAACTAAATAAATTGTCATTGTTAAGAAGTTCTCAGCCCTCTGGTCTACAGACATGGATTTTGCATGTGGTTGAGTTCTAAAAATAATTTTATTGACTCCCGCTTTAGTAACAATACAAAGACCAGTCTATCAGTTGAAGACGGCTTAGAGAAATTACAATATGATCCCACAACAAAATACAGCATAGCCACAAAGGAGAATAAATTACACATGCATGCTCGGTATGTTATGAGGTCTGAGTCTCCCACAAAAATTCAGATGCTAAAAGTTCAAGTCTTGGCAAGGCAGCAGAATGGAAAAAACTTTAAGAGTTGGGGCACCGCTCTCAGAAGGGACTAACTTGGTTTCTGAGAGACAGTTCCTTTCATGCAAAAGCTCTTCCTAATTCTCCCAGCTTTCCTGTGTGACATGTGATCTCCCCCCTTTTGAATGTACTACCCCCAGGATCTATGCAGCATTTGGTAAAGTACCAAGAAGACTCTTACTTGAAGATAAACAAATGACCATCTCACCTTGGACTTCCAGTTTCCAAAACTGTGACCTAAACAAACTTTATTTTTTCAGTATAATGTGCTCAGTCTTGAGTATTATATTGAGTATTATATTATATATTGTAACAATAGAAAATAGACTAATAAAATATCATAATAGAGAGTGATGCTTAAGAATAATTGTAAAATAAAGAACATGTACAAACTACTGAGTGCCCTCAACTGCATAAACAGATGACTATAGTTGGCTTTGTGTGCTTATAACATTTCTTGAAGAATGTGTAAGAAAATTCAGAGAGTAGCTGCTCTGAGTAACAAACCTTGAAGAAATGGGGACTCAGAAGGAAGAGGCAAGTCTTCTTACTGTCTTTCATACATGTTTGAATTGTCATCATATAGTTACTGTCTCAATTGAAAAAGCAATTTTAAAAATAACATTATAAGGTTGGCAAGACGATCAAGCAGGTAAAGTATTTGTTACACAAGCCAGGTGACCTGAATTCAAACCCTAGAGCCCAAGAAGAGAACTAACTCCACAAAATTGTCCGATGACTTCTGCATGCACACTATCACATGCATACCATACCATACATACAGAAACACACACGCCATGCACACACAATAAATAAATACTGTAGAAGAGATTCCATATTCCAAGGACCTTTTTCTCCTCAAGTTAATACAGAAATACATCAGTTTATACAGTAAGCTTTCTTTAAAAGCAGGTGATATTCTGATCACTTTTGTAATATAGTCTTTAAAATGCAAAAGCGTGTGCTCTTAACCATGGATTTAACCACTCTTGGACATGGATTTAATGCTCTATTTTATTGGAGTAGGCTAAGTTTACCAACTCACTAATAACCTGAGTTTGTCTGACTCCCCAGAGTTGCGTCTCCAGTCTGCAGGGTCTCTGGCTGCTCTTTGACATGTAATGAGGGGTTGTGAATGAATGAGTGAGCTTTCTTCTCACCTGGGAGAGCTGCAGCTTTCTGCATGAGGTCAGTGCACAAAGCCAATGGATTAGGCAGCCCATGCACTTTCTCTGGTTTCATAGCAACCAAGAAACACAGGTCAGTGATCCCGCTACACCTTGTACTGGCACATGTTTGTTGCCTCTGTCCCTAGGATGGCACTCTTTCAGTCATACGTCCTCGAGCAGTGAGGTTCTTTCCCACCCACCACAGCCCACTCACCTCATTTTGACCAGGTATCTAATGCATCCTTTTTTGGGCTACACAGTCGTAGCTGCTCCCTGGCCTCTCTGTGGAACAGGTCAGATGAGGTGTCTAGCTACCCAGCATGTACTGAGTTGCTACACTATGCAGAGACCTGTCTCTCCCAGGTCTTCTCAAGTATGTGGAGAAATACTCCCAGTGACTTCTGGGCAGACAGGAGACTGTTGCTCTTTGCTCTGTATGCTCATTGGTGTTTTTGCTCGCTTGTTTGTTCTTTGCAGTGTGTGTCACTCACTGCCATCATCTCGAATCCTTTGTATCTCTTCCTTCCCTTTAGACTCTATCATTTATTCATCCATCCATTCATGAAGAAGCACACTTGCGCTGTTTCCCTTTATCCCTCCTTCCCCCCATCCCGCATCTGCTAGTTGACCGTGTCATCACCCGTCACCTTCCCTTACTTTAGTATTCATGTGGGATACACACACACACTCACATCCATGATGCCATTGCCTCCGATCTATTCTGTGGTCCCATTTGGAACACGCTACTTACCTTAAAATACTGTGGTCATTTGAATTCTATCAGGTCCCAAAGAAGTCTGGGACAAATAGCTAAGGTGCCTATTAGCATAGCAAGGTGTACCCCGACTGCCAGGCTCACTCAGTACTGGTGGCTCCTCCCTTCTTTCTGTTCTTCTCACTCCCTCACCCCTATCCTAAACCTCTCCTTTCCCTTCTCACAGCTTCTCTTTCCCACATGACCCTGCCACTTCAGCCACAGGCCTCTCTTGGCTCATCCCTGGCTCTCTTGGTCCACTTGCCCTGCTATCTCTTCCTCTCTCACTCTTCCCCTCTCTCTCCTCTTATGGTCCAGTTCTGGCTGAACCCTTCCAAATGACTATGGATGAACTCTCCCCATATCTACAATAAAATCCTTCTCCTCAACCACACCTTGGAACGTCCTCATTTGCATTCCGATACCACCACTCAAATAGGATAACTTTGAAAATGTCTAGAAAGAATTGAAAATGATAAAAGGTAATATGGCAAGTTTTGAAATGTACTAAATAGAAAAATAGAAATAAATAGTATATAATATACAACTAATATATAAGCAATATAATAAACAATATAAATGCTATATAAAAACATAACGAATATAGAAGTAAAACAGACATTTAAAAAATAGAAATAAAATTATCTCAAAAGGGACAGTAAAATTTATAAACTATTTTTCAGTCAGAACAGTGGTAATAGCAGACATGGAACTATGTTTTCAGTATGATGGAATATCAGGATTGCCAACTAGAATTCAATACCCAACAAGAATATGTTTAAGAATATGACTAGGTTGTTTGCATTTCCTAGCTACTGACTAAAAACAAGCAATGGACACAGCTGAGCAAGTGTCTGTGGAGCAGGGTGTCAAGTCCCTTGGGCGAAGGCCCAGGAGCAGTATAGCTGGGTCTTACGGTAGATCTACTTTTGGCCTTTATAATGGTTGCACCCGTTCGCAATCCCTCCGGCCATGAGTGAGGCTTCCTCTCTCTCCGCATCCTTCCTTGTCATTTGTTTTCTTGATGACTGATGAGTGGTAAAGATCAGGAGTTTTGTTTTAATCAATGTCTTTCCAAGATGAGAAATGTTGTGGGAACAAGATCAGAAGCCAAGAACTCCACTGGCCTAGTCCTGCAGTTGCTGTGTGTGCGTTCCAGACCCTGGTGTCTCAGGAGTAGGTATAAAGGGAACTGTGGAGCTTGACGCAATTGCAGTGGGGAAAAGTAAAACTCTGGACATTCAAGAACACCCAACCAAAGCAGAAGGGACGGGAGCAGCAGCCCGTCCACGGCAGAGTCGCAGACCACTGGGGACCCTTGGGTTTGAGTGCAAGGCCTCTTCCCTTACTTGTCAACAGTCTCCGTGGTTGATTTTGGATATTATTTAAATGTATTTTTGGTTTTTTTTCTTAGTGTATGTTAATTGAACAACAGAATGGATTTCACTGAGACATTTTCAAACACGTATATGGTGTACTTTGATCACATTGCCCTCCCTCCTCTCTCTCCCTGACCTCCTTCCCTCTTTCCAAATACTCTCCCTTCTACTGGATCTGTGTTTCCTTCTTTAATCCAGATTTTACATATGAGAGAAAACATGTGTTACTTGTTCTTCTGAGTCCGGCTCATTTGGCTTCACATTATGATTCGTTCCGTCAATTCCCCTGCAAATGGCTGAATAGTAACTCTACTGTGGATATATTTGCTTCCCAAATTTATATTTTTTGCATGAAAAGTACCTCTTGATTATTTTATCTGCACAGAAGTCCAAGTAGAAAAATAATCTCCATATTCACTTGAAAAGTGTATGTATTCTAGTCATATTCTTTTTAATCTTTTAAAATTTTTTGAAATTAAAATATAATTACATTAGTTTTCCTTTTCCCTTCCTAATTTTTCCTAAATGTATAAATCCAGTCTGTTCAGTTCTTACCATAGTCATATGCTTTTTTGTTTTTTTGAGACAGGGTTTCTCTGTTGTAACTCTGGCTGTCCTAGAACTCACTCTGTAGACCAGGCTGGCCTCAAACTCACAAAGACCCACCTGCCTCTGCCTCCCGAGTGCTGAGATTAAAGGCGTGCGCCACCACCACCCAGCTCATATACATTTTACTTAAGATTTTTTGAGAATTTCATGCATCATTTACATTTTTTATTTATATCATTTTTACCACTCCCCTTCCAACTCCTTCAGTACCCTCCCTCTTAAATTCATGACTCTTCTATAACTGTTATTGTTACACACACACACACACACACACACACACTTCATTGAGTCCACTTAGTGTTGCTCTTATGTATGTGTTTTTAGCATGACCAGTTGATTGGATGACCTATCGGGAAGCTTTTCCTTGGAGAAGACCGATTCTCCCTCTCTTTCCAGTTATTGATCCCGGAATGAGGTCTTGTGAAAGGTCCCCTATCTGTACTGGCATGTCAGCTGCTGGTGCCATTATGCAGGTCCTGTAGATAAACACATTGCTGAGATAGCCTGTGTGCAGCATCCCCATCAGGATTACAAGACACTATCAGAAGCTCTCACCATGTCTCCACCTTTCTCATGGTGTTCCCTAAGCCTTAGGCATGAGTTGTGTTGTGGATATACCAGCTGGGGCTGGGGCTGGGACTCCACAGCCACTTAATCCATGCCTTTTGACCAGCTGCGGATTTCTGTAGTGGACTCTGTCTGTTGCAAAAAGAAGCCTCTCTGTGGAGGAATAAGGGCTACACTCATCTGTGGGTAAAGAGATAAGTATTTAGAATATAGTTAGAAATTATATGGGTTAGGAAAGTAGCATTAGTAGGTTCTCCTCTTGGGTCTATGACCTTTCCAGCCACGGGTAGTAGGCTAGGTTTATCCAGGTGTGAATTCCCTCCTGGTGAGTGGGGCTTTTGTCCAATTAAATCCAATTCTTAGTTATCCTAAGATAAAACTATCACTATTGCTCCTTTGTGGCTTTCTTATGGGCCTGGTCATTGTTGTTGTCCATAGGCTTATACTCAGGTAGGATTGTAAGAATTGCTTTGATCACTTAGCTACCTGCTTGGCTCCTTCAGATACTATGAGAGCCAGTCCTCAGGGAGGAGATGTCCAGGTCAGTTCCAGCTCCATTCCTCCAAACCCTGTGTGCAAAGTGCATGTACCTTCAGCAATAGAGTCTTATCTTCCAATTCTGAGTAACCACCAGGGGCAATGGCAACAGCCTGGTTTGTTTGGGGGAGTCTCTGGAACACCCTCTCCCCAGCCCCAAGCAACTCAAAGGAAAGTTCCCACGCCTGGCACTGTGGTTTTTGTTAGACAATCTATGGCTCTTGGAGGAAACATTATATCACTCCCACACTGCATAACTACGTGCATGGACACACACACACACACACACACACACACACACAGTTTTTAAGTAATTCTACAAAATAATGTTTCCCTGTGGGGTTCTCAGAAATCCTTAGTGTTATCTCCCTCCTTCCTCTCCCCGACTTGTCTTCTTTCCCTATTCACAGCACCTGTGCCCTACTGTCCTCTCTGGAGTGCTTCCCCACCCCCCTGCACAGTCTCTTTCTCCTTTCCTGGATCCTGGGGGGGGCTTTTTTCCAGGTTATATACTGCAGTCTAAACTTTGGAACTAGATCAACAAAAAGAGAGCGCATGTGGCATTGCTTGTCTTTCTGGCTCTGGGTTACCTTCCTTGATGTAATATTTTCCAGTTATACTCATTAACCTGCAAATTTCATGATTTTCATTTTTTATAGATGAATAGCATTCCATCATGCATATGTACCACGTTTTTATGATCCATATCTCAGCTTAAGGACATCTCGTGAACTCCCTCTTTCAAGATTGTGCGTCTAACCCCAAAATAGCCTGAACCCAGTGACAGGTTGAAATGTGGTATAAAGCCTAGGCCGTGGCACAAGGCCAGGCAACTCTGAAGTGCCATTCCAGCCCAGAACTCCCTGTGGGGCTGCATGTGAGCACCACCTGCCCACACGCTGGACAAAGTGGGTTCGGGTGATTTATGGTGCATGGGGAAAAACTAGAAAGGGCCTGCCTGCCTGCAGGTAAATCTTAAAATCCACTTTGCTTTCAGCGCGTGGTTTAAAAATGAGAGAGAAGACGCTATCCCCAAAACGATGGTGTCTACATCGTTCGTTTCATTATATTAGATCAAGAGTTTCTGCTCTAGACCTCAAGGAATATCTTGCCAGGGAATATCTGACACCACACGGGTGTTTACTGCAGTTGGAAGATGTTACCGCCACAAAATTTACCCCTCCTGCCTGCATCCTGCCATTTTTTGTTCTAAATTCGGTGCAGCTTCCCACCCTTCTAGCCGGGAGGATGGCCTTTTATGATTCACTGGGAGCTGCCTGGGTGTTCAGGAAGTAGGGCTGAGTGGAGGTTGAGAGAGAGCCCAGAGGTGGAGTCTCTGGGGACATCTGTACGGAGGAGACTGCTCACCCTCTGGAGGCAGTGGTTCAGAGATGCTCTGGTTCTCCCATCTTCTGCCTCGCAATGTCCCTGACTACTTTCCTTCTAGAGCCCTGATGCTTCCCATCAAGAGCAGTGGAAACACGCCAGCCAAGCCTCTGTCACAGCTGCCGCAAACATTTCCCCACTTTGTTATATATTTTTATTTCTGCTTATACTAAATTTTTGGTTTTCAATTTTTACCAAACCCAAATCGATACCCCCAGGATATCTTCCCTAACCCTACCCAAACCTCAGATTCCTTTCCTTCTGTGGCAAGGGCCCTCTCTGACCTCTGTCCCAGTTCCTAGTGGGACAAAGTTCTTGTCACAAGGTCTCCAGCTTTGGGCAAGGCAGCCTTGCAATCCTTTGCCTTCTCTGAAGGCTCCCCTGACTCCTCATGGGGGTCACAGGGCATCTTTTGCAAACAATTGTCAGGGTTTTCAGAGAGGGTACTTCTGAGAAATTAATTTGTATCAAAGCATTACAGAGCCCATGCTCACACTGGAATTGATACATTCATCTCTTCACCTGGATAGCCAGCACTGTGTGACTTATACATTTGACTCTTCATGCCATATGGAATGTATATATATTTGGATGCTTTGAAGTATCATCTGGGATGACTCTCTAGTAAATGGTCTCCAACTCATTTGTTTTCCAATTCATTTATTTACGGTTTTTAACATTTGTCCTGCCATCATGTTATGTCCCCAGCAGAGAAGTAAATGTACTTGGATTGCTTTTTGCTGGCCAAGCTGTCTGTGCAAAGAGGCATCAAAACATGCTGGGACCAGGAGGGGCTGGGACCTTGGCCAGGCACCCCCTCATGGTAGGGCAGTGAGGTCCTGAGGAGAACCGGGGGGCTCAGCCAGCCAGATTGGCGTGAGATGACAGATGTCAGTTAACAGTCACAACAGAACATCTATGGGGAGTCCCAACCCGCTGAGGATAGGTGTGTGACGGTACAGGAACAGGCTCCACCGGGCCAAGGAGCAGACAGCCAGGTGGGGCTCCAAAGAGACCTCCTGTCTAGAAGGAGCCAAGATACCCCCTCATGCTCATTATGGTCCTACTGGGGTGGGGTGGGGGTGGAGGTGGCGAAAAAAAACGGCAAGTGTCCAGGAGGATGTGGTGAAGCCAGAACCCCTATGCTTTGTGGTGGAAATGTAAACCGAAGCAGTCATCGCAGATGACAGTATGGCAGTTCCACAAAAATTAAGCACAGAGTCACCATACTCTCCAGCTGTGCCACTGGATATGCCCCACGTAGTTAAAAGTGTGAACCTTAGGAGACCTTTGATACCCATGTCCATTCATAGCAGCATTTGTTACAGTAGCTAAAAGGTAAGACCAACCAAGTGTCCATAAGTCCCTGACGGGTTAGCCACAGGGGTTCCGTGAATGCAGTGCTGCATGGATTGGTCTTAAAAAGAAAGGACTTCTGACATGTACTTCAACTGCCTTGATCTTGAGGAAGTTACACTGAGGGAAATGTCAGTCACAGAAGGTCTATCAGCCTGCTGCTATGTCATAGCCAGAGCAGGCACTAGAGTGGAACAGCAGACTCCAGGGACCAGGCTCGGGGCAATATTGGCTATGGCGCCTGCACAGTGTTATGCATGTATTTAATATAAATGCACTGTACACTTTAAATGGTACCACAGTAAATTTTGTCTTGTATATATATGTATCTACCACAATAACAAAAAAAAAATGAGTCAAGAGAGAGACGGAATCAAGGAAAACTATGTCCCCAACAGACCTGAAAGATTCTTCCCCTGGAAGGGAAGGGACCATTGCAAAATCAAGCCATCTGGACTGAAGCCAAGCTAACTGGGTGCTAATGCACACAAATAGCTGCTCTGTGCATCCTTAAAACTCTGGGGGTTCATGCTCCCATCGAGTGCCCTGCTGTGGTGGAAGCATCAAAGGGTAGAAAGAAGCACCATGAAATCAATCCCAGCAAACCAAAACTACCCTGAAGTCATCCCTCACTGTCCCAACAGGCCAGAAGGAAAAGCTGTGGCAACTGCTAAAGGAATCCTCATCCTCAGCCAGCAGCCAGAAAGCAAAGACTTCAGCCTCCATTGGACGAGGTACATGAGACAGAGGGGTGTGGATCAGGTCAGAAAATAGCAAAGAGTTTATGAAGAATCCAAGCACACTAGTATACTAGTACATCGCTGTGGTGGCTCAGCAAGGAAGACAAGGAGGCATATTTCATAACTGCAAACCCTGCCAGACCTCAGCAGAGGGAACCACCATCCTGACCAGTGACATACTCACAGTGGAACCTTAAGAGTGTCTGCTTAGGTGTTTTATTGTGAGTATGGTGCTGGCCATGATGGTGGTTCCCTCTGCTGAGGTCTGGCAGGGTTTGCACCTATGAAAGTGCCTCCTTGTCCCTCTGTACTAAGCCACCCTGTGGGTGTACAGCTACACAGGAGGCCTTACAATGGCCCCAAAGATGTCTGCATCCAGATTAAACCTTGTTAACATACAAGCGTGTTTGCTCACACAACACAGTAGACTTTACCCACCATTGTCCTGGACTGCATAAATGGAGTGGTGGTGTCTCCATGGGTGGAAAGAGGATGCTGGGGAGAGGAAGAGAGAGATCTGAAGGTAAGACACCTGCTGGGCCCTGGAAGTGGAAGAAGGACCCTGTAACAAGGATTGTGGAAGTAGACCCTGCAACAAGGATTTAGGGGACCTCTGGAGCCAGAGAGGATGAGGACATGCACCCCTGAAACCTCTTGAAGAAGCCACCCTCCCTTCCAACACCTTGACCTCAGCCCACTGAGACCTATTTTGGTCCTCTGATCTACCAAAACTGGAAGATAATTGTGTTAAGCTACTAAGTCTAGCTTTATTGATTTTGTTAAAGCAAACGGAGAAAAATACACACATTCAATTATTTGCTAGTTTATCCCTTCGTGGGACTAGAAAGGATACAGGACAAGCATCCCATCACCCTTCTCCCTGCATATCCCCCACATGTGGGTTTCCATCAGCCCTCAGCACTGGAGAAATCGGTGAGTGGTCCAACATGCATGATTAGTGTCATCTGCTCAGAAGCCTGCAGTGGGGGCTGCTGTCAGGACATGTGGCTGTTGCTGAGGCACAGTGATTGCTTTGTGGGGTCCACTTGGGTTTATAGCAGCTTCACTAATGCCTGGAGTCTCTGCTGGGCTGCTAGCATGACCTCTGACTCACCAGTCCCCCTTCTCCAGCTGGATGTCCAGAGTCCTTAACAGGAGCTGCTTCCACAAGCTGGAAGCAGACAGTTCTATTTCAGGCAAATTGGATACATTCTATTGTTAAAGAGAAAAGGAAGTAGACTCTACCCCACCAGGAGGTTGGATGATGGGTGGCTACATTCTATTGTTCAAGAGAAAAAGAGGCAGACTCCACCTCGCCGTGAGTCTGTGTGGCAATTGTCCACTGTGCACTGCAGGTGATTTCTGATATTCCTGCTAAGCGAAAGCCCAAGGGAAATGCCTCTTCAGAATGTTCGTGAACTTCAGACTGGGGGAGAAGAACGAATTGGGTAGACATGAGTATACGCTGATTTAGAGAGTGGGAAGACGTGGAGCCTCAGAGTCTCTTCATGAGCTTCATCCACCTAGCATGGGAACACCGCTGCTGGAATCCAAAGTCAGTCGCTAATACAAACGCTACGCAGCGAGTGCCAGCTCCCCCACTCTCAGGATAAAGGGCTGAGCTCCCTCTAGACTATTATGGAAACCCTTAAGGGCCAAAACCACAAGAAGCTAAAGGCCTAAGAGAGGCCATTTCTTCATTCAGAGGCAGCACATGTTCTCCTGAGACTGCAGTAACTTCATTCCCATCCCTATTGCTTTCCTGTGACCTGGAAAGTAGAAAGCGGCGAAGTCATCAACCCAGATTTATTCATTTGGTGATGTCATTAATGACAGTGCTAAATTTTTTTCACAGTATAGTATGGTGAGGCTGCAAAGTGTTACACAGCTTGCTCATGTCGCAGACAGACCTCCTGCATGTCTACTGGTGAAATCAAGGTAGAAAAACTCTCCGCAGCCATCTGTTACCTCACTGTCTCTGAGAGCTGAAGGCTAGTGTCTCGCCGCATCTGTTTGGCACAGTTCATAAGAATGTGTATGAGATTGCTGTTGCTAGTATAAAAACTGCTCATGAAGTCATCTTAGTATCCAGGCCCTTCTCCCAGAACATGACATCAATCTAGAGAGGCTGTTAGTCCAGGGCAAATACTAGACTTCAGCAGCATTGAGGGAGCTCAGGGTATCCGAACCACACTCCAAAATGCTCATGGCTTTGAGTCTTCATCTGGCCCTCTGCTTAGAAGGTCACATGGGCTCAGTTGGCCAGTGGCCTACGAGGCATCCCAGGTCCAGGAGAGAAAATAATTTTGAGACTTAAGTGTACCCACCAACCTCGTATCTAAGGATCTCTTCTGTCCCCTTCTGCTGTCCTTGGCTTGGTTAACTTTGGACTGATTGGAACTGTCTCCCCACTAACCATCTGGACACACAATCCTAACTGTAGGTAATTCTGGATTCACCCAGTATTCATGAGGAAGGTGCTCCTGTTCCCACTAACTCTAAGGGCCTCCTCTAGGGGACACCACCTCAGCCTCTGGTGGTAAATCAGAAAGAAACTACAAGCCTGAGTAATAGTAATTATCCCTTTGAGTTTCAAACACGAACCAGATATTTTAGATCCACCAGCACATTCCCTCCATCCTTCCCCGTTTCCACAGTTCTTAGGCCAGGTACCACTGACAGGACACTCCTTATTCTAAGGATTGCAGCGATGACCTAATGGACCAAAGTAGTCCTACTGTCACAGACCTAATCAAGTAGGATAGATATTGTATTCAAAAGAATGGGCACTGGCCCAGTCACCAGAAGTTTCAGAAGAAGCATCCCAAGCCTCCCTTCTGAATTCTGCTTTTTATCTACAAAGTGGATCATCAAGACTTTCACTGCTCCTATCAGCGATGTTGTGAAGAGCAGTGAGATTAAAAAAAAAGAGGATCATCATGGCCTTTGTTGCAATAACTACATTTTGTCAACATAACAGAAGTTCCAATGAGATGGCGGGGAAATCACACTGGAAAAAAAAAAAGTAATTTTACTGCAGTCACACTCCATGAATGGAGAGACTAGTACTGAATCATTTCTCGCAGTGGCTCACTGAGAGTCTAAAGAAGCTAAGGACTCTAAGGAGAGGGATGTTCATGTGCTAAAGGCAAATGTCAGTGAGACTTTGCAAGATAATGTGGTTTACCTGGTGACTTGGAGAAAATAATTCAGGCCATTGATTCAGTTAGCCAGTTTCTGTGCACGTAAGGTAGCACACCTTCAACGTCAACCTTCACTTTGAACATAAAGAACACTGTTGGGACGTAGCTCGGTAGTAGAGCATTTGCCAAGCATGTGTTAGGCCCTGGGTCTCATCCCCAGCACTGCAACTAATAAAAGTAGGAATTAGAATGCTGGCTGTAACACAATGTTGGCTATAAAGTCAAACAAAAATAAATATGGCATTACCATATGGTAATGACCCAGAAATCCCACCTCTGGATATGTACCCAAAATAATTGAAAGCAGGGACTTTAGTAGATATTTATAGACTTGTGTTCATTGCAGGATTATTCACATAGCCAAAAGGTAGTAAGACCCACTGACAGAAATAAGCGAATCTGGTCATGCATCTATAAAGTACGACAAAGCAAAGAATTCTGAAACTTGTTCCAATGTGGATGAACCATGAGTTCAGATACTGTATGTCTGTACCTCTGAGGGGTTCCTAGAAAGGTCAAGTTCATAGAGGGAAAGGGCTGGTGATTCTTGGGATCAAGACGGAGGGGTAGGATCAATTGTTCAGAAACCAACACTATTGCGAAGTATAGTGTGGAGATAGGTACTGGCCACGGCTGCTCAGTGCTGGTGATGCTGTTAATGTTCTATTATTCTTATTTTACAGAAGTGAAATATGGGAAGACTCAGAAAGGTACAAACTCTCCCACAACTTCTTCAGGACCTTGGGAGCGAGGACAGCACAGCGGAACACTGGACTCTCCTTACTCCAGTGTAAGTCAGCCAACGCACTGGAGAAGCCCGCACTGTGCATCTGCCAGCAGGTGCAGACCAAATGTCCACAGCCCACTCTTCATCCCCCATGTAATCAGCCAACACGCCAGGAAAAGGCATTAGACTGGAACAAAGAGTCTTTATTACAACAACTGTCCTGCATGGGCCAGGCATCAGTGGAAAACACCCCAGTGCAGAGCTGGCTGGCAGGCGGGCAACCCTCCTCACCTCGAAGATGCTGGTGGATTTCTGGTAAACTCTGGCATTTATTTTTTACAGATGCATAACTCAAAACTTCACCTATCATCGTGGTGCCTGCCTTCATAGGACCATCTTATAAGGACAATCACATTGGCTTAGGGCAGGACTACTGACATCTGCAGTGACCCCATCTCCAAAGGCCATATGGTAAGCAACTGACAGGCGGGGGTCTTCGGCATCGGGGAGAGGCTACACAACTTAACCCCTAACATGTGCTACTGTCAGCCTCTTGCTTTTGATATTGTACTATAGCTATAAAAAAATGTCACTGCAAAGGGAGCCTGAGGAAGGGACAGGGCAGTCTGTGTTTTATTTTTGCAACTTCCCAGAAGTCTGTAATTGAGTCAAAATAAAATGTTTTGTTCTGTTTTGTGCGACGAACAGAGATCAAGTGAGGTTCCATCCACTTTCCATCATCACGCTTTTATTTAATATTTCCAATTTTTATAGAATATATCTTCTCCCATATTTGTCTGTGGTTTGCTAAATAGATTGCATACTTTTAAGCAAGCTAGTCAGCAGCTTTGAGAATTTTGTCCGGCTTCTTTTTTTATTGCAATCCTTCCAAGAATTTCAAATAAATCACCAAACCTCCTACACCACAATAATTTCTCAATCCTACAGACAGCAGAAGTGGCTATAATTCTAAAAATGTTCACTCCTCTCTGGCTTCAGGTTACTGTGGTTTGGGCTTGGAGATCTGGCAACATTTTTCTTTATCTTCTCTAGGGAAGACTGAAGATTATTCTAGGGTTTGTGTCCCTTTACATTTCAATAAATGACTTCAAGACAACAAGACACAGAGGCATGGGAACAGAGACCTCTGAAGGTGGGGTCACAATGGCCCAGACCTGCTGCTTTCTCCTGGTTCGCTTACGTGTGTGATCAGAGGGACAACCCTGAGGAGGTTAAGTGTCTGGCAAGGCCCAGGTCATCCTTGTCCTGATGGCCTGATGCTCAGGGAGAAGAAAGAAGATGAGCCTAGGACCAGGCCAACCAACAGGTACCAAAATATAGGTAAACAGAAGTTGATCCTTGTCACATAGAAATGATAAATGCCTAAGGGCGTGGGAATGCTAATTATCCTGATTTCATTATTATACATTGTAAATACTGATTTTTTGCACTGGGCACTATATATTTATAAATATTATCTAACCATTAAAAATATTAATTAGACTGGGTGGTGGTGGTGGTGCACGCCTTTAATCCCAGATCTTGGGAGGCACAGGCAGGAGAATCTCTGTGATTTCAAGGCCAGCCTGGTCTACAGAGTGAGTTCCAGAACAGCTAGAATTACGACAGAGAAACCCTGTCTAACCCTGTTAGACTTGTGATTATATGTGGTAATACAGACCTGTCACCTCAGCACTCAAGAGTCTTGGGTAGAAGGAGCAAGAATTCAAGGCCAACCTGAGTTACAAAGTAAGACACTGTTTCCAACTGACGGACATTTTTAAAAATAGGAAAAAATTCAGGGCGATGCCCAGAGCATAAGGAAATCCTAAGGGCTGTGCTAAAAACCTGGGCACGTCGTGGGAGGCAAGAAAAGTGGGAGGATTGTTCTAGTTTCAATCACTGCACTGTAAATTATCACAAACTCAGCAGTGTAAAACGCATCCTTTTCATCCTAGCCTCTGTAGACCAGGAGTCTTGGCAAGGGGAATTCTTGAGGGTGTCAGGGGGCTAAAGGTGTTGGTCAGCATGCATCCGCTCTGGATCCCCATTGCCTCCAAAGTTCAATGATTGCTGATAGAATTCAATTTCCTTGCAACAGTGGGATGGGGTCCAAGGGTTTTCTTTGCTGGGCATTTTTTTAGGGTTATTCTCAGCTGCTCAGGATCATTACTCCCTGCAGGACCAACTCATGGGCAGGAGAGCTCGCTTCCGCAAGGCCAGCTAATGCTTCCTCTCATGTTTGGAATCTCTCGCTTTGGAAAGACCACATGTTTTGAGGATCAGATAATGTCCCTTTTCACTGTCTCAGAGGTGACGAGGAGGCTCACTGTGCCTGCCAGGTTTCTCACCTCTGAAACGAAGGCTTGAACGAAAAGCCATCGTAGTAAGAGTGCTGCCCACCTCCATGAGAGGGGACTCTTGGGACAGGTCCATCTGGAGGCAAGAACAGAGGGACCAGGGTGGACAGCATTCTCCACTGGACCAAAGATCTGACAATCTGAAGCACCTGTAGCCCTGGGACAGGTGGAGCTGAGGTACACCACAGGCAATTCCAGAACTTCCAGCACTAGAGGTGCCAGAGCATGAAGATTCTTAGGATGCATGAATTTGTCCAGGCATGTCAGCCTTTCACATAAGTCACCAAATGTCCCCAGAAAAATCATGACTTTAGCACCTCTGGTAGGAGAAGGATCTATTCTCAGAAATGATCATTTCTTGTATGTCCTGCACTTGGGCAAAGCATTAGTGTTCTCTGTTCTTGATGGGAAGGTGGCTGCTGACATCCTGGAAACCTGTCAGAACTGGCGGGGATCAGGGGCCTGCCAACCAAGCCTGCAGATGGCAGGACAGAGTGATCTCCTACAGACCCAGACCCAAGAACTGACAGAGACAGGCATGGAAGTTCAATAAGGACTAAGCAGGGTCCCTGGAAAGGAACACTCTTATTCTCATAGATGTAGGGAGCCATATTCTCCCAAAGATCATGTATGCTGAGTTGAGCTTCCCAGGAGTCTGTTAAAAGGAAAATGCCCCCTTATAGCCCCCACTTCTGAGTCCCAGAGACCAACTGGGGAAGACAGCACTTGCCCAAATAGCTTCTATAAGGCAAAGGTCACTGTCGATAAGACAAATGGCAGCCTACAGAATGGGAAATGGCTTTCACCAACTCCATTTCCAATAGAGGGCTGATACCAAAATATACAAAGAACTCAAGAAACTAGATACCAACGAAACAAATAATCCAATTAAAAAAATAGGGTACAGATCTAAACAGAATTCTCAAAAAAGGAATCTCAAATGGCTGAGAAACACTTACAGAAATGTTCAACATCCTTAGCCATCAGAGAAAATGCAAATCAAAACCACTCTGAGATTCCATCTTACATGTGTCAGAATGGCTGAGATCAATAACACAAAGGACAGCTCATGCTGGTGAGGATGTGGAGCACGAGGAAGCAAACTTGTACAGCCACTGTGGAAATCAATATGGTGATTCCACAGGAAATTGGAAATCGACCTACCTCAAGACACAGCTATACCATTCCTGGGCATATGTCCAAAGGACAGTCTATCCTACCACAAGGACACCTGCTCAACTATGTTCATTACAGCTTTATTCATAATAGCCAGAAATTAAAAACAACCTAGATGACCCTCAGCTGAGGAATGGGTAAAGAAATTGTGACGCATTTATACAATGGAGTTTTATTCAACTATTGGGGAAGAAAAAAAAAACAAGGCTTCAGGAATTTTGCAGGAAAACGGATGGAACTAGAAAAAATCATTCTGAGTGAGGTAACCCAGTCCCAGAAAGACAAGCATGGTATGTACTCACTTATTTTTGGATATTAACTGTTAAGCAAAGGACAAAGGTGCTTGAATCCACAGACCCAGAGACACTATACAACAAGGAGGGCTCCAGTGGGGACACATGGATCTCCCTGGTAAAGGGGAAATAGAACAGATGGTGCAGGTGGGCTGGGGGAGGATGGGAATGGGAACAGAAGGGACCAGGTCAGGGGAGAGGGATGGAGGGAGAGAATATATGGAGAGATGACTGGAATTGGAGAACATTTAAGGGGGGAATCGAGAGACCCGAGGCAGTGGAAACTCACTGGAATCTATGAGGGAGGCCCCGGTGAGGACCTCTAGCAGTGGAGGATGGGGAGCCTGAACAGGCCATCTCCTGTAACCAGGCAAGGCTCTCAGTGGTGGGACTGTGACACCAACTCAGCCACAAAACATCGACCTGTAACCTATCCTGCCTGCAAGATCTACTGGGACAATGGAAGGGCAGAACCCCATGCCAAAGAGGGAACTCGTGCCTGATACTACAGGGTAGGGCAGGCCAGGAACTAGACACTAGATAGCCAGGAGATAATTTCCAATGATATCCTGCTCTACGCGCAGATCAGTGAGTGGCCCAATCTTCATCAGAGAGGCTTTCTCTGGCAGCTGATGGGAGCAGATGCAGAAGCCCAGAGCCAAATAGCATGCAAAGCTTGGGGAGCCCTGCAGAAGAGGTAGAGGATGGATTGTGAGGTCCTGAGGAATTAAGGACATTAGGAAAACAAGCCCCACAGAGTCAACTGACCAGCACTCTTGGGGGCCCACAGAGCCTAAAGCAACAGACTTGCAACCTGCAGGGTCCCTTAAATATGCCCTGTGATTGTCTGGCTTGGTGTTCTTGCAGAGTTTCTACAGGCTGGAGTAGGGATGGTCTCTGACTCTTTTACCTGCCCTTGGGGCCCTGATACTCCTGCTGGCGTGCCTAGTCCACCCTTGATGTAGGGGTTAGTGCCTAGCCTTGTTCCATGTTGTTCTGCCCTTTTGAGCAGTAACCCTGGGAAGACTGTTCTTTTCTAGGGAGAGGGGAGCTAGGAGGAGTGAAGGGAAGGGAGTAGGGATGTTAGGATGTGTTATAGGAGAGAATAAAAACAAAGTTTAAAAAAATATTCTTTTAAAAAAGGAAGATGCCATGACGGAAACATACGCACCAGCTAGGCAGAAGCCAGCAAAGAATCAAGGACTGTGGGAGAATATGGTCTCCCCAGATTCTGAATTCTTTTTTATAAAACATAGAGAATAAGCAACAGATTCATAATAGCATTAGAAAGCACCAAGTCATCACGCAGTGTTGGGGATGGCCGCTTAAAACCCTTTACAGCATGGTTAGCCAACGACAGCTCCCACGACTAGAGATGTTTTGGCTTTACCTGTGATAGACTATCATACTGTTCCTCCAGCCATGCCTGTGACTCAGCAGATGACAGGGGACATTTGCTTTATACACTACTGTGCCCGGACCTGGATGGAAGGCTGCAAATACAACCTGCCGCTTCCAAGATCTGCCCGTGAAATCACCCTCCAGGCTCTGCTCTTCACTCTGTGATGTGGGTTCTCCCAGAAACACAGCTCCTCACAGGCAGAGACAGAGAGGGAGGAGGCTGCGAATCAACACGAAGAGCCAGACTGTCCTTTTGAAACTCAGGCCCAGGGATCAGGTCCACTGTAGCAGGTAGAGTGCAAAGTGATCTTGAAAATAAGGTTGGATCTGGACATCGGGCTCAGACAGGCGATTTCAGGCACTGGGCACCATGGAGGCAAAAACAGGCAACAAGCCACAGGTAAGGAGGCTTGGGCAGGCAGTGAACCGGGTGTTACAGTGTAGCAAGAGTTTCTACATCCCCTGCAGAGTTCAGCAAGTATTCAGGAAGCAGAGATGAGCCTCCTGCTTCCTTCCCCCAGGGCAAATAACCAACTGTAAAGTATATTTTACAGGGCAGGAGGTTTTGTACTCCCTCATGTGGAATTAAAGGTTCACAGCGTCCTTTTGTTAGATCGTGTTTCAGATGGTCCATTTTAGGTCTTGAACTCTCCCTGACACTTTATATTATTTTTCTCCAATTTTTTACTGCACTAAGTAAATAATAAAACATAGATGAGGTTCAGGTCTCCATCCATCATTCATTAACCGTAGCTTCATAAAACTGGAGGGATCGTTGCTTCCTACACTCCGAGGAATTTAACCCTCCACTTCTTTATGTCTTCTACCTTCTACCTCCACCCTCCTTTTCTCTAATCCTTTCCTAGTGTTTCCTTTTTGTTTTCCATACCAGAAGCAATATGTATGTGTGTATGTATTATGTATGTGCACATGTTATATATTTTATATACATAGAATGAGGGATGCATAAAAACCCACCAGCTATGCTGCTGTTAAGCTGTGACGCACACTAACATCTCTGTTCCAAGCCTGTCCCCCTCATCCTGCCCACAGACTTCCCTTAGTTTATCTGGAGGGCTTAATGATGCGCAACACTGCATGCCCCACACTTTATAATATTGTGAGTCCTTTTTCCACTTGGCAGGATGATCTTCTGTGTTGTCACAACAAACCTGTGGTTTTCAGAACAAGGACAGTAGCCCACAGTTTGGGGGTGTGTGTCTTGGATAGTGCCTTGGCATTGGGAGCTGTGAGGATGGCTTTGGGCTTCTTGCAATCCTCCCTTCTGGAGCTAAAGCTGCCCTTCTGTAGACAGTAGTGAGCAGATCCTTGGAGAATTTCTCTGCTGTTCAGATACCAACTTATTTATTTATTTATTTATTTATTTATTTATTTATTTATTTATTTATTTATTTTCGAGACAGGATTTCTCTGTTGAAACTCTGGCTGTCACTCTGTAGACCAGCCTGGCCTTGAACTCACAGAGATCAGTCTGCCTCTGCCTCCTGAGTGCTGGGATTAAAGGTGGGCATCACCACTGCCCAACCAGATACCAACTTCTTAATGCTTCTGAAGTGACCTCAGGTTAGAAAGAGCAGTGACTTACCTGCTACTAGGCATTTCCCTAATGACATTTCTCCTTCTCTACCAAGGGTGGGCAACACCCATGGCTTTCTGTTCTGTTCTCTTTCTCAGAGCAGACCACCAGAGCCTGCGAGATACAGAAGAGGTGCAGAGTTGCTCGTGGTGAAGACCTTGAAGCAGAGAAATGTGATATCGTTACATCTTGCACCCCCATTCACAAATCTAAAATGCATAATGTGTCCCTTCATATACTAAGCCAAGGGCAATAGACGCAGGATCTAAATAAAACAAAATTAAAACAGTCAACACAAACCCAACTCTACAAATACTAGAGTTAAGTATGGATGAGTTGAACAATGTAATCAGAAGGCAGAGGTTGACAGATTAGATAAGAAAATGAAACCCAATTATGCTCTTCTTACAGACAGCACACTTTGTCCTGTTTTTCTAGAGTCTTATAATGCAACTCAGGCTGCAATGGATCTTGCTATGTAACCCAGGCAGAGTTTGAACTAGGGATCCTCTGGCCTATGCCTCCTGAGTGCTGGGATTACAGGCACATGCCAGTACACCTGGCTCCAAATAACGTACTCTAGATTCAAAGATACAAATTGGCTAAAATTTAAAAGATGAATAGTAGCCAGGCAGTGGTGGTGCATGTCTTCAATCCCAGCACTCAAAAGGCAGAGGCAGGCGGATCTCTGTGAATACAAGGCCAGGCTGGTCTACAGAATGAGTTCCAGGACAGCCAGAGTTACAACAGAGAAACCATTTCCCCCATCCATGACCATGCAGTACCCCATCAGTTTTCCCTGGACCCCAGCTTTTCCCAACAAGCCAAGGCTCTTGCTATCAAAGGATGGCCATTGGGTCTGGGCCCTGATAGACTCTCTGCCTTACAGAGAGCTTCAACTCCCTCTAAGGTCACCAGGTTCTGACACCCATCTTCTCATCACTTGGGTACTCAGTGTGCTCTGTTCTGAGTGCTTCCAGTGTCCTTTCTTCCCAGTTGGACTTTGGATGACTCACGGGGCAGTGCTGTTAAACAAAGGGAATGAAGAAAGACAATCTCAGCCATTAAGCCATAGGAAAGAATAAGTTCCTTGAGAGAAACAGATGAAAAAGGAAAACTAGAATAGAATCCATCATGCCCAGGACAGCAAGCCAGCAGATCCCCTAATATCAATATAGAGAAGGAAAAGAACAGATAATAACCCAACAAACCAGAAATTCAACCAAAAAATTATAAGAATTAGGCCACCCTCAATAAGAACCATAAATCCAAACGTCCCTGAGTGCCCACTTAAGATATGCATATTAGAATGAATAAATTAAAAAAACAAGATGCAAATATTGTTTGTCTCCAGTACACCTCAATGATAAAGACAATCAAAGACAAAGTCAGGATGGAATACAAATTATTAAGCAAACAAGCTCAGTATGGCGTGGCCATTCTGAAGTATTATAAAATAGACTTCAAATCAAAATTAACAAGAGGAGATAAAGTATACCAGTCCATATTTAAAGGGGAACAATGTATAAAGAAGATGTAGCAATTTTATCCTGCACTAAGCAATGGGGTTCCCAATTTACCAAAAGAAAATACTAATGAGCATAAATAGGTTCTGACACAATAATAGTTAGTGATTCGATAACCCACTCTCATCTTTAAATAAGTCATCCAAACTAAAAACAAGAAACCTTAGAATGAGCTATACCATGAGCAAGTGGACTTAGTAGACATTGCCTGAATATGACATCCAACTGCTTCAGTGTTCTCTGTAACAAATGGAAAGTTCTCTAGGATCATATTCTCAGCCACAAGAAAGACATGACCATACAAAAGAATCAAAATAATTTCTTATATCTTGTTAGATCATAGTAGGGAAAAAACTAGACATTAATAGCAAGAGAAACCACAAAACTGTAAAATACTTGGAGACCCGAATGACCAGTAGTCACTGGAGAAATCAAGGAGTAAATTTTGAAGTCTATATAACCAAGCAGGGAATTAGGGTGCTGAATTGTAATCCCAGCACATGGGAAGTAGCGACATCAAGATTAGGAAGAATTATGCTGGCCTGAACTGCATAATGAGTTTGAGAATATCTTGGGTTACACAAGACTGCATTTAAAAGCAAAGAAGTAAATTCCTAGAATCAAATTAAATCAAAAGCACAGCTTACCAGAACCTTTGGGATACAGCTAAAGCATTTCTAAGAGGCTATGGTTGTAACCAGTTACATTAAAAATGAAAAGGGTATCAAGCCAGGAGTGGTGGCACACATCTTTAGTCCCAGCACCCAGGAGGCAGAGGCAGGCGGATCTCTGTGAATTTGAAGCCAGCCTTGTCTACAATGCAAGTTTCAGGACAGCCAGAGCTGTTATATAAAGAAACCCTGTTTCAAATTCCACCCACCCCCCCAAAATCAGAAGGGTCTCACATAACAATTAAGCACCTCAGGCCAAACTTAAAAGCCCTAAACAAAAAGAAATATGGAAAACACTGAAACTGAAAATAAAAGTCTAAAAAGAATCAGGGAAACGAAGCTGTTTCTTTAAAGAAAGTAAACAAAATTGGGAGGCCCCTAGCCAGACTGACTAAAAGGATCCAAATTAATAAAATTAGAGCTGAAAATGACAGCATTAAAATAAATTGCAGTGAAACCCAGTGTGCATTACAAATACAGCCATCTCTAGAAGACATGGGTAAACTCCTAGACACGCGTGACTAGAGCACGTAAGCCACCCACGAGGGTCTGCACCGACCGATGAGATCTCATGGTAACAAATGTCTCCCAACAGAGAAAAGGCAGGACTACACACATTCACTGCTAAATTTTAGCAAAAGCTCCAAGGATGAGTTTACACTAATGCTCCTCAAATTGTTTCATCAAATAGAGACAGAAAGAGCTCCACCAAACTCATTCTATGAAGCCAGTATTGCCTCAGTACCAAATCCAGATACAGACACAGAAAGGTATAATTTCTCTGATAAACATTGATGCAAAAATTCTCAATAAAATATTTACAAACTGTATTCAGGAACACAAGAAGATCACACATAATGAACAACTTAATTTTGCACGAGTTCAAGACTAGTTCAATATGTACAGAGCACACAAACAAACTTCAGGACAGGTATCACAGATTTATATCAATACATACAAAAGAAGGCCTTTGACAAACTTGAACATCTCTTCATGATAAAGTCCCAGAACTTTTATCCAGGAGGATATGTTCCCAGGAGGAACATATTTCAATGTAATAAAGGTTATTGCTTAAAAAAAAAAAACAAAAAACTATGGCCCACATTATAATAAATAGGGGAAATTTGAAACCATTGCCTCTGAAGTCAGACATGAGGCACAGATGTCTCTTCTCTCCACCTTTATTCCAAATTTCAGCTAAAACAGTGACAAGACAGAGAAATAAAAGAATGCAAACATAAGTTACCCATATTTATAAATGCTATAATACTGTGCATAGGTGACTCTGAAAACTTTGCCAGAAAACTGAAATCCAACTAACACTTCCAGCAAAGTAGCAGGATATAAGTGAGCGTGTGGCTCCCCTGCAGACCTATGATAAACTTAGAGAGCAAACCTAAGATAAACATTGATTCTTTGTATTGTATCTTTTCATCAATTTCCACTCCAGCTTTGGCTATATCTTTCTATCTGCTTTTTAGAGGGCGTTGATCTTTCTTGTTTTACTAAGGAAAAACAACAACAACCATTTAAATAATTTTCAAAAATGTCTACAGGTGTGAACTCCACTAAGGTTCACCGCCACAATGAACACTTTAAAACACTGAAGGAAATAATTGGAAAAATAACTCTAAGATGCAAAGGCATTCATGTTCGTGTATTGGCCGAACTAATATGAAAATATCTGCATTGTTAGAGCAATCTACAGGATGAGTGCCGTCCTCATCGGAATCTCAATGTTCTTTATGGCACCAGGGGAAAACATCCTGAAATGCATAAGAAAGCACAAAAGACCTCAAATAGCCAAGCCATGTTAATCAGAAAGATCCCAAATTATACTACAGAGACATAGTAATAAAATTGTCGTGGGACTTGCTCAAATCCAGACAGGTAGGACAAAGGCGCAAAGTATTCACAAGGAAATACACACGGTCAAAGTCACCTAATTTTCAACAAAGGTATCAAAAATGCACATAGAGAAAAGATAACCTCTGTGTTTCCACATTGGGAAAAACAGACTAGCTCCATGACTCCCACCCTACTCAACAACCAATCCAAATGGATCAAAGACATTAATGCAAGAAACTTGTAAACTGCTAGAGGAAAAGCACAGGGGAGTCATTTCAAGACACAGGTATAATCAAGGACTTTCCAAAAAGAATTCCAATAGGTCGAGGGAAACAACTCCTCAAATTGGTAAATGGGCTTACATAGAATTTAAAAGACCTGCACAGTGAGGGAAACGATCACAAGAGAGGCGGAACTATGTTAATATCTCAAATATACCTAGATACAAATATTAACACTAATATTGGTACCAAACCCCCAAATCAATCAAAAATGGGGCAATAGAATGAATGGATAGTTCCCAAAAGAAAAAAAAAATCAAATGGCCTATAAATACTTGAACGGTGTTTGACAACCTTAAGCCGTCAGGAAACACAATTTAAGGCTGCTTTGATATTCCATCTCTGTCAAATCAGAATGGCCACTGTCAGGGAAAGCAGAAGACCAAATGCTGAGAGGCCTTGGAGAGACAGGAGCCTTATTCACCCCGTGAGGATATAAACCGATGAGGCCACCATGAGGAAACTAAACTTTTTTAGCTTTTTAGTCAAAAAGCTAACACTAAAACTACCTCCGTCTCAGCTCTGCCACCCCTGGGTGTGCGCCAGAGGCGGCGGGGACACTCACACTCCATTTTATTGCTGCGCTACTCACAATAGCCAACGTTTGGAAGCTGCTAGATGCCCACTCACTGATGGATGGATAAAGAAAGAGTGGCTTGTATACACAACGGGATGCCATTCAGCTAAAGAAGGGATTAAATTATGTGATTGATAGGAGAATGGGTAGAACTAAAGACTATCATGTTAAGCAAAACCCAAACTCAGAAAGGTAAACATTGCGTGCTTTCTCTCATATGCAGAATATAGGTTTAAATATATTGTCATACATGCATAGGGCATAAAACTGGAAAGGGGGGCTACAGTAGAGGTGTAAGAGTTTTTAAAGGAGGGGGAAGAGGAAGGAAGTTCATAAGGAATGAGATATTTGTATTTTTTTTTCTCACGCAGAATCTAGATTTAGCTACATGCACACACACGGCACAAGAGACAAACGTGCCCAGAGACAGACACATACAAATGAAAGCACAGGGAAGCTATTTGGGAAGAGAAGGAGGACCATGGAAAGGAGTGACGGGAGAGGGAAGTAGGGCCAGTGAGTAGATGCAAGACGTAAGGGTATATGTGTTTGGAAATGTCATAATGAAACCCAATATTTCATATACTAAGGTTTAAAACAAGATCTTTAACTTATAGGGGAAAAGAACTATGAAAAACAATCCAACTTATACCAGTTGAATTTTTGTTATTAGACTTGAGCCAAGAGACAAAGATGAATCAGTTAGACAGGGCCACACATTCCTGAACGCATGGTCTTATTGGCCTTCCCCCTGCACAAAGCAGAATAAGGTTACTGAAATGCATCTGCTATGTGCCATGCGCCTTTGGTGCAAACACTTCCTGGTCTGCTTTACATACATCTCATATTTGGTTTACACCATCCACCGGGAGGAACGGTAGCTGATTCTATTGTGTGGTCCGTAGCAAGAAGGAGATAGCACGGTGGGAACCCAGGGTGCTCACAGTCCCCTCCGAAGGCTCAAACCACACCAGAAGTGTGAAACCGGTCAGCTGCCTTGCAGTCAGTCTCTTTCAACAATCTACACAAGACCAAAGAAGAATGGAGATGGGTAAGCTTTGAGGACACCATTAGATCACACAAATGAAACAGCATCCAGGAGCCACAGCCTGGTATCTATGAAGAGCTCATCAGAGGTCCTCAGTCTCAGCTCTAAGCAAGCTGCATACCTGGACACAACTGTGTGACTACGCTGTCTGCCTTTGCTCAGGTATGCATAGAGTCATGGGGACATACTGTAGGGCACTGAATGTGTCTGATGTGACTGATGTCTTGGGACATTTGAGAACGTCCCGGTATTGTTTATGCTAAAAGAACTTGTATTTTTATTTCATAGCGCAGAGCTGACCTTTGACATGTTGAGTCACTGGTGAGCTTCCTGAATTAGCCCCTAGAGGCCTGTTGCTCCAGCAATTTGCCATTTGTCTTCTCTCAGATGACAATGTGGCCTTCTTACCCTGTAAATCTTAATCACAGAAATACCTTTCTACCCACATTGCAACCTCACCCACGTGATCCACCCCAGGTTCTACTCAGAGAGACCCTGCAGTGACAGCCAGAGCACAGCGGTTCAGCCCTGGTGGCTTTGCTGTTGCTAAAACTCCGTGGGATCCATCTTCCCTGAATCAATAAATCAACTGTATGGAATTATACACCGACTTGACTTTACACGCCAGCTCATCCTGGGGTTCTCCCTCACCATACAAACCTCCAACATCTATAAGACAAGTCACATTACAGGGGCCAGTCCCCAGGTCACATGCTCAGAGATACAACTTTCTCATCAATGCTTAAAGAAGCGTACCTTTTCTAACCCTGGCTATGAAAGCTCAGGATGCTGTGGACAGAGAGAGCACGGACTGCCTTTTAAGTTTACATAAGCTGATTCACCTTCATTACCGGCCTTACTGGATGTAGGTAGACTTACCATGGAAACACACCTTTGGGTTTGTCTGAGAACATTTCTAGAAAGCTTTAAGCAAAGAGGAAAGACACAACCTGAACGTGGGCATTTCCATCCAGGGATCTGGGGTCGTGGACTGAGCACAGAGGAGAGGGTGAGCTAAGCCCCAGCGTTTAGTGCTCTCTGGTTTCATCGCAGATCCAACATGACAGCCACCTTGTGTTTCTGCTGCCATGACTTCTCCCGTGATGCACTGAGCTTCAGACTGAGCCAAAGTAAACCCTTCCTTCTTTAAGAAGGTATTTTGTCAAAGCAGTGAGAAAAGTAGCTAATACAGACTCAATTTTGTTTCCAATCCCATCAACAAGATATAATTTTTAAATGGCTCTCAGTTTCAAGCTAGTGATAAATATGACAGAATCATTGAAATTCTAAGCACACAGATGCCTTCCTAAGGCGAGGTTGCTTCCTTTTATAAAGGAAGCGCCATTTGGTTTGTCTTAGGATGCTTGGGTTCACTTGGTGTTGGGGGTGCAACATAGGCACACATTTTATTATTTCTCTCCAATAAATTTACAATCCAGACAAACTGAGGACAAGGGCAGTTTAAATCAACTTAAATCTATATGGAAGTGTTTAAGTATTTCCAAGCACTCACAGTAACTCCGACCACAGTGGTGACGTGTCTCCTTCCCTGGAACAAAGAAGTCTTTGGTGGTGGTTCATGGATAGCCTTGGGGTTCAAGCAGTCAGGGTGACTTAGATTCAGAGGTGGTTGTTGATGGAAGGAAATGGGGAAGGTTTAATGCTAGAGCTGATGTTTTAATTAATTGGGGACTTCAGGAAGGTCATTCCCGTTGAGGAGAATGACATTCAAAACCCAGGGAGGCAGACACATGGATTTAAGAAATGGCTGGGAGGCCTGCTTTGGCAAAAAGAAGAGGTGGCTGAGACCACAGTGGGAGCCAGGACCAAGTCATCTTCTGGTGATTGGTTGATTTCCTTAGGATTACCTTCCAAAAAGATCCCATGCAAGGAAATATTAAATCAGACCTTCAGTCGGGCCTACAGTTTGATTCTTCTTCCCCTATAGGTAATGATGCATTCAGAACCTACAGCCCAGAGAACTGAGGTGAAGGAAGTGGAATTGGGCACCCAGACTTCTCATACCAAAGTCTGTCCATGGTTCTGGGGTAAGCCACTGAGTCACAGGTGTTAGTCAATGGCAAGCCAGTCAGTGAAGAGCCAGATATTAAAGGTGGTCCCACAAGATTACAATGGAGCTGATAAATTCCTGCCATGTAGTGGCATTGTAGCCTTTATATAGTGTTGCCAGCACCCATTAGCACTGTTCGCATGCTTGTGCTGCTGCTGGTGAGGGAAAAAAAATAAAACTATTTTTCTACAGCACACAATATGGCAGTATGTAATACTTAATAGACTACTGTGTCCATGGTTTAAGTGCCTAATGGACTTTTATTATTTTAGAGTAGATTGCTGCTTGTTAAGCTTATTGTAAGAAAATGTCTTATGCAGCAGTGGCCTGCCCATTGTGTTTTTCCGTGTTTCTTGATCACATCAAAGGCCCAGTCCAGTGACTCACCTGTGCGGTCTAGGCTTTGTGGTAACCTGACTCTGAAATCATTCAACAATTCATTTCTCACATGGATTCTGTCACCAGACAACACATGGATGCTCAGAGAAAACCTAAAGGAAAAATAGGTGCTTAAACATGGGTGTGAATAAGTTCCCAAAGATGTCAGCCTTCAGGGGCCTGCCCCAGCTAGATGCCTTGCCATCCACTCTCCAGAGAGAGACTAATGTCCTCTGAGGCAGTGGAGAGTCAACACTTCAGAGTGGCTGGAAGCAGATGCCCCATGTCACAGAGGGACTGGACAGAAGACAGAGCCTAGAGCCCCAAAGCTACACCCTCAGGTTCAGCTTCTGCCTTAGCAGGAGTCACAGGCACATGGGGCTGTTGTCAGGGTGCCCGGTATCAGCACTGCTTCACACCAGCCACAGATGCAGCCATGGGGAGTTAGGTGCCCAGATGCCTAGGACATCCTCTGCCTTCCAGTATGGTTTCCTAGAGATGTGATCCACAGCCCCACTCTGCCTCTTCTCTGCTCTGAGCTTCACCAGTGATTCTCTTGTCAACCCAGCTCCAAAGAACCCCCAGAAGGAAGGCCCAGACACCCCGGAGTATTATCTATGCCTTCCAAAGAAACAACTCGACAGCTGGCTGGGAAAGGCTGGGCATGGGAAAGTCAACGTCGCTCAGTCCTGCTTCAATCATACAACTGTTCCCTGTGACTTCCACTTCCAATGTGTGGAGACATGTATGACTGTGTGGGCTGTTATGTTTTGTTTCGTTTTAATTCAAACATTGAGCCACTGAACGCGAAATGTGGACTAGAATGTAAAATGTAATGATCACCTGAATACTATGGACCTCCGCGGACTTGGACGGTTGCCAAGATACATCACTTCCTGTGGCAGACCTTGCGTCAGGCCTACCCCCATCAGCTTAGCCTTATCTTCATGAATTACCACCCCGACATAACAGCGTTTCTGTGCATTCATGGCTCTGTTTGTCTCCCATAAATCAACTTCAGGCCTACTTAATTGTCCCTGGGCAATTTTAAACAAGCAACATTTTTAATGAGGCAGAGAATACACAGGAGCCAGAAAACAGGGTCCATCGTGGGTCACTTTGTATATTTTTCAAAGCCAGGCAGTCCTGAGATAAGTCACATATTACCCAGTTCTGGAGGCTTGGCCAAAAGCCTTTCCCATTGCGTGACCAGTGAGACCCTTGGCTATCAGCAAGCTGCTTTTTATCAATGGCCTTGAAGTGTGTCACTTTTTATAAACACACATGATAAATGAGTGTTGTGGTTATGTGAGGAATGCAGCCACCTTGGCTTGAGCTGCGAAAGCATCAGAGCTATGGATATGAAACGGAAAGCCATTCTTACCACAGGGGCTCGAGCCCTTGGTGTTTGAGCACCATCAAGTTTTAAAAAATTTTTCTTGAAATCCGTGAATTTCTCCATCTGGCTTTTAGGTTAAGGTGATAGCTTAGCGAGATAACCCCCAATCCACTCCAATTATAAGAACCGCTCTTGTGGCTTTGCTCAGAGGCGGGCCTGGTTTTACTGTCCTCAACTCGTGAGAGGCACAGAACACTCAGGAGGTCTTGACCCTCGAGGACCTGTGCTGGCGAGATGACAGTCAGCTGGGCTGTACTGGGGCAAAGCAATAGAGTCTGGGTCCAAGTACGGCTAGTACAGACCCAAGGACCAGAATTACCAGTGAGCTGAGTGGCTTGTCCACAGCTCTGAGGGTGGTCAAAGTAAGAGGAAGCAGCGATTAGGTACCAGGCTCGAGGAGCCCTAAAAGGCAGGCGTCCTGCAGAGTTACAAGGAAACAGCCCGAGACTGCCTGGAGATGCCATGATTGCTTTTTATGTTTAGGATATTCTCACGGCCCCTGAACTGGGAGGACGTAAAAGATAATAAACACACCTGTGTCTTCCCATAGCCAAGCCCCTGCCAGCTCTCCTGCCTCTCTCCACTTCTTCCTCTTCCTCTCTTCCTCCCCTGTCTTCTCCTCCTGTTTCATCTTTTCATTTGTCCAGATACCAGATTGAGTCATATATAAAAGTATCTCATTTAACTTGTATTAGTCAGCCTTATGTAACTAAAACAAAACGCTCAGAGTGGTTAACTATTTTTAAAAGTTTATTTTGCTCATCACATTTCTGGATTTCAGCCCATAATCAAGTGGCCTCCTGGCTTAGGCCTCTGGTGACAGTGCATGTCACTAAGGAGATATGCAGTAGCTCAAATGGCTCACCTCACAGCCACAAAACAAGAGTCAGGAGAAAGCTGGCATATCACAGCCCCTTCAAAGCAGATTCCCAATGACCCAAGACTTGCTCTAAAGCTCAGCCTGCTTCAGGTCCACAGCACCTCCCAGCAGTGCCACCCCAGGGACTTTGAGGGCATACTCAGCAGACAAACCTCAGAACAATTACATTTTGCAGATGAGACAACCCATGCAGCCAAGGGTCTAAACAACTTATCCAAGCACTCTCTGCCCCTGACACCAGCCCAGGCCCATCTCAGAGAACAATGGTCCCTGTCCAGGTTGAAGAACATGAAATCTGAGCCTTTTGAGGTCACTTCCATCTGCCTCGGCAGCTCCTTCAACTTGACTCTCAGTAGGTCTCCTTTCGAAGTCCAGAGATAGTCACAGCATGGTTTGGATGAGTATTCCAAAATCAAATACGATCAGTTAGGTGCTCAGCTGTGATCTGGGCAAGGCACAGAACTGCAGGCACAGCTAATAAAAGTGTCCTTACCCTCCCTGGTCAAACCAGGAGGCCAGCTAACAGCTAGTCTAAACGCTGTCTGCGCTCAGTGGTCCTTCCTGTGGCCTTCTATCAGACATCTTGCTCCTCTTCTGTGTGAGCTTCAGGACACTCAAGCAGATTCCTGTCCATTTCCAGCAGCTCGGGATTATGTTACAGCTGTTCATACATGGCCCAAGGACACAGGGACAAGTTAAAAGCCTGCACAGGAATCCAGGAAATTGTTATTTCAGTCTTTAAGACTTGTTTTCGTGCCAAGCTAAGTAACCTTTGCAGGCCCAATAATATGTTAACGTTTAGAGGGAAGTTTATGAACTGCTTGAATCCATTTTTAATAAGACCTGTTACCTCCAGATACAGAGTCAAGGTTCCAATGGAAGCTTCTCATTAGACAGTGAAAGTCATTTGCCAAAAAAGAAGGAACAAGCAAAGGACAATGTTTGAAATTTATCTGCCTGAAAGTGAAGGGTGTGTGTGTGTGTGTAGTGTTTTGAGACAGGGTTTCTCTGTGTAACCCTGGCTGTCCTGAAATTCACTCTGTAGACCAGGCTGGCCTTGAACTCAGAGATCTGCCTCTGCCTCCCTAGTGCTGGGATTAAAGATGTGTGCCACTACTATACCAGGCGACTCATTCATTCAACATTTTGGAATATCAGTCATAAAACAAGAATGTTCTAAAACAAGATAGTGTCTCCTCCTTAAGGGATTCTACACCCACACACACACATACACACACACACACACACACACACACACACACACACACACACGCATATACACAGTCACCAGAGTATCCTGACATCTGTAGTTAAGGTACGTGCAAAGATTTCAGGGGTGAATAAAATTCCAAATTCTACTGCTTGGAAGCTCTCAGAGAGCGAGAACCTTAGAAGTTATTTCAACTGGGTTTTTAAATTTTTTGTATAGTTTTGCTATATTAAAAAAAAGAAAAAAGTCAGACAAAGCCAAGTTAGAGGGCAGGCAAAGGCAGGCTGAGAATCACATGAGCTCTTGGCCATCCTGGGCACCAGGGACACCCACATCCAGAGCAGGAAGGCTAAGCATGTGGAAAATTCTGGAAAGCAGTCCTGGATGCATGGTTCAATTGGACATTTAAAGAGTGCATCTTACTTTAACATCTCTGCAAAATCCTTGCTTGTCCCAGGCAGGCAAAGAAGCCACCTTCCTTTTATCCTGCCTGTCTACTCCAGGCTAATTACAGAGCAGAGGTTGCCATATGCAGAGTGTTTGAAGGCAAGTAGACCTCCCTCCAGGACCTAAGTGGTTATCCGACGTGATGTGGTCCCTCAGGAGAAGACAAGTGGTGTTCTGATGTGGGCAAACTGTCACCATGGTCTGGAGGTGGGCACCCTGATTGCTGAAGCTGCTGGTGGGCAGAGAGGGGAAGGAGGCAAGTTAAAGGATATCAGAGTAGAGGTAGACATGGAGAAAATATCTGAAGGGCCTTCTCTGCTTTATTTGTGATTCAGGTGTATGGAAGGTTTATAAGAAGGGGACACCAGAGCAAGGACTCAACGGAAGAGATCTGATAGTCATAACCTGACCACAACGTGGAAAGTGAAGAGGAGAGAGAACACAAGTGCCTCCACTAAGTCAGCCACTGCCTACATCTAAAGGAACACATGCAACACTGGAGGAAAACGCCCACATGTTTGGGTCTAGGGCCTGAGTGAGCACCCTCATCACTGTGACATGTTAGAATTCAGGGAGATAAACATGTCTCCTTGCTATGAACTGCTACATGTTTGACTCTGAGTTTGAAGTATCATGGAAACACATGGCAAGGAGACAGGGGTGGAGTCCAGGGAGCCAGGGTCAGCAATGCCCCCCCCTAAACACTGAGGGTCATCAGCTTGGGTTAAGCAGATAGAGTTTAGAACACCAAGGCCAAAGGTCAAGAACTTCCTGTTCCCTGGGGAGCTAACAGGGCTTCTCCTCTAACCCTGCTAGGCATGAGTGCCAGGATCTTAAGGGTTCACGGCCCTGATAAAATGTGACCTCAGCTGTGAGAGAGCACAGCCTAAGCACAGCTGTAGGGTAGGGGCCCGAGGTGGCCCTGAGCAATGCCAGGACCCCAGAATACAAGCACTATGACTTAGACTCAGATCTCCCGGATTGAGGCTTTGAGCATCTGCAATGCTGTCTCACTGCTCTCTGGATGACCCCAGCTCTCGGAGGAGTCTGATGAAAGCAGATTCTTTCATGTGACACTGGGAGTCCTCACAACTTCAGACCGGACAACCAGCAGACCGTCATTTTGACATAATGTTTTACTGCACAGAGACCTTCATTTGTCTCTTGCAGGCCTTTCTCCTTAGTGTGTCTAAGCCCTAGAATCCTCCTGCACTTGGTTCAGTGGTCATATTCTCAGAGAAAAAGCCTCTTGTCTGATGTAACCACCCCGGAATCCCTCCACTTGGGCTCGCAGTGCTGAATGGAATGAATACCCATGAAACTGAAAGCTCTGTGGAAACAGAATCCTTGCCACTCTTGGTATGTGCTTTGAACACCCTTAGCTAGCATTCATGAGCAACAGCTGAATAGTAAGGAAGGTCTTCTGTAGTAGAACACTGTTGCTGGGGCAGCTCAGGAAGGGAAGACACAGAGGCATAGTCATAGATGCAAACCCTGCCTGACCTCAGCAGAGGGAACCACCATCATGGCCAGCACCAGACTCCATAGTGGAATCCCAATCGTCTCAGCTCAGGTGTTTTTATTCTTTCAGAACACCTCAGGTATTTTACTGATAGCACAAGCAGATCATTAGCAATTAAACAACTCCCACAGAAATCTACACCTGCAAACAATACAGAACACCCTAGACTTAGGATATTCTCTCACCCAACAGTACATAAACCAATTTCAAACAAAACTAAACTTCCCCAACAGTTCTCCTCTTTGATTTTGCTGCCCATGCTCCAGAGAACCCTTCTCAACCTCTGTGTGAGCTTCACCAGCCTTAGGGTCTAAGCACAGACGTGAGGTCCACCAATAACAACCACATTTCACAAAAGGAGCCTGCCACGGTGCACAGCAAAAGAGCACCCAAGCACTCGTACACACACAGCTCTCCGGTTCCCACGCAGACCACACTGAGGGCACCGCCACGGTCCCGCCCACACGGCACCATCCAATCCCGATTACTTTTGGAACCTCCCTCCTCCAAATACTATCAGCATGTGAATTTAGGTTTCCAGCATGAACTTTGGGGTACACAGTCACACCACAGAGTAGTGTCTCCCAGAGATCCATTCTAGCTTTTAAATAAATGTACCAAACACAAGGTGGGGCCTGGGCCTGTTGTCTCAAGGAATACAGTAACTCTCCGCACTGTGTAGCTAACCAGTGCATGTTTATTGAGTGCCTGTTAGTTAGGTCGCAGTCACTGTTCCAGGTCCCTGGGATTCAATCAAAACTGAGAAGTAACTGAGCTTCAGAAGGGAGATAGAAGGAGAATCTGGTCAAGAGTCAAATAGATCATCTCTACTCGTGAGAAGCATAGGTCAGAGAAGCATCCCTAATCCAAAAATCTAAACTCTAAAATGTTCTAAAATCTCATTTTTTTTTTTTTTAGTACCAACATGATACAAAAGTAGAAAATCCTACATCATGACACTTTGTTTCAAGTACAAAATTATTTAAAATACTGGGAAAAAAATCAAGCAATTATGTAGGGTATATTCGAAAGGATAAATTTTATGCTTAAATTTGGATTACCTTGTCAAGATATCTCGTTATGTATATGCAAATATTTCAACATCTGAAAATAAAATCTGAAATCTAAACTATTTCTGTCCCCCAGCACTTTGGATAAGGATAGCAGACCTGAATCTTGAAGCAGGATCTGTCAGATGATAGAGTGCCATGTGTTAGGAGCGTTCTTTTGGGGGCCCTTTCCTGTGAATGACAGGCACCTTCTGGGAGGTCTTCTGGAAGACCCTGCATGGTTTGGCCAGGGAAAGTAAGAGCTTGTGGGCTGCAGTCAGGAGCGAAGGGAGAGCTTGCAGGTATGTGTTTGGAGAGAGTACGTGTGTTTTCTGTTATGGTTTTAAAGCACTTTAACTATTAAAATAGCAACACAAATTTAGAACATTAAGGAAAGCTAAAATCTACTTCTGTGATCTCCCCAGGCATGATTACTGGAGCCATTTGAATAAAGTTCTGTCCTAAATGAGGGGTTCTGGAAATAGGGGTCCAGGATAGCAGTCAGCAGGCAGTATACCAACAGGGTCTTAGAAATGAAGCTTCCTGACTCTGCTCCAGATCTTCTAAATCAGAAAGCCTAAACTCAGTGCATTAAAGGCCTCTGTCCCAGGAGGCTGGTGGTGCACTGTTATTGATTCCCACCTACAGCTGGGCAGCACATTGGAGGAATGTATCGGGAGAGGCAAAAAGTAAACTCAACTAAGGTTGAACATTCACAGAGTAATAGACCAACAAATGGGACATTTGCATCCCGCAGGGAAACAGACTCTGAGGCAGTAGAGCAGACAAGGGGGATCGGTGACACAGCAGAAAGTACACCAGCCCCAAATAGGAGCCAGATTCTCATTCAGCTTGACAGCTGGTAGTAAACATCGGAAAAATGGGCCGTCGAGTCTCAGAGTCTCTACAGGGAACACTGCTTGTGCAAACTAACAAGGCTGAGCAACAAGAGAAAATACTACTGCAGAACAGAGATGATCTGAGAAGTAATGTCTTCCATGAGAGTGTTCAGGTGCAGAGAAAGTTCAAGTGCATCCTAAGAATTAGAGAACTCTTTCCCATGTGTGCTGGCTAGTCTTATGTCAACTTGACATAAGCTAGAGTTATCTGAAAGGTGGGAACTTTAATCAAGAAAAAGTTGCCATAAGATCCATCTGTAAGGCATTTTCTTAATTAGTGATTAATGGGGAGGGCCCAACCCATTGTAGGTGGTGCCATCCCTGGGCTGGTGGTCCTGGGTTCTATAGGAAAGCAGGCTGAGCAAGCCATGTGTAACAAGCCAGTAAGGAGCACCCCTTCCTTGGCCTCTGTATCAGCTCCTGGCTCCAGGTACCTGCTCTGTTTAAGTTCCTGTCCTGTCGTCTTCCTTCGATGATGAACAGCAAAATGGAAGTATAAGCTAAATAAACCTTTTCCTCCCCAACTTGCTTTTTGGTCATGGTGTTTCATCACAGCAATAGAAATCTTAACTAGGACACCAGTTAAGTGTCTACCAGTTAGGTGGCTGAGCCTCAAAGCCAGTGCTTGTCCCCTTAATGATAGGCAGAAATTCTGCAATTCCTCTTTCATTACCTCATAACTGGTTTTCATCCTTGCATGTCTGCAAGGGATTGAGCCCTTGGGTGCCCTTTTCTGTCCTAAGGCAGTAAACCTTAAAATGTCATTGTATATTGCTGAAGCTAGAGCAGTAGACGATGTCTGTCGAGTGCCTCTTCTCTTGCCTGGAACATCATCAACACCAGGAAGTGAACAGAACAGAGGCTTCCTGTGGTCTCTGGGAAATGACATGATTTGGACACTCAGTTCATTAGATATTTCTCCCACTTTTCAGTCAGAAATAGCTCTTATAGCTTTGTAATTTCAGCCAGAAATAATTCTCATAGCATAGTAACAGTCTCATGGATTTGATAAGCTCCCAGATTCCAGTAAGTTTAGCATCAGAATCAAAAAAAGCCACAAAAGAGGGGACCGGAGTAACAGTGGCTGGCCAACAAGTGGCCGGCTGGCCAAAAGACAAACAGTGACATGGAAAAGCATAAAATCCAAGCTAAGACGTCCTGCGCCCTACCGTGCAAGAGAGACACATCTGCTTTCAGTGTGGAACTGTGTGGCGATGAGCTTTGGAAGTTTAAGGCATCAGTGTTGGCCCCACCTCCCCTGTACTAAGGTGGAGCCACAGAGGAGTGAGAAATGGTGCTGCAAGAACAGCGTCCAACAAAACAGCTGTAACTTGAGAGAGTTATATAAACAAGTATTTCAAGTATCTGAGAATTGTCCTAAAGGCAAGAGAAACATTTGTTCAAGAAAATCTACTAAATCTCAGTTTTAAAAAAAACAGTGGGAATATGTGGCATTTGAGCCACAGCCTGCTCACCACAATGGAAATTTTATGGCAGATCCTATGGCTGAGATAAGATCTATCTCTCTCGTCACTCACAATACAAGGTCATAGTTTTATCCCACAATACGAAGTTACTGTCAACCTTAACTCCACCCCAGCTCCACCTGAAAGCTCGAAAGGCATGGGGCTCCCTTCCTACATCAAATTCTCACACTTAAGATAGTGAGTACTAAGCTTTGGCCACCTTGCTCCAGATCACTTGTGGGCTGGAGGCTCAACACCCGGAAAGGCAAAGGGAAAAGGCCCTTTATGTGTGGAGCAGATGTCTCTCCAGAAGCAGAGAGCCCCTGTCCCCATGCTCAGCTCTTGTTTATTGACTGATTCTGCCCCAGAAAACAAGTAGGTTGTAATAACAATGAGTTTCTAAGTTCTCCCTCAAAAGACTAACTTAACTTAAGGTTTGGGAAGGTCAGGCCCCATCAAACTGTTCGAAGTGGAGATATCATGGGGCGTATGAGGCCTAAGAGCTCCATGTCACTAGAAGATGAGAGAACATGATAAGCCAACAGGACATAAAAGATAGTTATGGAGCAGCCCACAAGGACAACAGATGTACATTCTTTTTAAGGACACATGAAAAGTTTCTTAAAATATGCTGGTCTAAGACCCAACAAACTTAAAGATTTTAAATCTATATGTATATTTATTTGACCACAACAAAAGAAAAGACAATAATGTAAGTAAACTTGGAGAAATTGCAAATATGTGTTACAAAGAACCGACAGAACATGGAACCTCAGAGAAAGCAAAAGCAACAGCTTTATCCCTTTGGGTTGCCAGGGGTGAGGGGGGGGTGGACCTTAAGGCTAGGAGTCAACTAAACAGACTCTGAGTTGGATGTTTTATAGAACCCCTGGGTCATCCCCTGTCGGTCCTGTTTAGATAACTACCCCAGTGCCTCTCACTGTTTCTTCTTGCATAATGCCCTGGGAACGAGAAGCCAAGCTGTCATCTGAGGGAGCCTGCTTTAGTTTTCATGTCTGCCTATGTTCCTCTAACTCTGCCTCGTGTAGGAATATATTATTAAATAACAAATGCATCAAAACATCACAAGGAAAATTATAAAATACTTGCTATAAGTGAAAACAAAAAGACAGAACAGATGTCTGAGGGATGCAGCGGAAGCAGTGCTTTTAAGAGGGAGTTTATGATTCTTGGTGATTATGAACTGAAAAGGAAATTTCTCAAATCAGTAAGCTAATATTCCACTCCAAGAAACCAAAAGAGAGAGAAAGAAAGAAAGAAAGAAAGAAAGAAAGAAAGAAAGAAAGAAAGAAAGAAAGAAAGAAGGAAGAAAGAAAGAGAGGAAGGGAGGAAGGGAGGAAGGGAGGAAGGGAGGAAGGAAGAAAGGAAGAAAAAGAATATAAAGAAAACCAGAGGGAAGAAATTAAAACATTGGTTTTCTCTTTTGAGCTTCTGGTTTCTGTTTTACATTTTCTCCATCCTTCTGTCATTTTTTTAGTGAAACTGGACCTAGGCTCTTTGAAAAGATCAATGATATTGATAAATGCTTAACTAGACTGCCTAACATACAGCAGAAACAATTCAAACACCAGAATCAGCAATGGCAGAGAAGACATCACTCTATAGTGGGGATTTATTGGAATGACTTACAAACTGCAGTCCAGCTAATCCAACAATGCTGACTGTGAACAGAAAGCCCAAGAATCCAGTAGTTGCTCAGTCCACAAAGCTAGATGTAGCTTTTTAAGTAATAATTTTATTAATAACTTGAGTTGCATACAATGTATCTCAATAGTAACCTCTTTCCGTTTCTCCCGGTTCCACCCTCCCACCCCTGTGCCCTCAAATTAATTAATTATTAATTAATTAATCAAAGAAAACTAAATCCAGCTAGTGTGGCAGGAGCATGGATCATGAGCGTCACCACAGTTCCTGGAGGCAACAGACTGCTCTGATGTTGTACAATCACCTGGCCCATACTAGCCCAAGGCCAAGCCTGACAAAGTTCGACCATAAGTTGATCCTCACTGCCCAAGTTTCTTCCATGTCCTTATATTGGCTTTCAGCAGAAGAAGTGACCCAGGTTAGTCCTGGATCAAAGGTATGTGCTTTCCTACCTCAAAGGTCTGAACTAGATGTAGATTCACCCACTTAAAACCAAGCGAGAAATCTCACAGGTGTACCCTCCATTTCTGGATTGTAATTCATTCCAGATGTGGTCAAGTTGGCAACCAAGACTAGCCACCGCAGCAACAAACTAGGTAATCTAGACAAAGGGAACAACCACGCAGAAACACACAAACCCTGAGACTCGCTGCAGAAGGAATAGAAAACCCAACTCGACCTAACAGAGACAAAGACTCAATCAATAACTCAAAACTTTCACAAAGAAACGTAGTTTCACTGGTGAAGTTAGTCAAACATCTAGCAAACGATCAAAACCAACCCTTCACAAACTCCTCCAAAGAAACAGAAAGAAAATCCTTCATCACATCTTACGAGACCAACGACAGCCAAACTCTGATATCAAAACAAGGCAAACATCACATACATTAAGAATAGATAAACAGTACTTTCACATATTTGCAAAAATAAAAAATACAGCAATCAAAATCTAGGAAATATTTTTTTACAAAGTTAACGTGCTTTTATTCTCTTGTATGTAAATGTTTTCAGGGCTGACCATTTGGTGCTGGATAACCAATTGGTATGCTCCTGCTCCCAGCATTCCTAGCTGCCTGTAGTTCTTTGTCTACAGCTGAGGCCTCATGAGCTCTCCTCCTTCAACATTAGCATGTCTGTTGGTGTCATCCTTGGTTGAGTCATGCTTAGGCAGCCATGTTGGCAAGACTTTATGGGTGTAGCCTCAGGCATTTCTAGGGGACATGATATTAACAGCAAACTTCCTGTTCCTCTGGCTCTTAAAATCTTTCTTCCTCCTCTTCCACAATGAAATATGCCCATATTCTGTAAATATTTTATTGAGCATTTTTTATTCTATGTTCATAATGGTTGTTGGCCTGTAGTTTCCCTTTTTCCTGTCCCTTTACCTTGTTTGATATTAGAATGATGCTGGATTCATAGTAGTAGTTTGGAAGTGTTCCTTATTTGTCTGTTTTTTAATAGTTTAAAGAACTGGCTGTAGATATCCTTTGAAAGTCTGGTAAGATTCTTCTGTGAATCTATCTGGCCCTGGACTTTTTTTAGCTGGAAGGCTTTTTATTACTCTTTCAAATCTCAATTTTTATGGGTCAGTTTAGGTTGTTGGTTTCTTCTTGGTTTAATTTTGGTGGTTTGGCTGACTCTAGAGGTTTGTCCATTTCTATTAGGTTTTCCAACTTAATGGAATAGAGGTTTCTAAAAGAATTTCCTTATAATATTTTGATGTCCTTTGGTGTCTGTTGTAATGTTTCCCTGTTCATTACCAGCTCTGCTTATTTGAGTCCTCTCTACTGGATAACTGGGCCAAGGGTCTGTTGATTGTACTTATCCTTTCAAAGAATCAGCTCTTAGATATCTTGATCCTTTGTGTCATTTTATTTGTTTCTATTTCACTAATTTCTGCTCTTATTTTTATTTCCTCTTGCCATCAACAGGGTTTTGTTTGCTGGTTTTTCCAAATTTTTAGTTGCATCGTCAAGTCATTTATGTGTGCTCCTTCTGATTTCTTTCATGTAGGCACTTAGAGCCATAAATTTCTTCCGTAGGACTGCTTATAACATGGCCCAGAGATTTGGCTGTGTTGTGTTTCCATTTTTTTTTTTTTATTTCTACTCTGACCCATTTGTCATTCGGCAACAAATCATTTAGTCTCCATGTGATCTGCGTTTACTAGAGATTTGTTTGCTGCCAATTTTCAGTTTCATTGCCTTATAGTCAAATAATATAAACAGAGCTGTTTAAATCTTTAAGAATTTGTAAGATTTGTTTCATGTCCCACGATGTACTATTTTAGAGAAACTGCGAGGGAGAATATGCATTCTTTGCTGTGTGAATAGGGTGTAGCGTAGGTGTCTGTACGTCCATGTGATGAATGATGTCTGACATTCCTCCACTCCAGCTTTTCCAGATGTCTGTTGGACAAAGTAGGGTATTGAAGTCACATATTGTTAATACTATCAATGGGTTGGTGCTGATCCATGCCTTTAATTCCAGTAGCATATTATTTTTGGAATTCGATGAACCAGAGTTTGGTGCATATATGTTTAAGATAGTAATGTCTTCTTGATTAATTCTCCCTTTAATTAGAATAAAGTGTCCTTCTTTATCTTTTCTGATTAGTTTCAGTTTGAAATCTATTTTGCCAGCTATTAAGATAGTGATGCCTACATGCTTCTGAGCACTGAATGATGGGAGCACTTTTGTCTAGCCTTCTACTCTGAGGTAGTGTCTACCTTTAAAGCTAAGCTGTATTTACTGTAGACAACGAATAGATGGACTGTTTTCTTGGGTTTTTCTCTTGATTTATTCAGCCAGTCTGTGTCTTTTGATCGGAGAATTTGGATCACTAACATTTAAAGTTATTATCGAAAGGTGTATATTGATTGCAGTCATTGTATTGTTGATTTTTGTCATTTGTGTTCTCAGTACTACTTTGTGATTTAATAATTATAGCTTTGTATATCTTTCTACAGTCTCCCGGATATTGTCATTTCTCTTTTTAGTCCTAAATGCTGATATTGAGATATATATATAATATTACATATATATCATATTGCATATGATATATATACATGTATATGTATATAATGTATAATGTTTATATATATATATATATATACAGCTCACTGCTCAATAAACATTTAACAGTATGTTATATGTCTATATACATACTGCTATACATATATATACTACATATAACAGTATGCTGTATTTTCTTCCATCCAACATCAGGTAATGATGATGAGAAGTGGAATGTGTTTTTCTTAAATTCAGGAAAGAGGCAGGGATACATACTGTTAAATGTCTATTCAGCATTATATGAATGCTGACATATATATTATATATATAATACAATGATAAAAAATTGTATACAAATCTGGGGTTGAAGGGCTGTGTATAACATGAAAAGTTTTTCATTCTCCTTCAACCACAGCTGGTAGTTAATCTGGGTATATTAGTATAAGTTGTCCATGGCTGTCCTATAGGACTTGAATGCATTGCTACATACTCTTCTGGCTTTCAAAGTTTCTTTTGAGAAATCAGCTGTTATTCTGATAGGTTTTCCTTTATATGTTATTTGTGTTTTTTCTCTTGCTGTTTTCAATACTCTTTCTTTGTTCTGTATACTTAATATTTTAATTATGATATGCTGTAGGAATTTCCTCTTCTGGTCTTGTCTGTTTGATGTTTTGTTTTTCTTGTATCGATATGAGTATGTCTATTTTTTAGTTTGGAAAAGTTTTCTTCATAAAGCTGTTGAATATCTGTTCTATGCCTCTGACCTGAGATTCTTCTCCCTCAACCACTGCTATAATTCAAAGTTTTGGTATTTTCCTAGTGTCTCACATTTCCTATGTGTTCCTTTCCTCTGTGTATGCATTTGTTCATTTCACCTAGATCGTCTAGTTCATCTCCAAGTCTTAATATTCTGTTTTATTAATTAATTATTGAATTCTGTTTTCATATCCTGTATTGTCTTCATTATTTCCACCAGTCTTATGCTTGTGTTTTCTTGGGCATGGTTCAGGAATTTATTATCTTTAGGGTTTTTTTTCTTTAAGTTCAATAATCCATTTTTGTGTCTCCTTTAAATTCCTTGAGTTCTTTAACGAAGCTCATTATTGTTCTCTTAATTCTGTGTCCTGAGATTCATTTAGGTAATTTTTATTGGCAGATATCTCTATAGGACTAGTCAATCTTGGGGGAGGGGAGAAACTTCCTTGATCTTTTATATTGTTTACATTTTTGTGATGAGTTCTGGCCATGTAGACTTCTTCTGTTAGTGTGGACAACCAGTTTGGGGCAAAAGAAAGTGTGGGTCCAATTGGGCCTAAAAGTTGGCTATGGCTTAGGTGGAATCAAGTCAAGTGAACACAGGGGACTGTTCTGGTGTACAGAATGTATATCCTAGTCCAAACTTCAAGCTTGGGAGTATATCTGAGGGTTGAGGAGAGTTCAAGGAGGGGGTGATCAGGCAGACTTAGTAGGGTAGAGCTGGAGAAACGTGCAATTTCTGGCTGGGTGGAGAGTTTGGATGTGGTGTGGGAGGGGCCTGAAGATTGAGAGCAGGCAGAATTAGTCCTGATAGAAGCCTAGAGATTAGTAGAGGCACAAGTGGGGGAAGCCAAACTAAGTTGGGCACCACCTGTGGGACCTGGGTTAGATATGGGGAGGGAGTGTGAGCGATCAGGGAGACTCACAATGCTAGACCCTGGAGCAGGTTGTCAACATTTTTTGTCAACTACATTTGACCAAGTGTGATTTACTCTCAGAATGCAAGGTTCATTCATATCTAAAAATCAACTCATGTTATAAGCTGGATTAACAGACTAAGGATACAACTTGTGATTATGTTAATAGATGAAGAGAATGTTTTGGAAAATCCAATACGTACATGAATAAAGAGTAAAAGGGGAGAGATTAGCATACTAGGAATAGAAGAGAACTTTCTCAACCTTATAAAGTTTGTCTGTAAAAAGCTTTCATCCAATGTCAGGTAATGGTGGTGAGAAATGGCATGTGTTTTTCTTAAGTTCAGAAAACAAGACAGGGATATACACTGTTATATGTCTTCTCAGCACTGCCCTGAACTGTTTAAAATGAGAGAAGGAAGGAGAAGGAAGGAGAAGGAAGGAAGGAAGGAAGGAAGGAAGGAAGGAAGGAAGGAAGGAAGGAAGGAAGGGAGAAAAGAAGGAAGGGTTAGAACGAAGCACATTACAGACCTCTGCCTCACAGCTAGGACCTCATGGAATAAGAGAATAAGCAACGAGACATGGAGCTTTGGGAGCACTCAAGTCTGAGTTCTGAAGCTTGGAAGTATTTATCTTAAGCTATTTAACTTCTCCGAGTCTCTGGAGAGTTAATTTCTATTTCATAGAGTTGTTACAGTAGGTGCCACGCCTAAGGTGTTAAGTGCACTTTGAGGCAAATGATGAGCCTTGGAAACAGAACCATTTAAGGGTGCTGTGGCCAGTACCGTATTAGTTACAGACAAGAGCAGGACATATAGACTTTGGACATCCAAGTCTACCGCCACTCATTACTTAGGGTGCATATGGCCACACATACTTTTTCTTGTTCTGTTTTGTTAGGGCTTTATTTTTCAAGCTATGATAACAGCTATTTTCATATTTTCTATTTATTTTTTAATATTTCTTTCATTTCTGAGATTATAATATAATTGCATCATTTTCCCCTTCCCTATCCTCCCTCCAAACCCTCCCATATGCCCCTCCTTGCTCTCTTTCAAATTCATAGCATCTTTTTTTATTAGTTGCTGTTACATGTATATATGTCTATGTGTATACATAGACATTGTTAAACATAACCGGCTTGGTCTATAGAATGTCACTTATTCATATGTTTTCAGGGCTGACCACATTTTCTGTCCTCCTGAGAGACTCTACCTTAGATTCACTGGTCAGAGTTTAATGTCATTCTAAACCCTCTTAAGTGTCTGCCTACTCCTTTTAAAAGGCATGTCTAATCCTAGTCCTCAATGTTGTTAGAACAGTAAGATAAGCACACTAAGGACTGGCTTCTGGCATAATGTGCAAGAATCTTGGTAGCCAAGGGTCAACTGCGCATCCTGTTAACGTGGGTATACCGGGTTAGGTAGCTGCCAGCACGTTATAACACCTGCATGCTCCTGAGTATCCAGGTGAGTTACTTCCTGCCCCCCCTGGGGAACACTGGCCTTGAGAGGCTTGGGGATTGAAGTAGGATCCTCAGAATCTCAGCCTCCCTCCCGATTTGGAGACGCCACCTATGTGCCACTGTGGGTAGTCTAGAATTTGTAACTGAGAAATTTCTTAAGATGTGACTCTCAGGAGAAGGAATTTGCTGCTTGAGAAACTTCACGAGGAGTGCCTTCGAAGCCGGCAGCGGTGAAGGAGGCTGTTGATCTGTGTCCCTCTTGCAGGAAGCAATCCCACGAGTGCAAACAAGCTGCTCTTGGTGAAGCACAGATGCAGCTGTGAGTGATGATGACAGAGCCGTCATCAACTGGAGGTCAGTCACTGTGCACTTGGTTGAACTGGCCACATCTCTTCCTGCTTGCTGAGAACGGGGAGAGCCTGAGTGACCCAGCAGAGCAACAGATGTTGGTAAAGGTGAACATGTGCAGAGTGGAGGGACACGTCCCTTGCAGCTGATTTCCCAGAGGCTGGGCCTCATGCAGTACCTCAGCGAGGGAAGGGGCAGAATGCCACCTCTACCAGCTGCGAAGGTTTCCAGGTAGGATATATGAGAGCTGACCAGGAGAATAATTCCTTCCCATCTGCTTTTGTCTGGGCAGTGGAGGCTAGGAGGGAGAGGATCTCTGGGAGGGAAGGCTGCCACGAGTCTCCCCCGCATGGACGCAAAGGCACTTAAGAGAGGTGATGAATGATGGGCACTTTCTTGCTAACAGATGGCCTCTGGTGAGGCCACTTTGTCTGCTTTTACCTAATGGGCATTTTCAGTGCGGGTCAGGGACAGATGCCGAGAAAGCCTGCATGTGCAAACACACAGAGAGAAGACATGATCCTTGAGTCCTCCAATTTATCAGAAGCGACTGAGCTAGGTTTAAGCCATCTGTCACCTTTACAACTGGCAAGTAGGGAGCAAGGCGTCCAAGTTCTGGGGGTCCTTTGTTCAAAAGAGAACCTTCTGCAAACAGCATCTTCATCCCCAGATTCCCAAATCACACAACATCAAAGCCCCTAATTCTGGTCCATCCACTTTCCAGTTGACAAAACTAGACAGGGGAAGGAAAGCCTCTTCTCTACAGTTCTCATGCAGTAAATGCCCAGAGCCCGGGCCTCCGATGAAGCTCCTCCCTGGGAGCCCTCCTCCTCCTTCACATACCCACCGTCCCCGTGCACTTCTGCTCCATGCTGTCCCGAGAGTAAAGACAGCATTTGGAGCATGGAGATTGGCCATAAATACTCTCTTAATAAACCTCCCCTAGAGTGGGACCTTTCTCTTAGGAGGAATTCTTCTTGCCACAACATAAATTTCCTGGAAAAGATACAGTTGGGTCACACAACGTAGCCTATTATGAGAACCAGAGTAATAAAAGAGCCAGATAATTTATGTGTCTCTCTGGGTTCCTTGTGCTTATCTCAAAGTAAAGGAGCCAAGATGTGGAGACAAATAGAGAAGTGAGCGTGTGACTAGAAACGCTGTGTGCCATTTGCCTGGTGCCTTCTTTGCAAGGCATTTAAGATGAATGTTGACATTGCTAATGATAAGCAACGTTTCTCTGGGAAGTAGCCAGCCACCCTCTGTCCTTACTAAAGGTAAAGGAAATGGAAATAAACTACAACAGAAATTATATTTATTCCCACTGAGTCAGAATCACCGTGTGAGGGATGTGGGGCCTGTGGTGTTGTAGTGCTGGTGGGAGTGGCCTTTTGTGTTGGCTGATACGCCTGTGCCCGCTGCAGTTCCCATGGCTGGGCATACCATATGGTCCGAGGAACACAAGCTTGGGTGGCTAGCCAGTCCTATCAAACCGAAGGACATTACTCTGGAAGATATGGTCATTTATATTCCCTTTCCCACACCAGATCCTGAGCTGACCCTGCATGTGAACACAGAAATTTAAGGGAAATGAAGGCAGCTATGCAGCCCACCTCAGTCCTTCCTGGTGCTTCCTTGCAAGCTTGGCTGGCACTTCCCTGACACAAAGCGTCATTCTAGGACAACCTTTTGCCCTTCCTTTGCTGTTTTTACAAATCTCCCAAGACCGGGCCCTGAAATAATTCAGGACCAGAAATCTTGAGGTGCTTTTATGACAAAGAGAGGGACTTGAAATAGGTGACCTGGGGCTCCTTGTTCGATGGGTGTAAGAACAAGAAACTGGGTCCACGGGCACCTCAACTTCCCCTATTTAGTACAATGTTGGTTTTAGGTTTGTCATATATAGCCTTATATTCTACTATAAAGAGAACAACTATGTCGTTTGTAGGAAAATGGGTGAAACTCTGGGTCACCATATTGTATTAGTCAGAGTTTCCTAACTGTTTATGTGTGTGTGTGTGTGTGTGGGAGAGAGAGAGAGAGAGAGAGAGAGAGAGAGAGAGAGGAGATATGAGAGAGAGAAAGAGAGAAAGAGGGAGAGAGGGAGAGAGAGCGGAGAGGAAGAGAGATTTATTAGAATGACTTACAGACTGTGGTCCAGGTCCAGGGAGTCCAACAATGGCCATCTTCTGGTAGAAAGTCCAAGAATTCGGTAGTTGTTCAATCCACAAAACTGGATGTCTCTGCAGTCCTAATGGAGCAGTGGAGCCCCAGAGGACTCCTAGAGAGCTGCTGGTACTCAGTGGATATTAGAGCATTAGTCAGGGTTCTCTAGAAGAACAGAACTGATAGAATAAATAAATATATATAAGGGATTTATTAGAGCATACTACAGGCTGTGGTCTGGCTAGGCTAACAATGGTTGTCTATGGACAGAAAGGCCAAGAATCTGGTAGTTTTCCAGTTCACGAGGCTGGATATCTCAGCTGGTCTTCAGCCTACATTGGATTCCAAAGAAATAGGTTCTAATACCTACAAAGGAACACCTCAACAACAAGGTATGTGAACTTGCAGGCTAAAAAGTAAAGCTTCCTTTTTCCATGTCCTTATGTGTAGGCTGCCACCAGAAGGTGTGGCCCAGGTTTCAGGTGGGTCTTCTGACTTCCAATGATCCAATCAAGGAAATCCTTTACACGCGTGCCCGGCTGGCTGGGATTTAGTTGATTTCAGATGTAGTCAAGTTGACAGCCAAGATTAACCATCACAATCCGTCCCCTGTCACCTTTACCTACAACCACATCTTCTTTTGCCGTGCTTAATTTCTGAAGGAAAATAATAACCAAGTCCTAATTATTCCTAACATGTTATAACTACCCCATTTACAACTGCAAATATGACTATACTATCCCGTGTACATACACCCACAGCACATCTTACATGTTTTAGAATAAGTAGCAATGTTCCTTGATGAACATTCTTTTACTATCTCATAACTTTAGTACAATAACCATTGATTATTTCAATTGATGTTACATCACAGGTTAAAGAAATACAGGAAAGAAAACACAAATATCAGCTTAATGTATGTGTATATACATTATGTGTATGTATAAAAGTTTGTTAAAAGTATGTGTAAAACACACTTTTAACAAAACGGGACAGAAACATTCAGGTTGATTATGATTCTTATTTCTGTAACGGATCAGGAGGCCTTAGCGGCATTCCTCATGGCTTCTGCTTCAGATCCTACTCTGATTCCTTTAGTGATGGAGCGTGACCTGAGAGTCATAAGATGAAATAAACTCTCTCCTCCCAGTTGCTTTTGGTCATGGTGTTTTATCACAGCAATAGAAACCCTAATGAAGACACATACTAATCAAATTAAGCCAGACTCAGAAAGAGAAGAATCACAGGTTTTTCTCTCACGTGTAGAACCTAGACTTCATGTACATATGTGACATAAAGGTAAAAAGACTAATTGGGAAAAAGAAAATGACTAGCAGGTGGGGGCAGGAGAAGAAAATAGAGTGAGTATGGTCAAAGCACACGATATAGTTGATGAAAAAGTGTCATTATAAAACCTGTCACTCTGTAAACTGAATATATGTTAACCAAAACAAACAAACAAAGGAAAATAGAAAATAATTCTTCCCCTAAAGAAAATGCTTCAAACGTGCTTTCCAACAAGAACATCCTGAACTAATTGGGACTTGGTTTGTCTCCATCCACTTCTATACAAAAAGGACTTCTGACTATCCATCCAGATTCTGCAGAGCTCAGGGGAAGCAGAGACTCCCGAGACCTGCCCTCGTACCCTACCTAGATCCATACCCAGCAGGCGTGAGTCTGAAAGCATGGCTGCTTCTTCTGAGATGCTACACATTTCGCCTTCTTTCTACGGGAGCTGTGCCCTGCTTCCTGAAGCTTTGCTTCTCCGGTACGTGATATCCACAGATTCCCCAAGTCACTCCCCTGCTGGACATTTGCTATGGCTCCTGTGGGCGGGGTGGAAACAGCATTGAAGGTCTTTTCAAAAGGAGCACCCAATGCTCCCTTTGGTATTGATTCCAGTCGGTCACTGTCACTGTCCCTCTGCTCCTGTAATGCAGCCTCTTCACACTCTGTGCGGATTCCCACGCCTATACCTGAGCCTTCTTTACCCTTACCCTAGAATAACCTCGTCCCTTTCCCTTTTCTCTATCAAATGAGCTCGTAATTGTCCCTCTAGACCGAGTCTTCCCTGCCTCCCTGTCATTCAACTTGCACATGGTCAGTTTCACGATCTACATTTCTTCCATCCTATTCCCAAGGCAGGTGCTCAGCACACTGCTCAGCCATGTATCACGCCATCTCACGACTCTCCTCTCCATTGTACAGAGCCAGTTAAGGCTAGCAGCCACATCTACTTCAGCTTTGACCCTAGGCTCCTAGGAAAACCCCCGGAGCCAGCTAACAAAATGAGGTCTGTGCTCCAATTAGCATTAGCAGATATCTTGACTGTTACAAGAGGAAGACAAACATGCAGAGTTTGGTTAAATTCTCCCATGGATGAAGACAGTATCAGTGAAGACGTGGGGAAGGCATTAGAAAGAGACAGTGAGGAAAAGACCAGTTCCTAAGACTGGGAGGGGCAGACCACCGGGTTACTTCCCAGACTGGTCCACCTGGAGTCGTATTGAGATGGATTACACTGAGCGAGCTGAAGAGCAGCCCTTTGCAGGCACCAGGAAACCAGCAGCTTACAGTCAGCCCCACGAGAACAGCCAAGGACCAGATTCCCGGCAGTCGCTGTGCTCGGGGCCTCTCGAGCTCCAAGAGAATAAATGTAAAGGACGTGACTGACACTGGCTCCGACTGTGGTTCTGTGGACTGCAGTGCCAAGGGCCAGCTGTGGCCAAGCTGGAGTGTCCAGCGCCTCGTGGACTCTCAGCTCTCTGCTTCCTACTCGGCTTTAACCTGAGGTTTGTATGGAACTTTGCAAAACGGTATTTGAAAATCTGGTGTGGCCACATTTGAGAGTAAGTTAAAAAAAGGAAGAGGTTACCAAGTGAGGAAGTGGGAAATATGTCAATGGGAAAAGGGGATGGGGAGAGGAGGGCAGGAGAGGGCAGGGGAGGGGAGGGGAGGGGAAAAAAAGGGGAAGGGAGGAGAGGGGAGGAGGAAATGCCAAACAAGCCCACTAGCCTCAAAGGACTCAGTGCGATTTGTGTGTTTTATGTGTGGATGGAGACAGGTGGGGCGTGCTGAAATCCATGGTCTGTTGTGACCTCACCACAGATGGAAGTAAAAGAATTAGCTTAACTAATGCTGTCTTCTCATTGCTCACAGGCCAGAACTAAAGGCCCTGTTAATGTTTAGCCTTCCATCTTCTGACTGCACTCCTGTTCACACCCACTTTTTGCAAATGACTTCAGTCTGAAATCTTACACACACACACACACACACACACACACACACACACACACGCGCGCATTCACACACTCAGGTGCTCGCACACACATACTGCACATCCATGTGACCTTGCTTTGACACAACCATCTTCTAGCATCTTCACCAAATCCTTCTGTGTCCCCTGGCCGCTCCTGGAACACATCTGAAGGACATTTACAGCCCTCCCAGATTGTGAGTGAGCACTCTAGGCGCCTCTGCCAACTCAGGGGACAGGGCCAGTCTAGCTGTTAGTGATTGCCCCTTTGACCCCCCACTTAAAGGTACACGACATCCCAGTGCCCACTCCTCACCATAAACATGCTCTTCCTCTCTAGCAGCATAAAAGCTGTGGCCCCACCGCACATCTCCCAGCCACTCCATCTCTTCTCCCCTGCACAGGCAGAGACTGCAGAGGTCATCACCAGCTATTTTCTCCCCTCCGTCCATCCCTCAACCCATCACCATTTCTGCCTCCTCATTCCTTGGAAATCCTTTGCAGTCTTTCTCTGGGTGATGCTGTGCACCGTTGCAGCCTCCAGAAAGCTTGTCCATCTACAGACACACACACACACACACACACACACACACACACACACACCTGTTTGCCTCAGACCACCTCACTCCAATCACTCAGCCTCTTCCTTTACTGAACCTTTGGATATTAAAGCTCCTCAGGTTCTCTCCCCCACCCATACTTTCTGTGATGCCACCTGCCTTATGGCCGCCATCACATGTGTACCTAATGTCCACCTCTCCACCCCTAGCTCAGCCCTCCCTTCAGGCACCAGGTCCTTGAGGAACTGACAGCCTGCGGTCACATCACGGGCTCTCTGCTTCATCTCAGCACAGTGAAGTGTGGCAACTTCAAAGCGCTGCCCATTCGCTTTGCTCCAGCATTCTTTCTGTACAGCTACCATCTCTGTGACCAACCACAAGCTCAGTCCACTCCATTCCCTGGAAGCTGTAATGGCCTCCACCAGCTGGTCCATCTGCACCAGCTGTTGGTGGATGCCTCTCAGCTCGTCTTTACTTCTTCCTCAGAGAGAGATGGGGCTCTAAGGATTTCTCATCGGTGGCAGTCACCCTGCTAAACTGTCATCGGGAGACACTGTGGGGACACTGCCAGGGGGAGAGGCTCTCTTCATGCTTTTGTCAGTTTATTATTCACACTGCTGAGAGGATCAGCATCGCAGAGGCACACACGAGAGGAGAGGTGAAGGTCATCCATTTGCAGCATATCCAGCCACATACCCAGGGCCACCATCTTTGTGAGAGCTTCAGGCTTGGCTTGGCCCAGAGGTACTTTCAGAGATGCCTGCTTCACCCTGTCTGCTATGCGGCGGCCTGTGGGCCCAGGGGAGGGCATCCTCTTCCAAGCTTATCTTCCTTGGGTGCTTGCCTTCATCCTTGGCTGTCTTAGTTAGGTTACTGTTGCTGTGATGAAACACCATGGCCAAAGCAACTTGGGGAGGAGAGGATTTGTTTGCTTACGCTTCATACCGCTGTTCACCATCAGAGGGGGTCAGGACAGGAACTCAAACAGGGATTACTAGTTTCTGTGAAAAATTAAAACCAAATATTATCAGATTCTATCCCACCTATCTATGCTGTATCTTGGTTTTGAGAAATTTTTCCATTGCTTTGCTTTCCAAGTCAAAAGTTTCTTTTTCCTGTTAAATAAATGTTTTGTTTCGGTTAGAACTTCCAAGCCCTAAACTTGTGCTCTGCCTAATGTAGTATTTGCTTCTTTTTAACAACTTCAACATAAACACATTTCTTTTCTTCAGTTTTATTCTAAGCTGTAGGCTTTTACTAAATTTTTAAATTAGCATTCAATGTAATGATGTCATGATGGCATTTTCAATATATGCCCCTTGCTTGTCCCTTTATGTCTGCTTGAAAGTCACATGTGTAATACACACACACACACACACACACACACACGTAAATCTAGATTACACATATGATTCGGTACAATATAACGATCTTCAGTCCGAGCCACGTTCCAGTAAATGTCGTGATTACATTTTTATTTGCAGTGGAATAAAATGCCATGTATATATGTCACATTTTTTTCTGTTCACCTGTTGATAAACAACTAGGCTGGTTCCATTTCCTATCTACCACAAATAGCACATTACACATGGTTGTGTATGCTCCTCTGTGGTTTGTTGACTTATGGTCCTTGAATATATACCACGGCATTAAAACCAGGTTATGCGCTAGTTTAATCTTTATTTTTTCAAAGAACCCACACACTGATTTCCACAGTGGTGCTGTCTGCTCATGGCTCCACCCACACTGCATAAGGTTTCCTCTTTTCCCACGTCTTCCTCTGCACTTGTTACATGGTATTTCTAGATGATGGTCATTTTGTCTGAAGTGAAGCATGATCTCAAAACAGACTTAATCTGCACTGTATTGATAGGTACAGATGTTGAACATCTTTTCAATTATTTATTGGCCGCTTGTATGTCCTCTTTTGAGAACTTCGGTTTATTTCATTAGCTCACGTGTTCGTTGAATGCTTTAGTGCTTGTTTTTTTTTTTCCCTCAATTCTTTATGTATTCTAGATATCCATCCCCTGTCGAATGTACAGTAAGTAAAAACACTACCAAGTCAGGCCCTATCTTGCCTATCATGCTCGTTAAAATCTGCTTTGAGAGCTCCAATATTCAGTAGAAACATACTTATAATTATTACATCTTCTTCACTAAAATTGCTCCCCTTATTTATATGTAGTGCCTTTATCTCTTCTTTTGACTAATTTTGGTTTGAAGTCTACTTTGTCAGCTATCAGAACAAGAACACCATCTTGTTTCAGCTACCAGCCAACAAAATTACAGGAATTGGCAGATGGGCTAAAAAAAACAAAAAAAAACAAAAAACTTGACCACCAAAAACTCCCACAGACTCCAAAAGTCATAAAATCATTAAATAGAAAACAAGAAGACTAAAAGCTTTTTTTCACATTATACTGACAAAAATACAAGTAAAAAAATGTCATTCTAAGAAAACAAAGGGGAGTGGGAGGGCAGCCAAAAGAGAAGAAAAGATGAATCACTGGAGTACCTTCGTCTGTACCCAGAAACTGGATGCTGCCGGTCATGTGCACACCCTGGGGAGCTGCTGTGGACCACATCCTCCAAGCATTACAACCTTACCATCTTCAATCCCAGTGATAGACAGAAGGGCCTAGACCATTGTTGAATCAATAGGTTTATCAGGATTGCTTACAGGAACAAGGATGGGGGGATTCTTACAGGATAGTGGGTGACCCCAAAGCAGCTGCACCGTAGAACAGTCTCACGTCATCATGGACGGTGATGTTCCTTACAGCTGAATAATAAGAATCTCCCCTTCAGTGACCTTTTACCCTCTGTATATTCTAGTATCTCCCAAGTCCTCATTCTTATAAGAAATTCCTGACTCGTGTTCCTATAAATAAACCCAAGAAACCCCTTGGTTCACCAAGCTAGACTTGGATAGAATCATTACTTTGGTCTACACTGGAGCCATACCTGGGAAGAATAGGTGTTTGTTTGAGTCTCCCTAGGAAAAGTTCACACAGCAGGAAGATAAGTTAAACTTACGGATTCTTGTCTTTCCTGTTGCTTTTGTTGGTGCGGGGCCCTGACCTGAACATGTGTCTGTCATCTATCAGCAATGTCGTCTCTTCGGCATACGTGTCTGCACATCCGTGTGTAGACCTCGGATGACCACACTTAGCTTTACACAGTCCGCCATTTGGTCATGTGCTCCCACTCTCCAACACTGCTCAGGTTGTATCCCATGGGGTGGCTGACGTTCTGTCTGGGGGAGGAGAAGGCATATCTGAGTGTGTTGGTACCAGATGAAACGACCACAGCAGTGAGATCTGTGCAAGTGAAGCTGTCTTCGTCCTTCCCAAGCTCCTGAGCATCCATCACCCCGCTGGAGGGATACAACGGTGAACTCAAGGGCTCCACTAGAGCTTCAGAGTTCTCAGATTCTACAGCAGTGAGCACAGATGGGTGGTTCCAGAGACTGGGCCTCTTGCTGACCTCAGGCCTAGAGCTATCAAATTCTACTGCTTTTCTTAGCTGATGAAGCCTGATCCAATCCACGAAAGGTAGAGCTACCATTCTTTGCAGACTTCACTTCCTGAGCCAAGCCTCCAGAGACTTGGACTGTAATGCCTGCTTCTCAGTGTCTGGCTTCTCCACTCTCCACAGCAGCAGCCAGGCTGTCTTTCACTCTAGGGTTGTGGAGGTTTAATTCCAGGCAGCTGACTTGTAATTGTAATTGTCCCTTGTGCTGAGCACCCCCACTGTCCCTTAAACAGTGACATTCTCCTAAGACGATGCCTAGCTGCTGTCCTCTGGGTCCTGCAGAGTAGCAAACCAGGACTCTTCTCAACTGTTGTCCTGACTATGGCGGAACTCACTGTCACACCAAAATCTGCAACTAAGTATAAGGCTTGCAATGGCTCAGGGATCGTCCTGGGAGCAAGACTGCTGATCTTTACCACCAGGGTTTCCTGACTTACCTTTTGCTCCCCTTGCTCCAAGCCAGGGGGGTCACAGACTTACGTCTTTTCAGTGCTTCATCCATCCTTTTCTCAGCACTTTTCAGCTACTCCACTACTACCTGTGTAGTTTCTGATGCTCTTCCTCTGCTTAGCATTGGAATAGAGTTTATTCTTTCTGAGACTGATTCTTCTCAATGGGATCACATGGAGGCAGCTCCTGGTCTGACATCTTATCTGGTAGTCTAGGCTTTAGAACTCTTCTTGCACATGGAACATAGTTGGAAGTTTAAAATCTATTTTTTGTTTTACTAATCAGGGATCTCTCAAAAGTAAATGCACAGAAGAGTCATTCGGCCACTTAGGGCTGGTGGTTTTTGTTTTTGTTTTTGTTTTAAGTCACATGCAGTACCTTTCCCAGCTTTCCTTCCCCTCTCTCTCTTTCTCTCTCTCTCTCTCTCTCTCTCTCTCTCTCTCTCTCTCTTCCTCCCTTTCTCCCTCTCTCTCTTCCCTGTCCCATGAAAAGTTGGGCCCATAAGATCCCAAGGTTAATACATAATCATATATGCAATGATCCTGTTGTACCTTAATGGTGGCTGACAGCAGTGGGTGGGGTGAAGAAAGGTATCTCTAAGATGACCTTAGTCTAAACTAAACAGAACCCACATTGCATGTGGCAAATGGAGAGTGCACCTCACTGAAATGAAAGTAACACACACAGATGGCACCAGCAGCATGCAGCTTAAAGAAAAGGGAATATCATTTAATCACCACATAAAATAGATAGTTCGATTAATGGAATTAATAAAAAACAAAAAAGCAAAGAATCAACTGTTGCCATCTTTCAGACACTTACAGTTAATGGGGGCAGGACAGAAAGACTCTAAGTGAATGGGACATCAATACAATTTTATTGAAAAGCTTGGATGCTAAGAGATGAGAAGAGTTCCTGAAGGGAGGCAGCAAAGTGAGCTGTGGAAAAGCAGAACAGAATAAAACAAGGAAATAAAAATTTTACAACCAAACTGTACTTTTGGGATTTTTTTTTTAACTTAAAATGCATCAATTCTTTTAAAAACTTCTATTTTGATCATATCCTCCCTTCTCTAACTTCTCCAGCCCCACCCTTTCCTGACTCACTTGACTTCGGTCTTTCTGTCCCACCCAGCAGGTCCAATTCATGCTGCCCACATATTCTGAATGCCTCCCACTGGCATGTGGTCACCTTACCAGGTTAACTTTGAATCTTCAGAGATAGCTCCATTTGGAATAACTTTGGGAAATTAGTAAGGGTCATGGGTAGAGGGGACCTTCCAAGGGAGAGTAGATGGAACTTATTAAAAAGGCTTAAAGAGGAATAATGAAATAGGAAGGGTTAAATTGCAGTGGGGGATAGAAGAGCCAGGTAGAGGAGAAAACGGAGAGAGAGATAAATAACATTAAAGACCCTTCAAAAAGACATATGGAAATCCATCTACTACGGTAGAAGAACACATATACAGAGAGAGAAAAAGAGAGAGAGAGAGAGGAAGCATTAAAAAGGTATTTTTAAAAAGATACCCTACAAAAGGGTAACAATGACCCTACTAGACACATCAGGGTAACCAATAAAAAGCCTAGTGCCAGGAATTGGTTACCTCTTTTACAGTTGTTGACCAGTGAGGTTACATAGGCCTCCAAACATTACAGGCTATTGCCAATGCTATCGGTTATCCTCCAGGACTTAATGATAAGAGCCTATTGCTGAAGACACCGTGTATTGAGTGACAGACATGGATATATCAAGTTAGTGAGTCCTAAAAGCTTCATCTCTACTTGCCAGCCTTCATAGTTCAGAAAGCGCTATGCATACTACTAGAGGAGAAAAGTAATCATCAGTTTACCCAACTGTGAGCCCTGTGAGCTGTAATAACGACCAGTCTGGCAAGGCGTGCCCACTGGTGCAACAATGGCACCGACATACTGGGTGCAACCATCACTTTCTGGTTGTATTTTAAGTCCTTATCCAAAATATGAATTCTATACCTAGCACCACTGTCTGAGCCAAAACTAGACCACACAGTGACTAGACAGGTCATAGGTCCTGGGAGAAAACTTACTATAATTACTTTGCTAAATGGACATAATATTAAACTGGCACCTAATGCCTCATCATTTTACCTATGGATTAATACCTCTCTCAATCCTTATCAGAGTAACTTCTATTCGAAGTACATGGTGCTAACACAGAGTCTTACAACTGACTGAGGTGCCAAGAACAAGATACTGTGAAATGCTCAGCCCTACAACATCTGTAGTAGTTTCATTTGGAATACCTGTGAAGATCAGAAAACTGGCAAGATGCCATGAGAGGGAGCTCTCTTCCAGGAGAGGGTAGCTAGAACTTAGTAATATAATAGTTTAAATGGGAATGTTGAAATAGGAAGAGTTAAGTGTAGGGGAGTATAGAAGAGCAGGGTAGAGGGGGAAGCAGGGATGCAGTTTGGTTGTCTCCTCCTGTAGGCTGGGCAGCTACTCTCCACTCTCCCAACGGACCCTTCCGACAGACACTGCAGCGCATTGTTCTTAGAGGTGTAGGCTATACCCCCACACTCACTCCCTCTCTGTTCTTTGCTGTTCAGTTACCCAAACTGCATGTAGACCGTGCTATCCAGACCTCTGTGTTCTTTCTGTGGATACTCCTGACCAGGTGGATGGCTATTCCAGAGAGACAAAAGATCTCCCCTTCCCTTCCAGGTAGATTTGAAATCTGAACTGGTATCATTACATCCCACCCATTCTAATCCTTTATAGATCAGTGTAGAAGTGTCTGACACGAGCATCAGACCTTCTATTCAGAGAGACAAGTAGCACCCTAGGGTGTAGACATGGCTTCGTACCTCCAAGTTCCAGGTCATTTGTGTCTTTCATGTGGACGGGCTGTTGATTTGCTATAGTTCTGAGGACCAAGTCAATGACACTATTTATAGTACAAATACCGCCTGGCTTGGTCATTCCTGCTCGTATTATGACAAATGCCTCCAGGAGACCGACCCATCATAACACCGTGCGTTCACTGGGGCTGTAGTCTGGTAGTCGTTGTTTTTCAGGGGCCCAGGACACAAATGATAAGTTCCTGAATGGTGAGTTTGCTTCCTGCCAACTGAGCCTTATTAATCATGGTTTCTAAATAAAGGCTTAGAGAGCACAGCATGATCATTGCTCCCATAACCATCATTGCCAGGGGATCGGAAGCCTCCTCTTCCTGTAGATTTTCTTGCCTCTAGGGAAAACCTCCAAAGACTTACAATAGTCTTTCCCTGATATACCACCCGACACCAGATTATCTTTTCCAAGTGGCACAGTAGCTCCCCACAAGAGGTGTGCTTCAGCACGCACCTGTGTGGGTCTAACGTCTCTCCATGAGGAACTGTTTCTAAATGCAGCTCATGTATCAGCTCCTTTGTCCCCGGGGCCTCTTGGCAGCTGTGGCTGGTGACAGACAGCAAGACATGGAAGTCTGGTGTCTGAGGAAAGAACAAGCTCCTGTGCACTGTGGAGGTTGACTGGTCTCTTCTGGAACTTTCCAGGGCCGTGGGTAGTTGCAGTTTTCTGCAATGCTGACAGAGTTTAAGCACTTGCTACTGCAGTAACATAAAAAGAGACCCAGAAAAGCCAAAAGCAGAAAGGCCATTCATCCAAAATGGCAGAAACACTGCACGTGGTAACATCCTCTGCTTAAATAGCATGTATGCTGAGACCAAGTATTCCAGCTGGGTTGGAGATGGGGAGCAGGCTGTCCAGGTCAGCTGGCTGCTTTCCTGGTGCACAGGCCTACACCACTCTTCAGCAAGTCCCAAGATTTTGACCAAACCTCCAGGCTGCAGCACAGGCATTGCACCTCAGACTGCTCTGAGTGGCTGGGGGCGCAGTGAGGTGGATGGGGCTATCCACCAGCACAAGCTTTCCATTCCTGCTGAGCAAGTGCGTGCTGAGGGTCGTGGCCTGGTCAGGGCACACATAGTGTTGTTTCCTTTCCCTTTTCTGTCCAATTCTCACAAACGGGGACAGCTGCCCAATCCCGAAAGGGAGCTAGTCGGCTGTGAGAAACACTCCTGTCCCTTCTCTAGAAGCGAATGTGAGGCTGTTGCCATGAACCTTGGGATCCCCATACTACCTTTCCATCTTCAATAAACCATTAGAGAAGCAGACCATTCTGGGAGCAGGGCAGGATTAGCAAAGGAAATGTAGGTAATGGAGTGGCTTCCATGGGTCACAGTTGGCTAGGATTACGAGTGTGGTTGCCATGGGCTGGCAGCAATATTGGGAAAAGTCAGTGTCATCTCTTGGGTTTCTCAGCTGCTTAGTTGGTCATCACTGTCCAGATGTAGTGGCCCCGTCGGCACAGCAGTAGGGCTGCTGGACCATGGACGAGGCAACGTGGACAGGCTGCCAGCAGTGTGCCTGTTGGAACCTCTTCATACTTTGCTGGCTCTGTAAGGGAATCTGCCAGTAGGACTACACTTGTTCCTGCCCCTCCACTCCTTGCTGGTGGCCTCCCATAAGCTCTCCTCTCCCTGAAGAGCCTTTGAAAAACATTTTTAGCTAGTTAATTTGACTTTATTATAAATATCAATGTAGTTAGACCATTCTTTCCATTGCATTTTTAATTTACTGCATTTTCTTCTTTTTCTCTTTGTTCTCATTCTCCCCCTTCCTATTTCTGCCCTTTCTTTTGAACTGGGGAATGGGCGCAGAGCAGGGGACCCCAGCTCGACCCACGGGCAGACGCATGTCTGCTCTTTCATGGCTGCTTTCCTACTCGTCGCTGTAAGTACCCAAGCTAAATGCACTTTCTTCCTCGCCTCTGAGGAGTTCCGAATTATCTTCCTCCTTCTCTTATTTTTATTAGCTACCATTACATTTTAATGTGCATCCTAGACTCTACAAAGTTACAAAGTTAATATCTTAACTTCCTTCCAAACCATAAAAGAACTTTAGAATGCTTTTTATCCCCCGTATCTCCTTCTCTCATCAGCCAACCTAAGAGTTCTGTCTCGGATTTTAGTTTTACCTTATTTTTTTCATTCTTTAATCTTTGTCATTAAAAAAAAAAATTACCAAAAGATCTGCTCTCTCATCCCACAACAAAAACGAGAAGAAAAGCAAAACAATTATAGTCTTGCTTTCTTATGCAACCTGACCAGTGCGTGAGGAAGATGCACATGTGGACAGCAGACACGTGAAGACGCACAGCACCTCCAGTCACGGGGGAAGGACGCCTCGCTACGTTAGACGGGGACTATTAAACAGGGAAATGCCCAGTGCAGCGAGATGTGGGCAAACTGGAGGCCCAGGGCAGTTTAAAATGTAAAACATGACAGCTGTAAGGGCTCTTCAATGAAGCTAGAAAGAATTATCCTGCATTCCCCCCATCCCGCATCTTTCGTTTCACCTTGGTGTCCGTGTTTACTGCGTCTCCATTCACAACAGCAAGCTATGGAGCCAGCCTGGGCATCCATCAGCAGGAGAGTGCACAGAGAAGATGCAGTCGATACACACAAGTGACTTTAATTTAGCAACAGTGAATGAGGTCATGTCGTACACTGGGAAACGGCCAGTGCTTCCACTTCTGACGATATACGCAAAGTAACGGAAGCCACGGTGTTCAAGAGATAATCATAGGTTCATGTTTATAGAATAACTATTTGCCACAGCTAAACTGGGGATGTCATAGGTTCCCATCAACAAATGAATGGATAACTAGGATGTTCCATGTACATCCAAGAGTGTCCAGCCTTGGAGGAAATGGAATTCTGACCCTATGTCACAGAAGAGCTTTGAGGATGAACGCCGATAAATAAGCATAGGATAAATATTCTGTCACCCCACTTCTCTAAGCAAACTGGAGAAAATCCACAGGTGATAAAGTAGAACAATGAGCCCGTGGGCCAGGAGGAAGTATATGGAATTTCATTTTTGTAAAATTTGAAGAGTGCTGGAGATTAGTGGTAGCGCTGGATAGACATCTGTGAATGGAGTTCCTTTCCTTAAAATGAGTAAGAAGAGAGAGCCCGGAATGGTGGCTCATGCCTGTAACCCTGACCCTTAGGAGGCAGAGGTAGAGGAACCATGTGTTTGAGGTCAGTCCTGGATATCCAGCAACATCCTGTCTCAAAAAAACAAACTGCCAAACAATGATAAAGATGGCAAGCTTCATGGTACACAGGCCTTACCGCAGTAAAAAGTCCGGAGGAAAAGCCAAGGCCCTGTTACTTCAGCAACGCCTGTCGGGTCCGTCGGCATCCCTGCTCTGCTCCCTGCACTGGTGCCTAGGTCTGTGGCCAGACACCCCGTAATCACATAGGAATGTGAGCATCATGTATTCCCATTGTGTCTTGTGATTCAGAGCAGCTTTGTCTGTCCTGGGCCCTGGTTGTTACACAGAGGGAAATGGCTGCCTCTCCAAGCCCCTCAGAGAAATGTGAACCCTAGACAGGAAGGCTAATCGTTGGAGCCACTCAATTGGGTGCCAGATCCTCTTCAAAAATGAGTCAGCTTTGCCTGGAAATACCTAAAATTACTAAGTATGTATTCATTTATTCAAGGAATATTTATCCAGTGACTACTGTTCATTGTGTATCTTTCCAAACATAAGTGCGACGATCCTGGATATTAAGCTTCGCCTGTGGCAATTGTCACGTTGCTTGACAACCTGAGGAAGTTCGCATGGCAGGGATACTTCTGTGTGCAGGGCTGTTTGGATAGGTGGGCTCCATTCCCAGAAAGCACTGAGTTCAGCCTGCGCTTGTGAAGAATTTAGGTCCAGGCAGGAAGAGGTGCTTGATGGGTGTCTGCTGACATTTCAGAAAGTCATACAATGGAGGCAGATGGAGAAGCTTGGCCAGTGACCAGGAATGATGCCTCTCCTATACCATCGACCCATAGAAAGGTTCGTCTTCAGGTGCTGACTGGCTCTGCTCTCCCTTCATGGCTAACACACTCCTAAGAGGCTCCAGCAGCATTCGCCCACTGCTTATAATGCCTGTGCTTCAGCCCCTTCCTCTGCTGAATATTTTACAGTAACCACAGACACAGACATTTCTGGTCTTGTGTCACCAGCAGACATCAGCAGAGTCCATACTGCTATTCCTCAAATCTTTCATAAAATTATAAAGGGCTGCAAAATATTTGGAAACTAAGGCCAACCAAAGCCCAGGCTGCTCCACATGCTTGTGTAACTTGCTGGGACTAAATGAGAGCTGAACCTGACTCCCAGCGCTGCACTGGGATGGGCCTGGTGGCCCCTTAGCATTCTGCAGTGTTAATTCAGAAGGAACACAGGGCAAGTCTTTCTTGTTGCCCCAGCCTCTCAGGGCTGAGCAGGCTGAAGCTCCTCAGGAAGCTTCAACCTGAGACAGAAGTTCTCACCTGACCGTCAGAGCTTCTAGACCGAGAGCTTCTAGACCTCTTTATATATCCACAGCACAACCTCTACACCTAAGGCTCAGGGAACACTGAGGAAGAGGGAGCTGAGCATGTAAGAGCAAGAGGACCTGGATATCTGCTAAGAGACGACGTTTATATATGCCAGGGAAGCTGAACTCATTGAATCTCAATAATATAATTTCCTAAGCATGAGCCAAACAATGACCACTCATTGATAAGCCAAGGTGGACAAAAGGCCCTACCTTCAGTTGGAGAGCTATGGAAATTAATGGCTGCTGAGAGAGGATCAGTCTTCTCTGGGGAGGAAACCCCCCAATCCTGATAGTCCAAACCTAAGCATCTACACATACAAGTGACACTAAGTGGACTCAGCCAGTTGACGAGATATATATATATATATATATATATATATATGGAATTTGAGGGTCAAGGGAGGAATTGGAGGAGAGAGGGGGAGGGAGGAGTGGAAATATACAGAACTCATATATGAAAATATATATATATATTAAAATGGTGAAGAGTAGACATTGCCATTCCAAAATGGACGAATAGGCCCATAGCACAGAAAGACTGTATATGTGCAAGATGACACCCAACAGGACAAACATCAAATCTTTCGGCTCCGTCTCCAGCTTCTGGGGTACAGGGTGATATGATGTGAGCGTCACTGGTTTGGGAGGCTCCCTACGGCCCTGATGCCTGTAGCATACGTGAGCTCTTCCTTGCTCTGACTTAGTCAGAGACCACAACCTTCCCCAGGAGCCAGCCCATGTTCTGGCATCTCCAACAACCAAGGACCTCCATTGCAGTTTAAATATAGGGGCCCCTTCCCTCTCCCCCCTTCTCTCTCTAACCTCCCTCTCTATTTTTCTTCCTTCCTAACATGTGAGGTTACAAAGAGGAGACTAAGTCCTCACCAGACTTCATCTGCCAACACCTTGACCTTGAATTTCCGGCCCCCATAACTGTGAGAAACAAATGTTTATAGTTTAATCCACACGGTCTGCAGTATTTGCTATAGCAGCAAGCTAAGACAGCACACTTGTCAAAACTCATCCCAACAGTCTGTCCTCGACTATGTAGAATTAACCATCTTAGTAACCTGGGCTTCATTTCCTGCAACTGCCTGTCAGTACCTCCAGGGACAATCCAACAGTCTTCTCCAAACCACGTTGCTGACGCAAGCCCTCTCGCAGGGTTGGCATCTGTCCTCTGCTTCACCCCTCTGACCCCAGTGCTCCTCAAGAGAACATTTCACTCAAACACCTTCTAAGCATCAACAGGAGGAAAAACCTGGTTAGTGGCATGCCTGGGGGGTAGACACTTTAGAAACACAGTTTAAACCACAAAAGTTTGTTTCTCAGAGTTCTGAGCTTGAAGATCTAAGGTAAAGTGCCAGCAGGGTCAGTTCTGGTGAGTCTGCCTTCATGATAACCACATTCTCCCTGTGTTTTCACATGGTGGAGAGAGTGGGCAGGCCTATTCTTATTGACATCGATCAATGGGCCCACCTCTTATGACCTAAGTCACATCACTACCACCCCAAAGGCCTCATCTCCAAACATTTCACATTGGGTTTTAAGGGTTTTAACAGACAGACTGGATTTGAAACAGCATTCAGAGGTGATGTCATCGTCATCAAGTCTCAAGGGCTCTGCCTTTGTGAATGAAATTAGCAGCTTATCAAACAGCTCCAGGCCTAGGGGAGCACTTCAGTGCCCTTTACCTTCTCCCATTTAAGGGCACCGCCAGGGACCATCTGTGGAGAGCAGTGCTCAGCAGTCTTCCCGGGGTCCAGGGCCAGGGCCTTGATCATGGCTTCCTAGCTCTGAGCGTGAACTGTTCTTTATAAATTACCCAGCCCACAGTATTTTATGTCAGGGCAAATGCTCTAACCCAGCCTCAAACTCCCAAACTTAGCAAGTGTGCCCCCTTTTACTCCACGGTCTCCTGCTCTGCCTCTGGCCCTGCCCTGTGCAGTGCAGGTGAGTTCATGACTTGCATCTAACCACCTGGGGAGTATGGGAGATCCAGACCCTCCACTGGCCTATTTGGCTCCTTCAAAGTACTCTCCAGCAAGGTCACATGAGGCGGAGAGATGAAACCAAGTAGGTGGGTTGTACTTGGTTTAAAAGTCTAGAACTGGAGAAGATACAAAGTCAGTTCGACATCAAGGAAGCCAAAGCACAGGGCCCCCAGGCGGCGGCGGCATGCGTGGACGCCACTGAAACTATCCACTCTTGGCAGTGCCTCCATCCCATGTGTCAGTCATCATTCTGTTACTGAGACAAAGTACCTGAGACAGTCGGCTCGTGGGAGGAAAGGTTTGTTTGGGATCATGCTCTCAGAAGTTTCAGCCCCTGGTCACTTGGCTCCGCTGCTTCAGGCCTGTGACAGCACAGTACATCAGGAGTGTGTGGCCGAAGAGAGCTGCCTGTGGCTGCTAGGAAGCCAAGAGGGGGAAGGAGGGAAGGAGTGCGAAAGGTCTGGCAGAGGCCAGAAGAGGGCAATGGATCCCCTAGAACTGGAGTTACAGGTGGCTGTAAGCTGCTGGGAACCAAACCCAGGTCCTCTGGAAGAGCAGCCAGTGCTCTTAGCCACTGAGCCATCTCTGCAGCCCCCTTAATACAATGGTAAATAATATTGAATACTTTCCATAGAAACCTTGGGAAATACAGAACATATAAAGCTTACCAAAAGGCAGGTGCACAAGCTGCAACCTAGAGAGGTATGTTCCACACTGAGTTTTCACTGTCTATGCCTTATGTCTAGTGCCGGGTTCAGCCTAGCTTCCTACTGCCATCTATGAAAAGCAAGCAGAAGAGATGGAAGGGGGTTGGTGGTAGACTATACAGCTCTGCCAAGTCTCCCCAACCAGACCCCTAAAGTGCTGACTCCAGTTCCCTTGCCCCTCCACCCTCAATGGAAAGAAGTACAGCGGGGCTGCCTAGTCTGGAGTCAAGAGTACACATCCACAAGGCTCTGGGCATGGACCCTAGAGTCTGCACACCTGCTCAGGTATCGGGTCCCCGGAGGCCAGCCTCAGCATGGAAGGCAGGAGAAGTCACACTGGACCCAGAACATTCCCTCGTTTCAGCCCAGATCCTCAGTCTAGGAAGACTCCTAGGCTGGAGATTGAGACTTTCTCATCCAGGGAAGATATGCTCAGACTCTAAGGGTCATGTCGTGACTCAGAGGAAACAGCTGCCTTTGTTTCTGAAAGAGAACAGAATAGATCTGACCCTTCCCTGAGTTATGTGGGAGGGGTTTGTCCACTTGCCACTCATGGTGCCAGAGCTGATCTCACAGTGGCCCAGGGCTGGTCTAGCAATGGCCCAGGGCTGGTCTAGCAATGAATCAGCTTCTTCCAGTGCTGCTCAAGGAAACCTGCCCTGGCCCTTCATGATCACCAATCAGGTCACTGCAGCCACACTGTGTTTCCCATTTCACTGCAGCCACACTGTGTTTCCCGCTGCCTCTACTGGACACACATCTCCCATACACACTATGCTCCTGGGATGTGTGTATGGAATTAAATTTTAGAACTTTCCACGTAACTCTTTGGTTGCCTTTTTGGTCTTGGCTCACTTTACCATTTTTAAGTTCATACCCACTTGTGACCCTGATTGCCATTTCACATGTGGCTTCATGTTTTAAGTGACCCTACAACCACAGCACCTTTCGCCCCCATGCTTCCTGGTCAAAGCCCGTCTGTGATAGATGAACATTGTCAGCGGTTCCATTCAACCTTTTGGCTAACATACTAAAGACTGTAAGTCCAACAGCAGAGCTCTGCGGGGATCCACAGATACTGCCGAGGCTGAGAAAGCCCGCATTTGACAATTTTACATCACTTGACTTCTCATCAGCTGCAGGTAAGTTAAAAATCCAGTAAGCAGGTAAGAAAGCACATCAGTGCTTCAGAGCGTCTGCCTTCATCTTAGCGTTTCCAGCCACAGTACTGGAGTTCCTCATTTCTCATTCTTTGGCTTCCAGACTTCCAACTCGCTGTCCAAGGCAGCCTCACGCCGATGATCTGCAGCCTGGTACCAGATCTCAGCCCAGCCTGGGAGTCCAATCCCAAGAGCCTCGCTTGACCTCGCTTGACCTGCCGCCATCAGGCACGGCATCCGGAGCAGGCATCTTTGTTGTTGTTGGTTTGCATCTTGCTATAGGATGCACACCTGAAACGCTCTTGAGACATTCTCTCTCCCTCCCTCCCTCCATCTCCCACCGCTCTCAACGACTGTGTGAGAGACAGACAAAGACAGAGACAGAGAGATGGAGGGAGACCTGATGCTATGTATGTGTGGCTAAAATGTGTTAACCCAGAGAGAGGCTTGAATGCCCTCACCAACCCAGGCTCCTCCCATCCTTCTTTTCATAGCTAATTTAGTTAAGTGTTCAAACAATGTAAACCCGGCAGCTCCCTCCTATTGAAGCTGAGACTGAGGGCAGCTGCTGCCAAACCCCTGCCCTGCAGTGCAGCCTGGGCTACAGCATCCATCAGCTTTCCTGAAATAGCAAGGCCTGCTTCCTTCCAGGCTTCCCCTGGAATAACCCAGGGAGGAGGCTGCATTTCCTAAGCCCAGGGCACTTTATTCATGACCACCCAGTGAGTCCATATTTGGAGAAAAAAAATTTCACTGCTATGTGGAATGAAGTCATACGCTTGCAAATTACTGATATGGATTTAAATTAAAAAGGCTAACAATGAGGTTGTGCACATGTATAAATCAAGGCACGCCTCTCCAGTAGAGAGAGGGGGCAAGAACTAAGCTCACTCTCTAACAGCAGGTGACAAGTGGGGCTCAGACAACTGCAGGGACCTTTTGCCCTGATTCTTCCTGGTCAGATTCAGCTAAGTAGATGAAGACAGCTGGAGCTCAGCTCCTTCAAAACACAGCCCTTGTCGCTGCCAGGACATTGGCTAGTGTGGAGCCTGGACAGCTTGTGAAGCAGGCTTTCTTTCAGTTATCCCCTTGTCAAACGAAGCTGGCAACCAGATCCTGTTTTATTTGAATACAGCTCACTCCTGAAGTCTTGTCATCATACACTCAGCTTGCTAGTAAACTCAGTTGATCTTTTTTCCTCAAAGGTATGTACCACTACCTTGCATCCAAAAAAAAATAGAAAGACAGATAGAAAGACACACACACACACATAAGAAGTGCGCTCTCCTACCGGGGCGGCAGCATTCAGAAGCACATCTACATGCCAGAGACCCAAGGTGGAGTGAGTGTCTGTGGGAATCACTGTCCTCACTGTCCTACTCAAATGGAGACACTAAGTACATTTGGTTGCCCCAGGGCTGGGGAGGCTGATGGCTGCAGAAGAACAGTGCTGGGGGCTGAGTCACACTCACGACTGGGGCCTGGCTTCTCTCTTGGATGCATGCTGATGGCCTTCCTAATCACATGTGACACGCTCATCAGACACTCCATAAATATCCTGCGACAACAGCCCTCCCCCTCAGAACCTTTCAGCAACACTGGATCTAAGGGACCCAAAGCTGGGCACTGGTGGGAGTGTCATTGCAACTTGGGGCATTGGCGAGGGTATGGCTCCAAAACTGTTGGAGGAGCTGTGCACCTCTCTCTGGGCTACACAGGTGGATGATGCTGTTTAAACCCACTGTTTCCATCCGCGTGATCGGTCACCCTCGCCCGCAGTAGCGCTACACTGGATTCTCTACGCTGACCGTGGGAGAGCTCGAAGTGCTTACAGTTTCCTCTAGGATGTTTTTATCTAGCTAAATAAATTAACATGTTTACTGTATTGACTGTGTCAGGCGGGGGGCCCATGTTGCCTTTTCCAGGGTCCCATCCTTGCTCTCCTGTTGTTTGAATTCACCCATTCTTATTTTTTATTTTTTTTATTAAACTTGTTTATTAAAATTGTCTTATTTTGATATTTTTGATTGACTAGGAACTAATGCGATATTTAGATTTTTTTTTAACCTAATATAAAATCTCTGATTCAAGATGAGTTCATGGCAATCACTTTCTTAACGGAGTTCCTATACTTAATTCCGTTTCTGCATTTTGTTTTATTTTTCTTTTTAATAGACCTTTTCGTATGCAGGCTGGTTTTTAAATCTTGGCTTTTCCTTTGTGATTTTGGCAATCATATCCACTTTTTTACTCTGTTATTAATGATGTTTGATCAGTAGGCATTTCATCTCATTTTTATTTTGAAAGCTAAGTGATGCCAATTGGCTATTTCCCCTGAACTTTGAAGGATATACTGGGCAGCTGCTGCTTGTCTTCTGGCCACTCAATTCTCAGCGTTTGCTGGTGGTAGTCATTTAAAGCACAATATTATCATAAATTTGATGAGTTCTAAGCATGTGACCTCTTTCGAAAATTATTTTTGGTGTTTCATTAGGTTTTAATATAATATTGTGAATCAATCTTGTTTTATGAGTTTTTGTGTCCTTTGGGAGAAAGGAGTTGTTTACTTTTCATTAGAGTCTTATACCATGAATCCCCCACTCTTGAGTTTGATATTTTGATTCCTCACTCAATTGGCTTATCTGACTCGAGAAGGCTGTTTTCCAGGCACTCGTGTAGGGTATATAGTTTTGAGATTCATGGATACTGAAGATTACTGACTGCTGCAATACGGCCAACAGCCATCTGGGCAGGTGCAGGAGTAAGCATGTCTTCATTTTGAACAGCAGTTTTTAATAGAATAACATATCCCCAGGATTGCCTGGGCACCTCCCCTTTAACTGGCCTGGGGCACCTCCCCTTTAACTGGCCTGGGCACCTCCCCTTTAACTGACCTGAGCACCTCCCCTTTAACTGACCTGGGCACCTCCCCTTTAACCTGACCTGGACACTTCCCCTTTAACCTGACCTGGACACCTCCGCTTTAACTGGCCTGGGCACTTCCCCTTTAACCTGACCTGGACACCTCCCCTTTAACTGGCCTGAGCACCTCCCCTTTAACCTGACCTGGGAACTTCCCCATTAACCTGCCCTGGGCACCTCTCCTTTAATTTGGCCTAGGAACCTCCCCTTTAACCTGTCATCCTTGTGTGACTTACTGTCCTTTGCTTCACTTGAATCTGTGGAGACTGGTCAATGTCATCTTGTTTCAAAGCCGAAGTTGAAGCCAAATGTCATCTGCTTAGCTCACTAATTTAATATTTGGTCTTGAAATCAAAGGAACCTCTCATTAATCCTGTTATTTGGAAAACTCAAGCCTCTTGTGTCATTCAAAGAGTTCACTTACCTTTTGTCTCCTATGGACTCTGGGATGTCAAAATTGACTGCTCCATCAAGTCCAGTTTCTGGAAAAGGACCCTTTTACTGTTTTCTGTTTCAGTTTTGAAATAAACAGTAGTTTCCATTTCCTTTTGCTTTCCCTAAACTGCTTGCTTGACTCTGCTAAAGTTTCACCGAAGCCAAGCTCTTTTGAAACAGACTGGAATCAAACATCAGAATTGTTCTCCAGATTTCTGGTCTCCTACAGAAACTCAATTCCTTGGGGAAATGTTTGCTCTGACTCTTCCATGGCTTTCTTTGAACTGTGCATCCTCCTTTAGCTGGTGGTCCTCTGGGTGATGATCATCGCGCAGAAGGCACGATGTTTCCAGAATCAGCAGTGTATTCTAGCCTAAGCTATTCTGCCCCAGAGCCAAGGCAGGAAGAGAAAATAGGGTTGTATTTCAGAGGTCACCAGGAGTCACCAAGGAGATGCTTGGTTGCCAGCTCTGATGGGCATGTGCGGAGCACTGCTGCATCTTTGCTCTTTGTAGAGCCCTGGCTCAGGGTCACTGCTGTTCCTGACCTGGCCTCACAGCTATGGCAAGCGTCAGCAGAGGGACAGCACCACTGTGAGCCTGTCAGAGGCAGAAGATCCATTTACTGAGTTCCTCCTGCACGGCACATGTGCCAAGCTAAACCAGAGGATTCTCAAAGGTTGACCCACCCCCCACCCCAAATACTTCCAAAGTACAGCCTTTACCTAGATGTCCCACAGGGCTACTTAAAGGAAGGCCTGATGGCTTGGTCATGTTCTAGTAACCCTTCCCTACCCCTCCACCCACACGTCTCTGTTTGTATAATGGACGTGTCAGCAGGAACGTTATTTCTCATATGTCACAGGAAAAATATTTTGATAAATTTTCTCCCTCCAACTAAAGAGCCCATTTTTCTCCTGTCTTTGGAACAAATGGTATACAAAGTGCTATATAAACTCCATTTGCATTTGGAAATCGTTCTGTTGACTATATAGTCCAATTTAACAATAGGGCCCATTGTCAAATTTATTCTCAACACAAAGTCCAGTCATAAATTATCAAAGCCCACAAGCTGCTCTGCCTTCTATAGGTCTCTGGCAAGATGTTATACAGATAACATTTTGTATAGGAAGCAATTGTGGCTTCATTCTGTGATGGCAAGGTGCCAGGAAATACTAAATCAAGTGGCAATAGAGTCTCTTAAGAAAGTCATTCCTGATCTGTGATGATAGTTTGAACAATGCTGCTGACCTCGTTTGTGCACTGGAATGACCACTGAGTTATGTCTTACGTTCTATGGAGGACCAGCCAGCCTGCCAAGCCCAGCATTGCAGCTGAGATATGAAACAGCTCCATCACGTTGACTCCCAATGTCTGGGAAGAGCAATTTCTTATTACCACAGTATATCTATGTGTTTGTTTCTCCCAGCACACGTCACACACCCAAGCCGATGAGGGCATTGTAAAGGTGGGAGAACAGCATGCTGTGGGTTTGAGGAGAGGGCAAGATGGGCGAGAACAGGGTGGGGGGGGTGTCAGTCATTAGCACAAATGGCCAAGGGTTAGGGAGGCATTTGTTATGCCTCAGAGTTTCAAGAGAAAAGTTCAGCAGGCTTGATGTCCAACTGTTGCAGTACCTGGAATGTTGGGGGAGGGTAGAGAGGGAGAGATACATTGAGAAATTTAAGAACAATGTAGACTCATGTTGCCTAGTAGAAGTGTGATGTATAGCACATGTGTAATTTCACATTTTCTCATAGTCACATTAAAAGAGCACACAGAAACCACTAAAGTCATCAGTAACAATTTATTTGGTCTAAAATATTTGAAACATTCCCATTCTAGCATGCACCATGATCCATGGAATAGGTGATGTTCTCTTTATCCCAGGCCTTAGAAACTCAAGTAAGTCTGGAACACATTGGGTGCCCCCAGCCGACTCTGGCAATTCACCATCCTCCATCCCAGTAGGCTTGTATACTAACAGGAGGGGCCAACGGACTTCTGTGAAGAACAACACCCTCCTTGGACCCAGTGTTCTCAGCCCTGCTCACGTCCTCCTGCTTCCCTGGACCTGAAGCCTCCTTCCTCTCGGGATCCAGTACAGACCATCCTGCCAGCACCTTGAGTAACTATGCATGGTCCCTTGGGGATGCAGACAAGCTGTAGGACCAACAGAAGCATCTGCTGACAGATGAGTGAATAAAGAAATTTTGCAATGGGATATCATCATCAACAACAACAAACCCTGAAATCTTGTCATTGCAAAAACATAGATAGAACTGGAGGACATTATGTCAAGTCAAATAAATCAGGGACAAAATGACAAATAGGTAATATCCTCATACATTGTGCATGGTTTGGTTTTTGTCAACCTAACACAAACTATAGAGTCATCTGAGAAGAGAGAATCATAATTAAGGGATTGGCCCCAGGAGACTGCCTGTACACAAATCTCTGGGGCATTTTCTTGATTGATGATTGATGTGGGAGGGCTCAGGCCACTGTAGGTGGCGCCATCCTCTGGCAGGTGGTCTTCAGTTTTATAGGAAAACAAATTAAGTAAGCCATGGGGGGCGAGCCAGGAAGCAACATTCCTCCATGGCCTCTGCTTCAGTTCCTGCCTTGAGTTCCCTTCATGGTAGACTATCTATCAGCTGTAAGATGAAATAAATCATTTCTTCCACAAGTTGCTTTTGCTCATGTTGCTTATCACAACCATAGAAGGCAAACCGGGACACACATGAAAGCTAAGAGTCAATGTCATAGAAGTGGAATGCAGAAGAGTGGTCAGGAGAGGTTGGAACAGGAGGAAAGCTGGGTAACAGAGACCAAAATACAGATAGGTCAGACGGATAAGCCCTAGTGTTCGCAAATGTTCTACAGAACGGCAGAGGCTGGGTATTACACTTTACTGCAGAGTGTATAAAAAAAAAAAAATCAGTGGATGAGTTTGAAGTTTCCCAACGTGAAAAAAATGGTGAATGTTTAAGACAGAAATGCTTCTAGCCATAGTAGTGCATTCCCATAATTCCAGCACTTGGGAGACTGAGGCAGGAGAATTGCTATGAGTTTCAGGCCAGCCTAGGCTAACTTAAAAACTCAAAGAAGCAAATGGAAAGAACTGCTGAAATCCTTTTGTTGGATTTTGCACGGCACCAGATATGGCCTTCGCACACGGTACCCTGTAAGTACACACGATTCCATGTTGATAAAATGAGAATTTGGAGAATGCCGAAGGAGCCATGGCTCGCAAGGTTCTCTGCCAGCCATATTCAACAGGTCCTGCCAAACTGTACAGTTGGTAACATGAAGCTGAGAAGCCGTGTGCAAGAGCTGCCGGGCTGTGATGGTTAACCTCGGTTATCAATGTAGCGTGAGCTAGAATCAGCTAAAACACAAGCTGCCGGGCGCTCCTGGGAGGGACTTTCCTGACCAGATTATTTGAAGCAGGAAGAACCACTCTGGACGTGGGGAGCACCTTCTGGTGGTGGCCCACATAAATGGATGTGGAAAAAGGAAACTCGCTATTTGCCTGCTGCCCTCACTCCCACTGGCAAGTTCTAATATCTTCCCTGATATTAGAACCAACTTCTTCAGGCTTCCAAGGCAGACTGAAGACCAGCAGCTCTCCAAGATTGCTCCTGGACTTTAACACCAAATTGGAATTTCCAACGCCATCCAGCCTCGTGGACTGAGTGACTACTGATTCCCAGCCCCTCCAGCGTGAGACCGCCACTGTTGGACTACAAGAACCACATTGTGTAAGCCAATCTAACAAACCTCTTCATCTACACTCACTCTGCCACTTCTGTTTCTCTGGAGCACCCTGACTGATATACTGACCCACTGCGTTACAGGTGGACAACCAGCTAGCTTAATCTTCGTTGCCCAAGTCAGCTTCATCTTGCTCCTTCTCCCTTCTGAGGCTCCCTTCCCAAATCATGCAGGGCTTCCTGGCCTCCTAGAGGGTGCAGCAGAGTGAGGGAAAGGGTGCCTGTACCAGGACCGGTGCATGAATACAAGGGTGAGGCTGGTGGGTACCCCGCCATGAAGATCTACAGGAGGTTGGGAATGCCCACACCTCAGGCTGCTAGTACACATAAGCTGGTCTGACCAGCTCTGAGATGCATGGGATCTGGAAAACACATGCCCCATCCAGGCATTTTAGGCCTATGTGCACTGACCCAACTGGGCAGGATCCAGAGTTGTTAGGCCATGGATCATAACAGATCATGGCACAGCGTGACAGGACATGTCTAAGGGAAACTGCTCTGTCTTTTCTGCCATATTTCCTGGGATCTGTCACCTGCCTGACCTCAAATGTCTGCTCATCCATCATTCTATCTTCATGCACACCCACAAGCCGTACCACCGACATAACAACAAACACCCGATCTTACAGATCCTTAACCATCACCCGGACATCTGAATGGGTAAAATGTATATGTAACTCCTGATCAGTGTGTCTCCTCTGAATTGGTATCACCAACTTTCTCCAAAGCCCTAAGCAGCAAACACAGGGCAGCCCGAGTATTCTACGCAGGCTCCGGTTTAGTCCCCCAAGCTGCAAGAGTAGAATCTTCTGTGCCTCATAGCATCCATGGTCTCAAGGCTGTCACAGTGTTGATGAGCTCTGGGGAGTCTCTCCAAGTTCTGCTTGGCACCCAGTTACACACTGGCCCTTCTGAGAGTATCCACAGAAGAACTGTCACTTCTTTATCTTTACGGACCTTTCTCAAGAGGAGCAATCCTGTCCTATTACTCCATCAAGGTGCTCCAGAGCTTAGATAAAGCACGTAGGCCTTGCCTTCCTATTCCACCTGCATTTACTAGAAATTTCTGCCATGGCCCAATCACCAGAATAGATGCCCTCCACCCCCGGAAATTGACTCTGGCTTGAATCCAGCATGCTACTGCCACACCTATTTCTACTTCTCTTCCTCCCAGCCTGTTTTTGAAGCTTGAAGCTCTGTCTTGACACATTGCATAGGCAGCGGTCATGGATGCTTCTGAATCTTCCTTTACATGTTCCTGAGCAAATGCGAGGAGGCTTTAAGCCTGAGAATTTTAGTGTTGAATCTTGGCTCCAAGATTTAATAATTCTATGATACCTGGGCAAGCCCCTTAACATCACTGAGCCTCACTTTTTTATCATAGAAATATAGTAAGCTGTTGGGGGCAGATGAAGTCCTGTGTGAATGCATATTGTTGACACGAGCACAGCCATGTCAAGGATCCCAGTGCCTCAGACCCATGGGAGCAGCAAAGCCTTCACCAGGTCCAAGTATGGATGCTTCAAGTGATTGACCTTGAGCTAAAACCAATGTGTTCAGAAACTGTCAATTGCAGCTTCCTTTTCCAGGAAGACTGCAGCAGGAGACTGCTTCCCTACAGAGACCTCCTACCTAGATTATCTAAACTGCCTCCTCCTGGTTCAGCTCTATACAGTAAAGCTGCCTCCTCACCCAGTCCTGTGGGTGATAAAAAGAGCACTGACCTTCTAGGCTGCTGGTGCATCTCTATCAGAATGCACAGCCCACCGGATCCCCACTTTCTGTACACATGCCTATGTGTCTGTCTTTTCTCCATCACCCTAATCAGGTTTCTAGGACCCCGCTTTGTGACAGCTTATCCTATCAATAAGATCAGAATGACCAGGGATATCAAGATAGGTGGCATGGGTAAGATATTTAGCACAAAGCAGACATTGTTAAAAATAAAATGTATTATGGGTTTGTAGAAAGGAGGCTAATTCCTCAGATTGGAGCTTTATTAGGAGAGTTGGCTGTCATGAATATTGTGGCAAGGACCCTTAAGAGGGAAAGGTTTAATCCACTTCAGTGCCCAAGGATCAGGAGAGTTACATCCTTGAGCCATAGATAGACCAATAGGGTCCTTGAGAGAGAGATGAGGCTTCAGTTCCAAGGAAGAAAGGAGGGTTCTGTCTTTATGGGAGGTAAATTCCATACCATGTGACTTAGCCTATGTACTCAGCGGCTCTGATAAAGACTAGCTACAATTCAATGTTGTCTTGGGTCTTAGCCATAGAGATAGGATGGGGCTCTGCCTGCAGGCTCAAAGAGGAAGAGAGAACTTTGCTCTGATTGCTGCAAGGCCACAGCATTTTTACTATCAACTCTGCAGGGGTGTGGCCAGATTGCAGGGGTGTGCCCTGATCTCTAGATGAGAGCTGGAGGATCTATTCTATGTTGAGTTGGAGACTGCTTTTTTAGTGAACAGTTCTTTGCCCATGGCATTTACTCCTCCCAACTCTATCTTACTCCTAATAGCTGCTAACAGTCTTAGTTCCACTTCATACTATCCACAGCCTGAATCCCTGGAATGGCTGCTCTTTGGTGGCCTCATAGAGGCTAACAATGCTCTACCAAACCCAGTTATCCCAAACTCTCTTGTTATGTCCTTGTCTTACTGTGACCAGGCCTCCCTACATCTCTTGTCTTTGTCCAAGAAGCCACATCCATTGTTCTGGACATCTGGAATAGGAAGAGAGTCTTAGTCCATTTTCTATTGTTATAACACACACACGGTGGGGGGGCGGGAGAAAGTCTACTTAATTCACAGTTCTGGCAGCTACAGAATCCAAATAGCATAGACCCTGACCCCTAGCAAGAGGCCTCTCTCTGCTCATAGTATGGCAAAGAAACAGAAAGGGAGTTGGCCACATGTAGAAGGTTTCAAATGTGTGTGGCCTTGATTTGTAATAATTCACCATCCTGGGAACTGCCCAAGATCCCTGAGCACTCCTGGCTCTCGGGCCATTGGACTCAGATGTATTCTTCCACTGTGCTCCAGACCATAAACCATGGGCATCTCAGCCTCCACAGGCATGGAATCCTATTCTCACGAGAAGACTCCATGTAGGTGTGAGTGCAAATGTGTGTGTGTGTGTGTGTGTGTGTGTTTTCTATGGTGGTTCTGTTTCTCTGGAGAATGGTGTGTGTGTGTGTGTGTGTGTGTGTGTGTGTTCTATGGCAGTTCTGTTTCTCTGGAGAACTCTAGCACACTAAAGCACACCACTCATTCCTGACAACCGTTCATAGTGCCTGCAGCCCTCCCCAACGTGCCCCTTTTCTCCAAGCCTGTCATCCTCCTGGATGGGTTCTCAGCCCTGTGAGCAGCTTATTTCCAGGGGCCTTCACCCCCTTGCCTCTGTGTCCATGGCCTCTCCAGAATGCTGTCATCATTGATTACTGCTGTGTTCCTAAACCCCAGCTCTAGACACGCACTCTCCCCTCGCCTACCCTTCTCAGTTCCTTTCACTTAGTTACTCCCACAGCACTGATGTTTTAACACCATCAGACTCCCTGGCTCAAGAACTATCCACTTTCTTATTATCTAGCAACTCCTTGTGTCTCCATTTGTGTTACTAATTCACTTAAGATTGCACAGAACCGTATTTCTGCCACGCCTGCCAATCTCCAGGGTTTCCTTGTTCCTCCACCTCCATTTTCGACAATCTGCCGAGAATCAATACATCTGCCAACTGTCTTGTGCTTATATCACAGATGTTAATCACTGTTCAAGGAGAACAATTCCACAGAGTTGAACAATTTGGTACCATTATAATAGCTGGCAACATTTATTGAGGGCTTAATCCTGCCAGGCAGTATTCAAAGCATATTACATGGATTATCTCATCCTGCCTCCTACATCATGCTGGCAAGATGCCCAGAATTCCTGTCCTCAAATCTCTGAAGTTCATTTGCATCAGACAACTTTCTGCTGCTCGGGGAAGATAGAAGTCATCTATTAACAACACAGTGCACATCTTCCTTCTTCTTCAGCAATGTTCTGTAGAAATGGTGCCCCCATTATCCACAGACTCACCCCCTCCCTCACCCTCCATTCTGTTAGATTTGTGTCTACTTCTCTGCCCCCTCTCAGCTTGCTCTCACATTCTTCTTGAATTTTCATTGGCATTTTGGTGATTCTTAAAGATGGTTTCCTCTCCCCCCAGTCACTTTTTCTGGTGCTCGTGTCCAACTGCTCGCACATACCTGGGATTATTAGGTTTGAAAAGTGGAGGTCTGTTTTGGCTCACAGTGTTGGAAGTTTTCATCCATGGTCAGCCGACCCCCATTGCTTTCCGGCCTGTGATGAAGCAGAATACCATGGAGAGAGTGTGCGGTGGGGCCAGCTGCTCATCTAATAGGGAAGGAGAAAGATTGGGGCAGAGAAGGAGTGTGCTTCACAATCCCATAATCCCCTTCAACCATACCCCTCGTCACCTAGGACTCCCCAGCTTGGAAACCCCAGCTCCCAAAGGCTGAACCATCACCAATAGCATCAGGGACATGGGACCAAGCCTTTAACACAGGAACCTTATCGTGATTAACCATTATTAAGTGGATGAGAAGACTGTACCAAACTCAGTTCGGGACTATAACTCTAAAGTCTTCACATATTTTTTACTCACTGGACCAAAAAGATCTATGACCAAATTTGTTGAATTTCAAGATGCCATATGTCCACATACTTCTGTCTGCACTTTGTTGTCATAAGTTGAGTTTTATGGCCCTCTCCAGTGGGTCCTGACCACCCTGAAACACTGGGCTTACAGACCTCGATTCTGTGGGTGTTTGGTGGAGCAGCATTGCAAATGGCTATGGCTCCTGTCAGGAGCCAGTGTTGGCAAACTTTAGATGCTGGAACCAGAAGCCCAGATAGCAAAGAGTAGGAATAAGAGAATGTGAGACCTTGAAGTGAGGTTCAGAGCCTCCAAAATAGAAACCAGTGACAGGTCTAGGCTTCTGTCCTGGGATCCCATGCTTCCATCCCCACCAGCACCAACAGCCTGAAAGCGGAAATGTGACCTGCTAAGCATGGATCAGCCTTTTCTCCCTAAAATCAGTCTGCCGGGGCCAAGGGCAAGGTGGCTGGCTGAGCATGCTGACACCTTGCAGGAACGATGAGCTCAACAGCATCCCATTTCCTACATTCTACACATCCAGAAGGGTTGTTTATTTTGTTTCAATTCTATTCTCATAGTCAATGTGAATCTAATTTCAGTGATGCAAATCTAGCATCTATTACATGTTTATATGTAAGCAATTTATGAGTCATTCTCTCTTGATTTGTTTTGTCTTCAAAAACACAAGATAATGGCCTAGATCAAGCAGTAGCAAGAGAATATTAATAACAGAAGTTCAATCAATGTCTGAGAAGCAATCGGGGACATGAGATGGAGGCCAAGACGGCTCTGAAAACAGCTAATGAAAGCAATGGGCTTTCTGTCCACCATCCAGTGAGCCAGACGCCAGGCAGAGCAGGCAGCTGGGAGCCCGAACTGCCTCTCACATGTCTATATCCATAGCAACAAAGGCCCTCGGACATTAGCAAATGACACCACATCAGCCTGTTGCCATTTAGCTCTGACATGCATGAGTGTGAACTCCTCATAAAATGTCATGGTGCCGAGGGAACCCTGTGAGTGATTGGGGACCCACTAACCTCCCCAAATCACTTTCTGTCTCTAGAGGCCACTGAGAGTCCCGGGCCTCCCAGCATAGCTTATATTTAATGCGTCTCAGGGGAGCTATTCCCCCACAGCAGGGCAGGAAATGTTTGGGAAAGGAAAACTTTGTACCAGACGTCTGCACAGATATGTTTCATCAATGGCAGCATTGCCTGGGGACCTTGCTCCCCAGTCTGCTCCTTGAAGCATATATGTCTGTCTGGGGCCTTAGAGTCAACCTTGTGGGAATTTGGTAGTAACTACAGATTTCTAATTTGCAATAGCTGTCATTCTTCTAACATCATACAAGACAGCCTAAGTGTCCGTCGTATAAAACAGTTGTGATGCTCAGACAAAGCACAATGCCTTTCCCCAAAAAAAAAGAATTGCCCTACAAGTATCGCCTCAGTCAGTTTGGATAACTTCAGCCCGAGATCTACAGACCAATGAATTTTGTATTGATTTGTGGTATGATTCAGGTACCTAGTGGAACAGCATTTAGCTAGTATCTTCTCATATACTTCATGGGATCATACTGGAAACAGAATTCAAGTGTCAGTTTCCTCTCTGGGTTCTTGGACTCTAAGCTAAACCCAGGGTCTAATGCATTCTTGCAGCTCCTGTCCTGAGGAGATGATGAACACCGTGCAAAAAAGTCAAGAAAATTTTACTCGTATTATCATATTATCAAATTCAAACAGAACTGATGCTGCTCAAAGACGAATGTCTTTAAAGTCACACTGTCTGGTATTAAGCAAAGGAGGAAGGAGAATGGAGAGAGGGAGAGGAGGCATAGAATGCATAGGGGGAAAGGGAAGGAGAAGGAAGAAAGTGACCAGGGCATGAGGGAAGCCAAACAGCTGACATGATCTACTGCTGACATACTCTACCGTTGATGCCCTCTGTAGGACTTACTACATCCCAGAGAGGATGGAGAGGGATGAGAAAGGCAGGAAACTGGGCTTGGAGACATCTCAGTCTCTAAAGTTCTGGCTCCACAGCATGAAGACCGGAATGTGATCACCAGAATCCACATTTTAAAAGTCAGGTTTGGTGGTGCATACTTGATCCCAGTGCTGGGGAGACAAAGACAGGCAGCTACCTGGGTCTCTAGCCAGCCTTGCCAACTAGGCAACATCCAGGTCAACAAGAGACTCTGTCTCTTGAAACAAAATGGGTGACTCCAAAGGAAACCCCCAGGTTGACTCCTGGCCACAGTACACATGCACACATATTTATGTACACCTGCATATGTATGCATGTGCACACCTGGATAGACACAAACAAATTTAAAAAGACAGATAAAAATAAGCATAGAAGTAAAAATAATCAGAGTAAAAATGACAAAAACAAGTAGGAGAGAAAACGCAATTTAACATCAAAAAGTCTAGCATCCCTCCAGAACGAAGAGAGAAAAATTGTATGACACAGGATACCTTTGATTCGATGTAATTCAATGAAAGAAAAACTAAACATGATGCAGTCTTAAGATGTCCCAAGAAAAGGACTTTAGGTTGAGAAACACCAGGATAGATGCCTTGAGAAGTAAATGGTGGTATCCTAAACAACCCACTACCTACAATACTGCCCTTAGCATCTTTTCCCAGCAGGAGCAGCAGGAGCAAGTGTGACAGATGAGCTCCACCCCTTCCTGGTCACCATGTGTCTACAGCAAAGGGATATAGTCTAAGACATCTGTTATCCTGATGTAGGTTATCTACCAATCATCCTTTGAAACACAACCCAGCAAAATCAAAACAAAAATTTTTTTAAATGGCATTGCGTTCGTTCGCTTTTAAACTATGCACCTCTGGCATGCTATCGATGAAATCGCCTCTAGATCGCACCCATTCTTCTACAGTGTAAGTGCAATATAAATAATTGTTTGGATGTATTCTTCAGTAAATCACAAGGAAAGGACTGTGCAGTTCCCATAGAGATGTGACTATTTTCCAAACATTTCCTGCCCTCAGTTGGTTCAGTCTGTACACGCCAAACCCATAGATGCAGATGCCCAGATACACCATAAACTGAAGCAGCCGCTGGGTGAGCACAGCAAAGTGTTAAGAATATAAGCTAAAAGGGAAATACAGTTAATTGAGTAAGCAAGTAATTACCACTCTCCCGCAAAAAGGGGAGAAGAGACTGAAGGGACCCAAGAAAAAAATGAGGCAAGTAGAAGACATAGAGCAAGACAACAGGCTTCAACTCACCAGGCCCCAAAATTAAGTGTTCTGGAGCCTGGAAAGATGGGACATAGGACAGAAGGCAAGTTATGAATAATTCCATCCATGAGAAACATAGTTTGAATTAAAAGAAAGTTAAGCTTTTTTAAAAAGGGTGTGCAAGGCTAACACCAGTCAAAACAAAGTGTAAACTGCTGCATAACTACGGTGACAGTGGGCTCTGAGCAGAGGCCTGGCACTGGGAAAGAGCATCTCTCTGCATCGTTAGGATGACAGTCCGCAGCTCGGACGGCAGCTCGCGATCCCCGAGCAAACGCCCACAGGCTTCAGAACAAACAGACAAATCAGCGATTAGACATGTCCACATCCAAGTTCATCTCTCAGTGATTGCTAGGGTAGATGGAGGGAAGCAGTAAAAAAATATGAATTTGAAATAAACTACCGACCAACTTTAACCTAACAGAACGCACAAGCTTTTCAAGGGTCATAAATAAGGGCCCCAGAGATCCACATGCACACACGTCAGCGTTCTCTGACAGCATGGCGCTACTTCAGATGCCAGGAAAAGAAATATCCCAATATCCACATTGTTTAAGATAAGTGACACGGATAGCATTGACTCCTGGAGCAGGAAAGAAAGCAAAATAGCATCTGGAAGATTCTGAAGTGATTGAAAGGGAAACCCCGGGCTTGAGGTTACCTCAGCTGAAGAGCACTGGCCTAGCTTAGGCATGGCCTTGGATCTGTTTCCCAGAACCAACAGAGGAGGAGAGGGGAGGGAGAGGGGAAGGAAGGTGTTTGGCTAAAGCAGAATCTGTGAACATTTTATCACAACACAATCCTGTATCAGGCCGGGTGGTGATGGAAGCACGCTGTGCACCCGGGAGGCAGAGGCACGCAGATCGCCGTGAGTTCAAGGCCGGCCTGATCTCCAGAGTGGGTTCCCTGACAGTCAGAGTTACAACAGAGAAATCCTGTATCAAGGGGGGGAAAAAGGGCACGGAGTCAACAACCCAACTCTCTTTTCAAGAAAGTGAGAAAAATATATTTCAAAGCATCAGGCTGTACTCAGTAAGTCTATATAACTTTGCCCATTTAAAATAAAGGAATCGGTCAGAAGCAAAGGATAATAAGGACTCATCCAATACTGAAAAGGAACTGGGGAAACTGGAAGGAAAACAATAACGAGGTTGAGCTTGAAAGCCAAGGAGAGCTAGTTAAAGCAGATCCCTGGGACAGCTGACCAAGGGCAGGCCTCCATCCTGAACGGAGGGGGCACAGACACAGAGCACCGTCTGATAGAGAACGGCTGCCGCGCCACGCGCCACGTGGAAATGAACGCCGGGCAAAGGTGCATAGGCCTGCAGAGGATCCGAGACGGTGCATGCTCCCCTGAAAATGGCGTCTCTGCTTGTCACCCTGAACGATGCCCCAGCCCAAGGGCTGGGTAGGGCGAAGAGCTGGTGTTCCAGTTACCCTGGACGTGCTGACGTCTGTGTCGAGAGACATAAGAAAACTGGATTACAACTTGAGTGTTAACAATGAGTGTCTTAGGCTACTGAAATCCTGGAGATTTTTGGCAAGGAGCTCATTTTGTTTATAGTAAAACAATAAAGCTATTTTTGCAGCATTTATCTTCGCATTAGAAAGCCACGCTGTTGAGGGTGTGGACAGTGAATTGAACACATTGTTGTGGTGGAATTTTTCTGGAATCTAATTTGACAGAAGCTATTAAAATTTAATATGTGTGTGTATATACTGACTGGGAGTCTGATCTTGGATAAAGGCTGATATTAATATGTGAGAATGTGCCGCATAAGGTTGTGCAGCTGTGAACTCTCGGACGAATCGCTTCCCCGCCGGCCACTGTGGATCTGTGTGCTTTACAGCAGTTTTCTGGCATTAAGTGAGTGACCCGAGAGATGCTTCCTCCTAGTTGCCATCTCCGGGGGCCAGCAGTGGGGCTTGAAAAGATAAAAGGATTTTTAGCAGAAGAATATTCTTAAAGCCCGGGGGGGAAATATGAGGAGAGGGGAAAGAAGGCAGGGAAAAGTAGAAAAAAGAAGTAAAAATGCAAAAGGAAGAAAAGAGAAAAGGCAAAGGAAGGAAAAGAAGAGGTGAAAAAGGAAATTCAAGTCTGTGAAATACTATGAGACAATCTAAAAAGAATAAGCTGGATCTGTTTGAGTTGACCTTGAGAAGGTCAGAATCAAACAGCAGAGCAAATGACATAAGTAAACTCTGCCTCCTTTTCTGCTGTAGGAAAGAAAACATCCTGCACATGTGTACATACAGTTCACGACCACAAAGAGAGCTGGAAGGACGCATTCCATCTGGCTGATGGTGTGGAACAACAGCATTTCTGTAGACCTCACGCCCAGCATCCTAGGAATGATGTTGGGGTCAGGCACCCAAGGGATGCAGCAGTGGCTGAGGTACCTGTTAGATGTCCATAGGCCATGAGATCCAGGATGCTGGGGGGGGGGGTGGCTTTTAGCATGCCTTCTGGGTAAGTCTGGGAGCAGGTGCTCTGCCAGGTGTGATGAGATGTAGACAAAGAGTGTGGGCTTGCACATGAGTGTGAAGGACTGACTGGCTATCGCTTGCATCAGGCACTCATTAACACCTATCTTCAGGAACCCCTACCCAGGCTGCAAATGGTCTTCCTATTGCTCAACACCGAGCACATTCAAGGCACCCTCACTAGAGCCAATGTTTATGAGAATCACATCTCAAGTTCCTATAGGTGGGGGAAAATCAGTTTTCTGCTTTTGGTGTTTTAACTTTCTTGCCACCTTTTGCAGATGGGGCAGAGAGGGATGGAGTGAGTTCTTGGCCAGAAGTTTTTCAAAGTGGATCCCCAGAGACGGTGCAGCTGAAGAGTAAAGAAAGCAAACCTGAAATGTGTTCACGGCAGCCTGGAGCAATTTAAGAGAGAAGCGGAGGGGGTTTGCCGGAGAACTAGGCATGGAAATTATTTCCCCCTTTAATGCAGATGGATGAAAATGAGAGGACTACAGTCCCAAGAGGAAATCCAACCAAATGGAAAGTTCTCTTAGCATTCCCAGCAAGGAGACATCTTTTTTCCAGCAAATAGATGTGTGCATATGTGTGTGCAAACAAGTCAGAAAGGACAAAAGAAGTGCAGGATAAAGCTGGTATTTTCCCCTCCCGTGCAGAAATGCACATCTTTGTTGGTTCATATATGAATCAGTTCAATGCAAATGACACACAATGCTCTGTACCTGGCTTTTTAAAAATTAGGATCTTCTTTCCTGAGGTGAACTCTAATTTATTGAGCCAGGTCCCTACTGAGGACATTGGAATGTTTCCAGTGGTCTGCTAGTGTACAAACTACGCTAAAGTCAGTATCTGTGAATATATTTCCAAGGCCCCTTTACATCAGAGAGTCGAGGCTAGGACATACAGCATGCTTGTAATGGCCAGTTTTCTAGGTCAACTCCTGGAAGAAAATAGGAAATGTGTTCAGGATCCCCCAAAGCAGAATCTTGGCCTTTCCACAGCTCAGTTCCGGGATCAGGACTGTAGGGGATCCTACGCTTCTCTAAGCCTCCTCCGGGAGAGGTGACATTCAAAGATGCCTTCACTGGGTTATGAAGGAAAGATGATTTATCTTTCAAAAACAAAAGCCATTCTATCCTCTCCACACATGATTTAGGAACATAAAATTGAAGACTTGGAAAGTGTCCATCACAAAGGGGCTAAACCCAGAAAGACTGCAGAACCTGGACTAGGGATCCCCGTCGGACATGCTGAGAGCTCGGCCACCACCGCGGCTAGAAATCTGAGTGGGTGTCAGACCAGAGATGTGAACTTCCGTAACACGTCGAACTGCTAAAAATTCCTGGGACATTTCCTTCCCCAGTCAACCGTCACAGAGCGGAGCTGTTTCTGACAGGTTGGAGTTCCGAGAAAGCTGTGCGAAGGCCTTCACCTTGCAGGTGCACGTGTGGCACCCAAGCTGAGTCCCTGAGGACGGTCCAGCAACAGTCCATCTGTGGCTCAGGTTGGCACAGTCAGAGGACAGGAGACAAAACTCAAGCATGCCCGGCTGCGGGAGAGAGGGGATCTGCCAGGCCCACTCCATCACTCCTTCAGGACAAGGTCACAGGGACGCAAGGAGGTGACAGAAAAGGTCGAAACAAAGGAAAGGCCACCTAACAGTCATGACCTCATTTAATTCCTGAAGAAGGGGGCGGGGACATTGTTTCCATTCTATTAACCACATTCCAGAGAAATCGGAGAATAATGGAAGAAAAAAATCCCCCTAATCCCATAATTGAAACAAAACTATTGTTTCCACATTGGCACTTACTCCACCCTGACATGATTTGTTATTATTTTTATGAAATTACAGAGTAAGTGGTACAATTTAATAGCCTCTGTTTTAATTTTCCTTAATCATTGCAGCAGACTTGCTTCCCAAGCTGCCGAATTCTTCAGAATCATCACCTCCCACACATGACCCGATCACCTCCGTGCATTCAGCTTCCCTGGGCCAGCCCTTTACAGTGAGCATTTCCCTTGCTCTCTGCATTCTATTTCTGCCTTGGTTTAGGTAGAATTACAATTTCGGATTGTTTTAGTAAGATAAATAACCCCCGTGGGTAGCAGGCGAAGGACTGAGAGAGGCAGTGAGAACGCACAGTGGCTCTGAGGTGCCCTCAGGAACTTGGGAATGAGAACCTGTTGAGAGTTGGCTGTAATAACAGACCCGTAATTGGCCAGCGCGGCATTCTGAGATTTTATGCTGGAGGGGTCAGGGCAAAAGAAACTGTATTGAAGGCATCCGTGTAGTTAAAGACGTGGCAATCAAAGCAGGGTGAGCGCTGACCTGCCTCTAGCTTCTCAGCACTATTATTAATAACCCCTCTCCATCCCACTCTCAGAGCTGCCCAGTGGAATCAGGTGAAAGAGGTAATTTTTACAGAGACTCAGGATGGACCTGGTTCCATGTCAAGGACAAGCTAGCAAAAGTTTGAAGGATCCTGCTCCCTCAGCTAAAGACTGGATGTGGAGTCCATTTTGATGCAGCTGCTTCAGCGTGGCAGGGTCCCAGGAGGGGCAGCTGGAGAGTGTGAGCTTTGAGGTGTGGGCACCATCCCCCAGCCAGAGTCAGGAGCCACAGGAACACTTCAAACCTTCCCTTTCAGGCCAGGAACCCTCAGGCTGAAGGTTCAGGGCTCCCCATCTGGGGAAGTGGAGACTCACCAAACTGTTTCCTGAATTTTCAGATGACCTCACACTTACAGAAATGCTGTCAACCTGTCACCAACGACTGTGACATCACGGAAAGCAAAGGAATATGGTATGCAACTGAGAGTTCAGTGATTCATTATTACCAAGTGAACGCAGAAACCAGCAGACCCCAGAGCAGAGGGAGCCACTTCTTCATACCCCATTCCTGATGGGCGTTTTCTTTCAGACTTTCTATGCAAATCCATGTCTCCAATTAACCCTCGAGGCGCCCAAACAATCCGGAGCAGTTGTTGCTGTCGTTGCTGTTTTGCTTTTAGTTGAATAGAAGTCCAACCTAAGAGTTTGGAGAGGGTTTATTTATTTCAGTGGGTTTTAGGTTACAATCCTCTGTGACATCGATATCGTATTGTGATGTAGGTGAATTCATGAAGCAAAGTGAGAGGCTTTGTCTGTCATCTGTCTGGGCTGTTTAGCTGTGCCAGGGTCACTGTCTTCCTTCAGCTTGGCGTAGGATAGCCTTTAGGTGTGTAGACCTGTGCACTCACCATCCTAGGAAGGAACTGAAGCCCAGCCTCCTCACCCCCTCCCGGCCTCTGTTTATGACCCACGTCCAGCGGCTTCACCCTCAGAGAACACCAGTCATTGAGTTCAGTGGCCACAGGCACATAAAGGACTCTGTAAATACAAATGATAGGAAATCCTCAGCTCTGCTAAAGACACTTTGCAAAGACCAGAGTAAACAGCGAAAGCACCAATCACGTGGCTCCAGGCATTATTTTTAGACCATCCCTCATGGCTCAGAGCATACGTGCAAGATGGGAGAGGTGGTGTTGGCTGCCAGTCATATTCCATTTTGGTCCCCTCAGCCCCGGAAAGTACTAGATCCTTGATTGTTTGGCTAAAAACATCCCAGAATGGATTTTTACCGTCAGCTGCTCTTGATCTTTTATAATTTCCTGCATTTGCTGTTGCCTGGCATTCCTGACCTTGATAGGAATATTCAGACAAAACGACTAGCCTGTGAGCTGTGGCTTTGTCATCGGCAGCTTCAGCCACCTTGGCGGCAGTCCCTTCCCTTTGCAACCATGGCTACAGGAAGTCAAGGCTGTGCGGCCACCCTGCTATGGCTGAGCGGTGGCCTGGAGACCATCCTTCCTCTGAGTCTCTGTGTTCCTGCTAAGCACTGGGTGGTGAATAGTGTTCTCTGTAAGAGCTCTGCAGAGAACTCCTGACACAGTACGAAGATCACCTGAGTGGTTTAAATGCCACTGAACATGTTATGTGTGTTGGGAGCCGAGTTGAAACGCCATTACAAGATGGCGCCGGTTTCCTGCTTCCAGGTTCTTCTTGCTCGCATTTGGAGTAATTGCTCACATTTGGAGTAAACAAGTTACAGCACAGGCGCAGGAGAGCAGTCCTTGCCGCCTCCCTCCATGCTAATGAGGGTCTGGACGAGTATCCAATCATTGACGGTCACGTAGCCCTATGCTCTATATAAGCAGGGTGCTTTTTACAATCAGGGTCTTCGCTAACAACACTTAATTGAACGGCTGTCCTCAATAAAGCGTAAACCAGAAGAATCCTGTGTGCGGCGTCTTCCTTGCAGGCGAGGCGGGCGTCCACATATGTGTGCAAGTTCAACTTAGGGGAGAGGGATGGATGAAGACCGGCTTTACAAATTCTTTGACTGCCCAGCCCCAGGCCTGACATGCAGCACTTTCAGTGCAGAAGGCTCAGACGGCAGTAACTGGACTTCATGGTTTATGCCCTCCGAAGCAGCTCAGGCTCAGTCCTCCTGACACTTCAAAGTGCCTCACCATGAGTGGTGCTGCACAGCACTCTCTTCCCAGCAGAACAACCATATCCCTGGCTCCAGCTGTGTCTGCCTGGGGAAGGCCTCACAGCTGGCCTGTTGACTGCTGACATTCCCTCCTAGACGGAGTGAGTATGGAGGGTCACTGGAACCCCACCTGAGTGTCCAATCACCCCTCCCAGCCATGCATATGCCATCCTGCCCTACCCACATGGGGCTTGGGGTCTTAGGGAAGGGAGAGTACATAGACTCAGGAAGACTTGGCGAAGGGAGCTCCATCTACATGACTCCCAGGAAGCCATCATCCCTGAGTGGAGACTTCCCAATGTATCTGCTTTGGAATCACCTGTGTTCCCATCAGTAATCCCTCATCCACACTTGTAAAGATGCACAATGAACTCTTTGCTTCCCCAGGGAGAACTGGGGTGGGATTGCACTTTGGTTTCTCTTGGAAACTTTGGGAGGGAAAAAATTCAATAGTCAACAGATTATCTCTCAACAGAGAGAAGACAGATTATCTCAGTCAGGGATCACCATTATCCTGGGGGTGGTGTTTGAAGGCCCATGTGTGCCTAGAGCAAGAGATCCATGTCTATAGTTTCTGTTTATACCCGTGACAAAGTTTGATTTATAAATTAGGCACAGAAAGCATTTAACAGCAAAAAACCGATGATAAAATACAACACATAACAATATATTGTAGCAAAAATGATCTGAATGTGGCCTCTCCATCGTTCTCAAAATATCTATTGTGCTGCAGATATCAGCAATGCCTGCATTAATTTTGTCTCTTAACTTACTAAGAGGTAAAGTTTAACCTTCACAGATGGCCCCACACAGTACTAGCCGGAGGAAAAATCAGAAGCATAATGTGTGGTTTCTACGACACGTAGATGGCTTTCGCGGCGTGTAAAGTCGGAAATCATACATCACACTCTCCTAACCCAGGGACTTTCTGTACTTACAACAGGAGGAGCAAGGCTTAGCCCTGTCCTAGAAAATCATCCTCCGTACTGCTCCAGCCCTGACTGTGCAGCGTGTTGTCTGCACGTGTGGACTCTCGTTCCCCACAACTGGGGCAATGACAAACCGTGAGATGAAGGAAGGTAGAGGACTCCTGTTTCTGTTCCTTCCCCGACTTGCCAAATCCCCAACCCTTATGTTCTGTTCTGTAGTAAGTTAACATGGCTGCGGGTACTGAAAAAGAAGAGAAACATTCATTTATTCCTTGCTCTCCGTTTCGATTCTTCTAGTAGGAGAGGAGGCAGGACTGAAGCAAGGTACACACACCTAGTTCATTGCACTGTAGTCTGATAGTAATTACTGAAACAAAACACAGGAATACCCATTTCCATTAAAGGCGGACATTAACACCCCATCAAAGTCCGTAACTTCTGCTAACTTCAAATGCATATGGCATAGACTCCTTTCAAAGGCCACACCATAGTATTTTCTAACAACCACTTGTGCAATTATCCTGAGCACGAGGAACCTGGGATATGATCTCTGACCAGGACACAGAGCAGGGACCGCTGCTTGGTGGTACTGGAGTCCGTGATGCTAGCCCTTCAGTCGAAAGAGAAGCAAGCTAATCACATTGTCCTCAGACAGCATCATTGCTTTTGAAGCCGGTTTTATGTTAACTGAATCTCCCAATGGCTGTAACAGCTAAGAAAAACCCCAGAAAGGCTCATTTTCATTTCTGTGGCTGGAAACACAATTTCAGAGCTTGTTTTACTTAGCATATCAAATCATCTTTATGACTCAGAAATTTTCCTCAACCCGTTAAGAATTTTTAAAGGAACGGTGCTTTCGTCTTTCCTTCCCAAAGGGGGAAAAGAAGCCTTAGAAAGCAGGCATTTAGCAAGTTCATTCAGTGCCACTCCCAAGAGAAGTACCAGAAAATACTAAAGAAGTGGTATGAAATCGTCTCCAATCTCTTATAAGTGTTGAGTATTCTGAAATTTGATGCAGACTCATCCATATTCTTGTTAATGAGATTCTGCGTTAATGTCAGACTTCATGGAGGTTCATCTACGCCAAACTCAAGAAGGCCCAGGCTTCCTCTCAATCTGTGGCTCCCTTCGGCCTGACTCTAGACTATCAGGTATCCGACTGATGTCATTTGTGCAAAATTCCAAACAATGTCTCCTTTAACATAAATCCAGGATCTGAAGTTTTTCTTTCAAAATATCTCTTCAAAATAACTAGGCTTTTTTCCTTCTCCTGCCATCAACTTTCTGAGCTGAGGGCCTTCTGTGCTGGGGGCTGGGATGAGGGAGCAGTCACTCAACCACCAGCTTTAATTAACCACCAGCAGCTTATCTAATTATCCCTGCTTCGCAGCTGCTTTTGAATGACAATAAACTTTGACCAAATTCACTACCCTTATCTCTAAAGGCCACTTTCTCCTAAAATAACAAAACATCAACTACCAACTGATTTTAAAAGACTAAAGCATTTGTGTGTCAGATATCTTGGATAATTTAATAAAATCCAGCATGTGGGAAGAGCTGGCCACCACACGTGACAACCAGATCAGGCTGCGAGTACCACAGTACTGCTAACACGTGCTGCACTGGAGTCTGTCAGCCCCTGAGTGGCTGCATCACTTGAATGCATCAGATCGGGAAAGCGAACAATTAACTCCTTCTCCTCCCCACAAGGTTATCAGTGGCTAAATGTATCTGGATGGTGGATGGACAGAATCATGTCACACCACAATAGGCCAGGGGCTCTAAAATTCTATGTGCAAAGTCCTTCCCAGAAAGGAAGCTGTCCTGTCGCCCTCTGTGTGGACGTTCCCTGAACCGAAGCCCTGGGAGCTGGCTCTGTTCCAGGCAGCCGGTAAGCAGCAGCAGTGTATACCCAGCACAGCTGGAGAAGCAGCACAGAGACTGCTGGGAAATCTGACTCTATCCACATCTCTGTCTACTCGTGTAGGCCTTGGGATCTGGTCAACGGTCCTGTGTCATACAGCTTTCATCTGAAGATGTGTGTCACAAACACTGAATGTCACATACTCCACCAGACAGCTTCTCAAGTGGCAGTGTAGAAACATGAGGTGTGCACCCCATTGTGGCTCTACCACAGGCTCCCATTTGATCTCTGAGTTTAATCATATTATGCATAGGCCTATCTAAATGAATAAATATCTACTTACCTGTCCTACCCCAGGTCAAAACAATGGCTTTCAAATCTTCAATTGACTCCCGTGCTTTCCCTGTTCCCAAACTTGCCCTGTGTCCCCCTACATAAGTTATTCTCCATAAACACAAAACTAGAATTCTACAACCACCTGTTTAACACGATACATCAGGCAAATAAGTCCGAACTTTCTGTGACCGCAGAATCCTCACCCAGAGACAGCATCCTGCTCACTTTGCATCTGATGGTTCTGGTTTAAAGGGCCCCTGTCCTCTTTAGAATCATCAGATATTCATGTCTGATTTCTGCCCAGAGACACTTGTCCTGTTTGGTATTCCTTGCTGTGTATGTCTCCATGGACGCCTCTCATACCCGTCAGTTCTCATCTAACATGTCAGCACGGAGCCACCGACAGCCTGGAAGCCCCAGATCTGTGACCTTCTATTCTGTCATCTTCACCTTCTGCATTGCACTGTCACTCTGACGTTATTGTGCCCTCCCTTTATTTATTGTTGGATATTCCATCGAAATCTGAACTCTGTCTGGGTAAAGCAGGCGTAAAATTCACCTGTTGAGTCTTGGTGCTCTGTACCACAGTCCTACCCCTCAGATGATCTCATCTCCAGCTAAAAATGCATCTAGTCCTCTGTGTGGCTTCAAGAATCCACTTTGTCTAGAATTTTCTTCACAAAGACCAGATTTTAACTCGCACTGCATCTGCGATGGAACTTGGTGACTTGCCTCCAAGGCGAGCCTTGAACGTGGGAAAAAAGAAGCCTGGGGATACCAAAAGTAGCTTCAGTATATTTGTCTCTGCCTTCCATGCTCTCTCTAGCCATCCCTAGAATCCAGAATTGGTGGAGACCCTAGACTATGGGTAGACTGCAGGAGTCCTTTCTGTCCCAGCCGCCCCACTCAGATCCTCCCTTCCAGCCTCATGCAGCACCTGAGTCTCTGTGTATGACCCGATAGACAAATACAAAACTCAAGCTGAAGAATGGAAAAAAATCCTTCCCACCTACAATGAACTCCAAAAATTAAATTGACTTAACTTCTCAAAAGATGAAGTACGAATGATCAATAAATATTTCAGAAATTGTTCAGCATCCTTAGCCATCAGGGACATTCAAATTGAAACTGCTCTGGGATCCCATCTCACCCCAGTTAAGAAAACAAATGTCGCAAATGCTAGTGCAGATGGGGGCGGGTGGCGCGTACATGCTCCTGAGATGAAGGTAAACTGGTGGCACCACTATGGAAATCAATATGGAGATTTCTCAAGAAACTAAAAATAGTTGGGCAGTGGTGGCACAGGCCTTTAATCTCAGCACTTGAGAGGTAGAGGCAGGTGGGTCTCTGTGAGTTCAAGGCTAGCCTATTCTACAGAGTGAGTTCCAGGACAGCCCCAGTTACAACAGAGAAACTCTGTCTCGAAAAAGAAGAAGAAGAAGGAAGAGGAGAAGGAGGAGAAGAAGAAGAAAAGAAAGAAAGAAACTAAAAATAAACCACTATAAGATCCAGCTACATCATTTCTGAATAGCAGTGTTCACTGCTGTACTATTCCCAACAGCCAAGATAAGGAACCAGCAGATTCCAGTTAAAGCAATGAATAGAGAAAATGTGGTACATGTAAACACTGAAATTTTATTCAGTCATAAAAGGCTGAAATATTCAGTCATAAGAAGAATGAAAACATGGCATACTTGGGAAAATGAGTGGAACAGAGACCATTATGTTAAGCAAAATAAGCCAGAGACAGAAAGACAAATGCCATATTTTCTTTAATATAAAGAATCTAAATTTAAGCTTGTACACACACACACACACACACACACACACACACACACACACACACACACTGAGAGAGGAGGAAGAAATCTATGGAGAGTTATGGTATAAAATAGAAGGCAATGGAATACATGTGTCATTAAGGCAGAAGTAGGGACTATTTGGGGGATGAATAAGAACAGCGCAAGAGGAGATAAGAACTCAGAGTAATTGGAATTGTGTGTGTGTGTGTGTGTAAAATTCCACAACGAAGCCTATTACTTTATATGCTAAGTTTGAAAAATTAGAAAATGGAAAAGGCAAAACTACAGGCTCAAAAGAAAGCATCCATGTCCGATGCCAGGAAACAGGCTCTAGTGCTCTCTTCAGGACAAGGACAGAGGAAGCCTAGAGTGCATAGCTCACTGTGGCAGTCCACTTTTTGTTGCCATGACCAAATATCTGGAAAAATCGACTTAAAGGATGAAAGGTTTATTTGGGGTCCATGATTCCACTGTTACTGGGCCTGTGGTGAAGTAGAACATCACGGCAGGAGAGCACACAGAAGAGAGCTGCTCACTGAGGCATCCAGGGAGCAGAGAACAAGAACAAGGAAGAGTCTGGGGACAAAGGCAAAGTCTTCAAAAATCATGTCTCCAGTGATCTACTTTCTCATAGGCCACAGATCTTAACAGCCAGTTCAGCTATGATCTCATCACCAGATTAACCTATTGATGTAGTGGTGTCCTTATCCAATTACCTCTCACTGGTACCACCACTTGGAGATCAGGCCTTTAACATATTTAAACCGTAGCACTGCCAGCAAATCCACCTGTCCCTAGAAAGACTTTTGTAAGCCTCTGGCCTGCATCCACCACCTACATCTTCCAAGTCAGGAGGTGAGCTAATTTCTTGGCTGAATCAATTCAATAGAAAGCCAGAAAGGGTCTGATAGCCATCTAATTTGAAACCACTGTAATATGCCAATCCAGAAATTTTGGTCCACAATGGAATCCATGACTTGAAATTTGTTTCCAGTGTCTCAGAAACCAGGTGTGCAGAACACCGCGCGCTGTCGGGGGAGTTGTCTATACAATAACGGAGCAAGCTCTTAAAACCTTAGAATCCAGCTTGCATAACAGACTCTTAGGTGAGTCCCAGGGCTTCCACTTGCAGGCAGGATATATGGGAGCCCAGCTCCCTAGATCCTAGCCATGGCTTTGTCCCTGACTCCAACGTGGTTTGTCCTTTTTCCATATCTCCACATCTGTGACAGTGTATTTTTACCCTAGTCACTTCCAACATTGGTTTCAGCCTGATTGTACGGTCAGACTTGGTAGTTACAATCAGCTCTACTGCCACCTCCTCCACGAGATCATTTGACGATCGTGTCTAAACTGGTCCCCATCTTATCCTCTGTCGCTGTACTCTGTTTCCTCTGAGTGCTTGTCCCAACCTATGATGACTCATCTGCTACCTGCTGACACCCCACCCTCAAAACCCATTCCCCCTCAACATCCTCACTGCCACCTTCCAGGGACCCAGCTGTCGCTGGCACAAAGCAGATTCTAGCTTGGGTGAATCAGCGCCAGTTCCTCCCTGCAGATGCAATACCTGTGGCCTGGAGAAGTGTGATCTAAAGTCCTTCCCATTTTACTTGAAAAGCAGGTGCCCAGGACAGCTGTTAGGAAACAAAGGTATTCAAGGGCAAGAACCTTTCAGATACAACATTGCTGATGTTTATACCAAAGGAGAAAAGCAGGATGCTAGGACCACCATTGAGTTAAACTCACTACATGAGACAACTGAAGCTGAACATCAAAATTAAAGGTCCTGTCTGAGCTATTTACCTGGTGGGGAACATTAATATTTGGGCCATATTTGTCTCTAAGGGATAAAGGGTCGGTAATATGTGAAAACAGCTTTATATTTGTGTCAAATATAACATGATGAAATTCCAGTTGCATTTTAGCTTGTTTACCATCATGAAGCCTGTCCTTTGGTCCTTGGGTGATATTCTCTAGCATAACATATGTGGGTTTAAAGGGATGTACACTGTATGGAAACAAAAGTGAATTCTTCACCATAAGAGAAAATATTCCTAGTTGGAAGGTTGTGAGGAATAAAAAGTGGGAAGTCACTAAGACATTGGCTACTTAAAGAAAGAAAGCACACATCACTAATTCCCTCACATTTCTATTTATTAGTGTGCTTGCACATAAACGTTAGTGCAGAAATCAGAGGAAAACTTGAAGGAGTCAGTTCTCTCTCTTCTACCATGTGGGTTCTAGGAACCAAGTCCAGGTCGTCAGGCTTGGTTGGCATCAGGCACCTTTACCCACTAAGCCATCTTGACAGTTTAGTATCACCAGTTTTTTAAATCTTGGTAGTAACCTGGGACTCCATAGCTCGGTGCCCTGGAAAGGAGCTCTCGACACCGTCTCATCCCACCTGGGGTGAGGACGGAAGTGAAGAGTCGGTGGTTCTCCATCTCAGTGGCTCTGAATGTGATGAGAGCTGAGACAGAGGGTGTGGGGTAGCCTTTGCTACCATTCCTGTATTTTGATCACTGTCCCAAGACCTGTTCACAGGTCTCAGTGAAGACCTGACATGGTATGGACATGAACAGAGTTTCCCCATCCCGATGCTACGTAGCTCTGGACAGCCTACACTGAAACCTTAAATTAGTCTAAATAAGGATCACACCCCACTCGTCCCTCCTCCTGGCCTATCACTTATGGAAAGCATGATGATCTCACAGGATCCATGAGTGAGAAGATAGAGCCACATGAGCAAGACATCAACTATGGACAGCATAGAGCTTGGTATTCATCGCTGCCCTGTGAAACAGTCCTCTGGGAATGATATGCCCTCCTCTTGCTCTTCGTCAACCTTCAATTCTGCTCTCAACTCCAAGGCCAGTACACAAAGGAAGTCTACTTGAGTCAGAAGACTAAGGGTGTAGCCTCTGGGAGGTCAGCAGGTCAACGAGCCTCCAGGGCCCACTATGCCATTGGCAGGCCCTGTGCTGTACTGGCCAAGGCACCACCCTCTGTGGTTTTGGAGCACGTTTGCCTCACATAGAAAACTTTGCTTCCTTTGCTCTTGGACTTTCCCCAGGCCTCAGCCCCTGGGAATGCAAATGCACAATAACAGGTGGAAAACAGAACGCTGCTCATGAAAACAACAGCTCTCCACAAGAGCCAAGAGCCACAAGCACATTTTAAACCCAAGTGGGTTACCACACAGACATGCAGACTTGTCACCCAAGTCAGAGGGCTATGAACTCAAACCGAGCCATGCTGAAGCTACATTACTATCCACAGCCTCTCTGAAGGCAGGCTGTGGATAGCCTTGGGTGGATCTTGTGGAAGCTGTCCATTCATTAAAGTTGGCCTCCTCCTCTGTCCATCTATCTGTGTGTTAGTGTATCTGTGAATGCCACATATATGTGAAAACAGAACTTAACTTGTAGGAAATGCCTTCTATCTACCGCAATGGATTTGTCCTCAGAATAACTACAGGTGGGGTATGATTACCACGCCCAGTACTTTTGGTTCAGTCTCAACATGTAGGGTTAAGAATGTCATCTTTCTGAGCAACACTTCCAACATTTCTAAGGTGGCATCTAAAACCAGAGTACGTGTTTAGTATTCAGGAAGCCTAGGGTTCAATTCCCCAGCACCCTATAAAAACAAAAACAGGAGAATAAACCAACATAAATATCAGAATATCTATATGGGTCAGTGTTGGGGAAGTTTATTTCTAATTTTGTCTATAATAATTGTTTTGTACATTGTTGGGAGAAGGGCTGCCTAAGACCTTAGTAGTTTGTATTATCTGCAGGTGTTTGTATTTATGTAAATCTGTGATTAAGACATTTGCTTCTTCATGACTTGCACCTGCTCACTGCTTTCTGGCAGAGCCATTGTGGTTCACTGAGATTTCTCTATGAAGAGCAAAGTTGTGTGGAGGAATTCTTGTAGTTCCTCTCCCATAGTCTCAGGCAGCAAGGAGAGAACACTGCCCTTGGGCCTTGAGTTCCCTACCATAAAGGTGACATAGCTGGGCTGCTAAAGGATTGTGGGATGAGACTAAGCTACAGATTTCCTTCATTATGCAAATAGGCCTTTGGATGAGAGGGAGGAGTTTTTGTAACACCTGAGGAGCTTCTGTGTCAATAAAAATAAACAATCGAGTCCACAGTATGGCGCTGGCCATGACAGGTGGTTCCCTCTGCTGAGGTCCAACAGGGTTTGCATCTGGGAAAGTGTCTCCTTGTCTTCCTTGAGGACTTAACTAACAGCAGCTATCTGCTACAGAGCAGATATTGTCATGAGCCCTGCCCACATGTCAGAAAGAGAGAACTACAACAGTATTGAGAACAGCATTCTCCTCTCAGATCAGTGAACGTAAAATGGAAGAAGATCAGTTTGAAACTCTTCACATGATTTTCACAGATAGCTTGGGTTGACACTCTAAATCAGACCCTAAAGAGACACTGGATCATACAGGCCACAGAGCCCTAGGCTCTCCCAATATCAGCCACACACTGGATCTTGGGCTTTTCTTAATACTCCTACAGTTATTTTGGTACCCTTAGAGTCTGAGAGCAAGAGGCCGCTCCATAAAAAGCATAAAGTGATTAAGTAAGCAAATAGAACTATTTTCATGCAGGTCAGTGAATTCCATGAGTTTAAAGAAGACATGAAAAATAGCTCAATGAACTTAAAGACAGTAAAAATCAATGCCTGAATGATGGCCAAGAAAACACGAATATATGGCTGAATGAAATGATGAAGACAATTCAAGATTTGGAAATTGAATTCAGTGAGGAGATAAAAAAATATTGAAGAGAACTCAAGACGAAATGAAGATGGAAGTGAAAAACTCAATAACCCAATTCTGAAACTCAAGGGGATCAAGTCGGAAATAGAACATCAGCACTTGAAGATAAAGCCGAGGGGTGGGGTCACTCAGACAAAGAACTTGGAAAGAATTAATGATAAGAATATGCAGACACAGCAGTCTACGGGGAAAAGACCAAATCTTTGAATCAAAAGCAGAGGTGAAGGAGAAGAATCCCAGACCAATGGCACAGACCAGATCTTCAACAAGGTCATAGAAGAAACCGTCGCCAAATTAAAGAAAGACACAGCCCTGCAAATATAAGAAGCACACAGAATACCAAATAGACAGGACTAGAAAAGAAACTCCCTGTGCCATATTGCAGTTAAAACATTAAGTATACAGCACAAAGAGAGGGTACTGACAGCAGCAAGAGGAAAAACAAACACCACACGTAAAGGAAAACCTATCAGAATAACAACTATTCCTCAAGACTAGCTAGAAGCCTAATCCAACAATGCGCTTCAAGTTCTAAAAACCAGGGATCCGAACCTAGACTGCTTTACCCAGCAAAACTGTCACAGTTGAAGGATAAAGACAAACTTCCATGATAGAAACAAGCCAAAAGAATTCATGTCCATCGGATCAGCCCTAGAGAGAATACTGGAAACAATACTCTGGACAGAAGAGAGGAAAAAGCATAGCTAAGAGACTGTAGAAAGCAAGCAAACTAAGATACAAACGTGGAAACCCAAAACAGAAGTACTAGCATAAACAGAAAAACTGATAGCTAAGAGCACACATCTTTCAATAACTTCATATACTGATAATTTGGATTCCACAAAAGAAACAGGTTAGTTAAATGGATTAAGAAACAAAATCTCATCTGTCTGTTGTCTAAAAAGAAACTCATATTACTCTCAAAGATAAAACCACCTAAAAGTGAAAGGATTTAAAAAAAAAAAAATTTCTAAGCAAATGACACCAAAAGCAAGCAGATGCCTCCATCCTAATATTTGACAAAATAGTCTTCAAACTAAAACTAATCAGAATAGATAAGGACAGGGAATTCATTATAATTAAGGGAATAGTTAATTAAAAAGTTACAATCCCAAATATTAATGCACCAAGCTCTGGTGCATCCAATTTCATAAAAAGTGAACTACTGGACTTACAAAGACACAGAGTAAATCCAAGCCAGTGATAGCAGATGATGCTGATACCACACTTCCCCTGAAGACTGTCATCTGGGCAAAAGATAAGCAGAGAAACCTCAGGATTAAATGGCATCTTACAGCACATGAACCTAACAGATATCTACAGAATACTTCAGCCAAACATCAAACAAAGTACATTCTGCTCAGCATCCCATGGACACTTCTATGAAATGGACCACATCCTCGGACACAAAACAAATCTTAATAATTTCAGAAAAATTGAAATAACTCCATGTATCCTATCTGACCAAAATAAAATAAAACATACAACCAACAGCAAGTGAATCTACAGTAACTAGACAAACTCATGGAAATTAAGCAACTACTGAATGATGAATGGGTCAAAAAAGAAACCAAGAAAAAAATTTTTTAAAAAATCTGGCACTAAATAAAAATGAAAACTTAACACAACAAAACCTCTGGGACACATTAAAACAGTCCTAAGAGGTAAATCCGTAGCCCTAAACTACTCCATTAAAAAATCAGAGCACAAATAAATGGCTTAATGGCATCACTCAGGAATTTGGAAGAACAAGAACAAACCAACCCAAACCCAGAGAAACAAAAACAACAAAAAAGTCAGAGAAAAAAGTGAACGAGAGAGCTGGAAGATGACTCAGCGACTGAGAGCACCGGCTGCTCCTCCAGAAGTCCTGAGTTCCATTCCCAGCAACCACATGGCGGCCACTACCATCTAAAATGGGATCTGATGTCCCTTCTGGCATGCAGGTGTGCATGCAGACAGAGCTGGAGGGAGCACAGGAGAGGTGTTGATATGTATTATACAAGAGAAGAAAACTAAATACATTTTAAATTTTATTTTAAAAAAACTAATCAATGTGTATCCCATATCCTTAGTCCATGTCTTTGAAATTAAACATTATCAGAGAATAACTGAAATGAAACAGTGTTAGAAATCTGGGCAGGAGGAAACATTCAACGTGCTGTGTAGCAAGCTGCATGATATATATATATATATAAATCAAAATAAAAGAAACGTGAACTAGAAAGAAAGAAAATAAGACAAAGAATCCATAAAGCTAAAGCTGGTTCTTTAAGAAGATAAATAAAATGGCCAAATCCTTGGCTTAATTAAGCAAAAGAAAGAAAGACATGACACCAATTAGCAAAATCAGAGATGAACAGGGAAACGTTACAACAGACATCAAAGAAACTCCAAATAATGTACAAGAACACTTAAAAAAAAAATTCAGCTTTCAAAGTTAGAAAATTTAAGCTCAAAAATATGAAAGAGATGGACAAATTCCCTGCATTCATCCAAACTACCAAGATGAAGAGCTCTAGGCAATTAATGACTGGTGAAAAAGAGAGAAACAATCTTCTCCAGGCACAAGCCCCTGAGTCACAAGCCAAAACACACATCTGAGCAACACGGAATGAACTCAATGAGTTAAGTGTGTGCCTGTGTATGTCAGTGTGTATGTCAGTGTGTGTGTATGTCAGTGTGTGTGTGTGTGTGCCTGTGTATGTCAGTGTGTGTGTGTGTGTGTGCCTGTGTATGTCAGTGTGTGTGTGTGTGTGTGTGTGTGTCAGTGTGTGTGTGTATGTGCCTGTGTATGTCAGTGTGTGTGCCTGTGTATGTCGGTGTGTGTGCCTGTGTATGTCAGTGTGTGTGTGTATGTCAGTGTGTGTGTGTATGTGCCTGTGTATGTCAGTGTGTGTGTGTGCCTGTGTATGTCAGTGTGTGTGCCTGTGTATGTCAGTGTGTGTGCCTGTGTATGTCAGTGTGTGTGTGTGTGTGTGTGTGTGTGTGCCTGTGTATGTCAGTGTGTGTGCCTGTGTATGTCAGTGTGTGTGTGTGTGTGTGTATGTGTGTGTGTGCCTGTGTATGTCAGTGTGTGTGTGTGTATGTGTGTGTGTGTGTGCCTGTGTATGTCAGTGTGTGTGCCTGTGTATGTCAGTGTGTGTGTGTGTGTGTGTGTGTGTGTGTGTGTGCCTGTGTATGTCAGTGTGTGTGCCTGTGTATGTCAGTGTGTGTGTGTGTGTCATGTGTGTGTGTGTGTGTGTGTCAGTGTGTGTGTATGTGTGTGTATGCCTGTGTATGTCAGTGTGTGTGTGTGTGTGTATGCTGTGTATGTCGGTGTGTGTGTGTGTGCCTGTGTATGTCGGTGTGTGTGTGTGTGTGTGTGTGTGTGTGTGTGTGTGTGTGCCTGTGTTGTGTGTGCCTGTGTATGTCAGTGTGTGTGCCTGTGTATGTCAGTGTGTGTGTGTATGTCAGTGTGTATGCCTGTGTATGTCGGTGTGTGTGTGTGTGTGTGTGTATGTCAGTGTGTGTGTGTGTGTGTGTGCGTGTATGTGTCTATGTGTGTCTTTGTGTGTATGTGTGTGTGTATATGTTGTTTGTTTAATGAATACAAGGTTATGAATTTGACAAAGAGTAAAGATGACACGAGTGATTTTGGAATGCTAGTTCCTCCTGTGCCAAGGTCAAGATAAATGGGTCCTTTGACTCCCCCTCGCCACATACCAGTAATCTATTCTGGAGAAGTGTCTGTCAGAGCTGTGCCCATAATCCCTATGGGCAGGGTCAGTCTCCATCCTTTTCTGAAATGAGGACCCTGCTTCATCAGGGCTAGAAGCCAGTGCTGGAAACTAATGAAGACTGTCTCCCAAGTCAGTATTCTCATGTGAGACACCCTAACCCCACACAGGCCACGTTCTTAACCCTACCCTATGTGTTCTTCCCCCATTTGGACTACCATGTAGTTTCTGAGGTCCACAAGCAGAGTTCATGGATTGACTAGGAGACAAAGCTCATTTCAAAGTCTGCTAAGGGCCCATCAAGGGAAAGACAGAAGGATGGCTGATGAAGGCCAGATTTGGACCAGCAGCCAATCTAAGGTCTCTGTAGCTTCCTTGAAAAGATAAACCCAGCAACGGGGAATGTGTGCTGGCAAACTGTATGCACACGCACACACACACATTCAACCTGCCTTACACCCAGCTGGTAATGCTTCGTTCTGGCTAAATTCCAGGAGAGTCCAGTATATGTATGCACGTCGACTATAACCAGGGGTGCTGTAAGAAGTAGATGGGGACCCCCAGATCTCAACTCTGAGAATAACTTCCCCTAAGCTGAAGGCTTCAGTATAACCCTGCTACAGCACTTGAAATATGATCTGGTTGTAGGGAACCTAGAGGCCTATGAAATCTTCCTCCTTCAAAATAGTCTCCTAATTTATAGAGTTGACATCTATTCAAGAGAAAAGGGTTGGATTTATTGCTGGTAAAATAGTAAGTATGTAACATGATACCTCTCCAAATCTCTGTATATATTTTTTATAGGCCGGTCAGTAATTGTCTCCAGCAATGCAGCTCTGACAGGTCAGGGGAAGACTCCCTGGCTGCCTGTGGGAGGGGAGAGTCCAAGGCCAGCCTGGCTGCGGGAAGACTTCAGGACACAGCAGCACCAGGAAGAAGCCATGGACTGTTCCACACAAGGCCCCAGAACAAGTGAATCAGGAAGCTATGGAGACAGACTGAGGTGGTGGACAGGGCAGTGGGGAGCCAGGGGCTTGTTCACAACAAACTCAGGAACCCTATTCTTACTCCATCCAGGCAATGACTGTCCCTTTGAGGCTTCCTCCTGGTAAATCGGGCACAATGGGGATCCCAAGGGTGAGTCACTCTGTCCCCAGCCTGGACTCTTCCCTTCATGAGCTTTGCCCAGACAGAAAATGGTAGCTAAAATAGGACTCCCCAGGGAGCTAAAGGCACCAATTCTATTGACCTGTCACCTTCAACCTTCATATTTTTTGCCTAATTTATGCTGAGAATCTGACCCCCATACTCCTCATCAAAGATGGGTATTCATCAAAGCCCCTATGGCTTCTACAGAAGACAACTCAGCCATGTCTCTGGGATGCTAGAGTTGCACTAGGGAAGTTGAGAGAGATATACGTGTGTCCCTGTAGCAGATGGAAGCTGCCATTGGCCTAGTCATCACACAGGTTGACATAAATTGACTGCTCTGGAAGGACAGCAGAAAGAGACATGTACTATGTAACACACTCTCCCGTGCTCCTTCTGGATGCAGAGAAGGCTCATCACAGGAGCTCATCCGCAGGCTGGTGTCTGGAGGACAAGCTAAGTTAATGGGCAAAAAGGGAGTAGCTCTGCATGGAAGCTTCCAGAAGGCACTGAGTTTCTAAGCTGAGGATAAAGCTGTAGAGCTCTTATATAAATGCTTACATATAATATGCGAATAGAAATACTTTGACATCTTCCTTTATTTTTATATCTATTTTTTTCTCTTGGCTTACTGCTGTATCAATGAGACTTTATTGAATAAGAGCAGATAAAATGGATACCCTTGTCTAAATACCAATTTTAGTGGAAATGCTTTGAGTTTTCTCCATTTGGTATAATGTTAGTTATAAGTTTGTCATATATGGCCTTTATTGAGTTGAACTATGATCCTTCTGTTCTACTGTCTCCAATGCTTTTATCATCAAGATACATTGGACTTTGTCAAAGGCTTTTTCTGCATTTTTGAGATGATCATGTGCCTATTAATTTGATGTACTGCTTTCATTGATTTGTAGATGTTAAATTATTCTTGCTCCCTGGAATAAAGACCAGGTGACTATGAAAGATCATTTGATGAGTTCCTGAATTCAGCTTGCAAGTGTTTGGTTGAGTATTTTTGAATCTATATTCGTCATTGAGACTGACCCTAATTTTCTGTTTTGTATGTTCATATCCAACTTTGTTATCAGAGTAATTAATGTTGGCTTCATAAAATGACTGTGGCAATGGTTCTTCCCTTTCTATTTGATGGGATATTTGAAGAATATTAGTGTTCCTTTCTAAAGCTCCGGTATAGTTCAGCATCTGGCCTGGGGTTTTGTGAGAAGGAGACTCCATTACTGTTTCAGTCTCCACAGCTGTGTATCTATTTGAGTTGTTTACATGCTCTTGGTTAAATTTTGGTCAACCAACTGTGTGTCTGGTAATTTTTCTGTTTCTTGCAGGTCTCCCAGTCTGTTAGAATATATATTTTCAAAGTATGTCTTAATAAGCCATTGGATCCCATTGGTATCTGTCGCAATATTTTCTTTTCATCTCTAATTGTATTGATTTCTGTCTTTATCTTGGTTGGTTTGGTTCAGTTTCTCAATCTTGTTTATCTTATCCAGCTCATTATAATTTCCATTGTTATTTTTGTTTGCATTTAATTACTTTCTTTGCTGATTTTATTATTTCTTTCCATAAACTGACTTGGGGTTTGGCTTGTTTTTGTTTTTCTAAGGCTTGAAGCATATTATTAGGTTATTTATTTAAGATTTTTTTATTTTTAATGTAGGCACTTACAGCTAGAAACCTGCTCTTAAATTGCATACCATAGGTTCTGATCTGCTACATATCAATTTTCTCTAAGTTCAAGGAATTTTAAAACATCCTTGTTCTATTTCAGAGGAGTTTTATGGCTGCTTAGAAAAATGTGTATCCTACAGGGTGGAACATGTTGACTTGATTTGATCCATAATATCATTTAATTCTGATGGGTTTCCTTCGTGATTGTTTTATGGAAGACCTGTGCCCTGCCATTTTCTCAAGCAAGAGGCCCTCTACCCAGATATGTCTAGATTTGTGTCGATTTGACAAAACCCACCAGTGCAAAGTCTTTCACTATGATTGTATTAAATACATTATCTATGCCTTTACTTAAAATTCTTTCCCTTTTGTGCTCATTATTCCTATATTTGATATTTTATTATTTTTATTTTTATTATATAGATCAACTCTATAAGGTCATTTTAGGTAAGAATATAATGTACTTCGAGCATATTTCCCCCAAACCCTTCTCGTCTACAATTCCTCCTCTCTTTCTCTCATTAGCCTTCTTTGATTCCCAGAAAATCTCCCTTTTACTTTCATATTATTGGTACATATATATCAGCACATTTTGTATATGTAATACCTAGGACCCACAAACAAGAGAAAACACATGTTATTTGTCTTTTTGAGACTGGTTTAATTTGCTTAATATGGCTGTCACCAGTTTCTTCCATTTTCTTACAAGTGACATAATAGTTCTTCTTCAGTACTAAAGAAATAGATTGACCGAGCTGTGCTCATAGTCTACGGCACTGGAATTCTTGGTCCCCAGTTCACGGCAGCTTTAGGAGATGCAGCCTTATTGGAGGAAGTATATCCCTGGGGACAGGCCTTGAAGTTTCAAAGACTCTCACCATTGCTGATTGGTCAATCTCTCTGCCTCATACTTGCAGTTTAAGAAGTGAGCTCTTGATGGGTGGTGGTGTCACACTCCTTCAATGCCAGCACTCTGGAGACAGAGACAGACAGATCCCAGCGAGTTCAAGGCCAGCCTGGTCTACAGAGTAAGATCCAGGACAGCCAGAGTTACAACAGAGAAACCGTGTCTCTAAAAACAACAAAAAAGAAGTGAGCTCTCAGCTTGCTGCTCCAATTGCCATGCCTGCCTGTTGTCCCCTCCTCCACTATTGACAGACTCTATTCCTCTGGAACCATAAGACAAATAACCTCTTCCTTCTCTGAGTTGCCTTGGTCATGGCATTTTTATAACAGCAATGGACAAATAAATAAAACTGTCTATAAGTTACATTTTCTTTATCTCCTCCTCTGTTGTCAGATACTGAGATCAGTTCAATAACTTAGCTACTTTGAATAGTGCCTTAGGAAACTTCGATGTGCAAATATCTCTGTGATATGCTGACCTGGAGTCTTTGGGTTAAATTACAAAAAGTGAAATAGCTTAGTTATATGAAAGGTCTATCTTTAGTCTGGAAAAACACCTGCATACTGATGTCTGGAGAGCTGGACTCGCAGTCCCACCAGCAGTATTTTAAGAGTTCCTTTTTGTCCACATACAGTTTTTAAATGTTAACAATCTCATACATGTATGCAGTGTGTTACCTTCTCTCGTCTCTCACTCTTGCTGATTTTCTTCATCATCCCAGCTAGTCCCTGCTCATACTTTCATGTTTTTATTTTGTGAAGATCCCATGTGGGTAGCCATAGCTGCTGTGTTCATGGTTGAAATGACCATGTCAGATCCAGGAGACAGCTTTTCCTAGAACCCCTCTCCAACATCTTCTTACAGTCTTTATTCCTCCTCTTCCATGATGCTCACCAGACTTTGGAGAAGGTTATACACACGCCCATCCAAAGCTGATGACTCAACAACAATCACTTATTCTTAGCAATGACCAACTATTGAGTCACTGCATTCACCATTGTCCACTGCGAAAAGAAGCACCTCTAACCCAGGCTGAGAGCAGCAGCAGTCTCAGGGTATGGGGTAATTTGATAACATGTGCATTTGGGGAAATGTCAGTTGTACATTCTCCCTAAAGCCTGTAAACTTCCCAAGTCACAGACTCTTGGCCAGCTTTACAGAATAGACACATATTCTCTCCCATGCATATTTCAAATCCAATAAGTATCCCCCAAATAATCATGCACTATTGCCCCAGTAGACTTATCTTTCTTTGCAGATGGATATTGTAACATAAAATGGCCACAGAGAAGTGAGGCCATTAATGCCTTTTCTTTCCTAACAGCCTTCAAACACCTTCTAGCACTATGAATGTTAGCCTGAAGAGAGGAAGTCCAGCTCAGTTCCAGCTTCATTTCTCTATGTCCTGAATCAAAGTGTATGGTGTTGTGGTGCTTTAAATGGGAATGTCCCCTATAGACTCATATAGTTGAATGCTTAGTCACCAGAAGGTGAAACTGTTTGAAAGGATTAGAAGGATTAGGAAGCGTGACCTTGTTGGAAGAAGTATGTCACTGCGGGAGGGGTGGACTTTGAAAAGCCCACACCAGGCTCAGTGTCTCTTTCTGCCTGCCTACACATGGACCAGGATATAAAGCTCTCAGCTACTGCCCCAGTGCCATGCATACCACCATGTTCCCTGCCATGATGATAATGGACTAAGCCTCTGAAACTCTAAGCAAGTCCCTAGTTAAATGCTTTCTTTGTGAGAGGTGCCTTGGTCATGGAATCTCTGCATAGCAATTTAACAGTGACTAAGAAAAGTGTCTTCAGAAACAGTTCTGGTGAGCAACTAAGAGCAATGTAAACAGCTCACTGGGAAGTACTATACATTTGACATTAGGCTTTTGGTTTAAAAATATGTGGCTTCTGAAGACATCATTAGCCACACATACAGAGTACATCCACTCAAACTTCTTTTCTTTTATTTTTAAATTATATTTTAGTTAGTTTATAAAGTATTACATTTTGTATAGTTTTTTTCATATGTTCTTTGTTTTGATTGACCCTCCCCACAACCTCAAACATTTCCCTATGCCTCCATCCCCATTTAAACCTTTCTATACCTGGTGCTCTCTCTCTCTGCTTCTGTATCACATGTATTTTCCTATCTAACCACAAAGACCTTTCTTCTCCCCTCCCCTACTCATGGCTCTTTCTTGCCCCCTGGCCTTTATGACATCCACTGGAATGTAAATGACTCTAATGTAATGGCAGAGCACATTCATCTTTTTGGATCTTGATTAACACACTATAATATTTTCCAGTTCCATCAGTTTTCATTATGCATACATACCACATTTTGTTATCCATTCATGGGTTGGTAGACATATGGTGATTGCTAGCCCTTGTGAATAGAGCAACAGTGAACACAGATGTGAAGGTCTCTTTCCTTTGTGTCTATGAGCAGAAGTGATACAACTCGGCCATAGGGAGTGCTATTTTTACCTTTCAGAACCACATTGAGTTCTACACCAGTCTGCACTCCCAGCAACGGTGAATAGGTTTCCCATCACCAATATTGGCTGTCATATCTTTTCTTGATGGTAGTCATTCTGATTGAAGTTAAATAGAATCTCAAAATACTTTCATTTGCATTTCCATGATGACTAATGATGCTGAACATGTTTTTAAACTGTTTATTTGTCATTTGTATTTCCTCTTTTTAGAGTTCTGGTTTCAGATTCATGGCCCATTTATCAATCGAATTGTTTTTTTAATGTTCTGCTGTGCTGTTGATGATGGTGATGATGATGATGAAGATGATGATGTCTAGTTCTTTGTATATATACCTAGGTATTAATCCTCTATCAGATAGATAGCTGGCAAAATTTTTCTTCCACTTTGTATGCTGCCTCTTCACCCTACTGGCGATTTCACAATCTTTGTGCCTCTGCAGTAAGACTGACACACCTGGGATTAGGTCACTGGTTGATCTGTTTCCATCACCTATATTCCTTCAGTGGGATGTTTGCAATGTTCAAGTGGAACAGGCTTGTAATAGGATTGTGCTCAACCTGTAGCTCTATCCTGAGAATAGAGCAGTGACTGCAGAAGCAACGACAATAAAGGCATAAAGGGTAAAGACGACACAATGTCTAGTGAGACGGTAAAGGTAAGAGTGGAAAGGAAATAAACAGATCCAGGCTTGCAACTAATACTGGAGAAACAGAGAGCTGGAAGAGAGAAGAGGAAGAATAAAGACAAAGGAGGGTACTGGGCGCCTTCAGCTAAATGAAGAATGGAAAGAGAAAAGGGTCACGAAATGTGGCCAGGAAACCTAAAGCAGTCTCCGTTCTCAAGGGATTGGGGCAAAGAGATCTCCAACTCCAAGACTAGGCCAGTACACAGCAGGCCTAGTAAGTTGAAAGCCAATATTGAGATATTAAATAAGAAAGGGTAGAAGTGAAAGAAAAATAACTGGGTGGGTACAGCATCCGTGGCCCCTCCCTGGACACCGCGGGAACCCAGCAACCTTCTCTGGAAGGACAGATGGGTCAATCAGGTTGTTTTTGGTTTTGTTTTTTAACTTCTTAAGACTAACAAAAGTAGGAACACCATGGAATGCAGAAAAGCTACTCTAAAAGGAATTTACAACAATAAAATCAGAAAAGAATTTGAGCACTTAGGAGGCAGAGGTAGAGTGATCTCTATGAATTCAAGGCCAGCCTGATCTACATAGTGAGTTCCAGGACAGCCAGGGCCACATACAGAAAAGCTGTCTCAAAAAAAAAAAAAAAAAAGAGAAAGAAAGAAAGAAAAGGAGTAACAACTCCAGAGCTAACAACTAATGCTGTACTTTAAGGAACTTGAAAAACAAGCATTAACTAACCCTAAAATCACAAGCAGAAAGGAAGAATAAAGACAGAACATAAATGTTTCTGTGTGCTCTTTGCTTGAGTGCAGGCACCAGGCCTGCCTCCATAAGGTCCCTGGCATGAGCAAGGGCGCACGGCTTGCCTGCCTGCTGCTCCTGGCATAGTGGAGATGCGGGCCTACCTCCCTGTGGTCCCTGGACATGTCTCTATGAAGTCCACTCCGGTGTACGGCTCAGGCCAGATTTCTTGCATAGTACTGTACCGTTCTGATTCAGTCTTCCTCTAAGTAGAGGCACATTGCAGGCCAGGGCGTGCAGTAGAGGTCCATGACACCTGCTCTCGATTCCCAGCATGAGCCATGCAGAGAGGACCCTGGGTCTGCTAGCTACTGAGCCAGCAGCGGTCTGTTGGGAAGTTTTTTGTCAGCGCTCATGGCGTCAACTGTCAAGAAGAGGATTTTCCTGCATGACCCCTCCATCTCCCTTTGTCCGTGCTGCTGTGGCTTCTCTCTCTTCCTCGCTCCCCCTCTCTCTCATCCTCTCTTCCTCCCTCCTCTTAAGGTTACATTACTGGGTGTGCAGTGCAAACTGTGAGGCTCTCTTTCTCTGAAGCTGTGGCCCTGACCCTCTGCTGCTGCTCTCGCACTGAGAACATTCCCCAGCGGGGACTGAGCCCTCCACAATGGGCTCTAGACAGTGTCCCTTTAAAAAAAAAGTTTCCTTTCTTTCTTCAGGACTGCAACTACTGTGACTATGCTGTCACCTACTTCATAAGACAGCTGCTCTTCAATTATCCCTGATTCAGTCTCTAGAGACGTCGGCAGCCTGAGCATGACTGTCAACCCACCATCTTCACACTTTTATCATAGAAGGAGTTTCAACAATGTCAGTCACACTCAGGAGCCACCGCAGCCAGGGTCCTGGAAGAGGCAGTTGGAAGAAACTCTATGGAGCTAATTAACATGTCTGTCACCTCACTCTTCTGTGTGGTGAGAACCATCCAGAGCTGCTCTCCTCGGAGCTCAAGGATATAACCCAGTAGCTCTAACTATGATCCCACAGTGGACATTAGGTCAGCAGGATTTATTCATCTCAGAATGTTTCCTGTGGGAAGCTTTAGCTTAGCGGTGGAGAGCAGAGAAAGGGGAAGATGAATTGTAGCAGTCACTCGGCGTGCTAAGACGCTGAGCTATCTCTGCCTCTCAACGTGCCGGATATAATCCGTTTCTCCAGACAAACCATTTGTGATTAAAAATAGGATCACATCTCATGGGCTTTTTTTTTTTTCTTTATTTCACTCTGCCACTGTCACAGTGTTAGGCTCCCAGCCCTTGCTGCCCCATGCCTGGAAGCACTGGCTCCCAGGTTCCTCTGAGCAATTAAGTGTGAGTGGGGGGGCTACTTGCAGGGACTTATGAACACTGAAGAGCTTGCCAGGATCCCACGGCTCCATGAAGCTGACTCAGGATGTACTTCTGTGTAAGACAGAATGACAAGTTCCATGGCTACCTGTGATGTCCTCGAGATTTTACCTAAGAAGGAGGGAAGTAGAACCAATGGAGCCATGTTGGAGAAGTTTATTTCTACTTATGTTTATAAGAATTGTTTTGTACACTGTTGGAGAAAGGGCTGCCTAAGCCTTGGCAGCCTGTAGGTGTTAGCCTTATGTGATTCTGTGATTAAAATGGTTGCTTCCTCATGACCTGCACCTGCTCACTGCTCTGGCAGAGCCATTGTAAAAGAGCAAAGTTGCTGTGAAGGAAACCTATAGCTTAGTCTCATCCCACAATCCCTTAACAGCCAAGCTATGTCATCTTTATGGTGGGGAGTTTGAGGCCCAAGGGGATCCCACAGCCCTTTAATGGCCTAGCTATGTCATCTTTCCCTTGAGTCGGAGAACTCAAGGCCTAAGGGAAGTGTTCTCTCTTTGTTGCCGGAGACTGTGGGAAAGGGACTACAGAGCCATTTCCAAGGTCAGAAGCGAAGTAAAACATGTACAGGAATAAACCACACAGCATCATGTGACAATATCACACACATCTGCTAAGGCAGAACCAGATTCCACACAGGATGTCAGCATTCAAACCTGGATCCCACCTGTGACACTGCTCTGCCTGTCTGAGTCCACCATTGCTGTGTAGTGAGTCCTTCTCACCCCAAAATCTGCTGGGAGGTAGCAGAGGGTCAGCTGAGGGAAAGATGGCACAATCACTGTGTGAATACCAGCTCCACACCACACAGCAAAGGCACAGATCTAGCCACATGAGGCAATCTGACATCACACACAAGAATCACCTGCGTACCAGCTGGCCCCTGGAACAAACAAGAGTGTGCCATAGTCATCCGGGCATCAAACCAAGGACAGAAGGAGGTTGCAGCAGACCCTGAAGGGTAGACACAGTAAGGAGCATTGTGAACCAGTCCTCTCTGGCTCTGCAGGCTCTGAATCCAAGTTGTTGAGCGACTCTTCATTCAGGTAGAACACTAATTCTATTACTGTAGTTCTTGGTCTTAGAGAATTACAAGTCAAACACTAAAATTGTATGCCAGTCCTTCCAACCACTCTGTGCTGAAAACAAAAAGCACATGTTGGAAGCCTGAGACCAACACTGAGCTGTATCATAATGAGCCAGATTCTCAGAGCAGAGACAAGGTCTCTGTACATACTCAGCTACATCTACGACCTACACCTGTGAGTGGAAATGAGCAGTCTGGCCCTGTTGGACAGCAATAAGGGCTTCCCAGGCAATCCAAGGAGAAGTGTTCTATCTGATACATAGGCAGCCAGGCCTCCATGCTGGAGGCAGGTTGCTTCAGGAGTCCAGGAGGTGTTGATCTATGTGACTCTGAGCAGCCCCATAAGTAGGAACATCCTTCTACCCAGCACTGGCTTATTTCCAAGTCTCCAGCTTTTTAAAGCAGGAACAACAACTATTTTGACCCTTGTCATTTCCTAAGAACACTTAGGGGACAGAGTCAGTGCTGCAGTAAACAACCTGGGAGCCAAGAGTCTCTGGCTCCAGCCAACGTGTTAGGCGTGATTCATCCCATGAAAATTCTCTTTCTAAGGAGAGAAAGTCGGGTTAAACAAGGCCCTGCACACAGTGGTCTTCCTGTAGCAAACAAATCTCCAACCCAATTCATCAGACCAGGTGAGGGATGGCTTGTGTGACTGTGAGCTTGGGCTTGGAGATGATGAGATGAAAAAGAAGATGATCATGGTGTTAGTGGTGATGAAGGAAGAAGAACGAGGAGAGGGAGGAGGAAAGAAGAAGAAGGAGAAAGAGGAGGAGGATGAAGATGTGATTTTGGTGACAATAATGTTAATCGTGATAAAAATTCATTAATCAAGAAATGCTCCCACAGACTTGCCTATAGGTCATTTTGATGGGGGCATGCTCTCGATTGTGGTTCCTTCTCAAATTACTCTAGCTTGTGTCGAGTAGACAAAAGAACTAATGAGCTTTTCTGTCTCAGAAAAGCGATAGGTTGATGGCATCTAGCTCTCCATACAGCAGGGTAAGGAAAGAAGGCAACTTCGAGGGATGTGGAAGCATGTGGGGCCCCAGAGAAGGCTGAAGGAGAACCTGGGGTTGGAAACAAGAATGATCTGGAGAACAGAGAAGTAGGATTTGGGTATCAGGGGAGCTATGTTCAGGTGCACTTGATCTGGGAGCTCAGCAATTACAACCGTGCCTTAGTGTCCGTGGGTAATTAGTTCCAGGACCCTCTTACGGACACCAAAATCTGAAGGTTATGGCTTTTGTAAGTGTACCAGAAGCACACTGTATCCTGAAGTCTTAGTTCCCATCCTATTGTGACCTGGTAGAACCTTTAGGAGATAGAGCCTATTAAAAAGAAGTTAGGTCAATGGAGGATGTGCCCTTAAAGATGGTGTTAGGAAACCCCCATTCTCCATTTGTCATGAACAGTTTTTTGGTTTGCTGGTTGGTTGGTTGGTTGGTTTTTTGAGGCAGGATTTCTCTGTTGTAGCTCTGGCTGGCCTGGAACTCACTCTGTAGACCAGGCTAGCCTCTAACTCACAGAGATCCATCTGCCTCTGCCTCCCGAGTGCTGGGATTAAAGGTGTGCACCTCATTTGCCTGACACCATGAACAGCTTTGTTCCTCCACATGCTGCTGCCAACATATGCTGCTTGCCGTATAATGAAGGCAACCAATTATAGAATGAAATTGAAACTTCTGAATCCATGAGCCAAAAGAAACCTTTCTTACTTCATTTATTATCTCAAGTATTTTGTTAGGGTGACGGGAAACTGACACACCGACAAGAAGTCCTTTCTATAAAATAGCGCACTATGTGTATATAGCCTGCACACATTCCCATATGCTTCAAGTCATCTCTAGATGACTTACAATCCCCAATACAATATAAATGCTATAGAAACAATTACACTATAACTTATTAAAGGAATAACAATAAGGAAGAAACTCTGTCTCTGTTTAATACAGTAAAGATGCAGTACTTAAAAAAACATAATTTTGATCAGAAGTTAGTTGAATCCACAAATGCCAAACCCGTGGATATAAAGACCAGGACCTGGACCAAGTCACACCCAAGGCCAAGATCATGCTAAGCAAATAGCTTACTAGGCAGATGAGGTCTGAACAAGCTATGACTACCCTGACTGGTCTTGTCAGCCTGCTCTGTACCCTGAACACCCCATCTGCCGTTGCAGCCACATCTCCACAAGGATACTACATCCGTCCTCATCTGCTCCAAAGTTGCTTTGCCATGGTTTGTATCACTTTCAGGCTTGATCTGTAATCTGTGAATCATATCAATTACTTGATGGCTGCCTGGCCCCTGTCCTACCCCACCCTCTGCTGGAGTACTCTGCAGCTCCACAAGAGCAGAAATCACTGCGCAGCTCCCCCTATGTACCCCTGTACCTGTGATCATGCCTAGTACATAGTAGGAGTTCACAGTGTTTGCTGAAGGAGGTGAGCCAACTTGGACCTAACCAGACCCACCTGGTGGTCTGCATGCCCACTCCCCACTCCTGGCTGGTAATTAATTGTTCAGCTGCAGCTCTCCAGGCAACTTCCCTGCACAGACTCAAACCCAGCCCTCTGTCCAGACATGGATCTCCCTTTGCCAATGATTGGAACCAGATGGGGTCTCAGCTGTAGTACAACTGAGCACTGACTTCAGCAAAGTAAGTGAATTACCAAAATGTAGTCATTATAATCCATCTTCTTCTTAGTGACACACTTGGCAAGCTATAATGATCCAGGACTTTAAAAGTGAATGTACATTTGCAGACCTCTCAGCTCTGCCCACAGGACCCAAGTATGTCTTGGGTTGTCATGTCTCTTGAGCTATTAAATGGGATGATGAGCACTTCTACCCACACACTCAGCCTTAATATACCACTAGCCCAAGAGAGGGCTCTGTGATCGCTCACCCTAAAACATCAGACTTGGGCAGACCTTAAAGGTCATGTAAACAAATCCCATCTGCTTGAAACCCGTACCAGTCAATCACGGCTACCGCTCTTCCGGGCTCTGCCAATGCCTGCTCTCCCTCCTCCCCGCCCGGATGTCCCACACACAGAGCAGATGAGTCAGCCTGAAAAGCAACCCAGCCTACGCATGACAAGTAAGCCCAAAGCCCAACTAGACACCCTGGGCTTCTGACCACCACGCTCTGAATCCTGGGGGAGAGCCCCAAGTGAAACGCAAGGGCTTCTGGGCCTGAGTCCACTACCTCATCAATCCTATCAGCATTAAAAGAGACGGGGCCAGACACTATTGCTTCCCAATGTAGTGTAACAGGAAGTGCCTAGCAGAGATATAACATGCTCCTGCCAGAAAAAGAACCTGAATTTAATCAAGGCTTAGCTATGACTACCAGTTTTCAGGAAGTATGGATGATAAAAACACTCCAATAAGAGAGCAGTCAGCTAGATGTCCCTACGGGACCAGGATGCATAGCCCAGTTTCCTTGAGTAAATGCATAATAAAAACCTTGTCTGTAGCCTGTCTATCACCTGCAAAAGAATAGTTTAAATGTGATGTGTCTACTTGATGTTAATGGTTGTTGGATTAGGTGTGAAAATAATATGATTTTTTAAAATCCTCTTCTGTAAGCAATACATATTGATAGATTATAGGTAAAATGTGCTATCTAGAATTTCAAAGTACTCCAGAGGAAAAATAAAGACTAGATGAAATAAAAATGCCCAGCATGCTGAGAATTACTGGAGCTGGGGGACAGACGAGAACATGCATTTGCGTTTGTTCTGCTCAGATGTTTAGTGGTTCCCGCTACTCAGGTGGACTTTAAATGAACAAATTGTGTCTGGGACTCAAATCTTTAATGCTAAAAGCAACATCCTAACTTCACCTAGATATCGTCAAACCCATCCTCTGAAAGCTTTCTATTACTAGAGACAGAGTTACTGATGTAGTTCTCACAGGCTCTCCTGACACAGCCCAGAACAACCAAAAGGAAAATGAACACATGAGACAAGTTCACACAGTTCAAGAAGAGCTGTGTGTTCTAGAATGCAAGGCACTTAAAGGCAATAACGAATGGGAGGTGTTTATAAAACACATATCATAAAAATACTAACATCGTTACTGAATTTATAATTTTGTAGAGTGATGAGAAAGGAGACTATTTCCCCCCAAGTGGGCAAGAGGGACCCAAGCAGAAAGACTAGGGAGAAGAGCAAGGAAAGACAGCTGTGGTGAGTGGAAGGGAAGAAGCAAAAGAGCGGATTCACTTGAAATAGAATCATCGCATGTTGAAAAGATGCCAAGATCCCCACACCCCTGACAAGGTTAGTGCATTAAAGAACATCCCGTCGTTTTCTGTGGGTGATTATTCAAGGGCATGGTCCCCCTTCGCTGCCGTGTTGTAAAACTTGGCCCGTGCTTCCTACGTATGTGCAGTACAAGTTGCAAAGTCACACTGTGCACAGTTCTTGTTTGCTCATCGAACGTAAAAATAAGGAAGAAGTTGTCTGATCTAGAGGAACAGTGAGGACAGATCTGCATGAAAGTGACCCACCCCGACTGGGGGCTATGAGCCAGGCAGCGGTCAGAAGGCTGGAATCCTGATGCAGGCGCCATGTTATGATTTGACTTTCTTCTCATCCTGTGAATGGAAACTTTGCACTGGAGTCTGTAGCTTCCAGAAGACAGGAAGAGATACAGATCTTTGTTTTGGCTAATATGTATAACCTATTAGAAATCTGATTTGCTAGATAGCAGTTTTTGCATTCGACTAAAATAATTTTTAGAAAATGGTTTCCATCAATCGTGCCACAGCTTGAGTCTCGGAACCATAATCTACGTGATGAACAACACCTTGGGATAATTTTATAAATGAACCTGTTCATCCAAATACTAATTTTTAATCCTCAATGGCGAGTGCCACTTGTGTGATATAAAGTGTAAAGAAAAAAAAAAGAAAAAAAAAGCCAGGTATTATTAGATGAATTCTTGAATTTTTCCAGAAGATTTGTGTTCTTGGGCCCTGGGTTGCTGCAGGATTTACCTCAAGGACAAAAATTCAGAGCTCCTGAGCTGAGGAGTTCATTGCTCATTTCACCTCTGTTTAACCTTGAGCACAGTGAATCTACATAGAGCCATTTGCAGGGCCAGAACAGCGTGCTGAGCTCTACAGCAAGGGTGCTGATCAGAGCACCAGGCAAAGCCAGCATCAGTGAGAGACCAGGCCCCTGCCCCTGTGCAAACCACAGGCTGCAGACCTCAGGCCCCAGGCACTGAGAGGTAGATCCATGGCACAGAACCCAACCTCTGCAGCCAATCTGATAAGGCCAGTGGTACACGTGTGAAACCTATTAAGGAGTGATGATAACAAAGTGAACTAATCCCCATGTGGAACTTAAAGGGGAAGCTTTGGCTTCGTCCACATTAACATCTGAAGGGAATTCTGAGGTTTCCTAGAAACACAAGGCATTGACTGAGCACCAGAAGAGGGAGATACTGATGCTGGCGTCCATATTGGGAACAGAATTCTCTGCCCCACTTCTTTCTTACACTTCGAAACTTGATGCTGGCATAAGAGGCAAACCAAAGCAGAAAGTAAAAGCAATAGCCACAGAGAGTACCTTCTGGGTGACTTCCCAAGTGGGGCTCTGAGAGCAGTCTGAGCATGCCAGAGAGCTGTGCAGGGACATCAGCCAATCAGTGAACAGGCCCAGTGAGCACCAGACCTAGGGGCTGGGCTGCATCGGGATCAACGCTGAACGGTAGGATCCATGTCAGTTGCTCCCTGGAGCCCTTCTTCGGATTAATAAATACCTAACACAGTGCTAACGGTTTTCAAAATTCCCAATTCAGTGACCTGTATTGTGCATATGCTCATTGTTAGTTAATGTACATGTCTGATCTGAATATGTGTGTGGATTTATATGTAAAAAGCTAGAAGTATTAAATTCATACTCAATTAGCAGGCACATCTATGGTGTGAACTCCTTTAGGATGTGAGCACAGGTCATGTTTTAAAACCCTTTCTTCCTGGACAAGCATTTTGTGAAAAACAGGAACTAAGGAAATAGCTGTCAATTAATATTAGGATAAGATACAGTCAGCCTATGCCAATGCATGGGGTTAAATCAGAACCCACGTCTAGATCCAACTAGTTGATAATTCTGCAGAAGATTCTGCAGGGAGTTGGACCAACAGCGTGTGCGTGGAGCATGTGCGTGGCTTGAGAGCCCCATGTTGTGTGAACGCAGTCCTCTGTGTGTGTCTCCTGATTGGATTCCCGACTCCCCACCATCACAATGGTGCATTCTGAGTTTTGCTGTCACGGTGCAGAAAAGCACTTAATTGTTAAATGTGTCCAAAACAAAGTACAAACAGCACAATCCAATTATCGTCCTACAAAATGATGGCCATGTCTCTCAATTTTTGTCAAAGCTATTTTAACATTTTAATGAAAACTCTTCTATTAAAATCATCTGCAAAGAATTGAAATGATGATCTCTTCAACGTCTGTTTTCCAAAATTCCTGTTCTATTTTTTTCTTTGAAACTCCAAGTGACTAATATACCATTCCACAAATGTATAGTCCCTTATCCCCAGAAAGCCCTAGTGGGCAAATAGAAATGTTCCCCTTCGGATCCAGGAAATGGTATCTCATGATTAAATTAGCTTGAGCAGTACAGCTCCGAGTGTTTTCTATTGCAGAGTTTGTAGCAGATGGCCTAGACATTCTTAGGCTGAAGTTAAGTTTGAGTTTGCCAACCTCAGTTAAAAATCTTTAAAATGTTTGCTTTGGACTGAATGGCTGCACAATGGGAAAAGAACCATATGCAATCCTTATCATTTAGGAAAAATATTCCATAAAAATACTGGATTTCATTATGGCCTGTTTGGTGTGACCAGGCTGCAGGTTTGGTTGCTACAGAAATCGCATCATTAGAATCCTGGGAGTCTGCTTTGTGTTACCCTAGCTGCAAGGCCAGCCAGCCCTGTGATCCCAGCCCCCTGCATCTGTGTGCTTACCCGCTGTGATTCATTACAATAACAGGAATTTGCTGCTGTTGTGATTGAAATAAATCAGCTTTGTGGTCTGGGCAGCCCGTTGTGATAACCAGGGCTCCACCTCAAATTTGCTGCCTGGTCTTAAGTCATCTGTTGTACAGTCTGGCCAAAGACGCAAACAAACAGATACTATATATGTTAGGAATTTATCTATAAAGTACTTACTGTGGGCCAGGAATTCAACTAGAACTTTTTGCTACATCCACTCATTTCATCTAACACCCCAACAATGGTAAATTCAGACTCTTTCTCTAATCCGCTGTAGACACACTCTCAGGGATTGCTACCCTCAGTCAAAGTGCTCCTGGTCCTCTGGGTGGCACCTGGCTCTGCGGGCCTAAGAGCCCTGGCTCTGCACACCTGTTATCACCCTGCCCCACTGGCATGCTGGCTCCAGCTTGGGGTCTGGAGTGCTTCCCACTCATTTCTGTTGAAGGCCCTAAGAGGGGGCGGACAAGGTTAGGTTGTTCACACACTCCCCAGACCACACAGGTGCCTATGCCTTGAGCCAGGTCCATCACTGGCCATGGGCTAGGCTGGTCTCTCTGCAAATCTGTGGGGAGGCCAAGCAGCCCAGAAGCTTCTATCTAGTCTCCTCCCTCTTCCAATGGTGTCTGTAGCTTCCCTTTCCTTTTTAATACTTTAGTTTTTTACTTCCACAACAGGGATTTAATATTTCATTTTCTGTAGGACACATACGGTGTGTGTGTGTGTGTGTGTGTGTGTGTGTGTGTGTGTGTGTGTGTGTGTACCTAAGTTCAGACAGCCTATATTTCTGTCTATCCACATCATTTACCTTACCTTCTTTGTGGGGAAGGGAGAGCACTTCTGTGTAAGGCTGAATGGCCAAGCTGCCCTGATTGTGGACAGTGATTTCTCACTTCTCTGTCAACCACTCACCTGGTGTTTCCACAAGGGTATTTATGAAATACCTTGCTTTATGATTTTCTCTGTTCTGTTACTATTTAAAAATAATAATAAACTGTTACTGTGTTGGGACATGACATTTGAGGTAACCTGAATTTGTGTTCACAAGGCATGGTGACTCATATTTGACTCCATGATAAACTTATTTCCTTTGAGCTGTGTCTTGGCGTCAACACTAAGCCAATCAGTGAAGAATGATAGTCCCTTAAACAGTAAGAAAGGCCATAGAAAGCAGGATGGGGTCTGTGCTCTTCTCCTTGTGCGAGCACCATGTCCATCTCATCAGCTCAGTGTGGCTCAGGCTGTGCTGGTCACCCTGCTGTTGTCCACTTCCCATGCTGACATCTATTCTGGGCCCCCTCCTGAGCATTTCCCAGACCATCCTGCCTGGCTACCCACTGTGTGGTTTGAATGTCTCCCCAGTGCAACAGTGTTTAGGTGGAACCCCTAAGGAATTATTAGGTCAGCAGCCTCTGTTTATTGGATAGAAGAGGAAACCTCACAGAAATAGGATCTTCAGAAAAGGATTTACACACACACACACACACACACACACACACACATACACATACCCCCCTTTGTTGCTCTCTCATACACATTGTGTCTTGCCCTTCTACCTTCCACCATAGAATTATATGATAAAAAGGCTCTTGCCTATAGTGAGCCCTCAACCTTGGACTTCCTAGACTCCTGAACTATACAAAATAAATCTTTTCTTTTATAAATTATCCAGTCTTGGGTATTCTGTTATAGTGGCACCAAAGAGGCCAAGATTCAATATTCATATTCATGATTTCCAAAGCCTACAAGTAGCTTTTTAACATGTGATTTTAATGGTGTAGGCCAGCTCGGACAGCCCCACCTACACCTAGTAGACTGCGCAGCAGTTGTATGAATGAGCAACTCCTCCAAGGGAGCCTGAGCACCCCTTGACACACTAAGGAAGACTGAGGCACACCACCTGTAAGGCACATGCCTGCGCACCATGTCCACAGCCACACCAAGACTCAGCTTGACCACGGATAATGTACCACATTGCTCTTCTTTTCAACTCCCAGGCCAGTCAGCACTCTTCCTCTCTCATTCACCATAGCTATCTTGCAATTTCTTTCTTATCTGTGTTATCTCTGAAGTTGAGCAGACACTCCTTCCCACCTCAGACAGGTGAAATGAGCATCTACGGTGCTGGGTTACTAGTATGAGTGTCCCAGCCACCAATCACCACTGAAGTCTGGCTCAAGGATGCTCTTGATCCACAGAAGCTAAGCGTGACCCTTTAGTAAGGGGCATCTCACACTCTTTGTGTTATTCTATGGGATACTAGAATGAAACAGCCCCAAAGCTAGAAATACCTATAGAAGGAATTCACCAAAGTGAATTCTCAAGCAGTGGCCTGGGTCCCCTTCAGGAGGGAGTATTTCCTTTTCATGGATAGGGGCAAGCAGAGTCTAAGCTGTCTCCTAACAAGAAATTTGTGGAGAAAATTCACACACATTCAACATGACTCGGATCTTTTTCATGCCAGGACTCCTAGCGGTCACTTGGTGAGGATATTTTGCTTTCAGAGTCAGGGTTCTCCAGAGAAACATGCTAACAAGATATATATATAACTATACAGACAGAGATTTATCATGGGAATTGGCTCGTAAGATTATGGAGACTGAGAGTCCCAAGATCTGCCATCTGCAGCTCAGGAAAGCTGATGGAGTGATTCAGTTCAAATGTGAAGCCTGGGTATCAGTGGAGTCCAGGTCATCCAGGTCAGGCTGAAGGCCTGTGAACTAGACATGTTGACATAAGAGGGTGGGAGAAGATATTTATGACAGCTACAAAAAGAACTGGCCCTTCCCCGTCTGTTCCATTCTATTCAGGTCCTGAACAACTGGATGCCCTCCAACACTGGTAGGGGTTCACTTTCTTTACTCATTTGAAACTAGTCTCTTCTGGAAAGACCCTGCAGATGCCCAAAAATGTTTTATCTACCATCTGGGCATCCTCACTCCAAGAGGACACAAACAATTAACCACCACAGACCAAGGGGGAAATACCAAGTGGTGCCCTTAACATTTTCCAGTTAACTCACTAAAGAGGGCTAGATTATGCCTCTCTCGCCTTTCTAGGCCATCAAAGTCCTCATTCATTGGAAGGACACCTAGCAATCAGTCAATGTTCTTCCCTCCACTCGTTCCCTTCCCCGCTCTCCCCTCTTGCAATGTCCCACCTGTGACGCAGGCCTCCATCACTCATGAGCCGTAGTTCAGCAAAAGGAAAATCCACAGAAGCAAGAAGGGGCTAGAACTTGTTCCTGCCACTGCTCTTCTCCCCCCGGAAACAGGGATTTCAGCGCATCACTGATCTGCTGCCACATTCCACTCCAGCGACAGGCATGTGTGAAAGGACATGTCCTTTTAGACATCTCCACATCCGGAGCTTAGGAAGGAAATTATTTTAATTAAATACACCAAAATTCAAATTTGTTGCTCACCAAATAGAATATTCTTCGTCTCTTGGGACCAAACCTGTTATTCTAGAAAGTCCTTCCCATGGCAGTGGTACACTTGCCCAGCCATGGTTTTCTGACTCATGGACTGGGGAGAAGAGATCTGCTCTTTACTTTCCAATGTGCTAAAGAGATCTGCAGTTTAATAGAAGCATAAAACCAATAGAGCTCGCAGAAAAATAATCACCAAGTCGAATAGCTGCTGAGGCCACGCGTCCTTCTGGCCGAGACTGTCCTCCTTTTCCCTCCACTGGAATAATACATATACTCTTTGTTCTAAATGAATTAGCTTGAGCTTTGGCATCCTGTGGATTGCCTCAGCTCCAGGTAGTAAAAACTGTTGACTGTAGGAAAGCGGTTAGGGAAATAAAGTCATAGATCAGTGTACACAGATCGAAAGCCTGAGAAGCGGATTGTTTCCCCAGCAAACAGGTCTAATCCAGAAGAGAGGAAATACAGAGCACCAGAACGGTGTGAATGGTCCAGTTGTGTCAAGCAACTCAGAAAGGAGGCTACGAGACTCACGCCACCCACTAGCCAGCCAGAATTCCCTCTGAGCCATTTGTGTGAAATACTTCAATAAACTGCTGCCATCTCCCTCACACGTGAACTGGAACATCTTGTATAGACAAAGCAACACTTCAAGGCTACATGTGTCCACTGTATTCACCTTGACCTTGGCAGGATTTCTCCTTGGCATGCTCTCTTTGTTTAAACTGAATGGTCTCAGGTTCCCGTCACCACCTAAACCACTTCTCATACAATACCGCAGCTCCTGAATTCTCTTCAAGTCCCTAGAGCCTTGTTTGCAAAATGTAACCGGATGCTCCCACTCATCTACCGAGCGTCTCTGGCGGGGGGTTCCATGTCCCCAGCTAAACTCAGTATTTTGCCCTTAAAAGTGCCACCTCTCCTCCCTTCTCTGTCATCATAGACCCTCTGTATGGCTCTAGACAGCACTGGCCATCATTCTGGGTCCTGCCCTGCTCTGGCTGCAGAGCTGTGATGTGCCTAGCACCAATGCTCACTGCCCTAAGCAGTGTCCCTGGATCACAGTCCCTGCCAGGCCTGCTCGACCCTAGTCATAGGTATAACAGGAGCATGAACGGGCTCCCTCTGATGCTTCTGGCCGAACGTATCCAGCTGAGAACCCATCTTCTCCTGCCCTTTTTTCCAAGCCTGCATCAATTCTCAGAAATACCCCCACCATATCCTACCTTCATATTGAGGTCTCTGCCAGCTCACTGGATCCAAATTGTCAAGCCACTTGTTTGAGTAGCTCCATACACAGTACTGCCCTGGCCTCTGTGGGACACTCCATATAGGTCCCAAGTTGCATCTGTTCTCCTTGGACTCCTGCTACTCTGGTTCTGGCAGCTTCTCTCTGCATTCCACAGGCGTGAGTATCTGGCTCCAGGTGAGTTCCACTGCCTGTTAATTACAACCGGACTGCTTCCGCCAGTACAGGCCTTAAAAACCTGCCTCCGTCTGGCTGCCCAGACTCATCCCCCTCATCACACCCCCACCACCGCAACCTTCATTTAGGATCTAGTCATGTGAGGTTCTTTGTCATATGAGCCCCACATTTTCTTGCCTCTGCCATTTGCCCCAAATTTTAACCCCTTCTCCATTCCCAGTTACCTGCCTTACAGCTCTTCTAAAATACTATTTTCACCACACCCCGACAAGCCAGTCAAATGCTGCAGGAGTGGACAGAACTGACTGCATACTAACATGGAGTGAACTTCTGCATTCATAGGAGTAGGGAAGCTACAGTGTTGCACCAACTGTACCTAGTAAGTTTATATGAAAAATGTCATATCACTACAAATCCATGATGGGGGAAGGGGAGTCTAAACGTTACCGACTATTAAATGTCCGTATGTGTGCATGTGTGTGTGTGTGTGTGTGTGCATGTGTGTGTGTGCTGAGGATAGAGATACTAGGTAGCAGGCCAGCACTACACCACTGAACCACATTCCTGGCCTACTTTTCATGTTTCTGGCTCAGTTGCCCAAGCTGGCCTTGACCTGGTGTAGTTCTTTGGTGCAGACAGGCCTTGAACTTGGATCTTCCTGCCTCAGTCTCCCAAGTAGCTGGAATTACAGGTCTGCCACAGGCTTGGCCTTCATTAACTTCAGTCCCAATTAAAGATCTCTTCTTTAGCCCTGCGGCTGTGTGGCAAGCAGGTGGGAAAGATGAAAGCAGTGAGTAAATGCTTTGTCTCAGATCACCTGCTGGAGTCTGCGCACTTCTGCCCTACAGAGCCAATCAAGCTGCACGCTTATCTCGTCCCTCCCTGGGTCCTATTGCAGTCACCAAAGAAAGATGACAAAAACAGCAAATATCTAAGAAAAGTGGGGTTGGGGGGCAAAAAGCTCCAAAGAGTTTCTGGGGCCAGGCAGGAGCACTGAGACCAGACAGGAACACTGGGGCCAGACAGGAGCACTGAACCAGACAGCACTGAACCAGACAGGATCACTGGGGCCAGACAGGAGCACTGAGACCCTAGATGAGCACTGAGGGCAGGCAGGAACACTGAGGCCCAGGTAGCTGTTCCTTTCCCTCATAGAAACTGGGGGATACCTACCTGCTACAGTATTAACCAAACTCGCCTGGTCTGGGAATTTACCTGCACTGGGTTCTCAACAGGACAGGCTTCCAGGCTACTTGTTCACAGCCAGTGCTGTAAGACTACCCGCAAAGAAGCCAGGTCCCTGCAGCCTTGGTGAGGTGAGGCTGGGCAGCTTAGCAGAGGAAATGACCTCTGAACTTCACACTGAGTGGCATGCACTTTGGTTCTTTATGAGTATGAACAATCAACGGTCTCCCAGAATTTGAGGAAACTCAGCTGCTAGAGGGAAACACAGCCGCTGAAGCAGGGGGCTGAATGTTCAAGCGAAGACACGAGTGGATGGAAATTATTTTAGTTGGTGACTTGAGAGATTCAAAAGTGATCAAGTTGGTTACCACAAAAGCCAGGTTGCTCTCAAACACCAGCTGCTAAGGAAAAGAAATAAGATGGTTCCCAGAGTACTCAGTGTTAGAAGCTAAATGACAGATACATTCAAAAATCTAGAAAAACGCCATGAGTTAGACCAAGCTCACCAGAGATTATTATAAACTGGACGGCCTACTTCCTTACTGAGAGACACTGTACAGCTAGAGTTGGGGAGTCCCATACACCTTCATTTATCTGAAAACTTGGGTGTCCATATTAGTTAGGGTTCTCCAGACAAACAGGCACAACAGGATGTGCAGAGACACACACGTGGCTCTCCACATCTGTGGCTCCACATCCAGAGGTAACCAGCTCCAAATCAGGAATACCCGAAAACGAGCCTCTCCGTGGGGAATGTGTATAGACTTTCTTTTCTTACACTTAGTCACTTAATGCAGTAAATGACTGCTTAGACAACATTCACATCAACTTCAGCTATTATAAATAATCTAGAGATGACTTAGAGCGCATGGAGGTTGTGTAGAGGTTATATGAAAATTTTACTTCTGAGAATCCAATTTGGTATCTCCAAGGAATCCGAGAAACAGCCCCAGCAGAAGCCAGTACCTGGCTGCATATGCGTACGGCGATGCACGTTGCTTGTGCTTGTCAGCGTACACTACAGGTGACATAAATTCTACCAAATGTTTTTGAAACACTCAAAAATTGACATGTGGGGCTTTAAAAAATTCTTAATGTAATTTTTAAGATTAAAATCCTTCAGAATGGTTTTTTCTACATGGTCTAATGAAGCCCAAAGTTGGTAATGAAGGGCAACTGTTCTGGCGCCTGGGCATCTGAATAACCCAAAAGCTGAGCATGGAAACAAAACCAAAAGTGAACTGTGACCAAGGTGCTCCATCCAGAAACTTCCAGAGTTCATTGGATGTGGCACACAGAGGACAGAAATGCCTCTTAGAAGTAAAAATAATGAATGAATTAAGCACTCAGCATAAGGCTATAGCAAAATAATTTAAAAAATCCAAAATCGATAGGAAAAAATATAAACACATTCAAATAATATAGGAGGAAATTACTCCATGGGCAAGGCAAATAAACAGCTGGTTATTTTTTAAAAAAAACAAACAGACAAACATGTTTAAGTCAGTCCAGGAGAAAAAGGGAAAATCCAGCAGAGTGTAAATAATAAGAACGTGTGCGTGAGCTCAGACACGGAGGAGACCGGTCATTGCAGGGCAGCTCCTCCCTCGACTCCACTCGGCACCCGTGGTGACATAAAGGGACCAGGCGGTTTGGAGGAAATAAGTATAGGCAAAGATAGAGTAAATATGAGAGAACTTGAGGAGCGGGCCAGGCCTGAGCCAATGCTCAGCTTCCCAGAGCTGCTAAATCAAGAAGACAAAAGATTCTGTCCAAGCACAGGAATAGAGTTCCGAGACACAGCAGTGAAATCTTTCATTGGAAAATACGGTGATCTGGGTTAGCATTTCAATACTCTCATGTCTGTGCCTCAGGGAGCCACGAAGTGTGCTCGTCTCTCAAGGTCGCTGCTACCGTGGAAGATTGCTCCAGGATTTACAGCTTACCCATATGCCGTGTTTTCATATCTCATTGTATGTTTGTTAACCTAAGAACATCTCTTCTCTCTCAAGACCCAACTAGCCTGTCACCTGACTGTGGGAACCAGCTGTCCCCAGACAGACTGAGACCCTTCCCTCTGCACTGCTAGCGTTGGCTCGGGCCTCTCCACACCATCCCTCCCTGGACCCAGGTCTTCAGCCACACTCACCTTCTTTTCTGATCCCTGAGCAGCTCAGGAACATTCATAACCCATGCACACCTCTGTCTGAAAGGGTTTCCCCTGGGTGAATGCTGATCAACCTTCAGAACGACACTGTCTATCTTAAAAGAATTAAAGCATCTCCCTCCCTATTCCTTTCTAACCTTTTTCCCAATCTTGATTCCTTCAAAGATGAAGATGGTGCCCTTCTGGTCCCTGGATAGCAAGGTCACCAGTCTTTCACTGATTTAATTTACTCATTTCTTGGTTACCTTGTACTCATCCTGAAATGATTCTCAAACTGAGTTGGTCAGTGTAATCTCTGTTTACCTTACCATCTCCTTTTCTGTGACAGACCACATACGGCCACGATTCCTTTATCACAGGGATAAGTGGGCTCTGATGTCTTTTTCCCCTTAAATCTGGGCTGATCTGAGTCGTTTTTCTGGGTCACAGAATGTGGCAGAAAGTAACTCTGTAGATTCTGACACTGGATCCTTGGGAGCCTTGAAGCTTTCCTGTGGTCTTTGGAGTCTCATCCTTGGAATCCTGTTGCTGTGTATGAGGTAGTCAGGCCACTTTAACAGCACCTTAAAGGTCAGTGACTGAGCCAACCTATGAGCCCAGCCCCACTAAACCTCCAGGCGAACACCGCACCAGCCAACATATGAGTACAGCTTCCAGCCAACGATAGGACAGCAATGAGCATCAGCTGTTAGTTTAAACACCAAATGCCTACATAGGTTTCTGGGCTGTGGGAGCTACTGTCACCTCATGCTAGACTTGAGAGATAGTAAAATAAAGGTCAGTGTGTGCTGCGGACAGATGTGAGACTGGATACAAAGTCAAGGAAAGTTGGGGACCTGAAAGGGGAAAGAAGCCCCTCACCCCAGAGTCTGGCTGAAGTCTCTTACCAATGAGAGTGGACAATTTCAGTACAACTAACACAATTTTCTATAAAGAAATATAATATTCATTTTATAGAGAGAGATTTCAAATAAATAGTGGGATTCCTTTGACCCTTGTGACCCTTGCTTTATCTTAGCCTGCAGGTCAGGAGCCACACTGTGATCTCATTTACAAAATAAACAAACAGATGAATGAATGAAGAATGAAACTTCCCAAGTGTATTAATGGTTGCTGCTGAGAAACTAAAGCATGACTCTTAAGCTCCTGCTACATGTGGGTGAGGTCTATTCTCTCCCTGAGTGTCTCACTCTATTAACACCTTTGTTCAAATATACGCTAAAGTCTCTCCTAATGAACCCTCCATTCCATCTGTACTGACTCATCCTGAGTTTCTTTCCTATGCTGAAGATAAGGGTCTATGCTGCCTTTGTAGAGGTCTCCGCACTGAGCACCTTAGGTCATGGCAGGCAGCAGCATGGGTCTGTGTGCCCAGCTCTTGCCCTTGCTACCATGACAAGAGGGCACAAGGACGAGCTTGTTCACTCTTGGCTCTGTATAATTTGTTTTCATTAGAATTTCTTTTGTAAGGAACTAATGTTAAGTTCAAATTGTCTTGCAACTGAAGTCGAGTGTCACCAACATCACAGTTTTGCCCTGGATTAGGTCCGGTCTAAGGGAAAAAGACAAAGGTAAGTCAGCAGAGTGCCATTCCAGAAGGCTCTCCAGTGATAAAGACTACGGGCTGCCACTGAAACGCAGAAGAGAGGCTGGGCTGCCAACAATCAAACTATATCTGCTGGGAGTCTGATGATGAGCAAGGGCGGGAACTGGAAGCACTGAGGCTGCACTGTTTGTCTTTGTTCTGTTCTGCTTTTAAATGAAGAGTCTGGTGATGTTGGCAGGTGCTTGCCTCACAGGGAGGAGATGGGACTGGTGAAGAACAATCAATGTCCTTTCAAGTTCTGACAACCTCATTCTAAGACTTCAAACATTCCCCTTGATTTCTAAAGCAGAGATCTGATCACATGGCTTCCTGTTGAAAGCCTGTCAGGCTCCCATTGTCTACAGCAAAAACACACTTGAGGTCAAGCTCTCCACCAGACACAGAGAGAGAGAGAGAGAGAGAGAGAGAGAAAACAGAGAGAGAGAGAGACAGACACACACACACACACACACATACACACACACACTTCCCCATCCAACCCCCCATGACCAAACAGCCTCTCACAATGATCCATGCATTGTTCTCCATGGAGATGCTCATCTCCTAAATGAGAGCTCACTTGCAAGGACCAGTGGGCAAGTTACCTTAGCTGGCTCTATACGACTCTAGGTCTATTTCTTGGCCTTCCCCACCTATGGCAACACTACCTTTAGACTTTAAAATTATTCAAGCCCCGTTCATTTTAAAATTGCAGATCTTGGGGTATCAGCCTCACTTTGCATTGACCATTTGTTTGCAGATAAGCTTTGGATTTCCTAATCCTCTTCAGACTTGGTTACACCCCATGCTCCCCCATGCTCCCTCTGACAAGAAGTCTCTACTACCTGACAAGTGCTCCCACCAGCCCCAGAACAAGGCTGCGTGCACCTCTTTGCAAGGCTCTCCATTAGGCCAGTGTCCAGATCCTACCCTGCCTTATGTGTCAAAAACACCTTGCACTCCGTCAGCGGCCCCTTCAAATGTCACCTTCTCTAGGAGGAGATGGAGTATTCACTTAGCACAAAGGCTGACCTCCAGTGAGAATGAGCTCTATATTTTTAATCATTCCTTCAGCCACTTTTAAAATTATATAAACAATTTTTGAAATATATATTTTTGTATCATACATATATATATATATGATATATATATATGATACAAAAATCAAGAAGATATTTTTGGTCAAGAGATGCATAACTCAAAAGTTTCTGTCTGCATATTTATTTTATCGAGCATATTAGTATTTGGCATACACAGCACTGGATCCCAAGTGTTTTAAAAAAAAAAAAAAATTCCAGGAAACTTTATTTTCTCTTTACTTTGCTCAATAAATTCAGCATGTCTGTCTTTTGGCCTTGTAAATAATATATTCCCAGAGCACACATGAGTGTGAGACGGTCAAGTCTCTGAGTGCTCTGGGAACTCATTATGTTTCTTTTATATTGGAAATATTCTCATTTTAAATGTCAAAGTAGAAATATTTTTAAAGGTTGTATGATGAAAAGCCTTGCCCCATCTCTTTCCCTGGATACCCGATCAGCCTCTGCTAAGAGGCAAATGCAACTTTAAAAGTATTTTGAATATCTTGCTATGTATAAACTATCTGTCAAATTGATTATTTCTTCCTTCTTCCACTACTACTCAAATACTCCCATGTTTGGAACAAATTCGGATGATTCGATTACTATTTTCTACATTAGTCTCCCCGACTTGACAGCAATCATCTCAAAATCTGGGCCAGTTCTAATTTATCTTCACATTGCAAGGGTGTTTCCTGTGTGGAACACTAAGGTATCAAAAGAAAAAAAATGTTTCTGTAACTGAGTTGATGAGGCTGTTCGGGTCCAGAATTTAACAATTAAAGGAATAAACTAACTACACATGCTTGTGTAAATTCGGGGAGCTGGGGGACCAGAACCTACAGCAGCTGCATCTCTTTTCTTTCCATTTCCAAGCTTCATCTTGCCTGCTATCACCTTCAGACACATCCCTGATATCCCCCGTAGATCAGGCTCCCCAAACTCTGGACCACTTCCTAGCTGGTCAGGAAGTGCCTGAAAGAGAGGCCCATGGGTCAGAAGATTCTGTCTGAGGCTTGGGTGAGCTCCAGGCTTTTTCCTGAGAACCTGCGGATCCCTTACAGCTCACTGGGCTCTAACAGGTGTCATCAGAAACCTCTTGCCACTTCTCCTCTCTGGTATTGCTGATCCGGTGTCCAGATCACCTCAGAACAAATGCTTTTCTTCAGCCTCAATCTCTTTCTGATATCCTAAGTCAGCAGAGGCATGCTCCTCCCTCTGTGCTCCATCCTCATTATCAAACACACTCATCTGATAGGTCCTGCCTGGAAGCCAGAGGTTTCTTCTCAGCACTATAGGATTTAGTGTAGGCAGATGCCTGAGGGGGAACATTGTGTGGACCATGTCAAAGCATGGTAGAATTGTTCTCTAAAAACAAGACCCTCCTTGGGAATTCTGGAGAATAAGCCCTTTGTTGAGTCTAAAGCTCATCCCTTCTCATGACCCAGCAAGAACCTCAAGCTATAATCCCAATGCATGCATTCCTTACAGCAGGTGATGGGTTCAAATGTCAAGGACAAGCTTCCCAGAGGAGGAGAAGGCTAACTGCGATGGACAGCAGGAGGACCTATAGACAGATGTCCAGCTCTGTGATGGGCAATTTTCCTGGAAGATTGGCCTTTCAGAAACCAACTAAACTATGGCCCTAGGCCCAGTCAACAGGTGAGTTTTGGTAACTTGATGGAGTCATAGGGTGGTCCAGACATTGTAAAGCATCTCTATTCTGCCCTAAAGCACTCAGCCTGCTCATGGCTAGGACATAGGCTCTACAGACAATGTTGCTTGTCAAAGCTTCTGGGCCATTTGCATTGACCTTCTCTCCCTATTATTGAGAAATGCAAGGCCCTCGGAGCTACTGTTTCTAAAATAAGGTAACAAAATTGTCTCCAGCTTGTAGATTCTCCAACAGGAAACAACCACTGGACCTGCCCACCAGTTCTCCTTTGAAGATAAATGGGAAAAAAAAAAAAAAAAAAGACTACAAACCACTGATGAAAAAAGAAGTTTGGTTCAAGAAAAGAAAGGATCCAGGGCTGGGGGCAGTACAAAGGGTGAGGTGTGGTTAACCAGATCTACCTTTGTTACTGTCCAGGTTTATGACAGGCCCTGAAAATATCTGACTAGGAACCACTCAGTCTGGAACCAAAGTTCTAACATGAGAAAATGTATATGGACCCTTTAAGAAAACTTACAACCTCTACCTCATTAGAATTCAGCTGACTTATTCAAAAGTTCTTGGTAGAAGATTCTAAGGACAAGAAGCTGGGTGGATGGATGGATGGAATGTGTGAAATCACATTTTCTTTCACAGTCAGAACAACTGTGAATCCAGCCCACTTCAGGAGGCTGATAGGGCCCAAAGGAAGGAGGAGAGACATCCGGAGTCAATAGACATGAGTTTGAATCTTTAGGACTTGGGGAGGGGACCCCTCAAGGCATTTAGCAGATCGGCAGACAGGTCCAGTGACTAAGTGGAACGAATTGCTGGAGTCAGGAAGACATGAAATCTTCCCTCTTGGGTTTGGAGAAGGGCGGAATAGACACTGAGCGTGAAGAAGCGTTAGGATGAGTGCTGGCGCCGCATCTCCATACCATTCCCCACGCCTGCTCCGCCCCAGGAGCTGAGACTCAGAAAGGATGCTCAGACACGCTGCCCTGGAGAGCGTTCACTCCATTAGGCCCAGCCTCACTGTTGCAGGGAGATGAAGACCAACTGTGTGTTCTGTCACTATGGCCCCATGGTCATTCTGCCATGGCCCTGCACAGCGCCTTACTCAGGTACTCCCCTGGCTGCCCCTGCTGCACATGCCCATTGTGCCATCGTTGTTCCTCCTCAGCTGAGAAAAGCCACGTTCCCTGACTCTGCACCTCAGAGCACATTGCCTGCCATTGTTCTTTCACAGGTCGGCACAGCACTGGGGCTGCTCTCTCTCTACCTGCTCATCAGGTCCCTGCCATTTGGGGCTCATGGGAGCCCAGGGTCCACAGCAGGGTAGCCAGGGAGCTGAGCAGCAGCTCCAAGAGACAACAGACAAGGGATTGCCCAGGCTTCTGGGAAAGGTCAGGTTTGCTCCACAGCAGAAGCACAGATGGTATTCTAGGCCAGGAACAGGCAGTCAGCAGCCCAAGCCTCACCTTCGTCTGCCTGCTGCCATGACCAGCTATGGGGGCCACCCTGATGCACTCCATGGCCAGCTGAGCCAACTCAAATGCTGGGTGCCCCAAGGAGGTGGGCTGGTAGAGCTGGGCCTGTCAAGCAGGGCAGAGATGGTATTCCCTCCACACAGAGGAGTCCGCAGAGCCCCTGCCATGGACTGCAGTAGGTGTGGGGTGGGGGCTACAAGCACTGCCTAAGAAAGATGATTGTGTTTACGATGATGAGACTGGAGAGAAATTCAAAATGTATAAAGCCATTATGATGAAGAAGTATTTTTAACTTTTTGAAAAACTAATACAAGAAAACCAGGACGTTGGATTGGCACCTAATCACAGTGACTGACAAATGCTCTCTCCCGCATGTCACAATAAGTGAAATTCGAGTCAACACCAAAGAGCAGCTCCATGGGTCCTGTTGGGGGTAATCTCAAGAGACATCTGAAAGAGCAAATGTCAAAATGACTCAGGCAGTTCTGATGCCAAAGGACAAAACAAAAGGATGACGTAATGCACCAAATACCAAGATTGACAAAAAGCTCCAATGGCTAAGCAAGACTAGCACTGAGCAGGCAAATGGCCAACAACACTATAGAACCCAGAAACGGTGGCACTGTCATAGAGAATTGAACATAACCAAGATGACCCAGAAACTAGTGAAGGGGGAGAGATGATTTCATAAACAGCACACGACACCAGGCTCTTCCCAGGGTAAGACAAAAACTTACCTCCCTGCACTGCATCAGTTAATTTCAGATGGGTTAAAGAACTGTGATACTTATCAAATAACCACCGTCCCCTAGTCTCCTCATCTGCAAAGTGGAGCAATAATAACGTGTGATTCCTAACGCATCGGGAAGAGTCAAGTAAACGAGGTGGTATTTGTATGTTATTCAGAACAGCATCTGATATAACTGATGTGTTTGTTCAATAAACAAGCTCAGGTCAATGTTAATGACTAACCTGAACATACATGCAAGTTTCTACATAGCACCAAGGGAGACGAGAACTTTTCAAAGTACATGACAGAATCATGAACATAATAGAAAACATAAATTATATAACTTGGGGCTGGAGAGATGGCTCAGCAGTCAAGAGCACTGGCTGCTTTTCCAGAGGACTAAGGTTTGGCTCCCAGCAATGGCATGTCTGCTAACAACTGTTAATATGTTAACTCCAGTCCAGTGGATCTCACGCCCTCTCTGGCCTCCACTGGCACTGCATGGACATGGTGCACAGACATGTGCACATCCGTTCACATAAATATCCATTCACATAAAACAAAATCTCAAAAAATATTTTAAAAAATAATAATTTGACTCTATCAAAGTTTAAAAATCTCTGCAGTGAATAATATCATGACTAGTCTTTGGATTTAAAGTCAATCCAAAGACTGAGAGAAGATAAGTGTATATATGTGTGTGTGTGTGTGTGTGTGTGTGTGTGTGTGTGTATAAAGGGCATGTAAAGATCTACTAGAAATAAAAAAGTACAATCTAATAGAAAATGCGAGTAAAGGATATGAACAATGAGTCAAAGAAGATAAAAATCCAAAAGTCAATGGATGTATAAACCGTGTTCAACATCACAGATAATCTAAAAACTGGATATGTTACTATAGAACAACTACACACCATCCCTTTCTACACTTTGTTAGCCCATGTGTACTGGGTGCTTTGCCACCTCTGTTTCTTATGTACCACAGCCGACAACTCGGAAAGGCTATTGCCAAAACACAGCCAGAATTGTAACATACCTCAGAACCTCTCCCACTGCCCTCGGATCAAAGCCTCCATCATTTCCCTACTGGGAAATGATGCCTTTTCATGTATTTTTGTCATATCAACTGAAGCAAAGTTTGAGTCAGATTGGTTACAGTCAGGTGTCACTTTCCAGCTCAAAACCCACCCATATCTCCCACCCAGGAAAAAGCAAACGATGTCAAGTGGCCACGGCCACAACCACCACCTCCAGCCATGATCAGGCTCCCATTCCTCCTTGGCTCAGCCCCTGCTGTCTCCACCCTTGGGCTCTACACTGATGTTTGACTTGGGGCATGCTTCTACCTCTAGCCCTTGGAGCTTACAGCTTTCTCTGACTACGATCCCATAAACCTACACTTTCTCAAACTCACATAAATAAAATCATCCCAAGTGAAACCTCTCCTGGCCAGCCATTTCTTCTACACTCTGACAGCACCAACAGTTCACGCACACAGTCTCGTAGCCCACAAACTTTCCGTTGGGGAAGGAGATAATCCTTCGTGTACCTTTTATTAAAATATGTTCCAGGAACAGGAAATTTTTGTCCTTTCTGAGCATTTGATATTCTTCAGTATACAGCAAGCACTCAATAAATATTGGCTCAAAAAATAAACAACTATTATCAACTATAAATCTATATTCCATGTACCATATTTATGACTAGAACATAGAATTGGGAGAGTTTAGGGAAATCTCTTAGAGAACTAATAATTATCTAGCATAGCGGACACAATTGAACTATTGCATATACACATGGATTAATAATTTAAAATAATTGATTAAAGAAGCTCTGAAGGAGAATTTGGCTGTTTCCATGTAAAATGACTTTTTCCCCTGTTTTGTTTTGGAAGAGGCATTATATTAACCAAAAACATAACCCTTCTAGCCCTTGTGAAAATACACTGTGTTGTCAGTTGCTCTACTGTAGACGTCTCACAGAGCCTGAGAAGTCAGAAATTCACAGTCTGTAGTCTGTCCTAGTGTCAAGTGGAACCCCTCTCAGATAGTTCAGTGACGATGCTAAAATGGAATGACAAACTAGAGACCTCTTTCCCCTTCCTGTAGACAGTGCTCAGTCTCACAGGTGGACCTCTGCAGAGCTCATAACCTACCCACCTAGGGGACCCGGCTCTCAGAGGCCTGGAGGCTTATATCCTTATAACCCCTAGGTCATGGAATCGCATGATTTTCTAATGACTAAAAACATGATTTCAGAAGCCTGCCTTGGTGTGATGCAGATGGTGTTTGAGTGTGTGGCGCTCTGAATCACAAAACGTTCCATCATGTCTCCCAGCCCAGCCCTAAATCCACACTTGCTTACACTTAAGAAGTAGGTGAAAGATCTTGGGAAAGAAGCCACAGAATGCATGGAGAGCCCACTGGATGTGGAGAACTATCTTTATTGAACCCAGATACGAAGGGACGTGCTCCCTCGTGAGGAATTCCACCACCAGCACGCGCTGTGGGGCAGCACGCTAGGACCTGCCTGCCTGCGCAATGCGGAGCGTTCATCTTTTCACCCCTTGCTTTAGCCAGCTGGGGTCTGGCTTTCATTACCATCAGCATGTGCTCTCTCCTTAGTGTATGCTACGATTGTTGACTTGCAGGGCATTGGAAAGAAACAGAGCGAGAATAGCAGAATTCGGTCAGAGCCAACAGCAGCTCAGCATTTAACTGAATTTACTCAAAGCAGGTCCTGAAAACAAAGGCTTACAACCATGCCTTTTGCTTGAACCAATGACCAAAGCCAAGTCCTCTAGGTCCAGGGGTTCTTAAGCATGATGGACCCCTGTCTCAACTTCCATGTGGCCAAATGGACCCAGAGGCCTCTCAATAACTGTGCCCTTGAGGACTTCGGTGGAAAGCTGTGTGGCTGTCACATTCGAGAGTCTTTGGCCCTGTGGAGCATGGGAAACTGCAACACTTTGCATCCCTGTGGTGTTAGATCAGGCTTGGCTTTGAAATGACACGCATCTGGGGTGCACTGTGTCGGGTCATTCAGTGACATGGTCTATTCTACTGTTTACACCAACCACTGATGGTCTCAGTCACCCAAAGATGCCGTGATTGTCCATCAAATTCAACTTATGTAGGAGAACACTCATCTTGGATACAAATAACTGGCACTCAGTCCAGAAAAGACCATAGCTAAATGCCAGCTTCCATCTCTCTCTCGCCTCATCTTTCTTTCTTTCCAGCTGCCCCACCCTCTTCCTACCATAACTTCCTACAGTGGAGAACTGGGGGGCTTTCTTCAACTTCTGAACTAAAAGTATACTTTCCTTTGTTTGAGACAGGGTCTGACAACATCACCCTGGCTGTCCTGGAACTCACTCTGTAAACCAGGCTGACCTCGAACTCACAGAGATCTGCCTGCCTCTGCCTCCCAAGTGCTGGGATTAAAGCTGTGCACCACTGTGCCTGGCCCTATGCTCTCCTTTCTCGAACTGCTTTTGTCAAGTGTGTTTTCACAGTACTAAGAAAAACAATGGATACAGAGACCCAGAAATAAACTGACGCCGCTACAGCTACCTCACCTTTGGCAAAAGTATCAAAAACATACATTGGTTAAAAAATAAAATGCCTCTGCAACAAAGGGTACTGGGAAAACTGGATATCTACATGCAAATGAAAGAAACCAGACCTGCTAGCTCACACTGCACAAAAAAATCAATCTAGCATGGATCACAAACCTTCACATAAGACCTGAGGTACTGAAGCTGCTAGAAGGAAATGGGTGGGGGGACTAAGATACAGGCAGGGACTTTCAAAGATGACTCCAGCAGCGTCAGAAACAACCCCAACAATTGACAAATGGGTTTGCGTGAAATTAAAAGGCTTCCACATCGCAAAGAAATCAATCAAGAGACAGTCTACAGATGGGAGAAAGTTTTCCCAGCTCCAGAAGTCACAAACATATTTTCCCATACATGTTCTTCTAAAAGTTCTGTGTGAACAAAACACGATGGTATATGCATGGAAATTTCAAAATGAAACCCATCACTTGGTGCACTTTTTGCATTCCCACTGACATTTATATGACTTTTCAACAGTCTTTTTAAAGCTGGGCTGCTGTCTGGGTTTTGAGTTCTATGGGTTCCTTCACATCTTTATGAGATGGATATCTGCCAGGCACTGCTTCCTGTTCTCTGGCCTGTCTGCAGAGACATAGCATCTCTTCGCTGTCCGTTTACTCTGCTGTGCAGAGCATTTTGGTCTGACCATTTGCCTGTCTTTGCTTTCCAACACCTGAGATTTCCCAGAAAGAAATGTTTGCCAGCGGGACAGTGGTGGTGCTCACCTTTAATCCCAGCACCCGAGAGGCAGAGGCAGGCAGATCTCTGCGTTTGAGGCCAGCCTGGTCTGCAGAGTGAGTTCCAAGACAGCCAGGGCTACACAGAGAAATCCTGTCTTGAACCTCCACCTCCCAAAAAAGAATGTTTGCATGCCAAGATGTTTTCTTTTGGTAATTTTACTGCTGCAGATCTTAAATTTGGATTTTAATCCATTTTGAGTTGATTTCGTTATACATCTTAATTAGGTTTCTCATCTTAAGAACCTTTCAGATGGGATGGAAAGATGGCTCAGCTATTAAAGGCCAGGCTCACAATAAAAAATATAAGAAATTCTCAGGAACTTTTTATAAAATCAGAATTCTCAATTCCTTCAGCAGTCGATCAAACTGGCTAATAAAATTAACTGTATTTCCTGAAAGTTAGATTTTCTTTTTAACAAAGAACTCATGCTTTTTCATAAATGTAGGTTGATGCAATCTTGCTATTTTTTCCCTGTTCGATTGTTTTTCTGTTAATATTTTCCCTTTCCTTGATTGCAAATTTGCTGCCATAGGTTCGTCATCATGATTTATTGTCTGTATCATCTTCTAAATCTCAGTGTAGGTTGTTATGACGCCCTCGTTCATCCCGGGCTAGGGTTTTGTTTTCTAAAGACTTTCCTGTTTTTATTACGTGTTGAACCTAAGGACTGATTTGAGTCTCTCCCCCACCCCTACCCCCCATTCCGTCCCTAAACTCAGGAGCAAGATCAAATCAGGAGGAGACAGAAAACTTTTCTGTGGAAGCCCCACAGTAAGCATGCTCTACTCTGCGGTCTCCGGGGCTTCAGAAGCAGCCAGAGACACATTAGTATAGGCTATGACTGTACCAGTAAAGCTGGAAAACTGGGTAAACAACTGGGCTGGCCCCATTGGTACCGATCCAGAGCTAAATTAGTTAACTTTTATTTAAAGCTTAGTTTCTCCAGCCACTGAGAACATGCCAAGTGATCAATACCCGAAACTGCCAGCACAGGACACCTCCACCCAAGATTCTACTGTGTTGCTCTGGGCCTTGGGCATTGCCCAGGCTCTCGTTGAAGTTCCTCTTTCCAAACCCCAGCTTTCCGTGATGCTTTCTCATCAGACCCTAAGCTGTGCCTGAGCCTATTGTGAAGTTCAGGTCCTGCACTTGACAAAAGATGCTGAGTGCTGGTCCCCACCCGGTCCCGGGACAGTGGATAAAGCCTGCTTGCCTTTCCAGCTATGGCTGTACTCACCACAGCCTCTTAGGACATTCTCCACTTCCTGGTGTCATTGACAATGCATTTAAAATATTTTAATATACTTCATGCCGCATTTTTAATTTGTTCATCTGAAGGTAGGTTCTGAGACAGAATCTACATAGCCCCATAGAATTCACTATGCATATCAACCTGGCCTTGAACTTCTAAACTATCCTCGTAAGTGCTGGGATTACAGCTTCACACCACCACACCCGTAAGACTCAGCGTTTTTAGGTGCTACGCCATGGTGTAATTTTTCCAGATATTTAGTCCAGCCTACTGCCAAAGATGGAAATGCAATCACTGGAATCTAACACAGAACAGCTCTCGTCTGTCTTCCTTTTCCTCTTCCTCCCCACTGCTTTCTATTTCTTCTTCTTTTCCCCTTTTCCTTCTCCCTTCTTTATTCCCTTCCTCTGTTTGGAAGAATGACTTCATGGGAAGTCAGTCTCCCATGACTATCTGAAAGCTCTCATTCTCAGGAGAGTGCAAGAAAAACACAGTCCTAGGCAATAGTGTGAGCAGCGGGTCTGACCTCTCTGCAGCAATCTGATGCCACATAAGAAACACACTTTTTTTTTCTGAGACAGGGTTTCTCTGTTGTAACTCTGGCTGTCCTAGAACTCACTCTGTAGACCAGGCTGGCCCCGAACTCACAGATATCCTCCTGCCTCTGCCTCCCAAAGTGCTGGGATTAAAGGCATGTGCCACCACTGCCTAGTTTTTCTTTTTTGTTGTTTTAATAACTTATTTAATTTTTATTTTACAAGCATTGGTGTGAGGGTGTCAGATCCCCTGGAACTGGAGTTCCAGACAGTTGTGAGCTGCCATGCGGGTGCTGGGAATTGAACCCAGTTCCTCTGGAAGAGCAACTAGTGCTCTTAACTGTTGAGCCATCTCTCCAGATACTTTTTCTCTTTTTATTTATTCTTTCCTCATACAATACTTCCCAACCACAGCTTTCCATTCCTCCCAGTAGCCCCACTGCACCTCCCCTCTCCCCCAAATCTACTTCTCCTCCATTTCCTTCAGACAAGAGCAGGCCTCCCAGGGACATCAACCTACACAGCATAACAAGATACAATAAGACTAGGCACAAACCCCGGACAAATTAACTTGATAGGAGGAAAACAGTCCCAAGAGCAGACAAGAGAGTCAGAGACACACCCACTCCTAGTGTTAAGAGTTCCACAAAAACGCCAAGATAACAACTATAACACATATGCAGAGGATCTAACACAGCCCCACGCAGGCTCAGTGACTGCCACTTCCGTCTCTGTGAGCCCCTATGAGCCCTGCTTAGTTGATACTGTGTGCCACGAAATCTTTGAATGACTAGATCTAGCATATCTACTTCTGATGTGTTGGTCCTGAAAGTAATACACTGATCTCTCCTGGGAAAGAACTGTTGGCTGGAGTTTAACTGGGGACAATATGAAAGAATATTCTATTTACTGATGCTTATGTCTTTCAGAAAAGAATTAAAGTGAAAGTAAGTGACATTGATTCTGGGTTAAAAATGAACACCTTTCCTCAGTGGGATCAAAGTGAGCTGCTGCGGAGCTCCCGGGTGTGGTTAAGCATGGAAAGGGACGTCGGTGATCAAACATCTTTCAGTTTAGAGGCCCCAGGCATTACAGTTGGGGAAAGTCTTATGAGCCCGGTAAAGGCCACCACCCCCTCTCTCTCCCTCCTCCCTCCCTCCCTTTCTGATTTGGAAGCATTTACTATGTGAGAAAACCAGGCTTTTACAAAAATCCTTGGGTTTTAAGGTTTATTGTACTATGGACCCGTCAGAACTCTTTATAACCCCTTTCAAGTGGGGGCTTAGCTGCGGTGAGAGGTGAGCCAGGCGAGCGGGTCCTCTTTTACAACTGCCATCATTCACTGAGTATCTACTCTCCGCCAGCCTCTGTACTGCGAAGCTAGGAATACTGATTCTGATATTTTTAAGCGACCAAAGGAAAAGGAAAAGGACGGAAGAAAACAAAAGGTCACGTGGTGGGCCATGTTTATCACACTTTATCAAATCAACATGATTCTCTCGTGGCAGGAATAATTCAGTGAGATTGTGAGTTCTTAGATCATCCGACTTCACTATTCTGAAGTTGTGGCTTACTGGAAAACACACCCAAACAACTTGGAGCAAAGCCCATCTGTGACCTGGGCCCACTGCCTGTGCACTCCGAAATCACAGCAGTAGAGATGATGCACAGAACCTACAATCCTCAGGCCTGCTTTCTGGGTTCACGTGGGAGCCCAGAACCTGTAGATTTTTACTTAAATTACAGTGAACACATCAAAGCCAAAGAGGACCAAGAAGACACATGCGATCGGACCAAATCAATCTCTCGGTAATAAGGCCGTGGTGACATAAAATACACTTGACAAAGGTGCGGACGACCAGTGTGCAATACACCTCCATGTGTCACTGGATCGACCCTGACCATACCCTGTGATACAGCTGAGGGGTGGAAGCCAGACAGGATGTCCAACTCTTGGATTTAAATCCCAGCTCCCAACTATGTCACCCTAGACAAAAACTCACTCTGTGCCTGATGGCTCATTCACAAAACATGGATGGTAGGATGAGTCACATTGCAGGACTTCAGTAAGTGAGGGAGACCCTGGGGAAGAGCCCAGTAAGAATTGCCAACCTAGATGCAGTTGGGAAGGCACCATGCAGGGTTGCACACTGTAAGCTGTGAGAATCTCTCCCACATCACTAGCGGGAGGGCGAAAACAAACCTATGAACCTCTCAGCAAAGTGTATCTGTTCTTCTGATGGCTGGAGAGAGCCATCCCCGGTCCCGTCCCTGTGGTGTCGTCCCCCCGTCCCGTCCCGTGCCCCCCCCCCCTTGTTGAAGGTGACAACAGGAACTCCATACCTGCTGTTTCTCAGCTCTGACTACTCTGTGAGACCAATGTCTGGAGAACTGAGGAGGATAAGGGAGACGGAGGATGTACCGGTGCTGTTGCTGTTTCTCCCTCCTTGCTTCTCAAATTATCCTTGCTCTGATTTAACCATGGAAAACTTTCCTCCTGGCAAAGTCAGTGAGCTCTCCCAGGGCCATATACTACCCACAGCTATTTGGAAGCAACCAGGGAATTCCTTCTAAGTTATCTAGAAAGTTCATCTGCAAATAGTACTGAAAAGAAGCTGAACAGTAAAGGAAACTTGCGAGAGGAGGTAGCAAGTACTCTGAGAAGCACTGCTGGCGGGCTCCAGTTATGAAAACACTGGTTAGGGAGAGCCGGGGCTCACTCTGGCAGGCTGGGGAAAGCTCTCCTCTGCTGTAGTAAGCTCCGCCCCCTCAGGCAGGCTGGAGGTGGTTCTCCCTGGCAGTAGTAAGCCCCGCCCACTCCGGCAGGCTGGGAATGGCTCTCCTTGGTTGTAGTAAGTTAGGCCTAAAGGGAAGAAGTGAGGTATTGAGAGTCGTCCAAACCAGCAAGCAAGCCTGAAAGACCGCTAAACACCAGCCCCGCTCTTCCTTCTACCTGTTCAGAAACAGCTGCCTCCTCCTCCATCCGCTAGCCTGGAGTTTCATTTTGTTCTGTTCATTTGGCCAAGGTGGGAGATGGGCGGGTATAACAGGCCTTTATGTAGCCCAGGCTAGCCTCCTGATTCCCCTGCCTCAAGATTCCCCTGCTTCAGCTAGGATTATAGGCCTGCATGCTGAGTTATTCTTTAAAAAAAAAAAAAATTTATATTTTGATTATGTGCATACATGTATGTATGTGTGTATGCGTGTATATGTATGTATGGGTGAATGTGAATACATGTGAATGCAGGTGCCCAAAGAGACCAAAAGAGGGTGGAGGGTGTCGATCCCTCAGAGCTGGAGTCACAGGCCTCTGTAAGCTGACTTGGGTGCTGGGCACTGAACATGGGTCCTGAGTAAGAATAGTATGTGCTCTTAACCACTGGTCATCTCTCCAAACCCATGAGTTTCAGTTTCCCTCAGATTCTCTGTGACTTTGTCAGAACCTGGAATAAAGCATTGCCACTCTGGGAGGGAAGAGGGAGGTTCTTTCGGAATAAAATAGAGAGAAGCTAAAAAAGCTTCAAAGCAGAGGACCAACCTCAGGGCAGTCAGGAGAGGACTGAGAGGGAAGTTAGAGAACGATTTTCGCTTTTTATCTCTTTCCTTCTTTTTCTAAAGTAAGTGTAGTAAAGAGCATAAACTATTTTGAAATAATTGTTCATAGCTGACTTGTTCGTCTGACCACAGCTCACTCAGGGATTGAACCACATGGGGCTTGGCCCTCTGTGTTATGAAATCATAGTGGGCCCACAAGGTCAGTTTCCAAAGCTTCTTCCCATAAACCTCTGGCCTGGGTCCCACACAAGGTCCAGGCCGCTGCTCTCGCTCTCCCCAGACACGGCCTTCTCCTGATTTGGCGGGATGAAATGGAGTTGCCCAATAATTGAGGACTGCATTTTTAGGCAGGAAAACCAGCCACAGAACAATGTTCTATGGGATTGTTTTTGATAAGGGGCGAGCCAGCTGTGGCAAACCCAAGCAAATTAAAATATATTTCTTTTGAAAAAGAACACAAGCAAGTTCAGGCTGTAGAAAATTGATAAATGATGCCATTTGCAGTAGAGCACTCCTGACTGGGGTGTGGTTCTGTGGAAGAGTACACCTAGCATGCTGGAGGCTCTGGGTCCAACCCAGTACCTCAACAAATATATGAAAAATTAACAAATGAATGAATGCATAAGCATAAAATTACTTCTCTATAGAGTCTATAGGGTCTATAGACTCAAGGGGGATGTTTATACAGTTCTAAATATGACTAAGGCAATCATAAAAGTATGCATTTGCATTCCATAGCCCAACTACCTTGATATTTAGAATTATATATCTGATCCACTTGACTTCATTTTCATTGAAAGCAGGTAAATACAGCCAACTCTCTTTTTAATAAGGCGAATTTCAATCCCGTGTTAACCTTAATCCTTCCACAGTCTGAGCAAACCATATTCAGACCATAATCCTATACCCAGCCTTTCAAACAAACCACAAAACAATGGTCTGTGCTAAAACAGACCTACTGAAGGCTTCCCAGATACCGCCTCTTAATCTCCCAATTTTATTTTTTCACTCTTTGCTAAAACATTTTATAATGAAAGGCAAGTAGCAAATAAAATTATGGAAAGGAAACACACAGTGTAGTGTGGAGTGTAACATCATCCAAGTCACAGTATTGTCTTCCCTGTCACTCCCTCAGAAAACGCCACGACTTGGAAGTCTGGCAACAACACACCGGGAACAGCTTTGCATGCACGCTGGTGACCACATTTTAAAACTCTGAGACTGTGCCTTCGATCTCCCACATTAAGGCCTTAATTTCCACACTAAGGGCTCCTAATTTCCCCCAAATAGCATTATGAAGTCATGTAAGGGTAGTCAGAAGGAAACAAAACTATTAAAAGTATCCTCCAAAAAGTGAAAAGATGCCAAAAATCACACAAGGACTTAATAACCATAGTATTTTACAATGGAAAATAAGGCTTCTGCCAGAAACTGTACTCATTTCACTGGCCAGGCTTTTATTTTTAATTTTATATGCAAGCTGTTTGCCTAAGTTTATGATTCAGTTGCTTTTTTTTACAACCTCCTCTAAGCTTTGTTATCTTGCTTTTATGAAACTCTGAACCACTTAAATTTGACAGCAAAAGAAAGTAAAAGCTAACATCTACATAATGATGTTTAGACCCACTTAGAATCATTGGAACAACCAGGAAATAAATACTATTAAGTCATTCCTCGGCAGGAGAGTGCTGAAGCACAGAGAGGTTGAGTAGCCAGCCCAGGTCCCACACTGCTGGGTGTTTGAACATGAACAGACTAGCCCCAGACCTGCTCTCTCTTTTGTATTCAAAATCGATCTCTCCCAGCATTTCTAAGGGCAGCAACCCAGAGATTTTAGTCCAAACTGGTGGATTTTGCTAGTCATGAGAGCTATTGACTTCTTTGGCAAATCTTTAACCCCAAATAGATTCATGTTTTATCTTCTTATACAAGGTACAATGTACACACATTCTCTCTGTCTCTCTCTCTTTCTCTCCCTCTCTCTCTCTCCTCTCTTCTCTTTTCTCTCTCTGTCTCTCTGTCTCTCTCTCTCTCTCTCTCTCTCTCACACACACACACACATACTCATACCATTAGTTCTGATCATGTAAGACTCAGATTCTTTGAACGAGATGAAGTTGCAGTAACTCTGTCTGTCCTCAGGGAAGGGGAGCTGAGGTGGGGCTGCGTTTGATCACCCACCTCTTCCATGACTGTCTCTCGCACCATGAGTAGGCTGACCACCTTTGCTCTGCTTCACCCAGCTCTGTAGCCAACCTCTTCTATCCTTCCCTCCAGCCCTTTACCTTAACACTCTGCATTTATTAATACATCAAAGACTCCCATGTGACTCCTCTACAGGACAGGCAGAGCTGGGTCACATGACCTATACGCTCTCTCACAAGAGGACATCCAGACTCACCAGGCCAGTGCTGAAGCCACTGTATACCCTGCTGCACCTCCAATGTCACCTCCCATGTGACCCTCTACTCCAATGTGTACACAGAATTCTCTGGGTCCTCCTATGTTCTATCCTGGTCCCTTCCTGTCTCTCCTTCTTGGCTTATGATGCCTTATGCATTCATGAAAGACCAACTCTTGTACCATTTCCTTTACAAAGCCTCCACCAGCTCTGTCCCTCCAGTGAAGAATGGATATGATACCTCTCTGTGCTCCTGGGCCTTGGAACCTGCCTCATAGAGAAAGCGCAAGGGATCTCCCAGGGACTGCAAATCACAAATAACCTGGCTTTATGTATATGGGCATCACAGAGTCTCAAGAATGTGAGGATTATTGCACCTGCTGATTCCAAGCCTCTACTCTGAGCAAGAGTACCCCAGGATGGCTGTAGGCTGAAGCATGGGTGACTGCAGGTCAAGTTAAGAGATCCAGTCAGTGTTGTCCCTGGCCAGTAACCGATGGCCTCAGCTATAGGTCTCTATGGAAAGTTCCTGCAGCCCTCACTGCCTTCTGCCATGTGCTTCCCTGCCTACCCTATCTCTGAACACACCATGGGGACTGGAACCCACGGGAAACAAAGTGCGTTAGGACCACCAAGTGCTAGGACCATGTGAGCCAGGGATGAAGAAGTCCTTCTTGAGGTAACACCTGAGTTTTTCTGACCCCCCCACTCACTTCCCTTCTAAAGGAGCAGATGAAATGTATCATGCTGTGCCCCCCCCAAGATACGGACCCCATGTGTACATATCTGGTGGGGGGTTTTTCTCCATTTTGCAGGATTCTATTATTCAGCAACTGGAATAACAGACTTTCTCCAAAGGCCAGAGTTCACACCAGCTCAGGAAGCATCTTCCAGCCAGGCAAAGTGATGCCAAAGGGCTGGACAGGAAGCCCCTGGTGTTCCAAGCCTAAGCAATGCAGCCAGAGCCTGTGTCTTCTTTGCCTGGGTTGGAGGAGTAAGAGAGAGGCAGTGGAGACTAGTGATCGGCAGCTGGAGATGAGGAGAGGGGATGAAAGGCCTTCAGAGGTGAGACTGAGGCCAGCTGCCTTGGCCAAGAGGGGAGGAAGGGAGGCCCCAGGGGGATCTGACTAGTCACTTCCTTCCATCTAAGGGCCTTTTCTGAAACTTCCCAAGATGGTTCCCCTGACTCACCTCCAGCTCATTATGGGGCTCCAAGTACGGTTTGCATGTAAGGCATTTCCAGTTCATGTACATGTGAAGATATGATTTTCCTGCATTGGCATTCTTAGTTAACATGCTGCAAGGAGAATTTATTTCCTTCAAAGTCCTGTCGGTGTTCTCTGCACAAGGAAGGCCAGAATTAACCTATATTTCATGGACATTTTTCCTGATTTTAATCATAAATTAACTCAATAGAAATTAGAATTTTATTGAGCTAATTCCTAACTAAAATTTAAATGTCACAGTGCTCGTGGGATTTGTTTTTAATTCATTTTATCCGTGCTTCCTTGTATTTTTCTGAAAATATCATTTTATTTTTATCGTTTTAAATCTAATTTTCATTTCTTTTCTAATCTAATCTATAAACCTTCATCTAATTATCAAGGTAATTCCTAGTTTCCATTCAACCCCAAGCACTCTCTCCAGGGCAAACAGGGCATTTTCTCTTCCTCTGTCTTCACTTGTAAATGAGGGTGACTTTAACTTCCCTTGTCATTGACCAGCAGACAAGGGACACAGGTGTAAAGAGCTCACCTCTGGGCTGCAGACCAGATCACCTGTCGGTACACCACAACAGCTTCATAAGGTCAGCAAGGTCCAAAACATCGTTTTTTTCCTGCCCTCCAGTTCTGTGACCCAGGAGTTCTGCAGAGCACAACAAGATGATCAAGCAAAGATGATCACTCCCGCTGAGCCTTCTCCAGTAACACACCTGGCATCAGAACTAGGATTCCAAGAGGCTGAGCCTGGTGGCTGTTGTCATTTGAATACAGTTTCAGTGTCCCCCAACACTCACAAGCTAAAATGCAATGCCCACTGTGAGTTATCATGTAGAAAGGGGAAACTCAACCCAAATGCTGTGCTAGGAGATGACTCTACTCGGATAAAACCATCAGGACCGAACGTTTGTGGTCTTATAAGGAATGAGAGACCAGAAAGTACACACCACACACACACACACATATAACTCCCTTCTCTCACCAAGGGATGCCAGGACTCAGAGGCTCTGTCAACTGAAATCTTAGCACGTAGCCCCACACCACCAGGCAGCTCTGTTCCCAGTCAAGTGTCCCAAGAGCATCCATTTCAGTGCAAAAACGTGACTCGGCATTTTTCTTTCCTGTCTTACTACTACATTGGTGGAAGCTGTCAAAACCCACCCAGATTCAAGGTGAAGGATCAAAGATCCCACCCCTTCATAGAATTCAAGAGATGTTGTAAAGCTGCCCAATCCTGCCTACCTACCATTATGTCTGTTTTACAGCCCAGTGCTAGGTGGGGACCAGGCTCAGCACACACACACACACACACACACACACACACACACACACACGGATCTAGTCTCAGGGAGCTGAGGGTTTTTCTCCTTATGTATGACATCTCACAGCATGGCAGGGATGGGGCAAGGCTTTGGTATCCACCTCTGCTTCTCGTCTGGCCCACCAGCTCGCTACCAAATGCTCCCTCTTTGGAGCTAGCATGGGCTCATCTGCACAATGCCCACCTCTAAGCTTAAGAGGCATTTCTCCACTACAGTTAACAGGATCTTTGCTACACTACAATCGTAAGCTGGGATTCTGCCTGACCACACCCAGACCTCTTTCCCTTTCCTCTTGTTTACAGCTCTTTGCCAGAAACATCTGAAAAAAATCTTAGAATATCAGATGTTACCTACTCCATGCCTACAGAAGGCATCGTCATAGTGCCTTTTTGCTTGACAGACTTGTTTTGTTTAATTAAGAAAATTGTCCCAAATGTGGGGAGGTAAAGTGTTTGTTGTGCAGGTGTGAAAACATGAGGTCACAGCTTCAGGACCCACATAATGCTGAACATGGTAATGTGACCCTAAGCCCAGGACTCCTATGGCAAGATGAAGTAAAGAAGCCCCAGGAAGATGAGGACCAACTAAGGGTTGTCTCTGATCTACACACACACACACACACACACACACACACACACACCACACACCACACACGGGGAGGGGGGATGGAATTCAGGGTTGAAGGAGGGGTCCCCAGCCCCCAGCTCTGATTTTCTCCACCGTGTTTAAGGTTTGAAAGAAAGAAAGCTTCCTAGGAGGTGAGGGTGACATCACTATGCAAGTGTAAACTCCTAAGTGATTGGACACAGATGTGGTCAAAGACCTTAGAAAGTTCACATTAATTTCCAGGCAATATGAATGAGAGAAATGACTTCCATTCCTGTGCTTACCACGATTCCAAGACTTAGCGGTGTTGCCTGTGCTTTTCCTGGAGAGATTCAAACGTCTATTCACCCAGGACAACAGACAAAGTATGGTCCCACCAGAGTCCCACTTGAGCCTGTGAGTTTACTGGGCATTCTTACAGAGCATCAAAGGGTTCCTTGCAGAAGTGTGAGTGACAGCAACGCAGCCACATCACCACGGTTTCATCCCATCGTGAATGACTGGTACCCTTTCTGCTAGCCTTCCATATCCTACATACTCTCTATCTACCAAGTAGCTGTTGGGGGCAAGAAAGACTAATGGCTGGAATCTTTTGTGAGAGCCTTATGACCCTCCCTTCCCTCCCAAAAAAGATTGTCAGCAGCTCCATTGCCATTACTACAGATCTAGCTGCCTCCATAGTGCTCTTCTCAGTTAGTTGCCATGGCTACTTGTCAAGGTATTCTCCACCCCAAGATGAGATGGGGTGAAGATGTAGCGCCTGCGGTAAAGAAGGCCATATTACAGCAATCAGAAAGACAGCAACATCTTTGCAACCCAAAACTCCGGATTCGTGTTTCTCTAAGCTTAGCCCTGCACAAGGGTGCAGACAACTGGATGGAGCTGCCGTCCTCTCCCGGACTGAGTCGGTAGGTTCTGAGACCACACCAGCAGGACAAGGGCAGACATTCCTACTCTAGCATTATTCAATAGCAAGGAGCGGCGGCGGCAACGGAACAGCCCAGATATCCCTTCTATGAACCGTATTTCAAATAAAGACTTTTACTTTCACTGTAGCTGAAGCTATCACAACCATCAAGGTCAGACTCAAATCCAACTTTGACTTAGGATCTGCTCTTGATGACCCTGAACTCTGGGAATGGCCCCATCACTCAGACTGCGCTCAGAGTCAGGACGCTGACTCCCTGCTTCATCACCTAGATGGTGAAGTTCTCGGGGTCAGGGGCTTTTGCTCAGTATCCCCCAAGGCCTTCTACACAGGGTTGACTTGCACTGGAAACTGTACGTGATAGTGACACCATCATGAGGATCTCATGCCTGGAGAGGGATGAGGGATTGAAGACTTTAGGAGGTATCCTCTTTCTGGGGCTTGTGCAGGGTCCCTACTTCCAACTCAGTTTTCATGTTGAATGAGACTCTTAGAACATCCAGCTTATAAGAACACTAGCTGTCCATCTTCCTTTTTCTAAAGGCCCAGTAAGGCTTTTCCCTTTTTAAATCCCTCTAGCTCATTCTGGAGCATCTTCTGGAGTCCAGGAACAACTCTTCTCATCATCTTAGGAAGACTGAGAACGAGTTCGCTACTCTTTCAGCTAGGGAACGTCACAACCAAAACAAAACTCAAACATCTGGCTCTGGAAGACGGTGATCCACCACAGAGTCCCCCAAACATTATACAGAGCCCAGTACACCAAGTCACTCCAGCTCTGTGGGAAGCTCCTAGGCAGCAGGGTTCAGAGAAAAAGCTGGCTGTCCTTCATTAACGGAGACAGCACACATTTCCAGAAAGCTCCCCTAAGATATTTAAAAATAGGAGTGCTAATATTCTCCTTGGTGACTTCTCTAACACACTTTCTCTGCCTATAAATTATTTACAAGTTCTGTGAAACTGCTACTTCATTTCAAGGCATCCTTTACAAATGATCTTACCTGGTCTCTGGTGCATCCTTGCCTGTTACCAACAGAGGGTGCTGTTTCCTGCAAAGAACGCTCATAGTGCTTCGAGCCACACTCTCTTTCTGAAGACCGTCCAAGAGCAGCTAGCTCCGGAAAAGCCCCCATGGATCCATAAGCACCCAGCCTCAGCTACACCAGTGACTCCAGACCCCAGAGCAACCCCTCAGGCCCAGGGTGACCTGAGTCCAAGGGGCTGGGCTCTCCAGCCTTTTTCTCTGTTATGCTTAGCTTTTGTTATTGTTCAGGTCATAGCAGCAGCCCCAGTGACCCCTGGATCCCCATCCTCCCCTGGGTTGTGAGTCTCTGTGTGCTACCCCAACACCATGCATGAGGAGCCTTGGTCCTCTGACTTCTAGAGAAAACAATGCTATAGGTCTTCCATATGATGCTTCTTGGGCCATTTTCTTTTGCTCTTACAAAGTACCTGAGACCAAGTAATAAAGTAAGAGGGGTCTGTCTCCCTCAGTCAAAGAGCATGGAGCTTGCTGGCAGAGATGGCAACCTTCTTTCTGTATCATAACATGGCTGAGGGCAACCTGTGATAAAAACGCACTAAGTGTGACAGAGAAAGCTTGATTTTTTTACAACAAAGCTACATACTCGCTCAGTAGCCCACTAATCCTATGAATGACTCAATCCATCATGAGGGTAGAGTCTGCATGTCTAGGGATCTATCCTCCAAATAATATTAACACATGAATTTGGGGATTGTTTTGCAAACAGCACAAAACTTAGAGAGTTCAAGCAATAACTCCTACCCTTAGTGCTTGAGATCAAGTGCTCCTCCCCACCACGCCTGGGCTCCCGCCTGGGCTCCTGGCTTCCACATTCCAGCCTTTGTCATATCTGGTCTGCTGAGTTCGTGAGTACTGCCCACAGCCTCCAGCTGGGCTTCATCTCCTCTTGAGTAGAAGGTCCTTAAGAACTGCTCTGGGCTGTCCCACAAGATTCTAGTGGGGGAACCCCGTGTCTCTTCCCCTTGCCCTGTCACCTATGACCTTAAACACTACCGACTACCCACAGGAACCCTGCCACTGGTTCTCAAAGCCCAACGCCTAGCCAAGGACCCACACCTCTCCCTCCCAACTGCTGCATGCTCAGGACTCTCCAAAGCCCCATCCTCTGCCTACTAGAACTCCATATACCTTCTCTCAGACCCTTTTCCATTCCAGACTCCCCAAAACACTGCCTGCTGCCCACCAGGAACCCTTTGAGCTGTTCCAAGGGGCCCAGAAATCCTGATAAGTAGTCATTCTCCCAGCCCCTCTTCACTCTGGACTCCCCGGATCATTGTCTGAAGCCTAGCTGGGATGTTCCAGCTTCCCTGAAGACCAGAAGTCCTCGTAAGCAACCATATGCCTCTTCTTCCCAGACCTCCCAACTTGAAACTCCCCAAATTCCCACGAGGTGTCTACCTGGGGCCATTCAGCCACTGCCTTAGAGGACACTTAGGAATGAATGCACATTGCCTGGGCCATAGGCAAAAACTCATATAAAAGACAAAAATCAACAACCTTACTCCAAAAACTAAGTCCCAGTGTAAGAACACACAAGCAATATAAGAAACCAAGACCAAGACAAGATGCCCCTCAACTTCTCCTATCACAAATCCTGAGCCAGCAAGATGCCTCAGAGGATAGAGGCACCTGCCTCAAAGCCTGACGACCTGAGTTCAATTCCTAGGACCTAGATGGTGGCTTCCAAAATCATGGCTTGGCATGTATGCCCTGACAACTACATACACATACATACATACATACATACATTCATGTTGTAATAAAATCTTAAAGCACTAATCCCATAGTAATAGTTCCTAATAAGAACAACTAAGTTTAGATATGAAATGCAAGACACAGTGTTCAAAAGAACAATTATAAATAAACATGTTCAAAGAGTTTAAAGAATTCAAAGGAGACACAAATAAACATCTGAATTAACAGAGAAAGGACAGGAATAAACTAATTGAAACTCAGAAAACACAAAGAGCTGAAAGAAATAAGGACAATCCAGTGCGTGAAAATAGAATTCAATAGAGATAAAAATACTGAAGGAGACCCAAACTGAAGTGAAGCTGGAAGTTAAAAAATTCAGTAAGTAAAAGAGCTCAGTGGGAAGCCCAACCTGAGAATGGATCCTACAGGAAGCAGAAGATTTGGGTCCGTAGAAGAGGTAGAGCATTAGATCACTAAATCAAAGGAAAAACTGAAAATACGTGAACAGAATATGCAGGATCTTTAGGACACCACAGAGTTAGCAAATCTATTAATAATGGGTGTAGAAGAAGGAGAAGAACTCCAGGGAAAAGACCTAGAAAGTATTTTCAATAAAGTCATTGAAAAAAAAAAAAAAAACCTTACAAAATCTGGGGAATGAGATGTCCATCCAGCTACAATGGCATACAGAACACCAAACACATGGGGCCAGAAAAGAAACCCCCCATGACAAAGTATAAGCGAAACAGTAGCTGAAAGAGAACACCCAAGTCATGTGTAAAGACAGCAATTAGAATCACAGCTGGCTCTCAATAGAAAGAAAACGTAAAGGTTTTTATCTTGTCATTTTGTGTATTTGTGTGTGCTGAGTGTGGCTGTGTTTGCAAGTGCAGTGCCCTGGAAAACAAGAAGAGGGTGTTTGATCCCCTGAAGCTGGAGTTCTAGGAGGTTACAGGTGTGGATCCCTGATGTGAATGATGCTGGGAAACAAGCTCAGGTTCTCTGCAACAGCAGTACAGGCTCCTAACCACTGAGCCTTCTCTCCGGTCCTCAGTGGAAGCTCAAGAGCCAGGAGAGCTTGATGCAATGCAATTCAAGACCTGAGAGATCACAGACACGCAATTTTAAATACATAAGCACCAAACTGGAAGCACACCAAATTTCACAAGACAAATACTACTAGGGCAGGAACCCACAGATTAACTTCAGCACTATTTAGTAGGTGACTTCAATACCACACCCACACTGAGGGAAGCTAACCTATAGGATACAGTGAAGACAGTCCTATCTCCAAGCTACATTACATTGCTACAGAGGACTCAAATTAATAGTTTAGAGATGGAGCTTGTTCTAGAGGTTTCATTTCCATGGCTGGGATAAGATAACTGAACAAAGGGTTTAATTAGCTCACAATTCCCACTTACAGTCTGTCTGAGGCATTGTTCTAGTGCTGTGAAGAGACACCATGAAGTCTTTAAGAGAAACAAATTATCAGACCTTGAATCTTAAAAAGAGAGAGAGAAAAAAGAGAAAAAAACAGAAAGAAAAGAAAATAGTAGGAACACCTGGACCTTATTCTCAGGTCTCTGCTTCAAGTAGCAAGGGCCCAGAACCACCGCTGCTCTCTGCTCCTGGTTAATAGCCAATGTAGCATGCTTGCTACCAGAGATGAACACAGAAAAGATAAGCCAGCAGCCATTTCAGATAAGGGGTTGGGAGTAAGGGCTGGAACGATGGATCAGTGGTTAAAAGCACAGACTAGTCTTCCAGAGGATCAGAGTTCAGTTCCCAGCACCCACATGGCAGCTCACAACTGTCTAACTCCAGCCCCAGGAGACCTGGCACCCTCTTCTGACCTTCATGGGTTCCAGGCATGCACATGGTATACATACTTGCATGCAGATAAAACACACATACATATAAATTAATCTTTTAACTTAAAAAGTGTTTCTGATCCTCTAGTTGCTTTTATTAAGACCAAAACAATAGGTCTACCATGACATCTAAGCACAATTCTTGTACCATTTGGTGCTTGTTCAATAGTGACAGCCAAACAAAAACTTCTGTATCTCATTCAGGAAATAGGTCCTTTCTACCCTCCTTAAGCATTGTAAGGGGAAACAAATAATTCTTAGGCAATGAGAAACTTCTCCACCGACAACCTTCAGACATCACCCCATGGTCCTCCCCCATTGAAGTCTGTGAAATCTAACTTCCATGAAGAGGCATGCTGCTCTGCTCTTACGGGGCTTATGGCTACCTCAAGCAAGAGATCAAAAGTCAGGCATGGAAGCTTGGCTGGGCTCCTTGCTCATATGGTAGGTTTCCCTGTCACACCTCTGTTCCCAATTCTGAATCTGTGCTTTGGGGACCATATTGGTTCTAGAATCAGAATGCAGTTGACAGAAGGTTCTAGAAGATTGAGTAAGGTGAGTTAGCTTGCTAAGATGATTTTAACTGGTTAAATTCATTAAAATCTTAATTGTTAAAATAAAAATAAATAAATATATATTATTTTTATATTACATCATACTATAATTTATATTATAATTTTATATAATATTAAATATGTCATATACTTACATAATTTATATTACATAATATATTGTTTATATATGATACAATATATAATATATAACAAATAATATATTAATATAAATAAATAATTATATAATATATGTAATAAATAAAAATTTAAAACTTCAATAGGGGAGGAAAATGGGGTGATGTTTGTAGGTATCTGAGGAGAAGTCTCTCATGGCTAGGAATTATTTGTTGGTGGTGTTCCGAGACTTCAGAAGGTCACATTTGCACAATATTGTGTTTCTCTTGGGAGGCAGAGACAGGCAGATCTCTGTAGTTCCGGGCCAGCCTGGTCTACAGTGAGTTCCAGGACTGCCAGAGTTACAGCAGAGAAACCCTGTCTCGAAAAACAAACCAAACAAAAAAACAGAAGACTGAATGCTGACTTGCTGAGCAAAAGGACTCCATCGGGGAGAAAGGAAATGGTGTTTACTCACTGGGTGCAGGATGCCGGGAGGCTGGGACTGATACTTCCTCATCGTAGAAGGAAAGTTACCGCAGGTAAGCGCTTCACGTGTTGATGCACATCTGCTGATGGTAGGAACTGTTCCACAGAGCCCTGTGCCTCGAAGGGAATGACTTGGAAGTAGGTGGAGTCCCTGTTGCTTTTAAATCAAGAGAGTTCCGTTAACCCCGGGAGCCTCTAACCCAGGGACGGTTCACCTGGTTCAGTCAAGGGCTGTTTCCCACTCTCTCAGGCCTCTCTTCTCTCACAGGTCTGAGACCAGGTTTCCTCAGTGAATTTTTCCCCGTCCTTTGCACACTTTCCTTCTTCTCCCCTCTACCCTGTAACCTCCTGCCCAGCACTCCATCCTGCTGCGGTGGAATGCGTCTGCTTTGTGCCTTTTTTTTTTCCAGGAAAGAAAATTACTTATGTCTTCCAAAAACTTTCAAAAATTTGGACTCAACAACTAATTATCCCACATCTGCTTTGTCTCAAAAATGAGCCTGGACAAGGCAGGTATTATCTCCAGACCACTCCACAAAGCTCTCAGCACTCTCAGGACTCGCAGAGGATATACGAGCCATCATCCCATTAATAGATTGCACCCCATTTTGCAGGACTCCCACGGGCAGCCTCACAGCCAGCAATTTGCTAAGACCTAGTAAGAAGTAATTGACTCCAACCTTGGTCAGACCAAGGGCAAAGAAAACGACTAGGATTCTTAAACTAGAGAGGGTAGAAACTCAAGTTCAGACATTCCCTGATTTATGATGGTTCTGCTTAGGACTTACCCACCATACCAAAGGGCAGAGGTGTATCCGTGCAGCCAGTCTGATTTTCACTTTCAGAAAATCAATTATGACATCCAACACTTTGTTATCAAGCAGGCTTGTGTTAGATGATTTTGCCCAACAGTAGGCTCAAGTAAGTACTCTGAGCATTTTTAAGACATCCTAGGCTAAGCTATGGTGTGTTGTAACTAAGCATATTAAATGCATTTTGACACTGCGATTTTATTTGGGGTGGGATTATTAAGGATACAACCTATCATAAGTCAAGGGGCATCTGTAAACTCCAAATGCAGAATTTTAAAAAAAAAAAAAAAAAGACACTCTTATAGTGCCAGCACTTGGAGGACTGTGCCAAAGGATTGCAAGTTCCAGGCTAGCCTAAACTACAAAATGCAACACTGTTTCAAACACAGCCCAAACAACAACACACAGCCCTGAGTAGGCTAAAGAACAGAGCAAAGGTTCAGTAGGTGTCTGCTGCAGAACAGGGGACACTGCTGAAGTGGTCTCTGCTCCCCCCACCTCACTGCCCTTCTCTGTAAATCTCGCTGAACCAAAGTTTCTCTTTAAACCTGAACATGAGCCCTGGCATGCAGTTCTCCTCACATCTGGACCTCAAGCCACCTGCTCCCACAGTGTAAAAGCAGAATGGGACTCAATTCCAATCTTTACAAAACTCGGAGACTCACAACAGAGCCAGCCTTGCAAATCACAATCCAGGGAGACGGTTCCCATATTGGTTTAAGGAGCGGTGACAATTCAGATCCCGGATTCATTCTCAGGCTCTGATCTAATCCTCTCTCATTATCCATTGAAAAGTAAGGCCAAGCATGTGTTAGAAAAAAATTCAAATCTTATAAAAAAGGTATTTATGAATAGCAAATCCCCCTCACAAACCATGCCCCCAGGCTCTTGCATAAGGGAACCATTATGAACTGTTTCTATGTGCCTCCATGAAAGTCCTTGCATATGCAAGCCCTGGTGTCCATCCCTGTTGAGTGCATCCGTAGACTCTTTACATCATATGAAAGCATCCAGTGCCCATTGTGATGCATTTCATCAGGCATGCTCAGAACAGTCGGTCCTTTTCAAACTGGACCATTTCATCTCATAGAGCGATGAGGATACATTTCCCCTAACTCCTGTAGATTGACATTTAGGTAACTTCTCTTTTTGACATGGCAGAAAATACCACACCTGTGCATGTATGTAACCTCTGCACATCTGTAAGCATGCCTGTGTGACACATCCTTAAAAAGGGCTACTTCAAAGTCCCTTGTTCATTCATTGCAAACTACTAACTGTTCTCCAGGAACATTGCATAAATGTGCACTCGCACCAAAGTATAAGAGGCCTGTTGCCCTTATTTCACTAAGCTGACTTACTTACTCCCTGCCTGGCTGACAGGGCACAGTGTTGCTCTAAATTTCGTCTTCTTGGTCTTTTCTTTCTATGCAGATTGCCTGTGTGTGTTCTTTCCCAATTTGTCCATTGAGTTTCTAAATTTCAGAAATGGATTTATAATGCCTGGGTTTATCTCATTTGACATACTTAGCAAATGTTTTTCCAGCTTCCTGTTGTAACTTCAGTTCTGATTCTTTTTTCCTTTGGTGGGCTTTAATTTTGTTTTTGTGCACTTGTATTCATTAGTCTTTTCTATTATAATTTCTGGGTTTCTCACTGCTTAAGGAAGCCCTACACACTCTAAGGAAAAATGTGTGGACACTAAACTAGAGAGACATGTTTGTCTGGGGGTATGGGAATTCCCAGTTTCTATCATTTGGGGTGTGGTTTGGCTCTTGACTTCCCCGTGGGATCCAGTTTCTTAAAGATATGAGGGGCAGAATGACACTACTGGGCCACGGTAGAGACTGTGGGAGGCGGAGACTAGGGGGGTCTTTAAGTCGCTGTGGGTGTGCCCTTAAAGAGGATTATATGACCCTGCTCTCCTCCTCTTTCCCTTCCTGGATTGAGGCAAGATTTGTTCTCTTACATAATCTCACCGTGACGTATTGCTTTGCAGTTCCTCAAAATAGTAAAGCCCAGCAGCCGTGGCTCAGGAACATCATGGAAGAAGACCCAGAAAGACTCTAAGAGCCAGAGGAACAAGAATGCCAGCTGCTAGATAGTGTCTTCTAGACACGAAGGGCTGCTGAGCCCATCAAATCTCAATAATGTGGCTGCCTTAAACAAGCACTGCATAATAATAACACCAGTTTACATGCCAGCATGAGTTGGGGGAAATTCACAAGGCCGTACACCTAGATCTACAGACAACTGATGGCTGCCGACAGAGCCCCATGATTGGTCATCCGATCTTAAGTGGTCAGCCCTGAGCACAGGTATATGTGAGTAGCACTAAATGGACTTGGTAGATTATGTGTGACAACAGTCATTAAAGACACTGTGGATTCGGGAAGGAGTAGAGAGAACGCAGAGGAGCTGGAAGGGAAGGGAGGGAAGAGAGATGATATAAATACAATACTCGTGAAACTCTCAAAAAATTAAAAATAAATTACGATGGGAGTTAATGATAATGTAGAAAAGAATGATACTTTTTCATTGCTGTTGGGAGTATGAATTGTTACAGCCACTATGGAAGTAAGTACAGAGTTTCTGAAAACACTAAAAATATGACTGTCACATAATCCAGCTGTACTACTTCGAGGTACACCAAAAGAACCCTTAGCCCTTCCTCAGAGACATTTGTTACCCAGTGCTTCTTTCTATACTGTTTACAACAGCTAAGAAATGTTCCTATGCCTGGCGGTGGTGGCACATGCCTTTAATCCCAGCACTCGGGAGGCAGAGGCAGGCAGATCTCTGTAAGTTCAAGGCCAGCCTAGGCTACAGAGTGAGTTCCAGGACAGCCAGAGTTACATCAGAGAAATCCTGTCTCTAAAAATAGAAGGAAGGAAGGAAGGAAGGAAGGAAGGAGGGAGGGAGGGAGGGAGGGAGAAGGAAGGAAGGAAGGAAGGAAAGAAAGAAAGAAAGAGGAAAGAGAGGAAGGAAAGGGAAAGAAAGAAGGAAAGGAAGGAAGGAAGGAAGGAAGGAAGGAAGGAAGGAAGGAAAGAAAGAAAGAAAGAAAGAAAGAAAGAAAGAAAGAAAGAAAGAAAGAAAGAAAGAAAGGAAGAAAGAAAGAAAGCAAGCAAGCAAGCAAGCAGGGAGGGAGGGAGGGAAGGAAGGAAGGAAGGAAGGAAAGAAGGAGGGAGGAAGGGAGGAAGAAAGAAGTATGCCCAGATCAGATGTCCATAGATGAGTACATAGAAAGCATGTGGTACATATACCTGCTGGAATCTTATTCAGCCATAAAGAACAATGAAAGGAACATTTAGAGGAAAGTGGCTTGAAATGGCTATTATTGTGTTAAAAAATATAAGTTAGACTCAGAAAAATAAGTATTTCATATTTATATGCAGATCCTAGATTTTAATTTTTAATCTATCTGTGTAGAGATGTTGGGGTTATAAAGCTAGAATGGGGACTGGGGTGGTTTGAGTGAGATGCCCCCGCCCAAGCCTCAGGCATTTCAATACTTGAGTATTTGAAAATTTGAATACTTCCCAGTTGGCAGTGCTGTCTGGGAGGCTTAGGAGGTCTAGCCTTGTCGAAGAAGGATGGCACCAGGTGCAGGCTTCGAGTTTAAAGATTCAAGTCATTCTGCTTTGTGCTTGAGGTTCAAGATGTGATCGTGTGTTCTGTTTCAGCCACAGTGCCTTAATGGTGATGGACTCTTATTCTTTAAGGACCATAAATACGTTCACATAATCCGGATGAACCCTGCTTCCGTGAGTTGGTCATGGTGTTTTATCACATTAGAAAAGTAACCAATAAGAAGCAGTTGCCAGGTATGGGCTTCTGCTGTGACAGAACTGACCATGTTATGGTGGGAGGGGGGCAGTAATTGATTTTGTTTGTTTGTTTTTTGGTGGGGTTTGTTTGTTGAATGTAAAAGACTGAAACCTTGGACTAGAAAAGTGACCGGGTGCTGTAAGTGGAGCGTAACGGATCATCTTACTGCTTGCATGGTGGTGTAAGCCAGCCAAGAACCCACGCCTGAGAAGGTCGCAGGCCCTAGGAGGGAGAGAACTGTTGTTTTGTTTCAACAAAACAACCATGGAAAGGCTTCTTTTCCATGGATGGCAGTTAACACAGAGACAACTGGCCAAAGAGAGTAAGTAGCTGCAGAACGCTCAAACGCTGGACACCTGTATCACACCCACACACCCCAGGCTCAGGGAACTCTGAGGGAAAGTGAGAAGAAGGACGTAAGAGGCAGAAGTTGAAGGGTACTGGGAAACCGTCTTGTAGACAGGGATGGCCACTGCTAGCTCATGAATTCAGCGCAGCTGTGGTTCCCTGCGCAAGACTGAGTCCTCGATATCCTCCTCTAGGGAATGAAGAAGGGCTCTTACAGCTTCTTCCTCTCTTTGAGAAATTGACAGTTAATGGTGGCAGATAGGTGCGGCTTTCTTCGGTGGTGTATTCAGTGGTAAGTTTTCCGTGCTCAGTAAAGAACTCCCGCCCATGCTCACGCAGGCAAGTGTACTCAGTGAGTCACACGCATGTAAAAGACATGAAGTAGGAGGGCTTGGGTTTCAGTGAGAAAAGATGGGAAGATAAGACAGGGAAATAGAAGGTGAAAAGGAATAGAATTCATTACACATAGTGTGAAACTGTCAAAGAATCAGAAATAAGAATTAAAAGGAGTGAAGAGCTGACTCCGCAGTTAAGAGGATGCCCTACTATTCCAGTTCAGCTCCCTGATCCCAAGGAGGGCACCTCACAACCACCTGCAATTCCAGGTCCAAGAGCTCAGACGTCCTCGTCTGGTCCCTGTGGATGTCTGCAACATATGATGTACACTCACCCAAACACACACACATACATAAATAAAAATAAATCTTACTTTATGTGTATAAATGCTTTTGTTTGTATGTATGTTTGTGCACCACACGTGTGCCTAGTACCCAGAGAGGCCAGAAGAGAAAAGGAAATTAAAGACACTAGTGAGACACCACATGGGTGCTGGGAATGGAACCACGGTCCTCTGAATGAGCAGCCAGTGCGCGTAACCGCTGAGCCATCTCTCCAGCCCAAAAATAAATCCTAAAAACTATAAAAAGAAAAAAATGAGAAAATTTTTAAATTCTGAAACCTGTTGAAAAAAATATTAGCATAATTAGTGGAGGAATCATGATACATGTTTCAGTGATAAACATGTAATATCACCTTCGTCTCTTTTTATAAGCATAGATGTGTACAGTTTTGCATAATGCCTAAGACATGCTGTTTATTCTAGCAGCAGAGTTCTGATTTTGCCTTTTATTCTCCTTTCTGTTTGTTTCCTACCTGTGTTCAGCTCACCCTCCGCCCCCCTTCTTTCCCTACACCCCAGCAGTACATGCTGACCACACGCATCTTGCCACCTGCTCCCAGGACCCTGTGGAACTGTACAGTCATGCCTACATCCTCAGATGTGGGTGCACTTAAGAACACTTTGTAGTCACGCATGGGCAGAGGACAGTGGCTGGATGCCCGCCTCGGTCATATCAAATGCACTTCTTCACTCGACTTTTTCTACCCCACCATGTTGGGAAGAACTTGCTCACGTTTAATCTCTCGCCAACATAATGGTACGTAATACAGATGCACATAATTTATTCTACAGATCCCTCTTGAAGGTGAGTTTATCTCCAGTTTGCTCCTAGAAATGTGCAATAGGAAAGCACCTCTTCACAAATATCCCTATAAGTATGTCTCATTTATGGATATAATACATAGATTTTTTTTAAGTTTTCTGTATTATATGACAAGAAAAACCACTGTGTATATTACAGTGAATTGGTTTTTTCCTTTTTATTGCAAATTTCTTCTTTCACATTTATGGGTGACTGGAGATCTGATAGACAGGAGTCGGCAGTGGAAACCTGAGTACGTAGAAGCCATCAATTCCAACATTTCTCTTCCACTCTTCTTAGTCTTTTCTCCTTAAATACAGTCAGTGTGGATTGAAGAGAGAAAAAGACTAGCCTTTATGGTATGTGGCTTTTCTTCTTCCTGGGGATTTAGCATTTTTACTTATTTTTGAAGTATAGTCACTTACGCAGAATGTGTGCTGCCGAGTGGCGCCTTCCCAACACGCCATTAGTGCTCTCGGCCTAATATTTGAGATCTTTCATCATTCCTCTGTTCATTTTAACACATCCTTTCCTGTGCTTCAAGTGCTCCAGGACCGCGCTCAGCTGTCCTTTGCGCTGGGCATCACACCCAGAGCAACCCTTATGCTTTGCAGCTCCTATAAATCCCAAAACCTCATCCACATCCCGCTTGTATCTTTAGCATCGGTCCCAAGGGCCCCAGTGCCCCCGGGATGCTCTGCTGGCGCTGTTCCCCTTCATCCACGATCTTCCCTTGCTTCCCTCTCTTCACAGTCTTTCATGTCCAAGTCACAGAGCTCGGGGTGTGTTTCCTTGGGGGCTGATTGTTAAGATTTCTCCTCTTTAAGTTATTTAGGCAACTTTTCTTCCAGGAAGATTTTGAACTTTCTTTTGCAAGCTACCTTCCATGTATGTTTTTGGACTGGAGACACGGGTGTTCCACATTGTCCTTCTGCTTAATTTTCTTCTAGTATTTACCTCAAGATTGCCATCTGCCACACCTAAAGAGTTTGGGTTCATTATCCTAAGCTTTCCTCGACACTTATTTGAAGTGTTCAGAGTTCTGTTTTAACTCACTTGTGCTTTTTATTTGTGGGGCTCTACGTGGGTTCACCACGTTTTTAGTGGTTGCTCTGGAAACTATAACATGTATCTCAATGTTTATAGCTTACTTAGAGTTAATACTGTGACACCGTCCATCAAGCGTGGAGATCCTGTGGTAACCACAGAGATCTGGGGGGACGTTTGACTCCTACCTTGAGTGCTTGAATTTTATCGCTTGCTCTCTTTTTCCATTTTTCTTTTTAGTGTTGGACACCAAAGGGCCTTGCACAGGTTAAGCAAGTGCTCTACCCTTGAGTACATCCCCAGCTCAGGAATTCTTTATTGTGAGCAATTTCCTTACATTCCAAAAGAAAACAAGCCATCTTTTCATTTCATGTGCTGCCTTGCCCTTAGTGATGTCATCCAAGGAGACTCATCACATTCACACCCGTGCAAGACGCACAAAATGCTCTCCACCTGCCTGAACTAAAGAAGGGCTTCTTACTGCATATTCATAAAAGAAGGGGATCTTATTGCATATCCATGTGCCTAAAGACTGCTGTTGCCTGGAAATTAATGTCTCTAACTCTCCCAGAGCCCATGATCAGGAGTTTGCCTCCAAGAGCAGAAGTGGTGTATCACACAGTGGGCCCAGTTTGCCCAGCCCAGCCCACACTCACACAACCCACTCTTCCCGGGACCAGGGCATAATTCTCTGCTCTTCCAAGACAGTGTGAAGACCATGCCAGTCAGCTACAGGGAACAAAATTGCACCTCTGGAAAAGATGCGGACTTCAGGGACAAATGTCAGTGGCCTGTCTGCTCACATCGCACCTTCCACCATGGACTGCATTAGACCAGCCACCAGACTCTGAAGAAAGGTTCAGGTGACACTACTAAAAGCCTTGCACATTTCCAAAAATATGGCACCAGTATGTACACAGAGAGAGAGAGGGAGAGGGAGAGGGAGAGAGAGGGAGATAGACAGATAGACCGAGAATGAGAATTTATGGGTCATAGCAGATCAATATAGTTTGCTTTTATTGGTATTTGTTTTTTGCAAATTGTGTCCAGTTACACACACATGCACAGAGTTCTTGGGTTACAAGCCAACACAAGTTGCTTTTGCTATTATTTGTATGGCTTTTTGCTTGTTTTTGGTTTGGGTTTCTGTTGGTTTTGTTTTGTTGGATTTTGTTTTTTTGAGTTTTTTGTTGTTCTTGTTGTTGTTGCTGGTTTAGAAAAGCTCTCACCCTGTAGCCAAGGCTAACTTAGAAATCCTGATGATTCTTCTGTCTCTTCTTTCTCCTGCATGCCTGCATGCTGTGATTTTTTGACATGAGAGGTCTCGCTCAGCAGCTCAGAATGTTGTCGCTGCTGTTGCTGCTGCTTCTGCTGTCATCAGAATCTTACACAGTCCAGGCTCACCTCAAACTTACTACATAGCTGAAATCCTGATCCTCCTGCCTCCACCTTCCCAGCTGTGGGATCATAGGCACATGCCACCACGCCTGGCTAACATAAGATCTCTAAATTGTCAGCCTTATCCTAGCTTGGAGGACAAACCAACACCAACCCTCCTGTTCCAAAGCAGCCACTGGTGTTGCTAACAGAAAGTTCCAACCAAATCCCTTCGGTGATCTCAGTTCTTCACAAGGAAAGCCCTGTGTTGGATCTAGGTGCCTCTGTGATGGGAATTAACCCACGTCTCCCACAAGCTAGGCAAGTACTCTGCCACAGAGCTGTGTGTCCCCAGCCCAGAACCTAAAACACTTGGGAGGCAAAGAGAAAAATCTTAAGACAGAGAGCAAGAAAACACAACAAAATGGACAAAAGACTAACACCCCAATCTATTTTGCCATTTTGTGTGTGTGTGTTCATCTGAGCCTGGCTTCCTGTCAGCCCCGACTCACATCGGGAAGGTAACCTCATAGCACACATCTGGCTGCTTTTTACCCCCTTACGCCACTGTTCCCTAGAATCGAGCCACACGTGGCGTTTACTGCCATCCTGAAGTAACGTCCGATGGCCAAGAGGTTTTGAAGCAACAGAGCCTGAAGTCTGATGGATTTTCCACCCTGTCTGTGTAAAATGGCTTCCAGTAAGGAACGCTGCCGATTTATTTAAGGTCCAATGGAAGATGAAAATAAACAAGTATTAATCCTGAGAACTTTTCTGCGGAATTATGAAAACAGTCTGTTATAAAATACATCCAGATGTCAGCCAAGGCTGAGTCAATTGGGATAATAGCTCCGAGTAAAATCAGCGAAGGTCAGCCAGCCAGGCAGAGGAATGCCTGGTTCACGGAGGCAGGGGAGGAGCTGGTACAAGGAGCCCAGCCTAGAGCTGTCCAAGACATAATTGTTTAAATAATCTACGAAAAACAATTATGGATACAGTGGGTCAACATGGATTTTTTTTTTTTAAGATTAATTTTGTCACAGCTTAGGGATAGGTTTACAGACCAACGCAAAAAGAATGTCATTTGATAATAAGAAAAAAACTTAAACAGAGCAGAACTTTTAAAAACATCTTCTTGAGTTGATCTTTATTAAATTTTTATACCAGCGAAAGAGAAAGCTCAAAGACTTTTAATTCTCTTCCTGTTAATAATACACTCGCCCAGTTCTTCTAAGACACGTGTATGAAAAGATCATTCATTGGAACACTTACTGTTAAAATCTGTAATCTAATCTATGTGCCCATGTGTGGCTTGTTGGTGGGTCAATGACTGTAACCACTGTAGCAGAACAAAACACGAATCCGAAAAGGTCAGGTCTCTGTGAGGTCCTGGAAACGCACCTGTCGCATATGAACTGCCAAAGAGCATGGAGCGATCCTTACAGGCATGACCGTTGAACATCTTCACTAACGATTGTGTGTGCAGAGAAAGAACTGGGAACGATAACTGTGGGTGGAGGCTGCCTGTGGAGAGTGTCATATGTACTGTATTGTCAGGAGCTTTCACTCTGGATGGGTATTCCTTGTGAAAAATGTGTTCTAGTGGCTGGAGAAATGGCTCAGTGGTAAGATCACTGGCTGCTCTTACAAGGACCTGAGTTCAGTTCCCAGCACCCATGTAGCTTACAACTCTTTGTAACTCCAGTTCCAGGGGATTGGATGCCCTTCTCTGGCCTCCTCGGTGTGCATGTGGTGTGCAGATACACATGCAGGCAAAGCACTCATACACATAAAATAAATAAAACTTTTTTAAATGGTTTGTATTTAGTTTTTAAAAACAGGAGAAGATTGGGGGATGCTGAGAGCTGGGCATTGGTGATCTGGTTCTTAAAAGGAAACAGGAACCCACTGAAAATCCTGACACCCTGTAAAATGTTAGACGTCCCACGAGAAAAAGATGGTCTGACTCCTTATGCTTTCAAAAGAAAACACTACATTGTTACATTTATTTAGTTCCCAGTGAAGGTCTGAGAGCTAATTATCATCTCGTTTGCCTGATGGTGACTTCTCTTTGAAACATGAGAGAGAAGGGGGAAGGGAGGAATGGGGGCAGGGAGAGAGAGATTGTGTGTGTTGCCGATCTCAGACAAGCCGTGAAGGACTCCCATCTAGAGGCCTTCCTTCCTCGCTGCTGGGCATGGCTGGCGCCAGAGGTCCTGAGCACTCCAGACAGAATATGTTGGTACAAATTCCAAGGACCACCTCATGACTGAGATCACATCCAAACCCAAGACAGGGCCTATCATCCCAGCAAGGAAGGCAGAAGCAGACAGTCTCAAAGTTTGAAGCCAGCCTGGTCTACAAATCAAGTTCCAGAACATCTAGAGCTTTACAATGAAACCCTGTCTAGGAGAAACAAAATAAATAAATTGATATTGAATAAATAAAAGCCCAACACAGTAAGTGCTCTCCCCTAGATGCAGCACGCTACTCATAGGACACTGACACAGCTGTAGGGCCGGCCGAATTCTCTCTGCACAGCTGGCAGGACTCCTTGGTAACTTGGGTTAGAATAAGGAGCTTCTTACAAAGAACACAGGAAATGCCACAATTAAGAGTTTAATGTCCAAAGGGAACCAATTCCCAGAAGCCTCAAAAGTGAGTCTGAGGGAATGTTAAATTGAAAGTCTAAGAGGCACTGACTAACGTAAACCCTAGAGGGGAATTGGAGGACTCAGGCGTCTGGGGCAGCAAAGGTCTGTTTGTGTGGCTTATCTTCAAGTTCCAGCCCAGAGATGAAGAGGGTCACCTGCCCTGTGCAGCACAGGAGGCTAACAGCAAGGGTTTGATGAACCCTGGGGTACTCCTGAAGTGGAAAGCTGGGTTCCAAGTGCTCAGAATAGAAAGAAGACATGCCCACCTTGGGCTATGCTGGCCTGTGGCTTTGCTACTCTCTCTTAACCATCTCCGAGATCATGTGAGCCAATAAATCTCTTACACTCACACACACACACACACACACACACACACACACACACACACACACACACACAATTGCTTCTGTTTCTTGGGAGAACTCTAAGGCTCCTGTCTTTATGTTTGTACAAATGCAGTGGTTCTCAACCTTCATAATGCTGTGACCCTTTAATACAGTTCCTCATGCTGTGGTGATCCACAACCATAAAATTATTCATTGCTACTGTATAACTGAAATGGTGCCACTGTTACAAATTGTAATGTAAATACCTGATATGCAGATGGTCTTAGGCAACCCCTGAGAAAGGGTCATTTACCCCCACACAGGGATTGTGACCCTCCAGATTGAGAACCACTGCCTTAGAGTAAATGCACCGGGAGAACTGTTTCCAAACGTGGTAATGGGGGTTTCTGATTTTTCAATATATACCCACATTTCCACTTAGAAACGTTTATCTTCCCAGGCAGCTCCAGCTCTTAGCTGCTTCGCTTCTCGCAGGCTGTGCTCACACGCTCAGCACTATTAGATGTGCTCACAGGCTCAGGACATTAGCCATCTAGTTTGCATCATCCTTTTGCTCCTGTTGTGATCTGTACTTACGTTTTTCACACATTGTATTCCATTGGTTTCTTTATAAATGCCCATGTGATCTAGCCGTATTATTCCCCAGCATGGTGCTCCCAGGGGGAAATGGTAACCTCAGAGGTACATACGAGTGGGAGCACATCCTTAAAGGCAATGTTAGGTAGAGCAGTCCTGTCTCCACAACAAGCCAGGTACCCATGGTCAGATACCGTGCACCAAAAATAAATCTTGCCTTCTTATAAGTTAATTATCACAGGTGTTTAGTCAGTGACGGAGAGCTGGCTAAATGTCTCAGGTCACATTGTCCGACGATCAGATTCCGAAGCGACGATGTATGAATGTGCAGCAGATTTAGCAGGTGTGGTGGTTTGAATGAGATGTCCTCCATGTGCTCAGGCATTTGAATATTTGGTCTCTGGTGGTAACCCTGCTTGGTAACCCTGTTTAGGAGCTGAAGCAAGTAACCATGCTGAGGGAAATATGTCACCAGGGACAGGCTTTAAGTTTTCAAAAGACTTGAGCCATTTCCAGTTTGTTTTCTCTGCTTCCTGTTTGTACTTGGAGACGTGAGCCCTTAACTCTCAGCTCCCAGCTCCAGTGACATGCCTGCCTGCTGTCACACTTCCCAGCTGAGATGGTGACAGACTCATACCTCTGGAGCTGTACGCCCAAAATAAGCCCTTCCTTCTGTAAGTGGCCTTGGTCGTGGTGTTTTATCCCAGCAATAGCAATGGCACTAATACAGCAAACTTCCCCCAGCAGCACCAGGAGGGAGAAAGGGCAGCAGGGCAGGGCAGGCTCCGCTGTGACATATACAAGTCCTCAGATTGCGTGGGCACCTGATCCTGGACAGCCTTGGAGAGCTGACCACTGCATGCACGCTGCCACTTAGAGGAGCTGCAGCCCTTAGGCCACAGCTTTCTTCAGCAGAGGGCAACTCCTGGGAAGGTGCCTGTACAACCAACACCCAGTCAGTCGAGGAAGGGATGGGTGCAGCCCTGGAGAGGAGGCGTGGGTGTGGGTGGTCGCAATCAAGGCGCTAAGGTTTTGCATATTTGTTTGAAAGAGCTCTTTAGACAATCATATTCATCGCCTATCAAATATTCCCAGCTCAGCTTTAGGTCCAGAGACAGAGTGTTGTCCCTTGCCTGGGACGTGTGAGGCTGGGCACCACACACACACACACACACACACACACACACACACACACACACACGATTCAATTCAGCTTTATTTTAATGTTTCTTATCACATTTTCCATCCTGAAGATGTTGTTTCAGTGGTAGTGGTGAGTTTGTTTGTTTGTTTATACAGTTGGCTCTATCTAACTTCCCTTGGGGCTTTCTGACTGAGATTCTGGCTCAAGATTACAAAAGTGTTGCCCTGCACTTCCTTCTAATGTTCTGTGGCTTTCTATCTTGCATTTAATTAACTTGATAGAGATCTCAGTGTATGACTGCTATAATTTTGTGGCCAATGTTTTGCCAAATGCATAGCGAGTTGTGCTAATATATCTTACTGGGTAATAACCCTTTCCTAAGTCATTCTTATTATTTAGGAAATCTTTGTAAGTGTATTCACGTTTCTGGGCACGTGGCTCCTGCCCCACCTCCCCTGAGGTCATTTCAAGGCTATTCTGATCACTGAAATTCAGCCATGTGCTTGAAAAGCCAGGGCAATTACTAGACAAATTACCCAGTTTTTTTTTTTTCCTAGAACTTTCTTGGCTTTCTTTATAACTCTGGATAAACCTTAAAATCTTTTAGTTAAGTTCTGAAAAGAAGTCATGGTAGGTCACTGACTATAGTTCTGTCTGCCAGTCGCTAGGAAGAACTGAGTCCACGCCACACTGTATTTTCCTTCTGGAGGCTCCAGTGCTTTTATATTTTAATTACTGTTTTTACTTCTTATCGGGTCTGTGCTATCTCCTTTAAAGGAATTTGAAAATGATATTCCGTCCTGCAGCAGTATCAGGACATCTTCAGCAGAAGGATGGTCTGTTCTTGTATGACAGCCAGGTCATCTGAGTCAGTGCATGGTTTTCTGTGACAAGAAGAACTGTTTGGGGCCTCCCGGGGTCCCCGACTGTGACTGACTATCTTTTCACCACTTCTGGTGTTATTTGAGAGCCCTGAGTTCTGCATGTGACACAAGCCACAATTCTGTCACTGTGGGGTCTGTCCTGGGTCTCTCGTTGCTTCTCAGCTTGATCTGCATCCACTTTATGCCTCTGTAATTTTCCTCCCCCAAGGGAGGTCTTTGGCACTATACTTTAACAGTCACCTGGTAATTCCCGCCAACTCTTCCCCCATACAGGTTTCTCCAGATGCTATTCTCCTTGCTGTTTCTGCACATTTTTATCGAGGGTAATTATGTTGTTCAATTTAAATCTTTTTCTCTTCACATATCGTTGCCTTTCATAGTCTTACGCTATGCTGGCATTTTCCTGAGATTCCAAATCTGGGTTTTTGAATGATTTCTCCTTTTCCTTGGAATCAGTCCATTTCCTGAAGGAACACTGGCCCTTATTACAAATGAAAACTGATATATGGTGGATTTGTTGTTCTTTTCAGTCTTATCTGGCTTTTACAGTATGGGGCTTTTTTAACTTTTGTCTATGCATCTTTATCAAAGGAGAACCTTGATACCTTGGGAGGGACTGTCAGAGACAGCTGGCTGCAAGGTGGAGTCTACCCCACAAAGATGGAAGAGTGGAGAAGTCAGAATTCACAGCACTCTGTTCTCCAAGCAAACTTCTGGAAAGGTCTGGGAGGTAGGGATGGTGGGAATAGGATCCAGAGTGACAGTGCCCGTGCTGAATGGCTCGTGTCCTGTGTTTCAGTGCGTGCTGAGCTGAGCAGACTGCAGCAGGGGCCACCCAGCCTGCCAGCGGTACACTCCACTTCTGCTCCCGGAGGCAAAGGTGCTCATGGGAAGAACATCCTGAACTCTCTCCCTAATGCTGTTTGCTCCTCAATCCTTCCCCACAGAACTCACATGGTTTTCCCTTGTGGCTTTTTTGCTCTGTTTTATGGAATTCGGGTTCTCCTGCCTAATTTTTACGGACACAAAGCAGACTTTTTCTAAAGCATCCTTCTGTTTCCTGTAGAAAGCGGTTTTAGAGATCTGCTCTTTCTCCATGTCCTCCAGCTTACTCTGTTTTCCTGGAGCTGCAGAGTGATCCCAAGACAACTTCATTTTAATCTTTGCCCCTCTTAGAAAACAGGAAAGCCATGTCTCCAGGCTCGGCATCTGCTGACAAGCACAGGATGTAGATTGTCTTGGGTCCCTCTTCACGCTCCCATGGGAGGTCAACAGCCCCTTCCAACGACTGTCCAGAGGATTAATAGAACCCTTGGCCCCATTTTCCCTTCAAGAAGTCTCCCCGGATAAAACTGGTCATGGATCTCAGAAAGTTGACGGTGTCTCCTGGTGATGCCAGACGCCAAATACGTTCTGCCTGCCGCTTCCTGGACCGTTCCCACTGACCAGCCCTCAGCTTCTGTCGTGCTTTGAGGTGAGGACTAGGTCATGAAGATAGAGTCCCTGTGAAGGAGATCAGCACCCTTGTAAGAGGGGCCCCAGCAAGCTGCCTCCCCTCCCACCATGCAAAAACACAGTGAGAAGCATCTTAGCTTCCAGCCTCCGAAACTCAGAAATAACTCCCATTGTTTATAAACTACTCAGTCTGTGGTGTTTTGTTACAGCAGCCAAATAGATGGACATCCCTCACTTCTCCTCTTGCTTTCCCTTTTTATAAATAAAAGTCAGAAGCGTTCTTTCTTGTGGAAAGCTCTATGAAGCGCTGTGCTGAAGACTCTGTATACATTATTCCCCTTAATCTTCATGGCAGCACCACAAAGTTAAGTGCTATTATTCCGAAGTTTATTTTATCGATGGCAAAACTGAGCTCAGACACACTAACTCGGCAGAGACCACACAGACGGTAAATGCAGAATTCCATTCTATCAACAGCTGTCAACCCTTTGAAGGGGTGCCACCATTTAGGACATGGCATGCCCTTCACAGTGGCCTTTCTGCCTGAGAGTGGACAGGCAAGTCAAGACTGTGGTTGTGGTAGCTGATAAAGGAACAGAAGGAAGGGATTTTTGGCTTAGTTTGAGGGTACTGTCCATCATGGCAGGGAAGGCATGATAGCAGGAGCTTGGGGTGACCACACACACTATGTCTATATTCAGGAAACAGAGAAAATGTTAATGTTCCACTAGATTTTTCCTCTTTATTCAGCCTCAGACCCCAGGCATTGGAACCGCACTTCCTACATTTAGGGATGAGTCTTGCACCTCGGTTATCCCAATTTAGAAGTTCCCTCAGCCATGCCCAGAGGTTTGTTTCTTATGCAATTCTAAATCCCATCAGGTTGACAATCATTGCTAGCAACAAGTCCATCCGTAGTCGGATATGTTATGCAAATATATCACTTTTAAGCCGTACTTTCCTACCCTTTATCCCCAAAGGCTCATGACCATCTCATAACGCAAAATGCAACCAGTTCAACTTCAAAAGTCCCAACTGTCTTTAGCAGTCTCAACACTATTCAAATGTGTAAGCACGGAGTCTTTTCAGACATCTATTGAGGTGATCTCTTAACTATTGTGAGCCCCTAAAAAAAATCAAAGCAAAGCAAATTATACCTCCAATACACAATTTCACAGACTAAACATTTCCATTGTAAAAAGCATAAATGGGAGCAGAGCAGGGAATGGCAAGACCAAAATAAACACAGCAAACTCCAGCTCCCGCAGCTCCATGTCTAGCAGCGGAGACTCACGACAGAATCTTCTGAGATCTAAAAGTTTTGAGTAGCACTGCCTCACCAGTTCTGCCACCTACACAATATCCCCTCTTTGAGGCCAGCCCCACTATGTGTCTATGACTTTTTTCAGTGCATAGTCTGTGACCCTGGCATCTCCAACATCCCAGTGTCTCCATTGTCTTCAAAACTTCATGCAATGGCTACCCAGGGCCTCCTTGCAGGTGCCACCACCACACATTGCTGGTTTTACCAGCTCTCTGAAACCTTGATACAGGCATCCAGTGCCCTCACTATTGCATCTTTCATGTATAGAAAACCAGTAGCATATGAATGGCACCACCAAGTTCTGCTGCTGACTTCGGATGTAGCCTGGCTCCATGAGCCAAAGTTGGAGTGGCTTTTGTGTGTTTCCATGGCTGAATCTAAGAAAAAAAAAAATCCTAAACAGTTGTTTTCAAGTAGGGAACATCTTTAGTGCCATTGTTTGTTCGGGCTCTCTCTTTACAAATGGATTTACATTTTTATAAGTTGTAACCTTCTATGCGTGGTGTCCTATACCAAAGGCACATTTCCTTTCCCCCACAAAATAGCATATTTCTTATATCTTTCCACACCGTGGTTGTTCTCTCTCACTACAGACCTCGATAATATCACTGAGCAATGACCATGCCACAGCCTAAATTCAACCCGCACAAGAGCAGTAAAGAGAATGTCCACAGTGTTGGTCAGCATAGTCTTAAATATCAGTGTGGAGACAAATAGTCTCCAGAGCTCTGTGGCTTAAAATAGCACAGATATATGTCTCAGACTGTTCCACACCCGTTCTAAGTTATCACAGAATTCTGCCTTACAGCAGCAGCTACTTCAAAGATTCTGGTCACTGGGCAAGAAGGCAAGAGCAGGAGGAAGATCCTGGTGCTGTCAGTTCGAAACTCCAAGTTGGACAGCATTCCCATTCATAATTCATTCCCCAGAAATAATCTCATGTCTCTACCCAATCCCAAAGAGACTGGGAAGCACCGCCCTACCGTGTGCTTAGAGGGAGGGAAAATGTGACAAAATACTTATAGTGGCAACTTTCGACTACATCCGCCTGCTGCAGCCACTGGCATCCACACCGCTGAGATTCCCAAGCAGCGTGGTGAACATCCAGATGGGTGTGACAAGATGAGGAGTCAAGGTCCTTCTAGAAGACTGGAGAGTAGAAAACTCTCTAGCTGTAGAGAAGGCATCTTCTCTTGCGGTTTTAAATTCCCGTTCCCTTTTTCTTGTGTTTGAAAGCCAACTTTTCTGCTTGAGTTATACTTAGCACGTATATTTTGCTTCAGGGCTAGCACTAATTATGAATTACATCTTGATTAAATGACTGATGAACTCTGGGAAGAACCACTCGATGTCTCCTCCTTCAGTGAGGAGACCAGCACCCCTCCCAGACTCAGTCATCTGCACAGGGCAGACTCGCTGGCAATAGGAGTTCCCAGCTTGTTCTTTTCAAGTAAGTGAGGGAGGCAAGCTACGTATCACCGAGATCTTTTGTTGTGAAATGTTATAAATGTAAATTATTAAGGAAAATCAGTTTTCAATGCTGCTATTGATAAAAAATAATTCTGCTTCTCAGCCTGCACCTCATTCTCCCAGGGTTCTTATGAACATGAATATATGTAAATATGTATTTGTGTGTGTGTGTATGTGCGTGTGTGTGTGTGTGTGTGTGTGTTTATCTTAATAGTCAAGAATTACTGAATTAAGAAGACATACAATTTTTTTAAATCCTCAAGCCCCTTCCCTCACTCAGGACCTCTTCCCTGGGAAGGCACAGTCTCCTGTGAGCATTTACAACCTCCGATGACTCCTACAGAAATCCAAATGACATATCCACACTGCTGGCCTGCACCTCATCTGCAGTCCCTGTAAGTATCCCAGTTGAGCATCTCCCCTTCTGGTCTCTTAAGGTCATCTATCTCAGGAAACACCTGCCTATGAAGAAGATCAAGGAGTTTTTCCTGAACAAGTCTCCCTCTTTCTATCTTCTCCTGCTCTCTCTCATCCTCCCCATCTCTGTCTCCCTCTCCCTCCATCCCTCCCTCCTTCCCCCTCTCTCATTCTGTCCAGTCCTTCCATGCAATAATTCTGATCCATTTTTACCTCCAGAGGATACAACCCATTCTTCCCTTTCTCACACACACACACACACACACACACACACACACACACACACACACAATGGAGACATAGTCAGCTTTCTGTATGATCACTCCTCATTTGTCTTTGTGTTTTAGCTCTAACCCTCCCCAGTCCTTCAAGTGCATATTTTAAGATGAATATTTGTTATTTTAAAGAATGAGCTGAAGGTGGGTATTGTGCCACGTACTTGGGAGGCTGAGGCAGGGGGACGGCTCCAGGTTCAAGGCCAGCATCATCTACATAATGAGTTCAGCTAATCTGAATTAAAAAGTGAAATCCTGTATCAGTAATAATAATAACAGTAATAATAACAACAACAAAAATGAACCATACCATTTGTACAAACTCTTCAGTAGAACCCTCTTCCATTGAAGATGAAGTTCCAAGCCCTGGCCAGCTTGCACACTTCACCACACTCTCACCACACTCTGACATCCTCCTCCTTCCTCACAGGACCCTGACTCTGTCTACTCAGCTCACCACGTGATTCTTTCTTCTGCCCCATGCTGTCCCTCTGCCAGGCTCATTTTCTTTCTCCTTCTTTGTCTGGCCTGTGTCCTCCCAGATTCTTCAGTGTTCAGCTAATGGCCATTCCCTCACAGAAGCTTTTCCTGGACACTCACTGCCTCCTTGGGCCCCTTTATTGTTGTTGTTGCTGTTTTGTTTTGTTTTTGTTTTGTTTGTTTGCTTTATTTTTCAAGACAGGGTTTCTCTGTTGCAACTCACCAGGCTGGCCTTGAACTCACAGAGATTCACCTGCCTCTGACTCCTGAGTCCTGGGATTAAAGGCATGAGCCACCATTGCCCAGTTCCTTGGGCCCCTTTCAATGGATCCTTTTCTTTTTCCTACATCATTTAAAACCCTTTTTTGAAATTATTATTATTTGTGTGTGTGTAGAGGCCAGAGGACAACCTGTGGAGTCCTTTATGTGAGTTCTAGGGATTGAACTCTGATTGCCATGCTTGCATGACCAGTGACTTAACCCAGTGAGCCATCTTGCTGGGATCATACTTTTAGTTAACACTTATTCCAAGATCCGTTCCGTGGTTGTAAGCGTTACAAGGACAACAGTCCGGCTGCGTTAGAGACTCTGGTTAGCACTCGATCCTAAAATTAGGATTAAGTGAGCACACCTGACCTAGGCCATAGACTATAATAATAATGGTGAGCTCAAAATTCAGTTTGTTACCCAAAAACCAAGACATGTGCACACGTGCACAGAGCTGTTTATTCCTAAAAGAAAGAAACAAAATAACCACAGTGTTCATCAGCGGAGGACACACTGAGCAAAACAATACACCCGCCAGTAGAGAATCCTGCAGCATTAAAGGGGACTAAAAAGAATCTTCATCGCTGTTACACCTGCAGTGTGCTTGATAGCAAGCACAGTATGACACCTTTTGTCTAAAAAAAGACGCTTTTGTGCGTCCTGCTTGCTTTCTTTTGTTTAAAATATGAAGAAAACAACACTTAATTTTAAAATAGGTGAGAGAAGGAGACTGAGGCAGGAGCTAGGTGCTCTCTATGCGCTTGCTGGGCAGTTTAGCTTCAGAATCTTGTCATGGAGTTACAAAATAAAATTAAACCAAACCTGGAGGAAAATCCTTACAAATCAAAACAAAATAAAGGAGCCTATTCAGGCAAGGTTTAACCACACAGAGAAGAACCACTGGGAATGAATTAAACCACAGGACTGGACCACTTGTACATCCTGGTGCAGTTTAAATTAAGGGCAAAGGATACAAGACATAGCAGCTTTCAGTTCTCTTGTTTCTTAAAAAGTGGTACTGTTGATATTGTTTTGAAGCTGCCCACTTGCACTCTCACAAAATGCTTAAAAATCAACAGCTTTTACTGTAGGACTAAAGAAAAGTAATATAAGATCAAAAAAGCCAAAATCCCTTGAAATCTCGCATCTGACTTAGAAATAGAAATACGAACTCACAATACACTTTTCATTTCAAAAAAAGTACTGCATGTTCTCTAGTGCAATCGCACAAAGATTTCTTTGATTTCCAAGAAAACTATCCAGAAGCAGAAAGAATCATGTCAGTTATGACTACCCCCAGCACCCACACTTCAGTTTTCTAGGGCTCTGTGGTGGGGAAGGGGAGCCTGATTCAGCTCTCATCAGAAACCTCATGAGCTTACTCTAGGTGATTTCATGAGAACGGGAACCAAGAAGGCTAAGCAAGTTATCTGGGAAATCTCTAAAATATCGAGGGACCAAGCTGGAGAGATTCTCACTAGCCAAGAACAAGACAATTTAAGCACCAAGGAGACCAGTAAGTTGTATTACATGAAACGAGTTAAAATCCATGAGTTGAATGACAGCAATAAAACACCTGCACCGATCACACTGCATCACTATTCCAAAACCTTTTAGTAAGTGGAAGGAAACGAGGGCTTATGTGGACTCTTCTATACACACTCTCTTTGGGGGAAGCTGACCAGAGTCCAGAAGTTCCTGTCTACACATAAAGACCAGCTAACAGGTGCGCAGAGGATCACTGTGTCAGAATACCGCCATCTGCACCCCTAATAAAACAGTGGATGTGCAATGACCATGAACGACCAGCAAATCCATTAGGTGGAAATCTGAGAAGAAACTCCCACTTATGAACCTATACATCCAAGAAGGAGAGACGCCAGGCTCCAGCACCCTCGTGGCACGCAGCAGGAGGAACCAAGAAACACACAGTAAACATTTCTGCAAAACATAATCCAGAATTGGTCAAGCCAACTGTCAATTCCCACAAGACAGTGGGCAGCACCACAGAACGCAGTCAGCCAAGCCCACCATGTGGAGATTTCCATAGGACGCTTGGTCCATTTTCTTCAAGAGAATAACAAGGCGAAATGGGGAGAGAGTGGCTGTGTGTGTGTTAACAAATATGTGTGCACTCTTCCACTTCCTATCGTTAATCAGCTGTGAGAACAGGACTCTGATCATTGACCAGCTATTAGGTGATACAAAGGATATTACTTCATATCTCCAGTGTGATAACAACACAATGGCTTATTTTTTTAAATAGCCCGTTTTTCTTAGAGCTACGCATTTAAACATTTACAGATAAAACAGTGCCCAGGCTGAGATAACGCAACCAGAGATGGTGGGTGGCTGAAGATTAGATGGTAGGCTATCAGTGATCGAGACACTATGGCCACAGCAGTTGCCTTCAAGGTAACCTGTTACATAAGGGGCACAAGATGGTGTAACAGGGTGGGCCTGTACTTGGGAATCAGCAGGTGCTGGCCGGAACTCACCAGTTTCTTGCTAGATATTTTAATGTGGGAGGTAACTTTCACTTTCTGGGCCTCGTATTCTTCCTCTGTGCTCTGGCTTGCTGTAAAACAAGTCCTCACGACAAAGCCTTCCTGTGCAGTCCCAGAGAGGCTCCTCAAGGATTCCAAGGGGTTACTTTGGCAGCACAAGTGGACCCTTTGGAACATCATGTCCATGTAAATAGTCCATCCATCTTCTCATCTTGTTCCAGAGGTCTTTGCATATATTTTGGGGTTTCTGGCTTGCCTCTCCAGCCCTGGGAACCTTTGGCCCCAGCTCTTTCCAAGTTCAAGACTCTTACATCCATCCAGCATCCTGATCGTTTCCCTCAGTATAACATCGTGGGAGGGACAGATCCATAGGGGGCCACTGGCACAGGAGGGAGGACATCTGGGTGGCTCCACGATCTTTACTCATCTAAAAATGAAGAATGACTTTCTGCTCAAGCCAAGAAACTTTCTAATTAACAACCTAGTACTGTCATCTGCAGTCTGCTGTCCAGTTCATTTGTCTTTTTTGTGTGGACACATTAAATACTGGAGTCCTGCTCAGTGCATGGGTTCCTTGTTAGCTGCTTCCTTAAGGTCTGGGGGCCTGGAAGAAATGCTAGCAGAAAGGGTCAGTGTGCTTCACAGGCGTCCTGAGGACAGCTGGGCTATATGAGCAGGAAGAAGTGATGTTACAAAAGAGTCAATCATGGACCAAGAAATAATAAATGTACAGGTGGTCTCCAGAGATGTGGCAGGAGAGGACTTACTGCTCTTGTTGAGGACCTGAATTCAGTTCCCAGCACCTACATGGCAGCTTACAGTCCTCTGTAACTCCAGTTCCAGGAGCTCCAATGTCCTCTTCTGCCCTCTGCAGGTACCTGCATGCAAATGGTGATATGCATATACTGGGCTATGCATATATACGTAAAATAATAAAATAAATATATTTTTAAAAGAAAATACAAGAACCTTGCCATTTCCTCTTCTGTTAAATCCTCTGACCCACTGTAAGGGGTGAGGTAGCAGGGTTAATGCCATTTGGAGCTGAACAAACTGATCTTCAGAAATTATGTACTCAGGGTCACATAATTAGTGTTCATTTGATATTTCAGCACAATTGGTTTGATCCCAGAACCACTGTTTGAGACAGATACATGATACACACTCCTTAATACAGACAGCAACTGTAGACTCTAAACAGCATAACCGAATATGTAACATACATGGAAAACTGTGAGTGCGATATATTCAAAATTCAGGATTCCATGAGAGGAAGGGAAAGGTACAGAAAGCTTCTCATGTTGCATGGCAAATTCATAGACATTCATTTGTGTTGGATTTCAGTGTGTGTGCACACACAAGTGTAAATGTGCATGTGTGTATGTGTGTGTGCACATGTGTATGTGAACATATGTATGTGTGTGTATGTGTGCTCGTATGTGAGTGTGTATATGTGAATGTGTGTGTGCATGTGTGAATGTGTGTCAGTGTATGTACACATGTATGTATGCACATGTGTGCTTGTGTGAGCATGTATTTGTGTGTGTGTGCATTTGGTGTGTGAATACACATGTGTGTGTGAAAGTGTGTGCATATGCATGTCCATGTGTGAATTTTTGTGTGTATGTATGTGTGTGCATGTGTGTGTGCATGTATATGTGTGTAAAATGTCTTTTATGAAACCTAAAAAATGCATTTATAGGTCAATATTGACCAAAAATATTTACTAAATCAAATCCACTTGTCAAAATTACTGTGTAGAATTATACTAGACTTTGTTAAGACTTTGTAACAGACACTTAGAAATGGTGTTTGCTAAAATTAAAAAAAAAATTAAACATTGCTGCACTTGGGCCCACGAGGAGATGTTAGCCCGACATCTCTGCCTCCCTTCTGTATCTGTACTCTGCTTTCGCTGCCTACTTACCCTGTATGCGGGAACGCTACCTACTCAAGGGGTGTCCACCTCAAACCTGGTGTCAGCTAACCCCTCACCGCCCCCTGCAAGACTAAGTCAAAAAATTGAGAAACGGAGGCATCTTATCATCAGCCTTACAGAGTCCCCCACCAGACCTCCAGAGGCAGCTGAAGCTCCTCAGCCTGTCCTAAGCCTGAAGTCACCTAGGATTCCAGAAACAGAGGAAACTAAGGAGAGACCATCTCTCCATCATGAGACCACCCCATGCCACAGCTAGCGTCTAATGGCAACAGACTGTCCCCTCAAGCAAGAAGGGCTTCTTTGCTGCATTTGTAGAATCGCAGCTGATACAATGACACACTTTAATCAGTACTGCTTATTTATACAGACCTCTCATCCCTCCACCAATTGCTTTATATTTAAACTTAAATATGTTGGTCCCCGAAGACTCCCCGAAGCACCGGGCCCTTTTATCTTTATAATGCTTCATATTGCTGGCCTCTCCTTTCCCTTTTCCCCACTCTTTGTCTTTGTTGTACTGAGGATAGGTGGCCCAGCCTAGCCTGTTAGGACCCTCAGGTTCAGAGATTTTGCCTCTCAATGCCAGTAACCACCTGAAATAAAAAGAAAACAAGAAGTTTCTGCTTTGTGATACAATGCCATAAGTATAGGCTAGCATGCGTTAAAATTATCAACCAGCTCTGAAAACACGCACGGGTCCTCTGACCTGTGGTCTGTTACAGGTTTTTTCTGTAGCCTAAATACAGGATGCTCAGAAAGGGCTGCGATTCCAGCCTCACCTCTGGCACTACACTTTGCAGGCCTGTGGTTTCAGGTCTGACTTCTCAAGCCCCTGACTGCTCCTGGGGGATATCCCTCTTATCTCTCTGGGGTCAGCAGCCATGGGGCCTAAGGAGGCCATGAAATGGGGAGGAGCCTGTGTCCTGGATGCCTCTTGAATGCCTTTGCAGATGAATAGAAAGCCATCCTCAGGCTGTAACACTGCTAACAGTAAAGGAGCCAGTCACACCCATAGACACATGACAACTCATTCCTGTAACCCATCTGTCCCGGCTGCTAGAAGAGTGTCCTTGAAGGCAGACATATCATACTACATCCTGGAACTCACTCACATACAAGTGCAAACGGGTGTGGCATTGGTGAAGTGAGGGTTGACGTCTCCCTATCTGGGTCCTCTGGTTGGAGACTTTCAAAACCAACCAGCCTGGGTCTGGGCCCCACAGACCAACCGCCTTGAGATTTTCTACCAAGCCATCAGCCAATGAAGGGTCACTTTTTGTCAACTGAATGTGACAAATGCCATCTCAGAGGGTACAAGGCCATGTGGCTGCTGTTCTGGAGTCTGGAAACCTGGCTGTCACCTGGATGCTATAGTTGCTTCTTCTCTGTGATGTGGAGGCCCCGCCCACTTATTTCCTTCTTTCCCTTTCACTGTCCTCACTGGTCCTCTGGGGCTAGTGAGCCATCAAGGAGCTAAAACTTCTAGACTCGCAGGCTCTTGTGTAGAAAGGTTCCCCTCTCTGTCATAGTATAGGTCACAGCCCAGACCAGACATACCCAGACACCACAGAGAAACCGTGTGTGAACCCAGCAATGAGGAAGGCTCAAAAAGAGGCAGTAAGGATGGCTGTCTTCAGCCACGCTTATAGCCTCCGCTGTCAACTAGGTGACTCAGTCCAGAGGAGAGGGCCAAGTGCTCATGGTATCTGCATGCTCTTCTGTCCGGGTCACCTGGGTCTCCCACTTGTGGCTGAGTTAGAGTGAAGGGTGAGGTGCGGCCTCAAGAGCAGGGATTTCTCCTTTTAGTAACTCTTGCCGCAGCTTCTCATTCAGCCAGAAGTGAACTCTCTGTGAAGTGAATCCTCCCAGGGAGCACTCCAGTAAGTCTTCCCAGAGCACTCCGGCATCCCTGCCAAGTTTGCTCTTTGATTCCTAACTGTGACACACAACTTCGCGCTCTCTGATATTTCCATCATGTATAACCAACGAGGCAAAAAGGAAGCCAGAAACGATGAAGCACTGCGGCGTCTGCCAAAGCCTGGGCCTCTGGGTAGTTTCTCAAGAGACACTGGGGCTTGCTCTCAGAACTTCAATAGAGCTAGAAGATGTTCATCCGTTATAAAATCTGACAGTTCTCCCCCGTCGTGTGTGTGCGCGCGTGTGCGTGCGCGTGTGTGTGTGTGTGTGTGTGTGTGTGTGTGTGTTAATCATTCAAACTAGATTGAAAGAAAAGTGGAGGTAATTATTGCCAGCAGCATCATTGCCAAGCCCCAGGGAATGACAACTTCCCAGAAGCCCTTATCTGCCCAAAATTATCCTTATCTGCTCCAAATTAAGGGAAGTTCAGATTGCAGCAAGTTGGAACAATTCTCGAGAGACACAACACCATGAGCCCTGGCATAGAAGCCAGGAGTTGATCCTAGTTGATCCTTCACTAACAGATCTCTTCTGTTAGTGAATCCGCTCTTCACTTAGTTTTACAAGGGCCACAGGCCTGGCCAGTCTCAGCTATCCCTCAATTACAAGTATAATGGAGAAAGCATCAGCCACAGGATGAAGAAAAGGTTGCAACCATGCCTTACTTCTGTTGACGTAAGGCACACACAGAGATCCTTACAATCCACTGACAAATGTCCCTGGTAAGGGAAGCCTTTGCTGACCAATATCTTAAAATAGCCACCTCGCCTTGACCGTACATTCCCACATGAGTTCTGGAGTATATATGTGGCCACCTGTTTACTCTCTGCCACCTTGACTAGGCTATGAGCCCACTGAGGTAATAATATTCTACGTGCTGTCCTCGCCTTCTCATGCACTGTCTCAGCTGGTGCCCAGAAAGTACCCATAACTGAATAGCAGGTGACCTTGTTCCTGAAGATTCTGGATTCCCTTCTCTGTCCTCAGTGATGACCTGAAAGGGAAAGTCTGTTCACATCACCTTGAATTACTTCAAAGTTCTCTTGGGAAATTCCATAAAGTCAGATGAAACCAACTGCTCAAACCAAAGATCTCTATTACCAACATTCCAGAATCAAGATCTTCTGGTAAAAAAGAGAACTCGTCTGATTCAGCATAGTAGTTGGTGAGGTGGAGCACACACCACCTGGAGGATGACACCCTAGGAGGAGGGCACTGTTAATGCAGAAGCCCTGAGGTGGGAGTTCTCTTGGTATATTAAAGACCAAGGGCTCCATCGTCAGGGGTAGTGCACTGGGGAGGAGAGGTTACTCTGAGATACTCCTGGAGGGATTTGAACCAGGGATTGTCATCTCTGACACATTGTAAAGTCTGGCTGTGGTTCCCATAAGAGGAAGAAGGGAGCAAGAGAAGAATGAGTAGGCCAAGTATCACTGATGTCGGTCTGAAGTCTGTGGACAGTGGCATTCTCCTGAGTGAATCTGCAAGAGTTATGGAGTATCTGGGGACTGGGAAGGGGAGCAGTTCTCTGGTTGACTCAAAGAGCAATTCTCATATGAGATATAGCAGTTCTGTGTTGTACCCTGGGATTCTGAGCCCAGAGAGGAGAAGGCAATGTCTCCCTTGAATGAGCCTAACATAGTTTCTCTGTCTCCAGTTGAAGGAAAAGCCAGTAGGTCACTGGAATCCACTTGAGAGTTTCTAAGAATCAACTATAGCTCAAACATGTCTGCCTGAAGCTCTTCCAGTCAACTGCTATGTATGGATCCAGAAGCAACAATCATGTAGAACCAGCTACTATCCCTCCTAAATCCATCCTGGGCTCAGACTCCTGCCAAGCTCTGCACAAGATTATCAGTTCAGCTCCTGAGGTCCTCACATTTGTAAAAAATCCCTCCACGACTCCTGAGGCCAGTTTAACGGCATGGTAGGGACACAGCCCGGGTCTGGGAAGAGCTGATGACACAGTGCTCCTTGCTGACTGGGATCTGGAAGTCACCTGCTTCCCAGGGGGATCAGTGTCTTTCTCTGAGAAACGGAATCCGTTCCTTTGCTGACCTCAGTGATTGATGGAAATGCCTAGCAGTTGTCCACCCAGAGCACACGCTCAGTGAGCACTCATTGTTATCGGTGCACAGTATTCCTCACAGATAACTTTATGGGACGGAGGTGAGGTTATACTTGAACTCTTACCAGGTACCATTTTTTTTAATGAAAACTAAAATACACTTTAATCACACCACTAACCCTTTCTAATTTTCTGAAGATTTTGAGGTGGTTCTCACTCAGGTTGCGCAGATTAACCCAAGTGTCTTTTAGAATTGGAGTTTTCCCAGATGGGTTAACGCTTCTGATGAACAGGTTTGACAATACATATAGCCCCAGATGAAAATGGAAGGAAGCCATGAACCACGTTTCAGCCCTCGGTGACCTCTGCCAACTCACAGGAAGGGTTGGCCATGCATCACCATGACTTAAATATTTAGTAGAACTCCATTTTCATCCTACTGGACTCTGAAACCCTGCCTACCTGTGACATGAATGGACATGTCCCTTTGGTCACATACAAGATGGATGAAGGCAACTCCACCATCCTCGGGGCCTTCACCGTCCACAGCGGGAGGTAGGCACACACTGCGGAGGCCTGGCTGGCCTTTCACATACCGGTGCTTGCAAGTGCTCGGTAAATGTTTGATGACACTGATGAATGTCAACCTCTCAAGGTGGTCTCTACAACTGGCAAGACAGACAGACTGGGGGACCCTGTCAGCTAGCTGTGACAATTATTGATATCCTCATAACATGGAGAAGCAAAAGTCTAGTGCTTGGTGGAAAGGTCAGGGCGTTCAGCAGACTTGTTGCAAATGTTCAGGGAAAGTGACCTCCGAGCACAGCATGAACACCTGGGGGAGAGGACTAATTGGCATCTGGAGGGCATCAGGAAGGAGTGTTGGGCCAGTTAGGGTCACAGGGGCTACCTAACACCCTCCTCCCTTCCTGTTAATCGGCTTGCCAGAATCACCTGTTTTGCTTTTCAAACCTTCCCCAGACTCTGGCTCCAGTCCAGGTCCCCCTTACACTAGCTGACCTTACATCTCTGGGGAAAGGGTGCCACCTCCCAGCCCCACTCAAGCCCCACCCACACCCCTGCCACACACACCCATGGCCCTGCCCACACAGCAGCCACCTGTCAGCACTCAGATAACTCCCAAAGATTGGCGGGGATTTCAATGTGATCTGCTGCTTTCTCAACGCTGTGGGTTGTTTCTTCTCCTCCTCCTCCTCCTCCTCCTCCTCCTCCTCCTCCTCCTCCTCCTCCTCCTCCTCCTCCTCCTCCTCTACTACTACTACTACTTCTTCTTCTTTTTTTCCTTCTTCTTCTTTTTTTCTTCTTCAGATTTTTCAGAAGGGCTTTTTTATCACCTCACTGGGTTTTTGGATATAATGGATTTACAGGCTTAAAATGCAGAATTTGATTCAGACATATGTAGCCTCAGAGATAATTCACTGCATAGACTTTACAGTAAAAAGCTTGTAATCAAGGACCAGCACAAAACGGAGAGTGAACCCCACTGCAAGCTCAGAACTATAGTTAATAATAGCATGCCATCGAATAAATATGCAACCCTAGGTACCATAATAACAACGGATGAGGAAGGACCACTACAGTAGTTTCAAAGAGCAATGTCCCTCATAGATTCGGGTATTTGAACACTTGGCCCCTAGTCGGTGGCACCAATTGTGGAGGTTATGGAACTTGGGGGCTTACTGGAGGAAGCATGTTACTGGGGGCTTGGGAGTCTGTAATTTCTCCCCGTGTCCAGTTTGCTCTTGTGCATAAAGGAGCCAGCTTCCTGCTCCTGTCCCTGCTGCCATGCCTTTGTCTCCATATGGACCCCCCTCTCTCTTTCCCTCTCTCTCTCTCTCTCTCTCTCTCTGTCTCCCTCTCCCCTCTCTTTCTGAAACCATAAACCAAAACAAACTCCTTCTTTTATCAGTTGCTTTTGGCCATGGTGTTTTATACAGCAACAGAAAAGAAACTAATATAGTTATATGAGAATTCTTTACATTACCTGCTTAGTTTTTCCTAAACCAAGGCATATGCCTTTAAATCCTGCACTCAGAGACAGAGGCAGGAGGATCTATATGAGATTGAGGTCAGTCTGGTCTACAAAGAGAGATCCAAGCCAGTTAAAGCTATGTAGTGGCATCCTGTTTCAAAAAATAAAAATAAAAACTTTTTTCTGAAAAAAAATAAATTCTGCTAGTAAAAAATAATTATATGAGCAGGAAAGGAGTAGAGGGCTACAGATGAAGGAGTAGTCTGGCGGCTGGGATAATTTCAGAAGCTGAATGATGGGTCTATGGATACACCCCTATTTTATCTCCACAATAACCACTTCTGTAAAACTACTATGATAATTCAATAACATGTCTTTTTTATTTTAAAAATAATTTAGTGGTGAAGAGATGGCTCAGGAAGCAAAGTACTTACTAAGCAAACATGACGGTGTGGGTTCAAGTCCCCAGGACCCACATAAAAGCCAAGTGTAGTAGTACATATCTATAACTCTCTCAGGGGAGGGGGCAGAGGCAGGAAGATCACTGAAGCTTATTGGCCAGCCACAAACTGATGAACTCCACATCTAGTGAAAGACATTGTTACACACACACACACACACACACACACACACACACACACTGTCTACACCGACCACACATAACGCTAATATTATACTACTCACTGCTGACATTTGAAAGGTGATGACAAAGAATCACCAAAAACTTGCTATCATCAACATTTTGGATGCATCTGCAGACCACAAAACTGAGATCATCCTGAGTAAGCAGCTTGGGATTCCGCTCTTTGTTTAAACCTAGTGTTGCCCTACGAACATCTCCCCAGGTCTTAAAATAGCTCCCAACGCATGCATTTCACAGTATAGCTACAGCATAAAGGCTAGAAGCTAAATCCCTCTGGAGGGCCTTGCTCCATCTGGTTGAGATTGTCGAGGTGTGAATCTGCAGTGCACTGCAGTCCTGTGATGGAGATGCCTGACAGCCAGGAAGCCCTTTGGACCCCAGCTGAGGGGGAATTCCTCACACTTCACATTATAAAGAACCTCAGAGCTGTTTAGTGGGGAAGAGGGGCCTTTTGTCTGCAGAATGTACACAGGCTGTGGTGGATTTTCCTCTTACAGAAACAGGGGCAGGATTTGCATATTCAGAGGCCTGGTGTGATGTAGTTGCTCGGTTCTGCCTGGACCCATGAGGGAGTGTGGGTCCCTGGAGTGTCCAGATTCCAAGTCCACAGGATAAGGAGAAAACACTGAGTTTCTCTGACACTCCCTCCCGCACGAGAATACACTGCAGAGGGCAAGTGAGTCCAAAAGGTGATGCGGTGAGAAAATCTTGTAAACTGCAGTAAATCCAAGCTCACCACACACACACACACACACACACACACAAACTCAGTGTACACCACAAGGCTCAAAAAACCCTGTGAGCCTTGGCTGGCAAGTGACAGGCCTTTTCAACTATCCTGACACAGAAAATCTATGCTGAAAGTGGGTTGCAATGGGGTGGAACAGCCAACAAATAGAACACATGCTAGCCAGAAGGCATTACATTTGACCAAGATCATGCAACCAATGGAACTTGTGGGTCATTTCAGGCAGGAGAAGATTCTTACTGCACTAGCCAGCTCCCCTGAGGCCCGGAAGATACAGGCGCAGCCCACTCTAACCTTCACCAAGGGTATATGTATGCTTCCACGGTGCTAGAGGAGAAGGGGGGGCTTAAATTTTTTTAATTTGAGAAAACACGCTTTCTAAAATTCAGGTCTCTTGCCAATTTATCAGGAATTGATCTGGGAAAGTTTATCTAACCAGACAGTACTGGAAGAATGGTTGGTGCCGCAGAGGGTCCAGTGCTGTGAAGACAGGGGCTGAGCTCCCTGAATGAGAACCGTGGACGTGGAATCTTTCAGCTCAGCCTGAGAAAAGCCAGTCTTTCAGTTGAGTGGCTGAACTGAGAATCGTTGGCTCCATGAGCAGTCAGAGACACTTGCAGAGAGGGACCCATCCTTGCGCGTGCGCTCCTCCGACCAGTTGTAGACCAGTTGACAAAAGGTTCAAGTCTTTGGTACAGACAGGCTGAGGGAAGGCTGATGTACATTAAAGGACAGAAGGCAGCCAAGAAGGAAAAGAGAAAATGCATCTCAGGGTCCTGAGTGAGCACTGAGACCATGAGACAGAGGGCACATCTGCAAGGCAGGAACTGTCACTGTGGCCCCGACTCAGAGACTGTGATGCAGATACAGAGTGCCCACGAAGTCCCTCCATGCTTAGAAGGAGGTCCTTCCGTGAGCTGCCACAGAGCCAGGCCTGATCCAAGGGTCCCGGACCTGCATGGTGCTGAGGCTTATGAGAGTTGCATCCAGCTCTTCTCTGGATCTGACTGGGGCTGTGAGACTCCAAACTCTTACCCTGTGCAATAGGAAACTATTAAGAGTCTGTGTAATAGATAATCTTTAGGGTCAACTTGATTGGATTTAGAGTCTCTGAGGAAACAGGTCCCCGTGCATGTCTGGGAGAGAAGTTCCAGAAAGGTTTAACTGGGAAGAAAAGACTCATCTTGAATGTGAGTGAGTGACACCGCCCCATGGGCTGGGGTCTCAGACTAGAAAAGATAACCTACCTACTTCTCTCTCTCTCTCTCTCTCTCTCTCTCTCTCTCTCTCTCTCTCTCTCTCTTCCTCTCTCTCTCTCTCTCTCCCTCCCTCCCTCCTTCCTTCCCTCCCTCAGTCCCTCTACCCTGACACGGGACTTCCTCCACCAAACAAATTGCTCAATTGCCTTTGAATTGAGTCTCACTAAAGTTCTCAGGCCATGAGCAGAATAAAGTCAGATCCTCTGCCAAACTCTCACTCAAATGGCCTCTAGCCTGGCTCTCAATAGAGTCCCTCTTTCCCTCTGAAACCTCAGGAGGCATGCCTCCATTGTCCACATCTCTCTCAGAATTCTGGCTTCCAAACTCCCACAACAATGGCCCATTAATCCTTGCTTACAGCGTTCTAAGGCCTTTCCAGCCCACAGTTCCAGTCTCTTCCATGCTCCTCCCACAGAGCAGTTCCCAAGACCTACAAGGCATGTGTCAGCTATGTCACAGCAGCAACTCCATTCCTCCACGAATCAGTCTTCTGTGCCAGGAACTTTTCTCATCACTATGAGAAAAAAAAATCTCTGACAAAAGCAACTTGAAGGAAATATTTATCTGGGCTCACAGTCTGAGGACGCATGCCATCATTTCAAGGGTGCCACGGCCGGAGTTTGAGGTGGCTGACCACACTGTCTATAGTCAGGAATCAGAGAGAAATGATTCACTTTCTCCTTTTTATTCAGTCAGGGACCCCAGCTCAAGGAATGGCGGTCCCCACATTAGGTTAGCAGCAGTTCAATCAAACCAGTCTAGAAGCTCCCTCATAGACTTGCCGAGAGGTTTGTCTCTAAGGTAAGTCTAGATCCTGTCAAGTATGACATGAAGTCAAAACTGAGGGGAAAACAGGCTGCTGCACTACTTAAAATCGAGAAAATAGAACTTGCTTAATTTCAATGACAAATTTTTAAACTTTTAAGATTATTAATACGAACAAAATAAGATAAAGGAATTATGGTAAAATCAAGAGCTAATAGGAGCCAATAGATCAAACATAGGATGTCTTAGTCACTGTCATGTCACTGTGAAAAGGCACCGTGAACAAGGCAACCTATAAAAGAAAACATTTAGCTGGGGGCTTGGCTACAGCTTCAGAGAGTTAGAGTCCACGAGCATCACGGGAGGGAGTAAGGCAGGCGTGGTGTTGGAGTAGTAACTGACAGCTTGCATCTGATCCACAGGCATGAGGCAGGGAGAGAGAAACTGAGAATGACATAGGCTTTTGAAATTTCAAAGCCCACCCACAGTGACACATCGGTTCCCAAGGCCACACCTCCTGATCCTTCCCAAACAGTTCCACCAACTGGGGACCAAGCATTCTAAGATATGAGCCTGTAGGGGCCATTCTCGTTCAAACCACTCCAGATAATAAAACATAAAAAAAAAAATGTTTTAAAATATTCATGATCGCAGACTAGTTAAACAAATTATGGTATATTATTTGGAACAATACTGAAATACCTTGAAATATAATGTTTTAGAATGACAAGCAATGTTATACAGTGTGGCATAGCAATTATTAAAAATTAAATACAATGGATTTTCAACGTGAGCCCACACCTGCATAAATATCAGTACATGTACCCTTATGTAGTCACAGAGAAATGTAGGGAATGTGTGTACATGTGCATGTGTGACGTCTAGAAGAAAGCACCCTGAAATGCTTCTGGAGCACACCATGGCTAGGTGGTAAAGGCCAGGCAGGCCGTGGCTTGTGGAGCCTGGAAACTCATTGTGGTTATAAGATGGGCTGGTTAACGTGACGGCACCTCCCCCTCCCAAAGATACGTGATTGCTCTTCTTTCTACAGAATATAGTGTGCTCACGTCTCCCATTGGGTTGACTGAAAGTCTCTGCAAGCTGGGCCTGGGGGCTTTCTCACAGTGACACACTCCAAGGAAGGACATTGTCTGCAACCCCAGGGGAACACAAGGACCACAGCTCATGCTTGGGAATGACTCAAAGCTGGGGGGGCTGGGGGGAGGCAACCTCTCCCTCAAGGCAGGATCCCTCTGGCCAGCCCAACTACTGGATGCAGATGACTACAAGCAGAGAGGTCTTTAAAATGTCAGCTGTTTATGGGCTGGAGAACTTAATGATGTTCTTCAAGGAAGGGATCCAGAAGCTAGAAAATCTGCATATAATGGTGATTTGTTTTAGAAGCCCCATGTTTTCCCATAATTACACTCCCACAAATTCTGTTGTATTATTTTTTCTCTTTAAATTTTTATCAGTTCACATACAAAAGAATGGATTTCACTTGACATTTCCATACGTACACACGTTGCTCATATTCAGCACCATTGTTTCTCTTATTCCATTTACATAGCCCCCTGCTCGCCCTTCTGCTTCATGTCATATATACAATTATGTATCTATGCACTTATTCTTATTGAACCTAATTTTATTATAGTGTTATTGATAATTTCTCACATATAGAAATATGATCACACGCGCCCCATTTATTCTCTCCAAACCCCCCATACCTTCCCCAACACATCTTCCTGTCTTTTTTTTTTATTACCGAGTTCAATTTTTTTAACAGTAATTTTTTTACCTCCATTATCAAGAGACTGCATATTCTTGTCTCTCCCTTGGTCTCCCTTGTTGGTGGAAACCCTGCTAGAGCTAGGTAGGCTATGAGAGCGCTTGGGACTTTAGATTGGCACATACCTTTAACAAGGCAGCTGTTCTGCCAAGCTCTCCCTCAGCAAAGTCCAACTTCAGCCTCTGAGAACTATTTCAGGGGAAATCTCCAGTTCCGTTCATGAAGGTTCACCAACAGTATCCACAGTGGCTGGGGGCAGGTTAGCGGTTGTTTCAGCAGCGTATTTACTCTGACTGTAGTACAGGGATGGATATTTTACGCCTGAGGTAGGAAAAGGACCACCATGATAGAGTGGTGTAGAGTCACAGCGTCAGTCCCCTGTCAGGTCTCAGCCTGTCAGTCAACACTGCACGGCTTAGAACTTGTAATAAAACATGGCATATGGCACTTGACACTCTTCCTAGAAGCTCATGGCTTGAACCTAGACATTAAACTCAGTTTTATTAGGCAATCACAAGAGAAAGGTAACACAGTTGTGTTTCCCCTTTGCCCCCTCCGAGCCACACTGGACATTCTTGCTCCTTTCTCAGGGGCAGTGACAGCCTTTACAGTTGCCTAGCACTTCGCCACTTTCACGGTATTTCTACACTAATTATTCCCCTTGAGACAGAGACCAACATGTGAGGTTGTTAAGCAAGGACCACATTGGGGGAGCTAAGTGGTTGCCCAACAGCCATAAGACTTGAGAGGGGTGGAGACTGTACTTCTGACCCAGATTGAACTCATATACAGAAGCTCACATGCATGATCCCTTGACCACGGACCACCCTACACACACAGGCTCATGCTATCAGCCTGATCTACCTCTGTGGATCCATAGTGGATCCATCACCAGTGTGATCCATAGTGCACATGCCTTTCTCCAAGGATCACCACTGATTACCTGAGCCTCCTCCATTCCCTTCAAAACAAGATGCCCCTAGCAAACAGAATCTTACCGGCAGAAGTAAGCTAGCCCCTCTTCTCCACCTGTACCTAAGGGACTTTTTTTTTTTTTTTTTTTTTTTTTGAGACAAGGTCTCACTACATAACCCTGACTTTCCTAGAACTCACTATTGTAGACCAGGCTGGGCTCAAACTCATAGAGATCTGCCTGCCTCTGCCTCCCAAGTGCTGGGATTAAAGGTGTGCACCACCACCACTTCAGGCTTGACCTCTTTGTTTTTTCTTACTACTTTGTACTATAATTGATTTGTTTACATGTGGAACTAGTCATTTGTGAGCTCCTTAGGGCAGTGGCTACCTCTGAGACAGATGAAGAAAGTGTGGGCTTTGGAGCCAGGTGCCTGGGCTAGAACCCCAGGTTTACCCACTACTAACACTTAGGGGGCGCCTACTTAAACTTTCTGTGCCCTTATTTCCATATCTGGAAATGAGGGGAGCAGAAGAAGAGTGTCTGAGGTCAGCGTTCCACTCCCTGCCCTGTTCAGGTAAAAGCCTCCCCAGTAGGTCTGAGTCAGAATGACAGGCTTGGAGCTATTCCGGCTGCATTCTTGACCTAAGACACTTTTCCTGTTGATAGTTTGGACTTGGGTTGTTTGTGTCTTTCCAGCGGGAGACCAGATGAAGATCAAACACACAAGCCCCTTCAACTGAGACAAGCACAGCCCAAAACAGCCAAGGAAGCCAAAGCCCCTGCTGTTGGAGGGTGGGAACCAGGATGGAGGCTACTTCTCTGTGGCCTAGGGAAACACCGGTAAAGAAAGGCTAACCTACCCCGAACCATATAAAGCTAAGGTCGCTGGCCCAGCAGCTTGGAGGTCAGGGCCTCCTGGGTCCCCTGCAGACAGTAAGGTACCCTCTGAGACCTGAGTTGGGGTGACCAGGCCCAGACTGCTATAATTAGGAGCACCACCTTCACACCAGGCTGTGTAGGACCTGTTACTATTTGTAGCCAATGTTCAGGAAGGCCAGGAATAAAGAAAAAGTGATTCAGAAGACAAGAGCTGCCCTGGCCCCTGTCAGACTCTGTCTATTGAGATGCTATTCTTACCTAGCAGGAGGACATGCTGAGGACACGGAGGGGCCTGGGCCCCTCCAGGCCAAGGACATCTCACCCTCAAAGGGAAGAAAGAGGTGTGGTAGCACATGCTACATCAGGTGTGGTGGTACACACTTGTGATTCTGGCACTGGGGGGTGGGGGAGTCAAAACAGAAGGACCACAAATCTGAGGCCAACCTGGGCTACATAACCAGATCTGTCTCAAAAAAACTAAAAGGGCAAGGGGAGAGAGAAGGAAGAAGGAAGGGATGAAAGAATAGAAAAAAAAAACAAGAAGAAGAAAAAGAGAAAGGAAAAAAGAGTGCCCCTTTGCCAAGGGCACTGAAACTGAGCAGATCCACCTGCCCCACCCAGGCATGGAGAAGGGGGTGCCTGCACCACTATGGATGGGGTGGCTCTAGAGTCTACCACTAGAGAGAACCAGAAACCAGGCAGGAGAGTACCAACCTGGTAACAGATCCTCCCTGTCATTAACTGGGCAGGCGCTTCTCTCAGACCTGATCTTTATCCAGATGTGGGTTCCCTGCTCCCTCTGTAGGGCTGGGAGAGTAGCTATAATATCTAAATAAGGGCCTTGACATTTCCCAAAGAGCCAGCGGTGACACAATCTAGAGGACAGAGAGGCCATAGTCCCTCCCATTCTGTCTCTGAAAGAGCCAGGCCTTCATGTTTCACTGTTTGAACACAGACCTGTAGCCCAGCATCTACGGTGTCTTTGCCAACAAGATCTGAATCATCCAAGTGGCCACAGAAAGGTGTCTGTGGCACCCAGCCTGGGCTTTCCCAGAAAGGTTTCAGCTCCACAGCCCAGAGGCCGAGACTGCTGTCCAGGGCAGGCAGCCTCTCCAGGGCTGGAGTGCAATGCCTTCTCAGAGGCTAGAGGCATCTGGCCAAGATGTCTCCTCTCATGGCAGATGAAAAACAGTGAATACAAGTCTTGACATCTGGAAAACGGTGCCTTTCTTGTACAGTTAATAAGTGACAGCCATGTGTTAAAACAAGATGGCTCTCTTCCGAACAATCCTGAATCAACTGCCTCTGAGCTTGAGCTGAGCCAGGAAACAAACACAGCAGGGAGACCAAACTCAGGGGAACAGTCTCTCCATGCATGTTTAAGTAAAACACCATTTCACCTGAAATGATGAAGGCCTAGAGTCCTTGTGTCAGGAGTCCTCACAGGAAGCCAGAAGCACCTAGAGTTCAGGTGCCTGGGTCCCATCCAGACCAATTAAAGCAAGATCTGGAGCAAGGGGGTGAGGGAGCAGGCATCTGTTGTACTCCCTGGGGTTACTGATGCTCCACTAGGGTTCAAAACCTTTCCCGCCAAGCTTAGCTGGCCATAGCAGCTTAGCCTATGATTCCAGGTACAGGGTCCTCGCCAGGTCCAGGGGGTCCAGCAGGCTGACTCTGGCCACAGAGGCCCAGTTATAAATATGTTTCTCCTCTAGGTCCCTGAAGTACAAGATGATTCTCCTCTTCCAAACTGCACCATTTGCACAAACCATCCAGCCCTGCAGGATCAACCCCGCCACAGGAAGGCTGAGCCAAGGCTGGCAGCAGAGGTGCTGGACACTGGTCACAGGCTCCCTCCATCCAGCCCTGCACATGCGCCAGCTTTATGCACTTGGTATACATGTGAGTGATGACCTGCCAGGCAGCTAGACATCCTGGCCAGGCTGGTGGCCTGGTCAGTGTCAGACAAGAGAGCTGAGTTAATTGGGACAAACCTCTGGATGTGGCCCCAACAGAAACAGTCTTCATATGTCCAGGGATGGAGAAAAGAGCCCTTGGCTGGGAGTCCAGAGCCACTTTTCATGGGACAGGCTTCTTCTGCCTGTGACAGCGTCCTCTAGCACAGCTTTCTACTGTGTAAAACAGGGGAAATTCTCTTCGAGAGCATTGTAAGAGAGAGTGTACATGAGTTGGCAACATCACGTAACAGATCCTAAAATAACACAGATGCGTGGAGGATAATTATGAGTGTACTTCAAGAAACATCGAATCTTACTTTAAACTGATGGTCAGTCAAAATGGCTTCCCTGGTACTTTTGTCCATCAAAATTTAAGATTGTACTTTAGATGTGTACAGTTTATTCTATCTCTAATACACCTTAATGAGACTGTTTTTAAGCATCCCAACATTCTGAGTGCAGGTTCAAGCCCACCAGTAGTCAATGACCCTCTCCTCTGAGCCCCCCTGACCCAGACAATCCCCACTTCACACAGCAATTACACTTAATAGTGATGTTGGCCACAGCCGTGGCTCCAAGGTGGCCTGGGTAAGCTTTCACACTCCTGGTAGCCTCTGCCACAGTCACTGGCCAAAAGTCACTGCTGGGAAGGCTAGAAGAGTGGCCATCCTCCCTCTGATGGGGAGTGTGGAGAAGGAAAGCCTGGGACATTGCACCAGGAGGTAGAGCGCCCTCTTTAGGGTAAGGAGGGTAACACTCTCCTACAAACAGCGGAAGCCCTTAAGTGGCACTCCTGGAGCCTGGGCAGGAGGGAGGAGTCCTGAGTTTGAATGACGGAGAGTAGGTGTGTGGGCGCACTGAAGCCAAAAGGGTCTAAAGCCAGTAGATTTAAACAGGAATTGGTTCCTGTGTGGTGGCAGTTGGTTCACAGACTATGCAGTCAAAGAGGTTTGGGAAGTCCCAGAGTTAGGAAGTGCTAAAGGCCTAGGTTAGATGACCTCACACTTGGACATGTCTATGTGAGGGGAGGAGGGGTCTGCATATTCATCCTCTCCTCAATCCGGAAGACATAGATTCAAACACTAGCCTCCTCCCGTCACGTCTTGAAGGGATGCTTGCTTAACAACTCCCAGCTGGGGCAAATCCACCTGCAGACGCTGCTGACTCCCTCAGACCTAAGAACACACTCTTTTAGTTGAGACCACATGAGTGTGATCATTTGTATTGGTTCTGCTTTTCAAGATGCCGCAACTTGACTTAGTTTCCAGCGTAAAGACTTCAGTGGCTCCCTGCGACCTACAAATTCCAACTCTTTCTTGGCACTGAGAACTCCGTACTGCAGACCATTTTCTCCAGCTACTGGTATTTTGCATTCCCCTCTAGTCATCTGGCAATTTTGTGCTTCCTGGACTGGATCCATGCTATTCCCTCTGCCCAGAATGCATGTCCCTGCCCTTTGCTTTGGGCAGACACTGTTCACAATTCAGTCAAAGGAAAGTGTTTAATGACAGCGTCCTCTGTCAAAAGCATGTGAAATTAGTCCATTCACATAAAGTTTTACTGATGTTCTCATGATGTTTTACTGCACTTATAAATTTGTCTCTCTATCCTTGTGTGTTTTGTGAGAGACCTGTATTCCCTAGGCTTGCATCACAGGAGAGCAGCAGTAAATCCCCAGGGAAAGGATGGGGAAACAACATTGAACAGATGGGTTGTCAGTCACTGTGGATCTGATGCTCCATCAGCCCTCCTATGTGTCCATAAAATGGACACAGTGATACTAGAACACAACGTCAGAACTTAGCATTGGGGAAAATTTATGAAAAGCAGGCCATTCTAAACAGTATCCAATGAATTTAGCATGTCTGAAATTCACTTTCATAAGAACATTGAAAAGATGAATGTGACCGTCGCCATTTTTAGTTCCTACAATTAAGGTTTATAAATTCCCACAAAACATGGAGCAGTTCGCTGTGCTGTGGGGTCTAAGTAAGTGCCGACTCCCTTCCCTAAACCCTTCCCCTCACCTGGTGAGACAACCAGAAAGAAAAGGAGTAACTTGTACAGAGGAGAGCATAGAACAGAGGTGCTGGATTCCCAACGTTGTTCCACAGGTTTGAGAGAGAAACATGCTCCCAAAGCAAAGCAAGAGTCATGAGCGCACACGGCAGCGATCCCCTGGTCAGTGTTCCCCTGGCTTGGAGGAGACTGTTTCGGCCGGTATTGTTAGTTAGGCTGTGGTACTAATCATTGCTTCAGTGACGCTAGACAAGTGTGGTGGTCACGGACCAGGGAGAGGAGGAGTGGTGACGACTGGGTACTCACGCTTGGAGACAATGCTAACCAGCTCACGTCAGCCTTCACGTCAGCCAGCGCGGCTAACCAGCTCACGTCAGCCTTCACGTCAGCCACCGCGGCTAACCAGTTCACATCAGCCAGCGCGGCAAACCAGTTCACGTCAGCCTTCACGTCAGCCACCGCGGCTAACCAGCTCACGTCAGCCAGCGCGGCTAACCAGCTCACGTCAGCTTTCACGTCAGCCAGCGCGGCTAACCAGCTCACGTCAGCTTTCACGTCAGCCAGCGCGGCTAACCAGTTCACGTTAGCCTAACATGTTACACCTCTGAGAAGATTGCTGGCAGCAGCCACAGTGACAAGAGGGAAGTATGAGGCTAGAGTAGTGACATCTGTTCGTCGTGGAGCATGCCCTTCCTACCAGGCTCTAGACTGTGCATTCTACAGTCTTTAGTACATGCCTGTCCCTATGAAGTAATCTCTTGCATCATATACTTATTGTAAGTGAATTCTTGCTTCTGACCAAGTAGGAAGAGTTAGGAGCTACTCTCTTGTCTGGACCAAAAACAAAAACAAAAAAAAACGATAATAGACAAAATATCTTAATTAGGAGTGATGTCTTTAAGTGGGGTAAAAATGGCTTCTGTGGGGCCTCTCCAGCCATAGGGAATCCACACCCCTATAAGGCCTCTCTAGCCATAAGGTATATTTACTGCCAAAGCATAGGGGACAGAGCAGCAGGCTCCAGAGACAGATGAATTTTTAAGACAAACCGGACAGAGTGCAGAGAAGGACCCCTTGAAACTCCAGCATGCATGTGAGGAGACAGTGGCACGTGTGCTCACATTCCACCAGGAGCAGCTGTGCGCTCCTGTGCCAGTGAGCTGTATGTCAATTTGACACAAGCTAGAGTCATCTGTGAGGAAGAAAACTCAGTTTTAAAAAAATGCTCCCACCATATTGGCCTGTGGGCAAGCCTGTGGTACATTTTCTTGGTTGATGATTGGTGTGGGAGGGCCCAGCCCACTGTGAGCAATGCACTGAGGGAAGATGGTCCTGGACCACGTAAAATAGCAGGCTGAGCAAAACATAGGTAACAAGTAAGCAGCCCTCATCCGTGGCCTCTGCTTCAGTTTCTGTCTCCAAGTTCCTGTCTTGCGTTTCCGTCCTGACTTCATTCAGCGGTGGAGTGAGACCTGAGAGTTATAAGACGGAAGAAACCCTTTTCTCCCCATGTTGCTTTTGGTCACAGTATTTTAACACAGCAATAGAAAGCCTAACCAAAATAGTTCCAAAGACAGACTGGACAGCATCTCAATTCTGGGTTCAGGGAAGTTGGTGGAGCACTCATAAAGGCTTTCTTCATAGTGGATGATCATTAGCCCAAGATTGAACCCAGCTCTGTCCCACCTTACAAATATTACAAATCAAGGCATAGCTTAATTGTTCCCTGAACAAGGCTGAAACATCCTACTAGGCGAGCCAGCGAGATGGCTGAGTGGGTGAAGGTGCTTGCTACCAAACCTGGATTGAACTTGAGTTCAATCCCCAGAACCCACATGGTGGAAGGAACGATTCCCACAAGTTGTCCTCTAACTTCCGCACACACACCATGGTACGCAGGCCCCATACACATACATACATAAAAGTGATAGGCATGCTACATAAATGTGATTAAAAAATAAAACTTGCCAGGTGGTGGCAGTGCACACCTTTGATCCCAGCACTCGGGAGGCAGAGGCAGGTGGACTTCTGTGAGTTCGAGGTCAGCCTGGTGTACAGAGTAGGTTCCAGGATAGCCATGACTACAGAGAGAAATCCTGTCTCAAAAACAAACAAACAAACAAACAAACAAATAAACAAGATAACTAAAATAAAATAACAAAATAAAACTTCCAGGAGAGAGCTGTAGCTCTGTGACGGAGCACTTAGTTCAAATCTCAGCACCACTAAAAATAAAAACAAAATAAAACTTGTGAAAAATTCGACAAAAATGCAAAGATACACAGCATCCATTAGAGTGAAATGTACAATGTCTGGCATCCTGTTGAAAATTACCAACAGACAAAGAAGCACACTGTAATGATGAGAACAATCAGCCAACCAACACGGAGCCAGAATGGACAAGAACAGTGACTGTGGTGTACTTTATATTGGTGAACTGCCTGTGCTGCTTGAGCTCACTAAGAAGCTGGCTCTGGGAGCCAGACTGTATCCCCTCGCCATTTCAGACCCAAGCATGTCTGTCTTAAGGTGTCTTCCGAGGCCCCTAGGCCGGATGCCGGTCTAACTCTGTGATACAGAAGGCGAAAGAGACGCAAATAAAAGCATTGTGTCCTTGGAACACTAGAGTGTGAACCATTTCCACAGACTTTACTATTGCTCATCCTATGATAAGAATCTATCTAGAGGAAAGAGAAGCAGGAAGTTCAGTCATGGGGAGCTCAGGAAAGAAAGCTCACTCAGGAACTCCAGCTCACTGCCTCAGTTTCCCCAGCTGGTTTTGGGTTGGATGTTGTGAGCACTCAATTAGATTACGGTATCTCTGTCTATTGACATTTTTTTCTTTTACTTGAAAGCATCACCGTAAGGGGCACCTGCTCCGCATAGGACTTTCCTATTGGGAGCTGGCTGCCTTCCCTGCTGGTTTTCTATGTGTTTTAGTGTCTGATTTGATGATGTCTATCATCTATCTATCTATTTATCTATCACCTATCTACCTATCATCTATTATCTATCTATTTATCATCTATCTATCATCTATCCATCATCAATTGATCATCTATCTGTCTATCTGCTACTTGTTTACTTATTCTTTTACTTTGGCTTTCCGTTTATCTACTAAACTCACTCATTCAAAATCAAACTTATGACTATCATAGCTCATTTTCTAAACTATGCTAAACAGTCACTAACACACTTTTATAACTTACATTATATATTTTCACATATATTGTCACGTGAAAAATTAGTTTTATAGTTCTTGAGTTCAGAGTTTGTTGAGCTTCTTCAATACATAGATGTATAGATCTGCTCAAAGATTTGGAAACCTTCAGTCATCATTTCTCAAAATATTTTTATCCCCTCACCCTTTGTTTGTCCCATTTTTAATGATTTTCTTTCCCTCGGTAGCACACGATAGGTTATTCCTACATATCAGGTGTCGCCAGTCTTTTCATCTTCAATGTCTGACCTGTTGTTAATTCTGCCAAGTATATTTTTCACATTACCGTCTCATCTCTGAACATCCAAACTTCCTCTCTGGAACTAACCCCTGCCCTCTGTGAGGCGCTGAGGGAATTCATGAGGCAGAAAGAAACTGACACCACACAGAAATCTGGATCCACTAAATCGGGTAGAGAGGATCCAAAATTGTAATAGCGTATAAGATTTTATTACTGCTAATAAACAATGACAATGTTATTGGTGCTTACAGCACAGGTAGCGTAAAGTGCATCACAGCGGAGCAAGGAACCAGCGGGGGAGCTGGTGCACTGTCCTGAGAGTCTGATACTAATATGGAGGGGTGCAGAAACACTCTGGGGAGACTTAACAGCCTACTCATCCATTCAGTAAATGTGGACTAAGCATCCTCTGGGTGCCAAGCACTGTTCTAAATGCTTAGATTTCACCAGTGAGCAACAAAAATACTGTCATGCACAGCAGGGTAACATTTCAGCACAGGGGTCCCCAGATTACAAGACAGCTAGAGGAATTCCCATCAACTTGTACCATCACAGTGATGGAAGCCTCTCAGTCCACCACTTAACTGTAGTAGTACACCGCTGTCGAAACTCAGCAAATGAAAACAAGGAGCTACATTTCACAGGTGCACACCTTGCCAGACCTCAGCAGAGGGAACCACCATCACGGCAAGTTCCACACCAGACAGCGGAATGCGAAGCGTCTGAGCTCAGATGTTTTTTATTGATTCAGAACTTCTCAGGTGTTCTACTCATAGCACATACAGAGCATTAGCAATTAAACAGCCCCCACAGAAATCCAATACTTTCAGACAATACGAAATGCCAAGACCTAGGCAGCCCCTCACCCAACAGTGCACAACACAATATTTTAAACACAACTAAAAATAAAGTTTCACAACACATGACTCCTGGCTTTGTGGTGATACCTGTGTCAGAAAAGTTCCTGTGCCCCCAGCCATGCACAGTTCTGCACGGCGCACAGTTCTTGGCAACGATAATAAATGATCGTGGCACTGCTTATATAATCTTACACCACACGTTTTGTCATTGTCTTAGCATGCACTCATGCTTATTAAAAAAAACAAACAAACAAAAAACCCTCAAGCAAGGGGTGTAGCTTGGTGGTACAACACTTGCCTAAGCATGCACAAAGTTCCTGTCTCAAATCCATAGCACCCAATTAACTTGTTAATTAATTAAGATGAAACAACTATAAAGGGGTTCCTGGAAAATATTTTAGAAGAAATCAGAAGAAGGCTTTGAGATGGTAGGAAGAAAAGCTGCACGTTATTGCCCTTGAAAATCTTCCAGTAAGACAAGAATGGAAGCAGAAGACCGTCAATGGCAATCCTAACCCTTGATGGCAAACAGACATTTGCACTTTACTCTTTAAAAATAAAGTTAAAAAAAAAGATTTTTAAAAAATCATCTAATTTATGTAGTATTGTAGTAGTTAGGCTGCTATAGCTGCTCACCAAGAAAGATAAGGAGGCAAATTCATACCTGCAAACTCCGCTAGACCTCAGCAGAGGGAACCACCGTAATGACCGGTGTCATACGCACAGTGGAACCCCGAGTGTTTGCTCAGGTGTTCTACTGATAGCACATACAGATCATTAGCAATTAAATAGCCCCCACAGAAATCTAATACCTGCAAACAATACAAAATGCCCTACACCAAGGATAGCCCCTCACCCAATAGTGCATAAAGCAATTTCAAACATAACTAGCAATAAACTTCCCCAACATTTCTCCTTTTCTGTATAGAAAAAAATTGATTTACCTTTACAACACAATTTAATACTATACCAGCAAAACTATTACAAGAGGAACAATTACAAAGGTTGCTAATGTACATGGCCAAATGATACCAAACACCTATCAAGCTTTTCACAATGTCTTTGGACAGCAGAAAAACATTATCAATGTCCAATTATCTGGACTTCACTCACGATCTTCTGGGCTCCTCCAAAAGGCTTGAACTACTTCTCTGGGTCTGACCTCTGTAGCACACACAGTTTGTCCTCTGGGTTCTGGCTAGCTTCACTCCACTGCTGCTGCTGTTCTTGGTGGTCATCCCATGGTACTCACATCTTCAGAACACTAGGGTCCCTTGCTGGAACTGGGCTGCACTTTCACAAATGGCCTCTCCTGGGCTCTTTTCATGAATCCAACCCTCAATTTCTCTGCATGACCCCTTCAATCTGGGCCTTCAATTGCTACTTTGGCTGCACCTTCACTAATGGCTTCTTATAGTGCCAAGCCTCAGCTGCTCTCCAAAGACTCCTTCATGCCTTCAAACCCAGCACCACTTGAGTTATTCTTACAGTGCCATGTTTGGCTGCCAGTAGGATTTACAACCTTGGCCAGTTCTGGAAGACAGTTTCTGTGTGCTGACCGTCAGGAAACACTTTCCAGATTTTAAGCTAGAGTCTAGTTTGCAGGAAAAATAATTAGTCCTTGTCTGCAGGAAGGGTTCTCTTGTGGGTAGAGTTCTCATCCAATTATCTGGACCACTTGTGATTCACTTAGTCAGGTTTGTGATGCGGGTGTTGAGTGGGGGGAGGGTGGCAGGGGACTGATCAGTTTAACTGAGTGGTTTTTTGTCTCTAAGCCTTGACTTCCATGACAGCAGGAGTCCTGGGCCAATAGGAAGAATCTCTGACTGAAGCATTCAAACAGCAGTTTGGTGTTCTTTCTGTATGGGGAAATACACAACCCCTTCCATTGATTTCAAACACAATATCTTGAGCTTCACATATATACAATGCAGATATCAGAAAATTCAGTTTGTGAAACAGTACACTACCACCAGAGGTGGGAGGGAGCATAGGCTCCATGATCAGGAAAAGCAGTAAGAACTTGGCTTTTTCCTGCTCCCAGCTGAATTCTTTATCTCTAAGGGCCTCCATTCTGTGGTTCTTACCTTGGTACTTTATTCCCCATTTATTCATTAATTTCACAGCCTTTTCTCCTTCATAGAGGCTTATTTCCTTTCTCTCTCTCCTCTTCCTTCATGAGCCTTCAAATAATACCTTAATCTCTCTTTTCTGGTAGCTTCTCTGAACGTACTTCACTTTACGGACTCTGAAATGTGAAGCTTCTTTCTCTTCTCCCTTGTCTCCACATTGTATTAGTTGGTGTGATGACAGTGCCCCACATTGGTACACCATTTGTAGTAGCTAGCTGCTATGGCAGCTCAGCAAACAGGACAAGGAGGCATATTCATATCTGCAAACTATGCCAGACCTCAGCAGAGGAAACCATCATCATGGCCAGTGCCATTCTTCCAATGGAACCTCGAGCCTCTGAGCTCAGGTGTTTTTATTCTTTCAGAACTCCTCAGGTGTTCTACTGATAGCACATGCAGATCATTAGCAATTAAACATCCCCCACATAAATCCAACACCTGAAAACAACACAAAATAACCTACACAGACCCTCACCCAACAGTGCATAAAGCAATTATTTTAAACACAACTAAAAATAAACTCCCACAACATCTGGGCCTTTCTACCTCTTTCTTCATCAAGCAGTTATTAGATGCTACCTTCCCAGAAGAAGATATCAACCCAGGGCAAGGCAGGAAAAATTCCCCAAGAAATATTTAACTGAGAACCAAGAGCCCTTAGCACAGACTATTGCAGTCTTGAAGGGAGTCTGAGTGAATATAACAGCGTCCACTAAGTTTGCTTTGTTCTGCAAGAGAGCTATGAGCACAGGAAAGGAAATAATTTGCATAGCTTTACAAATAGGAGAGAATAAACACTTGCTAGTATTTCCTTTCCTAGCCTAAGCCTCTTTACATTGAAGATAGAGAGAGGTCTAAAACAAAGGAAGATAAAATGGCAGGAAGCTCCAGTCATTGTGGGTTTCAGCTTTCACAGGCCACAAAACAGACAACTTAGATAAAAAGGAGTTAGCTATTAAGTACTTTGTGTGTGTGTGTGTGTGTGTGTGTGTGTGTGTGTTCTTGCTCCAAGCATTGTGTGTTTACACGTGTATGTGCATACATATATGCAAATATGCACATCCATGTATACAAAAGTGTGTTCATGTAACCCTCAGAGTAACTTTCTGAGAAAGCACTTCAATTATACCATTGCAAATAAGTAGTCAGAATATTAGGGTGAAATTAACTTACCCAGTTAAATGCTGATATTTTTGGAGGTTGGGAAACAATCCCAGATCATTATCCTTCCAATGACTCTTCTTTAAAGATCATTTTTTGAGTATCCCCCTAAGTGATGACTTCTCTGGGTAGAAGATTGTCGTCGCTAGTCTCCGTGTGAATCGACCTCACAGATCACAGCACCAGAAATGTGACCAGCTGTGTCCATGATTGTCGCGCCTAGATCTCTGGGACTACAGAATGTGGGCAAGCACAGGGCCGCATACCCACAAGAGGCTTGGTAGGACACGGCCAATTATATGGGCTCTGCTCAGAAGGGAGAAAGACCCACACAAACAGGAAGGAGGTAGCTGTCCATGTGAACAGATGTGGTTGGCCGAATACCAGGCCTAAAACTCAATGACTGTAGCTCTTAGGCTGCTATGGTGGCTCAACAAGGATGACAAGGAGGGATATTCATTAATGCCACCCTTCCAGACATCAGCAAAGGGAACCAGTATCCTGGCCAGGACCATACTAGACAGTGGAACCCTGAGTGTCTGAGCTCAGAACTCCTCAGATGTTCTACTAATAGCATGTGAAGATTATGAGCAATCAAACATCCTCCACATAAATCCAACACCTGCAGATAATACAAAATGCCAAGACCCAGGCAGCCCCTCACCCAACAGTGCACAACACAATTATTTTATACATAACTGAAATAAACTTCCGTAACAAATAACCTGACAAATTTCCCCATGTGAATGTCCAAAAGGATACATGAATGTCTCCAAAATGATCTTACTATGATTTCCTTCCCCAAAACTCACTTACATGTTTCCAGTTCTGCCAGTAGCTCCATCATCTACCCAACCTCAGAGAAAGCAGAGAATAACCCAAAATGTCTCTTTTCTGCCATTGTTCTCTTCTTGGCCAGAAATCTCACTGACATCCCATTTGCAAGATTGCCCAGAACGGTCTCATTACAATCATTACACATCCTTTGTTTTTATTCACCAAATCTGGCAACTCCAACAGGCTCTACAGCATTAATACTCCTATAAGCTCCCAGGACAGACTCAATAATATGGAATGTCAACTTAGTCTTTAGGTAATGCTGGTCATTAGCAAGGCCTGGGGATGCTGGCAAGGGCAGAAGTCATAATCCATACCCTCTGCCCAGCCACATATGCCCTCAGACTCAGAACTTGGCACCTCATATTTGGCATCAGTCAGCACCAATGCCAAACCTTTGCATGGGGCCGGGATGCCAAACAAAGCTGGCTCTTGATCTGTTCTGTGCCTTTGAGGGGGTACCATGACATGTCAGAATTAAAAATAAACAAAATTAAAGTCAAAAGAACTGTGATCATCTGCTGCTTTCTCTACTTGCCAGCTGTACAAACTTGGAAAGCCACACATAAGCTCCATGATCCTCCTACATTTATTTTCTTCACTAAAGCGGTATTTATTGGGGCTTGAGAGATAGTTCAGTAATTAAAGTGCCTGCTGTACAAGCAGAAGGACCTGGGTTCAGATCCCAAGAGCCCACATAAAAGCCAGAGATGATGATCCACATAGGTAACCCTAGCTATGGTGGAAATGAAACAGGCAGATCCCTGAAGCTTGATGGATAGTCAGTCTATCCAATCAGTAGGCTCTGGGTCCAGTGAGTGACTGTCTCAAAAAAATCAGGACTAGCAAAATGACTCAGTGTGTAAAAGCACTTGCTGATCAAGCCTATGACCTGAGTTCAACCCTCAGAACTCATTGTGGAAGTGGAGAACAACTGAATCCTGAAATTTGCCCTCTGGTCTCCACATGCCCATGCTCTCATGCATGCAAAGAAGCACACACACACACACACACACACACACACACATATCACAATAATAATAGTAAATATTTAAAAGTTAAACAAGGTAGAAAGCTCTAGAGGAAGACACCTGGTGTTGATCCGTAGGCTCCGCATGCACATTCACACACTTACACTTTCACACATGTGCACAGTCATACACAACAACTACACACATAAACAGTAAAATATAAAAAGCAATACAGGGGGCTGGAGGGCTATCTCAGTGGTAACTGGCTGTTTCTCCAGAGGATCTGGGTTCAATTCCCAGTACCACCATGGTAGCTCACAGTCCCAGGGGATCTGAATCCTCTTCTGACCTCTGCTGGCACCAGGCACACACATAGTGCACATACATGCTTGTGGATAAAATACTCATACACACAAAATAAAATTTAAAAAAAAAAACAATAAAGTAGAAAGAAAAGAGATTGGTTGGTTGGTTGGTTGGTTGGTTGGATGGATGGATGAGTCGCTGGCTAGCTGGTTGGCTGGTTAGTTTGTTGGTTGGTTTCATACCCTTTATGAGTGAGTTCTTTTGCCAAACCCTGGGATAATAGCAATGGGCAAGGCATGTGTGATCCTGCTCTCATGAAGGACACAAAGTGTCATCACCCTTCCATATCTGCAGGTTCTGTCTGATTCCAATGCAAATTGAAACTGCTCAGGCAAACAAGGGGCCACTGAAAATGCACTGGCTTTTTTGTCTGAAACTATCACTTAAAAAGTCACTATTGCACTGAAACATGTTAGATGAAGAGAAACCAAGAGAGCTAGAAGTAAGGAACCCACTCTAGACATCAGAATTGCCATGAGTCTTGAACCCAAGAATATTAATCACACATTTTATGCTCTGTGTCTTGATGCTTTGCCATCTGGAGTCTTGCTGACACCAGAGGAGTGCACATCCCAGATTAGCCAGTTACTGTGGGTGTCAAACAACTGAACTGTATGTGCCCTTTGTGTGCAAACCAACCAGCATAGAGGCCATGCCCAGATGCCTCCAACATCCAGCTCTTCTACATCACTGAGTTCATTGATCATTTCCAGGAGGGATTTGTTTTCAAAACGATTAGAGTCTTTTCTTTTCTTTCAGATCCATGTGTTTTCTTCTCCTTTTTGTTGTTGTTGTTTGTTTGTTGTTTATTGTACTAGAACTTCTACCGCAGAGTTAAGTAGGAGTGACAAGAGCAGGTGCCCTGGCCTTTGGAAGAGACCATTTACATTTTGCTGTAGTGTGCTCCTACAGGCCTGCCTTTCTCCCTAAGGATGCTTCCTTTCCCTTTCTGCTTTTCTGATAGTTTGGGTCATGAAAAGATAATGGGTTTGGGCAAGGTATCCTTTCTGTTGTAAGAACTCTTTCTTGATAGAAGAGTGCAATTTTTCAAGCCTGGCAGTGGTGGCACACACCTTTAATCCCAGCACTCAGGAGGCAGAGGCAAGTGGACCACTGTTGAGTTCGAGCTCAGCCTGGTCTACAGAGTGAGTTCCAGGACAGTCAGAGTTACAACAGAAAACCCCTGTCTTGAAAAAAAATGCAATTTTTCAACTTTAGCCTGTTACCAAGAAGAGTAATGCTAATTGATTTTGAATACTGAACCAGCATTGTATCCTCAGGGTGGGGGAATCACATCCAACTAGTGTATTATCTACTTTCCTCATTGCTGTGCCGAATAACTGCAATGCTCTACAGGAAGAGGGAGGAAGGGTTTATTTTGGCTCACAGCTGGAGGAGACTACAGCTCATTGTGGCATAGAGTCTATGCCACATGGTGGCAGTCTATGCAGGGTGGTCACACTGCATCATCTTGGGATGCTGAGAGCAGAGAGGAAGTGGACTCAGGCTATAAAAAGTCCGTTCAAGTTTCCCCCTTCTGCCAGGAAGGCCCCACCTCCTAAAGGTTTTACAACCTTCCAAAACAGAGCTACCATCTGGGGGCCAAGTGTTCAAACACATGAGCCTTGGACTTTCACATTCAAACCACAGTACATAGCTCATGGTGTTTTTGCAAACCGCTGAGTTCATTTGCAAATTTTATACTGTGTCTAGATTGAGTATCAGGCCAGTGTGATTTTGAGCTACTGGCTTCACAAAAGGCATTACCAAGCGTCTACTTATGTTTCCTGGAAGTGACTGTGTAAAACTGATGTTAGTCATCCTTAAGTTTTTGGAAGAAGTACCCAATGAAACTATCATGGCTTGAAGATTTCTTTCTTTTTATCTTTTTTGTTTTTTTGAGACTAGGTTTCTCTGTGTAGCTCTGGCTGTCCTGGAATTCACTCTGTAGACCAGGCTGGCCTCGAACTCACAGAGATCCTCCTGCCTCTGGCTCCCCAGTACTGGAATTAAAAGAGTGTGCCATTACCACCTGGCTGCAGATTTCTTTTAAGAGAGGTTTAATTACAATTTCAATTTTCTTTCAGTTACAGGGCTAACCAAATTGTCTATTACATGTTTAATGACCTGTGGAAGTTTCGATTTTGAAGAATTTGTCAGATTTCTGTGTGCAGAGATGTTTGGATCACACTGGGGTCTGCAAGTCTAAAGTGACTAGCAGGTTCACTCCTGAAATTAGTATTAATTATATTCATTCATTTTTTTCTGTCTTGCTAGAATTTCAAATAACTTTATTGATATCAAGCTTCTTTCATTGACTGCCCTTTATTGTTCTTGTCTTCAGTGTCACAGGATCCATTCTTACTTCCTTTCCTTGATGCAGCTTGCTTTCTCAAGTCGCCAATGTTCCCAAAGCCCCCGAGCTTTGGCTACTGATGTCTGACTCTGCCTTTTCTGGCCTATGCGTGGAAAGGTGTGGATTCCAGTCTCTGAACTGTGGTGGGTGTGCCCCCAAATTCTAATATGCTGAATTTTCACTTGGTTCAACGTATGCCTGAATCCCTTTGAGAGTCCTCTTTGACTGGATTTTTCCACGTATGTTTGTAAGTTTCCTCGTGTTTGAAATTTTTCCTGCTGCTTTTCTGAATTGATTTCTGGTTTGAGTCTGTTGTATCTGGGAATAGGACAGATGATTTCAATTCTCTTAAATTTGTTGAGGTTTTTTTTGACTCTGGTTATGATCCGTCTAGGTACGTAACGTGTGGGGCCTGAAAAAGAGTGTGTTCTGCAGGTGTAGAATTTTCTGTAATTGTCCACTCACGGCCGTTGATCAATGACTTCGTCCATTTACACACTTGCTGGTTCTCTGCCTTCTCGCTGCATCGACTCTAAGACAGGAGCACGGACTCTACTTGCGGATTTGACCATTTCTCCTTCTGGTTCTATAAGATTTTGCATCCCGTACTTTGCAGCTCCTTTCAGGTAACTCTGTGTCAGTGGCATGATGCCCCTCTGTCTCTGGTCGGGCTCTCTGCTCTGAAATGCACGCTGTATCTTAACAATGCAGTACCCCTGCCTTCCTTCGATAAATATTTGTGTAGCAAAGCATTTTCTCTTTGTGGTTACACTGTATTTGAAGAGAATTTCTTAGAGGCAGCACATGGTGAAGTCCTATTTTTAATCCACTCTGCCCGTTTCTGGTTTTTATTTGCTTCATTAAGATCACTTGGGCTTAATGTCATTACTGGTGTGTCAGGGCTTCCCGCTGCTGCTCAATTTATTCTTTTCTGCTTTTCATTTCCCTCCTGGTTTTTTTTTTTTAGGTTTGCTGTGAGTTACTTGAACTTCCTTACTATGTGGCTTTCTACTGGTTTTGAATATCTGCCTATAGAGCTTTTCTACAGATGGCCATTCTCCAATTATATTACAAATACACAGCACCACAATCCACCGGCGCCATGATTTACCAGTTCAGGTGACGTAGAAGCATCTTCCCTTACAAGCCAATCACACACAAAGCTGCCTTAAGCTGCTTATGGCTAGCCCATATGGGAGAATGACACTCATCAAAAACATGGCTCGGATGCCAAGAGTGATGGTCCCACACAGTCTCCGAGACAAAGGGCAAAGGGTCATGACATGCAGTGTACTTTCCCAGAACCCCTGACAGTGGCCAGACGTGGCTTAAGAACGCTGGGAAACAAAAGTGGCTTGGGACCAGAGCAAGGCTTCTTGCCTGGAGCTCCACCTCCAGCCTTTGTGGCTTCACCAGCTTGCCTAGAAGTAGGGAGGGGAAAAAAACATTTGGATTTGTCTCTGTTATGTCATGATTTCCTCTACGCATGTGTAAAACTTGTCCTGTGCCTTCTTTTACATTCAGTAGATATTTCCCGTGGACCATTTTAACTTTCTCGCTGTCTCCTAAATGTTTTGCTTAGTTATTTTCTTAGTGGGTGTGGGAAGATTATTATCAACATTTATATGTAGGGACTAATAACAACTTAATATTAATACTATATAGAACTTGGCTTCAGTACCGCCCCGCCATCTGCATCTCCTTTTTTGGTATGTATGATTGCATGTCCATTGACCGGCTTCTGTAGTTACTGCTTCACATTGTCTTTTAAACGAGAAAACAAAACAAAAAACAAAACACTTTCCCATTGTCTTTTTTTGTTTCTGTGTTTTTATGTTTGTATGTGTTTGTGTGTTTATCTTTGTGTTTGTATGTTTGTGTATTTGTGTTTTTTATGTTCACGCATTTGTGTATGTGTGTTTGTATGCTTCTGTGTTTGTGCGTCTCTGTGCCTGTGGGTTTGTATGTTGTATGTTTGTATAATTTGTATATGTTTTCTATGTGAAGCTATGAGAAACTATCCTCACTTTTGATAAAGGGCAGGCTGCCACACGCAATGCTTCACTGGGAAGTGTCTGGAGTCTTGCAAGCCCATTCCCCTACGCTGTCCTCCAAATGTGCCAGGGTTATTTGATGTAGAGGCTGTCACACAGGAGTGTAGCTACCCCACAGGCCTCTGCCATCTAGAAACTCATTCTCTGAGCACACAGCTCATAAGGAACACACAGAGCAGTGCAAGCAAGAGGGCAGAGACCCAACCCACCAGATCAGAATCAGAGGGTGAGAGATACGCCAGCCAGGCTGCCCTGACACTCAAGGTGGTCCTTATCTCCCCGAGGATTTGAGCCTTTCATTCCAGCCTGGAGACTCCCACCTAAAGACACGGCGTGCAAGGCAGAACCACTGAGAAGTCCCAGCGGCCCCTGTTAATCTGGGGCTGTCCTAATTCACCTCTATTTTTGAAGCGCAAGTTTTCTGAATATAAAATGCTTGGTTGGGGTTCTTTTTCTTTCTACATTCTGAATATGTCATCCCAGGGCCTCTGCCCGACTGATGAGACAGCAGCTGTTAACCTGATGTGAAGATGGGGCAGTCAGCCATCTCCTCTTGCTCTTAAACCATCTTTGGTTTTGACAGACTGATGTGTGGGGGTCTCCTCCACAGTTACTACACTTGTAGCTATTTGCATTTCTTCAGTGTGGACAAATATCTTTCTGCCCTTATTTCAACTCTCCTTTCTGTCCCTTCCCTACTCTCCTTCTGGGACTCCCATTGTGCATATTTTGCATGCTTAATGGTATTTCCTGGGTCTCTTGGGCTTCGTTCATCTCTCTTCTCTTTTCTCCACCCCTTGGAGGACACACTCTCGGGGATCTCTCTGTCACTCCTGGCGCTGCCACCGACTTGGGTCTGCTGCTGAGCCTCTCCGGTGGACTTTTCATTTCAGTTTTATCACTTTCAACTCTAGGATTGCTACAGGCTCTTTTCCACTATGATGACTTTGCTTTAGTGAGACATATCCCCATGCCTTTCTATGAGATGTTTGCATGTAGTCTGCTTAGTTTCATGGACATATTTGAAATAAACAGCTGACTTAAGTCGTATTTAATAGGTACAATTGTGACCTTCCTCAAGAACAATTTTCCATTGGCTTCTTATTACACAAATGACAACTTGCTGTGTCTTCATGCTAAAGCTGGATGTTTAAATAATACAGTGCAGCAGCTCTAAAAAGAGGATTTTTGTATATTATTGATGATGGTGCTGTTTGCTTTTTTAGTGACTTTTGTAAACTAATACTGCAAATTCTGTATGTGACCTCCAAATGCTGCCTAGTGAGCTTGGTGAGCAACTAAATGTTATACATCAACTTTTTTAACTGCCTGGGACAATGAAGGTATCAGTCTTGGCTCCATGCACATTTTGAAAGTAGCCTTTAAATCTCAGCCAAGCAGTTGACCCTTTTGCCTTACTCTTCCTTTTTCTGTCTCCAGAATCTTAAGATTAACCAGAAGGCAAAGATTAGAATTTTCCCAGGTCTTTCTTGAAGGCACACATAGCCTTGAACATGTGCACATTCTTATACATACAAGTGGCCTTGGAGGTTTCAGAGAATGTGTCAGAGCTTTACAAAGGCCCCTGTGCAGCCAGGCTTTGGTGGTACACACCTTTAATCCCAGCACTCGGAGGCAGAGGCAGGCAGATCTCTGTGAGTTTGAAGCCAGCCTGATCTACAGAGTGAGTTCCAGGACAGCCAGAGTTACAACAGAGAAACCCTGTCTAAAAAATAGTAGAAGAAGAAGGAGGAGGAGGAGGAGGAGGAGACGAAGAAGAAGAAGAAGGAGAAGGAGGAGGAGGAGGAGGAGGAGGAGGAGGAGGAGGAGAAGAAGAAGAAGAAGAAGAAGAAGCAAAGCCCCTGTTTGTGCCTCATTCTTCATTTTTCTTTTTGGCTTTTCATTGGCTTGTTTGCCTCAACTATGACCACCACCTCAAGCAGGTGTGGTGCTATGGAAACTAGCAGGTTAAGTGATGACTGCCCTCTAGGAATGGTCTTGGGAAGAGTTTCAGTTCCATCCGGCTCCTTCAGTGGCTCTGACTGGCTGTGAGCTCTGTAACTGTTGGTTTCCAGGACAACTGCAGGGTTAGAAAGAGAAGATAGACGAAGAGACGGTAGAAACCGCTTGCTCTTCTTTCCAAGCCTGGATGCTTTTCTAAAATCAACACTCCCCAAATTGTATTAATTTTTTAATTAATTTTTCATTAATTAATTTTAATCAATTTTGTTAATTTCCAGAGTAACCCAAGTAAAAAATATAATTAAAGGAAATAGCCAAACACAGGTGACATGAGCAAACAGGGTGTGGGGATAATGTAAGCTAAAGTTTTAAATATGAATAAGAGAAGGGGGTAGGGAAGAGCGGGAAGCAGGGGTGAGTCAACCAAAACTGAGGGTGTATGAAGAAACCCTATGATAATGCACCGTTTTGTAAGCCAAGTTTATATGTAAATATATATATACAAAAATGTATATTTATTTATATGTTATATTATATGTATTTATATGTATATGTATATTTACATATGTGTGCATTTATGTATATGTATGTGTTATGTATATGTATATTTAGATGTATATGTATAATATAATGTTATAGTATATTATTTATATGTACATACAAAGATATATATATTTATATATACATAAAAATAAATATATATGCACACATATATCAGTGTGTGTTCAGAGAAATCTTGCGTGGGAAGACAGTGTTGTTCCAAGAAGACATGGGTTACTTAATGAAAATCTCAATGCCAGGCATGGCAAGCTGTCTATGAGGTATCAGCTAAAGAGGTCCCAAGACACCCAAACAAAATAAAAACAAAAAAACAAAAATAAACCCCCAAAAAAGTCTATTGTCATTGCTCTTGGTTGCCCACCATAACTAAATAGTAAGACCTAGTGCTGAAAATACTACCCACTTTGATTGTAAGACATAGAGAAATCAATCTCAAACTGATAGAAATCTGTCTCCCTGCTGGCTACCTTCACAGTGCTCGAAGGTGTAATGCAGGTGCTTGGGGAGAAAAACATCAATGGCCTTACCTAGCACTGGGCCCTGCTTTCTACAAGTTGTGCCCACTGTGATGATTATGTGGGTAACCAACCACTTTCTAATTGGATCTGAGACCTGTTCCACAGTAGGTGAACCTTATGCCTAGTATTGTAAACCTGGTCAAAAGCCCATAACTGAGAAGATCACAGGCCACAAGAGGGTGCTTGTTTTCTTCATGTGGTTTTTGTTTGTTTTTTGACTTTTTTGTTTTGTTTTGGGATTGTTTGTTTGTTTGTTTGTTTTTTGCTAAATGGTTGAGTGGTCAAACGAGTTCATTAACACTTATGTTTACATCCATAGATGTTTGCTTACTCAGATATCTTTTTATAGCAGTGTGCTAGCTAGTTTCATGTTAACTTGGCACAGTTAGAGTCATTTGGGAAAGAAGGATCCTCAATTGAGAAAATGTTTCTACCAGAGATTGGCCTGTGGGCAAGCCTGTAGTGCATTTTCTTAATTAGTGACTGCTGTGGGAAGGCTCAGCCCATTAAGGGCGGTGCCACACCTGGGCTGTTGGTCCTGGCTGCTATGAAAAATCAGGCTGAGCAAGCCATTAGGAACAAACCAGTAAGCAGCATTGCACCAGAGTCCTGCTCTGCTTGAATTCATACCCTGACTTCCCAACCTGGAAGTAGAAGATGGAATAAACCCTTTCCTCCCCAGGTTGTTTTTGGTCATGGTCTTTAGTACAGCAATAGAAACCCTAACTAAGACAAGCAGGCAGAAGTTAAGGCAGGCGTTTATAACCAATCAAAGTGCTGTGGACTGATGAGTGTGAGTTCTCAGCTGTAGGTGAGTCATCCAAACCAACCTCCCCCAACCCAAGACTCAGAGAGCATCACAGAAGAGAGGGTGAAAAAGTTTAAGAGCTAGAAGGTGAGGAGGAGAGCTGTGACTGCCTGCAGAAAATCTGCTTAAAATCAAGCAGTTCAAATTCCAGATGAGGGTGGAGTCTCCAGAGCCCTGCCCCTGCCTGAAGAACTACTGGCAGTTGATGGCTGGTGAGGGTGGAAGGGACACTTTTCTTTGGGGTTGTGGCTGATGATAGATTGCCCATGCCCCGTTGGAAAACCACACATTCATTCACCCCCAGTCACATATGGTCAACAGTAACTGAACTCGATGTGGTTATTAATAGTAACAATAATTTTTAAGAGTTCCTGAAGTCCTGAGGGAGATGAGTTAGAGGATCCCAGTGGAAGTTGGTGGGAGGTAAAGGGAGTTGGTAAGATCAAAACACTTTGCATACATGCATGAAATTTCCAAAGAATAAACTTTTTAACTACTTCTCTTTTTGGAGATTCTCAAGAAGTAAGGCAACACCTCCATCACTAGCCCCTAAGACTATGGTGAGAATCACATGAGAAAGTATATGCTGGGGAAATCCTGCTGTAGAGACTCTAATAAAATGCAATGGCTGTTGACATACTGATTAAAAGGAGCAACTGTGTGCCCTTATTTATAGAATTCCATTTGCTAGTCCCAAGTTCCACAAGTGACTTGCTCCCCACTCCTCTTGTGTGACTGTCCTGTCAGTGACCGAGGACACTGGGCAGAGTGGGAAGGACCTGTAGTCACACAGCAGGGCTAAGCCATGCCGACTCAGACTTCAGCATCCACTAACGACTCTCTGGGAAAGCTGTTTCCCAGGACAAGCAGCACCCGGAGTGTCTGTGCCGCCTCAGATGGTCCGCTGCAAAAATGCAGCATGCACCGTGGCTGCCTGTTTTTCAGTATTTCACTTGACACCCACCTCAGCCCTTTGTGATATTTCCATACCTGAGAAACAGAGTAGAACCCACATGTTTCTCTAGAAAGCCCAGGCTTCTCTCTGTGCTGAAATCCTCATAGATGTATGTGATTCTGCTCTGGGAGACAGACAGCACATGACACACATCACTAAGAGTCCATGGCTGTGTGTTCTCACTCAATTTTGCTATGAATTCTAAGTAAATTCTTAGAAGAAGAGGAGGAGGAAGAGGAGAGAGGGAGAGGGGGAGAGGAATAGAGAGGGAGAGAGGGAGACAGAGAGGGGAAAAAAGAGAGTGGAGAGGGAAGGAAAAGGGGAATACACAATGAGCCAGGAGGATGCAGCAGGCCCTCACAGGTAGGAGGGAACCTGCCCGCCCGCCCCACAGATAGAGCACAGTAGACTGAGAGACTGCAGCCAGTCACTTGGTAACGGCACAGAAGTTGAGGGTGCCTGGCCCTCTAGCCTGCAAAGGCGAGGGTGGGTGTGGGCTCTGGCTGGTGAAGCAGAGGCACCTTCCACAGGCAGATGAGGAAAGTGTGCTCCCACCTGGAGACAAAGGCCACCTGGGACAGGCTGCAGTAGCAGACAGGCAGCCGTCCCCAGCTGCCCAGCTGAGTGACATCAGTTTCAGTAAACTGGGTATGTACACACAGCACCCCAGGCTTCATGCTTCAGAAGTGACTTTGCAGAGGGGATGATTTCATCCACTCTGCTTAGGGAAAGCGGAGATGGACTCCCTGAGCTCTGGGGGAAACTATGTTCAGAAGCCCAGCCTTGTAAAGTATTCTGGATGAATATAACGCTGATCTCAACTGTAGCTGAAGTCATCGACCAGGACAATGGTCATTGTACCCTCAAGAATCAGGCCACGTGTCACCTCTAGGTAAAAACTATTTTTAAGGCACTTCATAAATCAGGGCCGAGGTCAGCCGCACTGAGCAATTCCAGAACATTCAGGGGAAGTCTCCATGGGTGTGCCCCCAGCTCCTGGCTGCAGCCACCCATTGTTTGATGGCTTCCGGCACTGAGCTGTCCCAGCCAGCAAGTCTGCAGGGCCTGCAGAGACCTGCCAGGAGGACCTCACAGCTGGCCACCACCCTGCCACACAGGTGTGGAGGGCGCCAGTCTGCCCCGCCGCAGGCAGCGCCACAGTCCCTAAGACTGTACCTTGCAGGCTCACGGAGTCACTGTCGCTCCCTGGGCCATCAGCCGTAGAGAACTGGACGTGGAGGTTTCGCGTCCAGCTTCTCACAGCACCTGTGCTGGGTGGCAGGTGGAGGTAGAGGTTGTTCCTTCCTATCCAGGCCCCTCTGGCTGCCGTGCCTCAGTGCACTAAGCTGTGTGTTCAGCCCAGGCACACTGCTTTACACACGTTTGCTTGCTATGGTTCGTGAATGAGCGAATACATGTGAGTCATGAACCGTGAATGGATTCACTCCCTGTCTTTGCAGATACGGAGAGTCAGAAAGGGTGTCTACGGCACTCTCCTTTCCTGCAGAGGCTGGCGGCCAAGGAGACAGAGAAATCCTAAGTGGAAAGCAGGTGGAAGGGGGCTGACAAGTGCAGGAGCCATTCTTGTTCCTCTGCCCTTCCTTTATCTAACTAGAGAACACAGGCGGGAAGGTTGGCGCTCCAGCTGGCAGACAGCTCCACCGTCTAAGCTGATGGCGAAGATGGAAGTCACATGCTAAAGGGTGGAAGACTGTAAAGACAAAAGCTATGTCTCTCCAATACGTGTGTCTACCATGCTGTCCAGAGCACACATATTTTCTCTGTCATAAGCTGGCAGAAGGGTAGCAGTATTTCTGTCCAGTCTCAGCCAGTGTTGTCTGGTCTCTGTTACTAGAAGTTTTTTCCCTGTCCTAACTGGGAACAAATTCTGTGTCTGGCCCCACACCTTGCTTGCCCTACTGTGCCTCTCTGACACTGAAGTGACACCAGCCTTGGGCCTGCATCTTCCTCAGATCCACAGCCTACAGCGACATGCTAGCTCAGACCTCTTTCCAGAGCTCCAGGCTCATCTCCCTTCTCCCACAGGGAGCCTGAGCCTCACCCTTTCTGAGCCTGCTCTTCTCTCTTCCCTGCTTCAGACATGGCCCTACTGTTGTTCAGGCCTTGGGGCTTCAAATCTTTCCCACTCCTCTCTCTCTCCAACCATCAGCAAGTTTTCTGTCTGAGCATGGCCCCTCAACCCTCACTCTCCCACACACTCCAAACAACAGTGTCACTCCTGTGCCCGCACTCAGCTCAGGACGTCTCTTCTCTGTTCCTACTCTCCAGCTATGTGACTAAGAAGAAAATCCAGAGGCCTCACATGGTGTGCAAGGCTATCTCATCTGCCTCCGGCCCACTCCCCGCCCAGGTCTACACCTTCTACCACAGTGACTGCCCTGCCACAGTGACAGCCTCTCCACAGTGACCACCTACTACAATGACCACCTCTCCACAGTGACAGCCTCTCCACAGTGACCACCTCTCCATGGTGACCAGCTACTACAATGACCGCCTCTCCACAGTGACCACCTCTCCACAGGGACCACCTCTCCACAGTGACCACCTGTCATAGTGACCACCTCTCCACAGTGACCACCTCTCCACAGTGACAGCCTCTCCACAGTGACCACCTCTCCACAGTGACCACCTGTCACAGTGATCACCTCTCCACAGTGACCACCTCTCCACAGTGACCACCTCTCCACAGTGACCACCTACTACAATGACCGCCTCTCCACAGGGACCACCTCTCCACAGTGACCACCTGTCATAGTGACCACCTCTCCACAGTGACCACCTACTACAATGACCACCTCTCCACAATGACCACCTCTCCACAGGGACCACCTCTCCACAGTGACCACCTGTCATAGTGACCACCTCTCCACAGTGACCACCTCTCCACAGTGACAGCCTCTCCACAGGGACCACCTCTCCACAGTGACAGCCTCTCCACAGTGACTGCCCTGCCACAGTGACCACCTGTCACAGTGATCACCTCTCCACAGTGACCACCTCTCCACAGTGAGCACCTACTACAATGACCACCTCTCCACAGTGACAGCCTCTCCACGGTGATCACCTCTCCACAGTGACCACCTGTCACAGTGACCACCTCTCCACAGTGACCACCTACTACAATGACCACCTCTCCACAGTGACAGCCTCTCCACAGTGACCACCTCTCCACAGTGACTGCCCTGCCACAGTGACAGCCCTGCCTCCACAGTGACCACCTCTCCACAGTGACAGCCTGTCACAGTGACCACCTCTCCACAGTGACCACCTACTACAATGACCACCTCTCCACAGTGACAGCCTCTCCACAGTGACCACCTCTCCACAGTGACTGCCCTGCCACAGTGACAGCCTCTCCACAGTGACAGCCTCTCCACAGTGACCACCTCTCCACAGTGACCACCTCTCCACAGTGACAGCCTCTCCACAGTGACGACTTACTATAATGACCACCTCTTCACAGTGACCACCTCTCCACACACATGGGAGCCTCAGGCCCTGCTCACTCTCTACTCCCTGAATGCTTCCCTAACACCATGGCAGCCCAGAGGCATCTCAAGGTGTGGGTCTAGCAGCCTCCACCCTCTCCTGCACCAGCCACCTTCTGTTACCATCTCTAACCCCACCACTCTGTCAGACTGTCTCATGCATTTCTTCATTTCCTATGTCTCTGGAATATCACCCCATCCAGCAGGAAATCTGTTTGTCTTCATCCCCTTGGCTCCAAGACAATGTCTCAGTCCGTAACCATCCATCAGGACCAAAGCACTTGTCACAGTACACACCACGGTCCTTGTTCATTCTGTCTGTAAATTCATCCTGCTGGCAACTTCTTCCCCTGTGGAGATGGGCCAGAGTTGACGCATCCAGTCCTGAGTGCTTATGCTTGATTCTTCCCTTGTCCGTAGTGCTGTGACACTTAGGATCCATCCAGAGCCCCTGCACACCAAAAGGGCTCTGCTGTCACACAATGTTAAATTGGGGGTTGGGGGACAGCGCTGTAGCACCCACTAACTCTCAGACTGGAAGCCGCTCTGTGCATTTGGCTCACTGGCTGACTTGATTGCTGGGTTTGGATCCCTCAGCGCAAATGACACCCATCTTTACTGGAGTTCTCTCTGGATCAAGCCTCTTTACTCTCAGTTCAGTTCTCGGGACGTTGTGTCTTAGATTATTGCTCCTTCCCGCCTCACAGTAGTCTGTGCCCCCAAACACTGCTTCTCCTCTTCAGCCTCCATGACGTTACATTCCTCACCCTCTGCCCTTTCTCAGGGCTTCTAGCAAGTCTAGCTTGCCTCTCCAGCAGCTCTGCTCTACCTCATTGCCTAATTAGAGAGCCAAGCTCTATGGGCAGGCTTCCTTTCTACCAGCAACGGCCCTTCCAGCTGGGCTTGTTCCTCACCCTATTCTCCTTCCTGTCATCCTGAGCAAACTTAATAATTACATATGTCATGATAACTCATGGAAATCATGAAATGCCAATCCTTAGATCATTGTTTATTTCTTCCTAAGAATAACATTTTCAAACACTGTATTCTCAGCGAGGGGCTCAGACCACATTCACTGGTTTGATGTTTCTGTTCTACTGTCCCAGTAAATCTTTGTGGGTGAGTGCTTGCTGCATGGGGTCACTCTCTTTGCCTGTTCCCTGACCCCTGGTTCCCTGAAACCCCTCTGGGGATTTGCTAAAAGCAAAGCCAGCTCTCTCCAGGCCCAATGGCATGGCCGTAGTGTCAGGCACTTGCTTTAGTGTGACCTTCTGAGGAGAACTGAATTCCTGTGAATGGGGTGGGGAGACTTTGGAGATTTCTCTTTCTCCCAAAAGTTCTACCTGGAAAGCAAAGCCAAGCTCAACTGGGCTCTGCCAGCAGCAGCACACTTTAGGGGTGCCGCACCCTTCAGCATGCAGTATAATGCGCCAAAGCTTTTATCTGCCTGAATTGCAAGCAGGATGAGAGACAGGGTCCAGACTCACAGTCACCCCCACAGGAGAAAGGGACTTCTCAGGCGTCTGCTGGGCTCAATAATTTCTTTAAGCCTTGTCTATAGAGTAAAAGCTTCTTCCACCTCTGGCCAACTAAGCCACTAACAATGAAAATGTCCCCAATTGTGCTCCTGACTCCCTCATTGTTGCTGAAGATAATGGAAATCCTGGTCAAGGCTAACGATTGTTGGTACTGTTCCTGAGCTTTTTTTTTTTTTTTTTGGGGGGGGGGGGTATGCGTGTGTGTGTGTGTGTGTGTGTGTGTGTGTGTGTGTGTGTGTGTTTCAAGACAGGGTTTCTCTGTTGGAACTCTGGCTGTCCTGGAACTCACTCTGTAGACCAGGCTGGCCCCTAACTCACAGAGATCCTCCTGCCTCTGCCTCCTAAGTGTTGGAACTAAAAACATGTGCCACCACCCCGGGATTTGTTTCTGGGCACTTTTGTGTAGCCCTTTTGGCCATTTTCAGTGCTTCCATGTATATTTTAAGTGCAAGTTTGAAGGGAGATTACTTGGGGCTAATCGTTTTCCGTTCTCAGCCACCTAAGTGTCTGTATTGCTGTGACCAAACCTAAGACCCTGGTGCCTCATAGAGTCTTAGTAAGCAAGACAAAGTAAGTTTTCACTCAAGTATTTGGGACCAGAGCTGACCAGGTTAGGACGGCCCTAGTCAAGGGTGTTGGAAACATATAGGAAAGGTACCCTGGCAGTCTACAGCCAAGGAACCACATAGCTCTGTAGTGGAGAAAGTGAGCCTAATGGATCTCTGAGAGGAAAGGTATCCTACCCAGCAGCTGGGAACCAAGGAACCACACAGCTCTGAGAAGTTTCCCCAGGAGAAGCATTGCAGCGCTGAGGGAAAGATGTCCCCAGCTGATCCGGGGTGTTACAGTGTAACAGCTCTGCTCCTTCACTCTGCTCTACTCCAATGGGCCTAGGATTTGCTATGACACTGAGGACAAACTTGAACTCCTACCTGGCCTCCTAAATGCTGGGACTGCAGGTACACACCACCCATTTGTGGGTAAAATAATTCCCAGCTGTAAGCAGCTGTTCCCCAGCACATCCTGCATAAGCACTGAAGAGAGATTAAATGCCATGCCGATACCATAGAAAGAGAGCTCGGGGGACTCAGAAACCCTGACTCCCAGGCATTTCTCTAGCAACGGATGCTGCAGCCTCTTGGAAGGTGATAGTATGGGAGGTGGAGAGAAAAGAGACTCGGTAAACACCCCACTCTCCTCCGCCACCTGTGTGCTAGTGACACAACTCCATCAGAAAATGTGAGGACACACCACAGTGCCAGTACTAAGGGACCTCCAAGGCAGGGGTCACTCTCATGTTAGAGGAAAGGAAAACACCCCATCTGACATTTTTTAAGTCACTAGGTCCTGCCCCTTCAAGGTCCTACCACACTGATAAAGCTTAATTTTTTTCTTGAAGACAACATTGTGATACTCCTACAGTCGATACAGCCAAAACAGCTGCCATGTGACTAGTTTGCTGGTACCTGCAGCCCTGTGGAGAGGCTGGACAAAGGGATGATGATGCAGATCTGTGTGGGACAAAGTCAGATGCTGTAGGGTTTTATTACATTGCCCAGGATGATGTACAACTTAATCTCATAGATTATTGGTTTCTGGAACTTTCCCTACCTTTTATACTCAAACCAAGCATGGCCTAGAATGACTAAAACCATGAAAGGCAGAATCTCAGATATGAGGGCAATTGTACTGCTATACCAGGGACAGAATGTGCTTCCCTAAGCACAGCTCCTGAAACTTAGACACAGCACGTTTCCGAGGGTGGCTGGAGGAGTGAACAGTGTGCACGTTCTCCACCCATGTGACCCTGCCCCCATAAACATGGCCTGAGGAATGAGCTCAAACATTTTCGTGAGAAAGATGAGATGGAGAAGAGCAGACAGTAAGGCTCTGGAAGTGCAGGTGGTGTTGAAGTTACTACTCAATGTCACTCTCCAGAATCATGGAAATCCCCAGGAGACCACTCTTTCCCTTCAGAGACATACATGGGACAAAACCAGCTTGAAACTGACCCATCCAACTTTAAACTTTACACACTGGTAGAGGCAGAACAGTGTGCTGCCCGAATTCCTCAGAGTGTCATGAGGGTCCTAAACAGCCATGCCAGGACACAAAGGTAGCCATGCCAGCAGGTGTGAGAGAAAGAGACTCTCTGTACTCTCTAGGCACCACCCACTAAAGAGGGGCTTTGCTGTCCATAGACAGCTGGGCACAGAACACTGCGTCAACTCCCAGCAGGCTTAGAGCTTACGGGGGGGGGGGGGGGGGGGGCTTGAGAGGGACTGGGGACTTAACTTTACAGTCTGAAGAGCTGCTGTATGGGACAGTCACCTCCACTTTCTAAAAGGGTGATGACAATGGTCTTTGCTTTCATTCACTTACAACACACACACACACACACACACACACACAAACACACACACACACACTATGTGTGCACACACACACACAAACACACACACACACACACACACACACACATACACACTATGTGTGCACACACAATAGCATGGCTGCTGCACCCGAGCAGGAGCACCACATGTTTATTTGGATCACTGGTAGACATGAATCGGGACAGCAGGCAGCAGTGCAGATCTGGACCCGAACCTGGGCCTGCGCAGAGCCTCCCTTCCTCAGGGCTTCATGAGCTTTCTCATGGGTCCTGTGTCTATCCGCGCACAGAAAAGGCCCCAATGCCTACCTGTCTGGACCTTTTGAGTCCATTTGCAGGATGATTAAAGGCGAGAGGGAAGGATGACAAGCTGAATACTGGAGAAAATGGAGTCTTGTTTACTTTTAAAAGGAAAAATTTTGCCAGTACCTCAGAGCCCCCATTTCCCTGAAGAATTCTTACTACAAATAATCTGTGATGAACTTCCAGTGCTTCTCTCACAAGGCCTTCCAAACGCTGTTAAAAAAAAAAAAAAAAAATGAAGCATGCTCCAAAAGAGCATTCCAGCAGGACAGCCCGGCCAAACTGCCTTCTGCAGGATTGGGGGAGGGAAGGGGGTGGGAAGGAAGGCAACTGATAGCTTCCAAGTCACTAATGTTAAGTGAAGGAGTGTGGTCCTTCCTCTCTTCAGTTCACATGGACTCGTCAAGGCGGACAATAATTCAACACTCGCCTTCACTAGTGCGCGTGCACACAAGAACACAAGCAGACTTGTGCACCACCTCATCCCAGTGTGACACTCACACAGACAGAGACACTGCAGACGTCAGGGGCAAACACACCCGTGCTTTTCTGGAGTGTCAGTGTCAGCTGCCGAGCTTCCTGTCTTGGCGTGGGCACTGTGGGTAAAACTCTCAACCACCTCACACAGAGACCTAGCTGGGCAGAGGGAATCTTTACATAACCATATAGCTTGAAACAGAGAGGCAATGGTGTCTCAGCTCCTGACCCCACAGAAAGGAAGGCTACCTTGAAGCTCCCCTCTCTTCCCACCTTCTCTGAAGACTTTTAGGAGTCCATAAGGCAAATGCCCGTGGGTCCCATCCCTGAAAAGCATACATCATCAAACACCCCAGGGCAGTCTGCAGAGATTCAAGCCTGTCAGAATGAAGAAAGCATGCACTGTTTGGCTTTTTCAATAACCCCCATTGTAAGATCAATAATTTTACAGAGTTTTACTTAAAACTTGAATGCCCTCCTGTTCAGCATGAGCAGTTTGAGGCAGCTCTCACGGATGACAGGTCTTCATCTAAGAGACACCTCTACTGCAAAGACAGTCACTGTACCTAAAACCCAGAGGACTTTCTGTAAGAAATGTGGCAAGCATCAGCCTCACCACGTGACCCAGTGCAAGAAGGACAAGGGTTCTCTGTATACCCAAGCCAAATTTCCAAAAGAAGGCCAAACCCATGAAGAAGATGGTGCTCGGGCCAAGTGTGTTGAGTCTAACTGCAGATCCAAGAGGGTCTAGCCGTTAAGAGGTACAAGATTCTGAACTGGAAGGAGACAAGAAGAGAAAGTGCCAAGCGACCCAGTTCCAAAGCTTGTGTTGTCTGAGAGAATACTGAGGCAGTAAAAAAAAAAAAAAAAAAAAATTACCTGTTAGAAAATAAAATTGTTAGTCATACCTAAAAAAAAAACAAACTTGAATGTTATGCCAGATGTAAGGATCATGCCAGTGATCCCAACACCTGGAAGGAGGAGGTAGGAGAATCCTGAATTCCAGGATTCCAATCAGGGTTACCTAGTGAGACTTTAAATAAATAAATAAACAAACAAACAAACAAGCAAGCTAGCTATCTAACTAACTAACTAGCTAACTAGCTAACTAACTAGCTAACTAACTAACTACCTAGCTAACTAACTAAAACTTAAATGCGTGGCTTTGGGACACGAAATACTTTGTATAGAACACCATGCCAACTGTCATTCTCTGCTCCACACCCCCTCTCTCTCCTGCAAGAGAAACCTGTGTCTCTTATACACACCCTCCCCACCCCCCCAGAGTCATCAGCCTGAGCAAAGAAAGAGCAAAGCAAAGAGCAGAGGACGGCTCAGACGGTGATGGCTGCTGGAGTCCTTGCAGGCAGCCATTCGTCCTGACCACTGCTTAACGCAGATACAGTCAAGTGCGGGAAAACTAAGGCTATCCATTCCTATTTTAATGCCAAGTCTCTGCGCTGGAAAATCAGGGATTTTCAGGCACTGGAAAGTTCTTTTTGAAAGGAGAAAGGATGGGATACCAGTGGCGGAGGTGGGGGGGGGGGGGGGCAGTGGCGCTCCCGAGAGCCCAGCATGGGCCCGTGCAGCATGGCTCTGGTGAAGAAGGCACTGACTTCTGGGGAGCTTCTTTAGCTCACAATCTGAGGAGGGCCTTTCTCCAGGCTGTGCTATGACTCAGAACCTGCAGAGATGGCCAGGGGGACACAAGCAGGCAAGACAGGGCTGCCTCCCTCCAACCAGCATACTCACCCCTGCCTCCCTTTGAGGGTGTGGTACCTAATGTGGTCCGTATCCTAAACGATGCATCCCAAAACTAAATAATAGAAAAATGAAACCGGAGATACATACCTCATAATGCAGAAGAAGCATGAAGCTCTTCAAGCACTTTTTTCCCTAGATGCTTAAATCCCAAATAAATCAAAGTAAAACCTAACTTTATAGATTCAGTGTGTTCCTTTTGTCAAGATAACCACCAATAAACCGTGAGAAGCCTCCCTGTGTTGTTACAAGTGGAAAGAGCAGGGATGAGCGGTCTTATTTTTCTTTGGGAAGTATTTCCTGGATTTTAGGAAAGCATATTGAGCTCCTCTCGATACAGAGAATAACCCGATGAGATGGGAATCAATTTTCTTCAAAGCTTGAGAGACTAACATGAAACTGTAAAGCCACCAGCAAAGAACACAGAGCAAACACTTCAAGATGTGGGTATGGGAAAGGATTTCCTGTTAAGAACCCAAAAGCACACGTGGACAGATGGTGTCAGATCCCTCCAAGGAGCCTCTATACTGCAAAGGAAACAAGTGGCAGAGAGGAGAGTGGGCCCGTGGGCTGTAGAAATGCACTCGTCCGTCAGTAATGGTTACCAGCCGGAAAATAAAACTGGGGTGTAGCTCAGGGGTAGAGCACTTGCCGAGCATGGGCAAGGCCCTGAGTCTGAACTGTTGGCAGGTGCTCCAAGATAAGAAAAAGAAGAAGAAAAACTATAAAGGGAGCATTTAAACTAGGACAACATAGTGTATAATGCAACCTCAAAATTGGCCAAGGGCATAAACAGACACTGGGGAAGACAAGAAATTCAAATATGGTCAATAAATTTATTAAAAATGCTCACCTTCATTAGATATCAGGGAAGTTCACATCAAAACGACAATGAGCTATCTAGCTCATTGTCTAGAAGACAGAGAGTGGTAACCATGAGGTCCTAACCATGGAGGGTGGTGTCTCCACCGTGGAGCGGACCACAGAGCTGGCAGCAACCGCAGCCCAGGGGGAGCTACAGTGGAAGGCAGCTGCGCAAGTCACAGCAACCTCTCCAAACCTTTCCCAACTTTACTTCAGCAAGGGAACTGATTTGCCAGCTGACTGAGCACAAGGAGGCTTCTGACTGAAAACCAGCAGTCAAACTCATGCACAAGGCAGTGGGGTTAAAATTATTTACCGTGTGTGTTATGAACACAGGAGTTTTAAGCTCTTCTACCAATTAAGAAAGGACATTTAATGACACTCTCCTACTGGCGGGAGTGTCCAACCTGTCAATGGCGTGACACAGTGCTGTTATCTGTGAGCCCTACTCTCTCAACTCCCAACTTAAAAAGGCAACTGAGGGCACCGTGGAACACATAAAATGGAAGAAGAGAGGGGAGATGGAGGACTAAGAGAATAAATGGGGATGGAGGTGGGAGGGTGGAGGAGAAGGGAGCAGTGGATGGGTTATCCAAAACTAAGGATTACGGAAAAATGGAAACCCATTGGTTAGTGAGCTGATTTCAAAATAGAACTTTAATTCAAAAAAAGTATTATTGTACAGAATGGGTGGACAACATCGCTCCCAGTAGACACAGGTTATTAAATGAAAATTGCAATACAGAGCTCAGGAGAACCTCAGAAGCCTTGGGTGTCTCCAAAACAACACAAGCTATGCCATTGTCCTTGGTTAGTCATCATTACTGCATAGTAAGACCTTATCTCTGGGGTTGGAGAGATGAATCAGCAGTTAAGAGCACTTGCTGCTCTTACAGAGGACCTGGGTTCAATTCCCAGCTTCTACATTAGGCTGCTAACAACCACCTGTTAACTCCCGTTCAGAGGATTCAACAGCCTCTCCTGGCCCCTGTGGGCATTGCACATGTGTGGTGCACACACAAGCAGGCACACAAATGCACATAAGTAAAAAATTAATTCAATTATTTTTTTAATGTAAAGGACTAAAGAGATGACTTGATGGTTAAGAGAATGTCGCTCTCCCAGAGGATAGGGGTTCAGTTCTCAGCACCATACGGAGACTCACCTAATCCTCAGGGCTCCAACATCATTCTGACCTCTGCTGGCACCAGGACACACAATGGACAGACATATAGGCATCCATACACATGAAATAATTTCTTAATAAAAAAAAATTTTTAATTTTCAAAGACTATTACTGAAGACACTACATGCTTTGGCTTCGGAAACTAGAGAAACCCACCCAACTGATCAGGAAACTTACTGACTAGCTCTCAGTGCCAGAAGGTACTATGCAAGCTGCTAAGAGAAAAGATATAAATGGCTACTACCCAGGACTGGACCCTGTATGCTGCAATACAGACATGCCAGGTAAGCATGATTGTTACGGGATAATTATAGAAGTAAATTAGATTGGATCTTAAGGCCTGTACCGCAGGAGAGAATTTCATACTTGTTGTAATCCTGGACAAAAGCCCGTGGCTTTGGAGGTCACGGCTGTCTTAGTTGCTTTTCTATTGCTGTGTTAAAATACCATGACCAATGCAACCTATAAAGGGAAGTATTTCTGTTTACAATCTCAGAGAGTTAGAGTCCATGACGGCAGAGCAAAGGCATGGAGGCTGGGGCAGCTGAGAGCTCACACCTTGATCCACAAATGGAGGCAAAGAGGGAAAACACTGGCAATTGCGGTTTTTTGAAACCTCAGAGCCCACCCCCAGTGACACACATCTCCTAACAAGGCCACCCCACTAATCCTTCCCAAGCAGTTCCACCAGTGGGGTCCAAGTATTCAAACATGAACCTCTCAGGGTCGTTCTCATTCAAACCACCATTTTGCTAAGTGGCACTGACTGATATCAAATTGCCTTCCAAATATTTACGTTTCTACCCATAGACCTAGGTCAAAGAAGCTTCTTTTTGAGGTGGGCAGCAGTCTATGGAGAGATGTGTAACTGGTCAAAATCCAGACTGAGGACTCAGCCCTAAATGAGTGAGACATTTATACTAACCCACCATCACCAAGGCTCGGAGAACATTACAGAAGAGGAGGTCGAAAGAACGTAAGAGCCAGAGGACCGGAAGGAGTAACGTAAGAGCCAGAGGACCGGAAGGAGTAACGTAAGAGCCTTAGGACCGGAAGGAGTGCTGTGAGACGCGGTCTAGACATTTGTACTGCCTTAGCCGCTAGGTGCAAAGTGGACTGAACAGAGACTGAAGGAGAAAAAAAAAAAGCATCCAAGTCAGAGGTCACAAGATCTAAGCTGTGGGGAGGGAAGGGCACCAAGCTGAGGCGGCCAGGGAAGGAACAGAGTTTGCTAAAACCACAAGGGGGAGCTGGAAACTGCCAGTTAACAGAGATAATCAACATTAACAAGAAGAGAGGGAGGGGAAGAGCTAGAATGTCCCCTGAGAAACCAATTCTAGAGAGCAAGTGGGCAGTCCCCCTGCTTGGAGGGAAAGTTCCATCAGCAGTAATAAGTTAGAACTTCAGGTCCCCATTACGACTTTCCTACACTCGGCTAAAGAACCACTGGTCCACACTGCAGAGCAGAACATGGCTATGGTCCCCCAGATGACTGTGATGTGTAAGTTACTCTGGTGCATACATGAGGGTGTAGAGACCCAGGAGTGCTCTGTCTTAACACCTTTATCACACAGCAACTGTTGGCTCTGCTCCCAGTGAACCTGGTTTTCCTTAAGGCAATCCCTTCACCAATCTTCCCGTGGATTCCTGCTTGGAGTTTGGTCACAAGGAGTTCTTCAAACACTTCCTACTGCATTGGTCTCCCCAGAATCCCATCATCTTTTTGTGGTAACCATGCCCTCTTTATTTCCTCTGGGGATAAGACAGCTCAGTGTAACCAGGCAGGGTGTTTATGACACAATTTCTTCACAGTGACAATCTTGCTGGTGCTTCCTTACTATTGGATACTGCTAAAGAGCTGTCAAGTGTGTGAACAGTAAAGTCAAAGGAGTCAGCAAGGGAAGAAGGTGGGGGCCAGGTCTGGGAACCAGGATGGTAGATTCTAGAGTTCCTCATGACTAAAGGGCGTACACTGAGCTGCTTCCAGACTCTTTCCTTATCTCAAAGGGCTCACTGAATTCATGACTCATATTCACCAATTCAGCAGGCAAGAAGCAATAGTTGATGAGGAGAGGTGGGGTCTCTGGAGAATTAAAACTCAGGCAGGCCAGGAGAGGAGATGGGATTAGGAAGAGTGGACCTGGGGAGGTACACAGCAGGGGGAAAACAAAAAAAAACCAGGAAAGACCATGGAGCCCATGCTCCATGTCCCAGTTCCTTCTCTGCTACTATGATAAATACCATGATCAAAAGCAACTTGGTGGGGGAAGGGTTTATTTCATTTTACAGCTTGCTGTCCATTATGAAGAGAATCAGGGGATCAGGATAGGAACTGCAGCATGGATCTGGATTGTCCCTGTACCTTGCTCAGTTTGCTTCCTTATAAGACCCAGGACTACCTTTCCAGGGGTTCCATCACCCACGGTGAGCTAGCCCCTCCCACGTCAGTCATTAATCAAGAAAATGACCCACAGGCTTACCTACAGGCCAATCCAATAGAGCATTATTCTCAGTTGATGTTCCCTCTTCCCGGCTAATTCTAATTTGTGCCAAATTGACAAAGAAACTAATCAGGACTCTCTGCATGCCCAGCACCCTGCTTTTCCTTCCCTGTTAGTGTATGGAACATCTCCCCAACTCTAGGTCCCAGGGCTGCTATGCCATTCGTGACCAGGCAGAGGCCAGTAGCTGCCAGCTGTTCTCCCCTCACAGGAAATTATTTATTCAGTTTGTTCAAGCTAACTAATCACAGGTGGTCCCGGATGATGATGAAAATTGCTTCCATTTACTATAACAGCAAGTCTGACGACATCACCCAACTTGCCAGCGTCACAGGTCAACATCCATGGAGGCCTTTTATTGGATGTAACATTCATCTTAATAAACATGGTTTGGGATAAATAAGTATTTTTCCTAGACATTAAGTCACTCCACAATCATCTAGAGATGAAAGGTTAGACCTCTGCTGTTCAGAGACTTGCTGGCTATAGTTATGTACACTCGTGATGGGTGAGAGGTACCTAGCACAACGGGTCTAGCTCACCCAGCCCAGCTGGTGACACCACAAAAGGGTGTCATTCCAGAAGGAACAGAGCAGGGACGGGGTTAGCAGGTGAAGATTTGCTGGGCAGAGAAGAGCAGGGAACTTTTGTGCAAAGGCCAGGATTTCAAATAATTGAACTACGAAATTGGCAATATAAATAAAGACTCAGTAAAAGGACTGTGAATCCCAAAGGCCTTCCATGATGGGGGTTCAGAGGAGAGGCATGTCATGACCCTCAGGAAGGTGGTGTCAGCAAGACTACCAGTGGGACAAAGGATCAGGTGTCCAGGGAGGAAATGACCTCTGCCTGACCCTCTGTCTGCCGTGAAAGTCTCTGTGAGTGACTCAGAAGAGCATGTGTGCAAAGAGCCGTGCAGGGCATAGAGTTAAAACGTCTAAGAGTTGTGTGCCAAGAAGGAAGATCTGTTTGCCAAGACTGATGAAGAAGAAATGTGCAAGACCTACAAAGAAGAAAGAAAAGTCAGACCTTTGAGCTTCGAAGGCATCAAGTGGAAGATGGAGAACAATCTGCTCTTCTGTCACACCTCCTCCATTGTCCCAAATACTCTGAATTATGCAGTGTTGGTGTAGATGTGGATGTATTATTTATTCTTGTGGGTTTGTGTTGAGAGAACAGTTTACTCTTTGCTAATTCAATTCCCCATCTTAGAAGGTTTCAACCTCAGCGCAATCTAATCTTAAGTCTAGACCTACAAGGATTTAGCCTCCAAGCAATCTAATCTGCAAACCTGAATACAGAATGTTTCAGCCTCTGAGGCTTACTGCTGCCGGAGTTTACTCTGACTAGCTACCCTCTAAACTACCTCTTTTCACTCTGAGCTGTGAACCATCTGCTTCTCTCTGCTTTCTCTCTGCTTATTCTGGACTGGCTCTGCTCTTTTCAGCTTCCCCTGTCTGCCTCTCTCCATCCGAACTGTTCATTGTTCATTCTGAACTTCTGTCTGAACTCTCTTCTGTCTCCATCTGAACTGTCTGCCTGAACTGATTTCTCACTCTTCTGTTCTCTTTTGACTTCTCTGATTGTCTGCGAGCTGAGAGTCTCCTTTTATATCCTGAGAGTTGGGTGTATCCTCACTCTGACTCAATCGCAGACTTCTGATTCAATTTCAGAGTTTGGAATTAAAGGCATCACTTACCATTGCCTTCAGAGCATTTCATTGGATCCCAGAGGACTCTAAATGTGATCCCTCCATATAGGCCTTTGGATGGGATCCCTTCCTAGCTATTACACAGACCTCTCAATGTGATCCTTTGCTAGAGCAGCCATGGTGCTGGGTTAAAATAGCAAATGTTCCTCTACAGAATTAGTAACCATCTTCCCTATTTGAAAGACAAGAAAGGTGAGCATTTGAGTCAGTATGTCAGAAGTCCAAAGTCACACAATTATTCCCCTGGTGGAGCTGTCATTTAGACTGACCCTCAAACACAAGCTTCTTCCACCGTGTGTGACAACATCAGGATTGCCACAGAAGAATGGTCAGGTCATACTTCCAGAATCTGGCAAGACATCAGGAATCTCTAATGATGGAGATGGAATTTGAGGGATAGGAGCCAGACTGCACAGGCTAATGGAGGGGCTGGAAGGGAAGGTTTGTAGCGGGTCTCTTGCCAGTAGCTCCACGGTGAACTTGAGGCGGGCATCAACACAGTCTCCATAACAAGAGCAGTTGCTGCTGTTAGTATTCTAAGCTTTGCTTGCCCATCATCTGCAGGGAAGGAGCCAAGGAAGAAACATAGAGTTTGAGAAAGCAAGAGGTTAAACACAGAAAAGAATAGGCATCCAACAGAGGGTGGAAGTGTCAAGATCCCAGCTGGAGAGATGATCCCTGGATGTGGTGTCATTGCCTCGGAGCCAAGCAGAGCAGGAAAGGGCATCCATGGACGTAGAGCCAAAAAGATGACATATAACACTAAGAAGACTTGAGAGCAGATGCTGAGAAGGAGGAGGGGGAGGGAGTCTGGGAGAATGATAACAAGAAGATGCCAGACTCAGTCCTGTGTGCAGTAGAGCTTCAAGGCCACATGCTGGCCTTGAAACAGCAACATAGCTCTCCTATCTTCTTGACCAGCCCTCAGCAGCAGGTGAGCAAGAGGGGCGAGCAGACGGCTCTAGTGAGTCACAGCAGGACACTGGCAGAAGGTTAAGGAGAAGAGGCATTAGCTGAGGCTAGAGTGACCTTGAGAAGACACTTACAAGAAGGGATTCATGTTGCAATGTGTGTTGTCTTGGGACTTGGCAAGACCTTCGTATTACCAGGGTCCTGTTTTCAACAGATTCACTCTCCAATAGTCTAAAGTTTCCCTGATCATCTCCTCCACCCACATCTTTTTCAACACATCACAAATAAATACTAAAGAGACATCTTCCAAATCAGGCTCAGAAACATAAGAAAACAAAGTTGAGGAAGTCATCAAAGACTCTTGGAGAGTTTGTTAAGTGTCCACATACACATGAAGTTGATGGTGCCCTTGCATGGCCCCAGGTCCCTGGGCACACGGGAGTACTGATGATGTCCCTCTGCAAGGATTAGTAACCCTCGCCTTTGGAGACTCAGCTTCCCTGAAACAGTCTTTATTCACAATCTTCTGGAAACAAGTTTTGTTCTCTTATCTAAAATGGGTGTCCCAACCAATAGTTACCAAGTGTTGTGCAGCCTTAGTGGGCTGTTCTCTACCTGGACACAGCTGCTGTGGATTTGCCACCTGATTTTCCTCTCTTACACTGGGAGACTTGGCTGATTTCTCATTATCCATCTAAGCTACAAATTTCCAGAAAACTGCAGTTTGCCCAAGGCATAAATGAACACGAGGGTGGATAAACAGTTGCCTATTGCAAGTGAGGAACTGGGGTGTCCCTCAGGACCCCATGTCTGTCTCACTGCTATCTCAAAGTACCCAGGGCCACAAAGCCAAGGAGGGTTCTGTTCAGAAAGTGGGACACCTGATACAGGATGCTCTCTAACAGGCAAGTGCAAAGGACAGCCCTTTGATGCTCCTAGTGGCCCACTCTAGTCCAGAGGCTAGGATATTAGAAAATCTGGGCACCTCTGTAGCAGTACACTATATGTAGGTCTGCAAAGAAGACAAGGCTACATTTTCATAGATGCAAACCCTGCCAGACTTCAGCAGAGGGAACCACCCTGTCATGGCAAACATCATACTGGACAGTGGGACCCTGATCCTCTGGTCACTGGTGCTTTTATTGAAACAGAAGTTCCTCAGGTGTTCTACTGATACAAAAACTCTGCCCCTAATCTAAAGGCCTATTTACATAATGAAGGAAACCTGTAGCTTAGTCTCATCCCACAATCCTTTAGCAGCTGAGCTATGTCACCTTTATGGTGGGGGAACTTAAGGACTGAGGGAAGTGTTCTCTCCTTGTTGCCTGAGACTATGGGAGATGGACTACAAGAATTCCTCCACAGAAACTTTGCTCTTCCACAATGGCTCTGAGGGAGCAGTGAGCAGGTGCAGGTCATGAGGAAGCAAACATCTTAATCACAGATTTACATAAAGCCAACAGCTGCAGATAATATAAACTCCCAAGGCTTGGGCAGCCCTTTTTCCAACAATGTACAAAACACTTATTATGAACATAACTAGAACTTCTCCAATGCACCTCATTTCTGGTACAGATGAACCACTTCCCCAAGAACTGAGTCGTGCAAGGCATGACAGAGTAAACTGAAAAAGAGGCAAAAAGAGCTATCTCAGAAGAGCTACCTGAGAGCCGAGATGTGTGAGAGCCACACAGATAGCAAAGGAGGTCTGAGCCCAGTCCCTAAAAGTACTTTGAAGATAGCTCAGTAACAAGGACTAGAGGCCTGCCCAGAGTCCTGAGGTGGAATGACCCGCCAAACCATCATTCTGAGCCTGCTTCCCATTGTGATGGAGGAAGGTGGGTGAGAGAGAGGACAATTAGCTTCTCCTCTGTCCTCCTTCTCTTCCTTCATGAAGCTGGGGCCAGGGGAACTGATGCAGGCAGACTTCCTCTCACAAGAAGCTCAAGTGGCCTAGTGCTGCTCACTCCCATCCTTTTCCTCACCTGGCCTGCCACACACCCAAGCTCCTACATATGTGTGAGCACAAAATTTTGTACTAGAGCGCTGTACTCTCTCCTTCAATGGGACCTTCATTCCCACAGGTCAACCTCTGTCCCTCACCCCTCCTGACCTCTTCCCCAGCTTGAATCACATGATCTTTTGAGTCAATCCATTTATTATGCTCTTGGTGACCTGGCCCCCTTCAGCCGATGCTACTGGAGGGCATTAGAGATGCTTTAAACTAGCAAGCATGCATATCTTCGAGGGGACCCAGGGCTGCCAGGAAATAACTTCTCTGAGGTCCCTGCACCTTTCACCCTCCCATTGTCCTTGGCAACTCTCTATACATTGTCCTTTCTCCATCTCCCAGCATACCTTGGCTTGGGAGGAAGCAGTAGGAGGAGATCCTTATCTCTCTCTCCTGCCTAGAGACCTTAGCTGAGAAGGTACTGGAACCAGACCACAGCCTGTTCAGTCTCCTTGCAAGACCTTCTCAGCCTCCCACTCCCCATCCTTTACTAAACTCTCCATGAAGCCCAAATCCAGCAGGACTTATGCATCTTGAACAGACCCCTTATCATCCCGCAGCCCTCTTCCAGCTCATCTGTAGTTCACTGGCTCCTCTCCCCCTCCACTACTTCATCAAAACCATCTGACAAAATCACTAATACTCTCTTTTTCTACTCTTCTTGCTGAATAAAGTTAACTATTCACAACTTTTTTATGGGTTTTTTTTTTTTTTTTTGAGACACGGGTTTCACCACTGTGACTCTGGCTCTCCTGGAACTCACTCTGTAGACCAGGCTGGTCTTGAACTCATAGAGATCCACCTGCCTCTGCCTCCCAAGTGCTGGGATTCAAGGTGTGTGCCCCCACCACCTGGCACAACTTTTTACTTTTAATTGCACTTATTTATTTGTTTTGAGACAGATGTGTGTGTGTGTGTGTGTGTGTGTGTGTGTCTTTTAATGTGTCTGTGCACATATGTGCACCACAGAAGATGAACAAAGCTTAGAGAACAGCTTGTAGGAACCAGTTCTCTCCTTACTATGTGACCCTGGAGATCGAAATCAGATCATCAGGCTTGATAGCCAGCACTTTTACCCACTGAGCCATCTTAATGGCCCTGTTCATTGCTTTTTATGCTCACCTTACACTCTAAGTTTCCCCTTGTCTCTCCCTCTCCACCCTCAACCTCCTGCGCTCTATCCACCTGTTGGCATAAAGCACCAAACATCAGCCATGATGGCATGGATGGACTGATGTCAGTCCTCAGTCCCCATTCCTCTATTTCAGGCACCCCCTTGATTTCATGCATCCTCATTGCTTCTGGGAAAATGAGTTCTTGACAATAAGCAGAGAAGCAAGGTAAACCCGCTGCCACTAGAGGGCGCTGGTCCTCTCATTGCCTCCCATGGCCCAGGGGCTCAGTCGGCCATGACTATTTTGGACTCAGATGTCTCTGCCTCTGGCTGTGCTCTCCCTCATATCTACTATAATCTCCCTCTTATCTACAATAAACTTTCTCCTCCACCACACCTAGGAGCAGTCATGTCCTTTCCCTTCTATTTCTTTCTTCATTCACTTCCCTCCTGTAATAAGAAAGCACTTAATTTGATTTCACAGGAGCCCACAGTTGAGAGACTTCGAACTTTTAAAAGAAATTTTGAATTTAAAGACACTGGACTTTTAATGTGTTCGACTTTATAAAGACTGTGGGACTTTTAAAGTTACTTACGCTTTAAATTGTGGTTTTAATATTAACATGCCATTTTGGGGATAATGAGGAAGGAAAGGTTTTAATTGAAAAGTGATGTATGTTTGTGTCAAGTTGACAAGAGGTCAGTTGTGCTGGCTAGTTTCGTGTCAACTTGACACAAGCTAAAGCCATCAGAGACTTTTGGTGTAGTAGAATATTTAAACTTATTCTAAAATATTATAAAGCTACAGGCACTTCTGTGCATAATAACAGCTGCTGTATCTGGCACTGAGAGCTCCTACCAGAAGGTCAGAAGGTAACCTTAGGTATTAGAACCAGCTTCCTGGGTGTGGGTTCTGGAATGCAGAAAGAATGCTAATTTGGAGCACCAACGAATGTCTACTCAACAGCCCATGGACAGAGCATTTGTTGTTCAAATTTGACTTTGCCCACTGAGATCTCTGAGTTAAGAGTACCTGAATATATTAATGCTAAATGGAGAAACTTATAAGGCTCCTCCCTCTGCCTGAGCATGGGCCCCAGGGTCTTGACTTTGCCCTTAAAAGGCATCTGGTTGGCCAGCTAAAGTTGGAGGTTGGAGCACTGTGGAAATTCTATTCATTAAGTAATAAGGCCTTTGTATTGGTGGGTGGTGTTTTTCTTCAATAAATTACATAGATGCCACATGTTCTGGGTCAATCCATGAGAGGCAATACCCTTTGCCTAGGTGGTCCAGGCTTGCATCTCAGGGAATTGTCTTTATTCTTTATTGAAACCTGCCCAAGATATTTATATTTTCATCTACAATCATGGCAATAGTAACCCTAACTAGGCCAGTCCTCATGGTCCAATCATCTCTTAAATATCCACTCTCTCAACGCATCTACAATGGCAATTACATGTCAACATGAGTTTTGAAAGATACCAGTATTTCAAACCATAAAGGAAGTGAGAGAAAGCTCTCTGGTGCCTGCCCTCAGCAGGCCTCCCTCCATTCATCCCAACACAAGCCCAGAGCTGAAGCCGCAATCCTACCCATGTATCCATAAGCACGAGGAGACAGCAGCACAAAAAGATGGGGACTGGGGGAGTCCCAGACCAAGCCTGTGGGTCACTGTCTCCTGTTCCCAAGCTCCACAGCAGGACTCCAGCCAAAGCCTCTCCAAGGATCAGTTTTCAACAATTAAAACATTTGTCAAAGAAGATTTAATCCAGCATTGTGAAGTGTTCTGTCAAACAGATTTGGCTCAGTGCTTTTTAAAGTTCTGCGAAATGGCTACTCCCAACAGTAATTCAATTATGTTACCATGGCTTTAAACAAAAACAGTAACTAAAAAGACTTTGATGGGCCAGGAAAAATCATTTTGAACCACAGCCACTACTTCTGAAAAAAGAAAGAAAGAAAATTACGCCTAAATCGTAGGATGAATCTCTAACCTGAAAACTCGGAAAACTCAAGTCAAAGAAGGGACAAGTCCGAAAAAGGGAGACGTCACCATGGCTACGCCAAACTGTGGAAAGGTACAGGGATTTTAAGACAAACTCCAAGAGCATCTGCATTCCTGCTCGAAAAACCTTGCCTCCTTGAATCAAAGTCTGAAAGTGCTTACGTAAATCCGAATCGGAGGGGTCCGGACTGGTAGTGTGAGCAGGATGCTCTTGCTCTGAGTCTGACCGGCCTTGACCGAAAGCACTAGGGCAGTAAAAACAAAGTATGAACACACGTATGTGTGAAAGGACCATAATGAAACCCTTACTTTGTAAGCAAACTTTCCTTAAATTATTTCTTTTTCTTCTCTCCTGTAATACATCCTCTTCTCCTCCCCTCCCTCCTGAACTGGGACCTGACATGGTGAGGGGGCAGGGAACTATGGAACCAGACAGGTGAGGAGTGCAGTGGGGAGCTGGAAAAGCAGAAGACAGGCACAGCCCAAACTGGACCCACAGGGACCAAGACTGCTAGAAAACCTGGCACCCCCGATGAGTTAGTTGGTTGTACAGCTTGAGACCTCACAGGCCAGGCCTCCCTTCAGGATTTGGAGGGCTCTGTGTCCTAGAGATCACCTCTCAACTCTCACACAAGGGCCCAGAATGGATCCTTCCACCAGTCCCTGGAGAGGCATCAGCATTACCTCAGCCTCTGGCCTAGCTGAAACCCTGTGCTCTCCCTGCTGTCATTTCTGTTCATCTTGACTAATAAAGAATAAACTTAAACATCGTTTAAAGAATCTTTCAATAAAGCCAAGCTGTGCCTTTTGTTCTTGGTCCCAAGTCAGCTCAGGAATATCTTTGCATTTGGAAGGATGGAACTGAGAATCTTCAGTAGATTTTGGGGGGCTAGAGAGATGGTTAAGAGCACTTGCAGAGTACCAGAGTTCAATTCCCAGGACTTCCTGTAACTCTAGCTCCCAAAGATCTGATGAACTCTTCTGACCGTGGTAGACACCCATGTGCATATGCACATACTCAGATACAGAGACAGAGACAGACACATAAATAAAAAATAAGTTATTTTTTTAAAGAATGTGCACATAATGTAAAATTCCTGAATAGGACAAAGATACACACACGAGAGAGAGAGAGAGAAAGAGAGAGAGAGAGAGAGACTGTGGTAGTTTGAATAAGAATATATAAGCCTCCATGGGCTTATATATTTGAATGCTTTGTTCCCAGTTGGTGGAACTGTTTGGGAGGGGTTAAGAGGTGTGGCCTTCTTGGAGTATATGTCACTGGAAATGGGATTTGAGTCTTCAAAAGCCCACATCATCTCCAGTTAACTCAGCTCTCTGCCTCCTGCTTGTGGTACAGATGTAAGTTCTCAACTATTGCCATGCCAGCCTGCCTGCCTGCCTGCTGCCTTGCTCCCGGCCAGGATGGTCATGAATGTACACTCCGAAACTCTTACAAGTTGCCCCGGTCATGGTGTTTTATCACAACAACAGAAACGTAACTAAGATGGATAACCATGGTTGAAGACACAGCAAAGGGAACATGTAATCTCCACTGTTGTTTCAGACTCCCACAGAATTAAAGGCCAGCACATAAGTCCTACAAGGACTATGGCAAAGAAAAGAGTGAGTAGCTGGAGCTGCCCTCCTGTACATAGGAACAAATAGGTACAAAATACTCATTTGTGACATTATCAATCCTCAATTCAGACTATTTCAGAATATCAGTGATTCAGAACTATTTCAATGATTGCAATCATGAAGGAATGTTAGCCTCAAACTCTCCCCCACAAAACTCACCTTTGCTTAGTCTAGAGAGACCACTTAGAGATCCTGTGAATTATAGAGGCCTAAGTGAGGCTGCCTGAGTCCTGTCTGGACATCTGTGCCTACCTTCTCCAAAATGGTAAGTACCCATTCTGACCTTGGAGCCTTACTGTAAGTATTACCAAAAAAAGGAAGATACACATGGTTAAGAATGCCCAGCAGGCAGGAGAATTACCACACATAGCTGCTACTGTTGCTACTACTGTGTGGTCTAAATTTAAAGACAGGATTGAGAGTTGGAGAGATGGGTTCAATGGTTGAAAGCACTTGTTTCTCTTGGAGAGGACCCAGTTTTGATTTCCAGCACCCACATGAAAGCTCACAACCCTCCATAACTCCAGTCCCAGAAATCTAACATACTCTTCTGACCTCTGTAGGCATGCACAAGGTGAACATACATGAAGGCAAAACATTCATACACATTAAATAATTAAATACATCTAAAGAAAAAATTTTAATTAGAAACAGGATTAAAAAAGGAAAGGGGAGAGTACACTCAGTGGTAAACACATGATTGGCATATGCAAGACCCAGAGTTCTAGCACCAAGATGTATGAGTGTAGTGTGTGTGTGTGTGTGTGTGTGTGTGTGTGTGTCTGTGTGTGAGTGTGTGTGTGTGAGTCCATGTGTGTCTGTGTGTGAGTGTGTGTGTGATGTGTGTGTGAGTGTAGTGTGTGTGTGTATTTAAAAGGCACCAATTCAAAGAAAAAGACAGATTTGTACATTCAAGGCCATACATGAGGGGATATGTGAATATAGAAGTAGAAGAAATATTTTTGTTCTGTTTTTGAGGTAAGGTTCTGTTACACAACCCAAACTAACCTAGAACTTGACGTCCTCCTGCCTTGACTGCTTCAGTAGGTGGGATTGCAGGTGTGTAGCACCATGCCCGAATAGAAAAAAATATTAACTTAGAATGTTACAGAAACTATGTCTCACTATATACTACTCAGGATCTTTCACCATACACCAGAGGGGAAGTCCACCTCAGCCTGGCCTGAAAACAAACAGAATGCATAGTTAGAATTTCAAGCGTCAAGAGAAATTTATTAGACTTGGCTGTCCCAGGTGCCCCTATATGATGAAGTTAGAAATGTCCTTCTCTCCACCACAATGGTAACTCCAACTCTTCCACTAAAATCCAGTTGTCCATGACAATCAGATTCTGTGCTTCTTTACCCTTGCCTCCTAAGAGACCTCACTTTTGCAGTAGTCTACACCCCTTCCTAGGAATCATGGTCAGGGAGAGACTGCATGGACCCTGGTAAGCTGAGCAGTTTCCACTGAAAGAACTGGGATTGGTCCTCAGTGTCACCCCAACCAGTAAACAGCAGAGAACTGTAGACATTCAAAAGAGCATGTGGGTGAGAATAGATGCTGAACAGTTGGCCACTGGTGGGTGCTCACAACCCTAGAGTGGCTTTAAGAGCAGTCACAGCCACTAGATAGCTAACTGTGTCAACTACAGTAACCTTGCCAGGTGCATGAAGGTGATCAGTGAAAACCACGTGTTGATCTAATTACGTGGCCAACTTGACTAGCTGGGTTCTCATGAGATCACTTTCCAATCAAGTGCTTGGGTGCCAGGTGTCACGAAGAAGCAGGCCGATCGCTCCAGTGGACTTGGGATGAAGATGGGGTTTATAAGGCTGTGTCCTCGCTGAGACTAAGGTAGGTCAGGAGGCCAGGTGCTAGCCTCCTTCAAAATTACTTCTGCACATCAGCCGTCCCCATGCTGACTTCACAGGTTACACAGCTGACTACATTCTTCCAAATCCTGCCAAAACGTTTTTTTTTTTGTTTTAATCCAAGTTTGGTTGATTTCCAAAGGTGAAAGAGTCTAAATTATAAAATACTGCAAGTCTCAATGAAAGTAAACATGGGAGAATTAGGTGAAATATCATTGACATTTATAAAAACTCCTTCATGGAATGAAGAATTCCCAAGAGCATTTTGCCTGGCTTAAATTAATAACTCATGCTACGATTAAAACCCTGTTCGTGTGACTCTTCTAGTTATTCCGTATTGTGAGAAAGATTGAAGTGCGGCTATGCGCGTTGACAGCTTGTGACCCTGCTGCCCTTTTCTGTTTGCAATGAGAGCGCTCCTGCCCTCACCTGAGACTCTGAGCCATCAAGCACCTCTTGGAATCTTGGGAACTTCAACTCCACTCCCGCCCTAGACTGAAATTTAGCATGGATTTGTGTGTGTGCTCTTATACACAAAAAGGGGAGGGGGAGCATGGAGAGATGGAGCTGTGGAGGGGTGGAGGGTAGAGGACCACTTGTGGGAGTCAGTTCTCTCCTTCGTCTATGAAAGGTATGGGGACCCAACTCAGGGCATCAGGCTTAGCGCCACGCACCCAGTGACTCACTGGCTACATGTGCTTTTATGTTTTGTTCTGCTTTCAGTAGTATTGGAGAATGAACCTCAGGCCTTGTAGGTGCTGACTGGATACTCTACCACTGATCAGTATCCCCAGCCCACACCTAACCCTATGCCTGTATCTTTAGAATACCCAAGACATACATAAACAAGGAGCTGAAGGCAGAGTAAGGTATTTCGTAACTGACTTGGGTAGAATCTCTTAGAATGTGTCTTCCAGAATCATTGAAGGACTGTTGTCACACTGTTTAGTGGTGATCGATCACTTGGTCAAGCACTTCCTTCAGTGGTGGCTCTCGGGGAACGGTTTTGTAATTTCTCAGTATGTTTTACTTTTTTAATAGAATATCTTTTATTTATTCTTTGGTATTGTCCTTCTTTCCCTCCATGTCTTGGCTTTTTTTTTTTCTTTTTCTTTTTCTCTTTTTTTTTTTTTTTTTTTTGGTGGTAGCGGTTTGTTTTTGTTTTGTAATCCACTGAGTCCCCTGAGTGCTGCCTGCCAGAGCGCTGACTGATCTGTTAGTTTGATCTTGTCTCTTAGGCAGATAACCGCAGCCACAGTGAGCTCCAGATGCAGCAGCATGTCGTGTCCAGAAGACAGCACTCCACAGCCCTCCTTCCCTGCTCTTCGGCTCATCCATGCTTTCTGACCTCTCTTCCTAAATGTTCCCTGAGTCGTGGGTGGGATGTGTTGATACATATTTCCCACTCAGGGTTGAACATTCACTATTCATCTCCATTCAGCATTTTGACAGCCACTGCAGGGAGAAGCTCTCTAGCCCAACTTGAGAGCAGCGCCAATCTGTGGGTATGAGTATAAAGAATTAGAAGGTAGTTTGATAGCATGTCCATTTAGCAAGGTAGCTATAGGAGAGCCTCTGACCTCCCAGCCATGGCCGTTAACAGGCTTACAGGGCCAGGCATGAATTCCCTTCTTCGGAATAGGCCTCAAATCCGAACCTGGTTGGTCAACCCCGTTCACCTTCATGCCTCCTACCGCACCAGTCTCCGTGCATTCTCCGCTCTCCGTTCAGTGGACTGCTCCTCTACTTTGCTCCCGCCTCAGGCCCACATTAGCAAGTTTTCTTTTGTTGTCTGTAGCTGCATTATTCAGACAAACAGTTCTCCATCGAGATGTAGCTCTTCAAAGTATTGTTTATTTGATTTGCTCAGGATTAACTGGGATCCTCACATCTTTGTTTTTGAACAAAATTAACCTGTATAATTCTCTTTTCACGGTGCTCTTTTTTTCTGATGTGGGCCAGGGATATCTAAATCAATAGGAAACATGTCCACCGTTTTCTTTTTCTTTGGGGGGGTTTTGGTTTTGATTTGTTTGTTTATGGTTTGGGTTTTTGCTGTTGTTGTTTCTGATGCTTTGATGTTTCTGGAACAGTTTAAAAGACAGAAAATTAACAGTTCCTTTAAAAGCAACAACTTTTTAGTAGTCGTGTTAGTTTTCCAATTCTATGGCAAGTCACCCTAAATAATCAACTTAAAGGTATGAAAGTGTATTTGGACTCATGGGGTTTTGGTTTCAGCCCGCAGTCATTCAGCCCATTATCTCAGGGCCTGGAACAACACATCCTCATAGAGGATGCGTGGGACAAAGGAAGCTGTTCATTTTGTGGTGGGTAGAAAGCAAAAGAGAGGAAGGACAGGGCCAGTGTCCCAATGTCCTCTTCAAGGACATGCCCCCAAAGGCCTATCTTTTCCATCCCTTAGATGTTCTACCATCCTCTTAATCACACAATGGACTGGGACCAATCTTTGAATCATAGCCTTTGAACCAATCCTTTGCTATACACAGCAGAGTCTGCTGGGAGAACTTTGGGGCTGTGTATTAACTACAGGAGTGACTCTTGTATGAGAACATAAGAAAGAGCCCACACAAGGTTCCTCTAGCACCAATAGAGGACCATCCAAGCGGGGACCTTGCTGGTTATCAAGTATTGCCACCCATGTGAGACTGCTCTCAGCTGTGTTTGCAAGGCTCACCCTAGTTCAGTGACATCGACTGTCCCTCCCTGCTCATCATACCACGTCACTGAAGTGTGAGAAGATGAAACAATAGAACCCCAGAACTCCAAGGATAAGGCAGTTTCCAAAGGTACACTTGACCCCGGAGCCCCAAAACACAGCGGTCTCCCTCTGCAGAAATCAACGCTCCTATAAGGACCAAGACTGGAACAAAGAATATGTGAGGGGAAGAAACGGCCCCAGGTATGCCGATGCCAGATTGTGAATTTCTTGGAGTCTACCCTGAAGGAAATGGGAAGCCACTAAAGATGAAGCAGTGGGAGGCAAAGTAACAGCAGGTTGGCAGGAAGGACAGCATCAGTGAATTTAATTGAAAGAGACTGAAAGGCCTGCTAGTCTTGTGGAGTTTATGCCAAACATGATGATTTAGCAGGCGAGGAGACTGGTACACACTGCCAGGAAGGGTCTCCACTGCAGTGGCTGTGTCCTTTCTCTGGACCAACTCGACAAGAGACCCATCTTGAAAATTCCCTAACCGTGCCATACTGTCATTTCACAGTTGATTTTGGTTCCTTTTTCCATGTGTTTCTAAAGAGGAAATAATAGACATTGCCGCTTATACACTCTTATCTGTCACGTGCATCTTGTAAGCGGTAGGTTGTTTGCTAGCCATATATAAGCCAGAGAATATAGACATGATTTAGTGTGTAGTGTTAAGGTAAGTATTCAAGTTCGCAGTAAATGTTTCTATTCCGATCATACAAGCTATGTGCTCACACACTCTGCCACCTAGAAAATAATATTACTTCCATTTGGTGTGCCAAATTAAGTGAAATAGGCCAAAATATTATACTTGTCATGGTTGTCATGCTGAACTAGGCTGGTTTTAATGAAATAAACCAATCCAGAGTACCGCGGTCTTTAATCCAGTTCTTGAAGTTGCCAACAGTTTCCCAGGCTTGAAGATTGAAGTCTTTACCGTGATTTAATTACAGCTACACTCAGGACGGCTGGTTTACAGAGTTGCCAGGTTCATTTCATAAGTGACTTTCCAACACAACCCTGCCAAGCGATTCTTAGCTTGTTACACTGATAAGAAAACCCACATCAGGTGAGCATTGTCTCTCACTTAAATATGCCAACTCAAGGATGCCAGCCAGGAATCAAAACAATGCCCAGCTGGAAAAAAACACAGAGAAACTATATATATAATATACATATATATACTGTCACTCTTCTAAACCAATATAATTCCTAAATGCATTCAAAATACTTATCGTCATACCCACATATAAGTATAGCACTCAGCCTTCATCAATGAAGTCCTTTTTGAAGCAGAGATCACCACAGAAAGCCACACTGGTAAAAACATAGAGAACAACTGACTGGAGTACCCAATACCAACTGACACATCTGTAACACAAGTCATACACCCAAGGCTCAGGAAACATCATGGAATAACAGGGGATGCGTATTGTAAGAGCCAAGGGACCAGGGCATCTGCTGTGAGAGAGTGTCTTCTATATATGACAGGGAAACTTACCCATGAAATCTCAAAAGTATGATCACCTAAACAAGACCTACACAAGACAACGCCAGTTGGCATGCCCACAAAGCCCCACCCTTAGATGAAGAGCTACAGACAATTAATGGCTGCTGAGAGAGGGAGAATCAGTCTTCTCAGGGATAAACCTCCCAACAGGCTATCCAGTGCCATGTGGTCAGTACTAAAATGTACACAAACCAGTGACACTAAATGAACTCAGCAGACTGTATTAACAAATACTTGTTGTGACAATAATAAAGAATAAGGTCCTTGATTTGAAAGGAAGTGAGGGGAGATACAGGAGGAGTTGGGGTGGTAGAGGGAGGATAAATAATGTAAATACAATACCCACATATGAAATTCTCAAAACTCTAAATTTTAAAAATATGCATAAATAAAAAAATTTATTTTTTTAAAAAAACCAATATCCAGCCTTTTGTGATAATTTGTTAATTTTTATCTTGCCTCTTTAAAAGTCACTTCATTATTCACTCAATAAATACATGCTGAAGATCTATTACATGACACATATTGTTCTAAGCCCCCTGGGAGAGCCAATTTGTGAACTGAATAGCCCTGACATACACCTGTATGCAAGGGAAGGCAGGCAATGAGCAATGAATGATAAGCAAAGAAATCAGATCTGTCAGCAGGGACAAATGTCATGGTATAAAAAAACAAAGCAGCCCAGGGAGAGTAAAGGACAGGTTGTAACATTAAGGAGAGTCGAAACTGTCCCCAAGAAGAAAATGACATTTGCGCAAAGAATCGAAGGAGAGTATCTAAGAGTGGTGTCCCGGACAGGCGCCCGACAGCGTGATGTTCTCAATGGCATGACTGGTGCTCCAGCGGGCCATGCAGATCAGATAGGAAGAAGGGGGCATACAAGCACCAGAGGTCAGAGAGAGGTAGAGGTAGCGTGGACAACTGAAAGGTCTCCAGCCTTTGCTTTCAGCGAGTTTAAGACTTTGCAAGATCCTGAGCAGAGGAAGAGCATGAGCTCGTGGGCACGTCAGTGATCATTCCAGTCCTGGTAAGAGCAGACTGTAACTGGGGGGAGACAAACACAGGGAATGCTGCTACAAAGCTCTTGCAGTAATCTTTAGTAGAAAGGCGACAGTGTGTTTGAACTAGATGACAGCAAAAGAAGGAGGAGGAGGCTGGGTTTTGGAAAGAAGGGCAGTCACAGTTCCTAATAGATGGAAGTGTTACCGGTTGTTATGGGTGATCACAGAACATATATAGTTCAGGGAGTCAGCCATTCTGCTACGGAGATGCCTTCCATTGAGTTGGCCTGCTGCGAATGCTTCTATGGGGCACTTGGGACCTCTGCCCAGGGGCTGCAAGCACAGGTTTTCAGAATGCAGTGAACCCTTGTCCAAGTTCACTACATAGTATTATCCAGAATGCCGTGATGTATTTCCCTTACACAATTTTTAATCAGCCTGGATTTTTTAATTAACATATAAAATTTTACGTTTGTGAAGCAGCATGTGACATTTCCATACACAAACAGATTATGTAATGTTCAACTTGATGTCAGCTCAGCAGGAATTTTAGTCAGAGTTAAGATATTAGGATATGCTCAGTTTGTCACTAGAGGAGTCTGAAAGGTCAAAAGCATTCTTTGAATACCAGGGTCAAAGTCAGTACATGAACCAAGACCCTTGTGAGATTTGAGCAAGAACACATCTTTGGAAATGGCCATGATTTCTGGAGCAGACCCCTGCCTGACCGAACCTCGCATCCCCAAAGATGCTCTCTGGATAGGGACTGAAAGAAAGAGGAGAATTCATCACTGCCATCTCCCAGGGTTCTCAGGGACCCACAGTCAACCAGCAACCCTTAGCACTCTCCAAAAATATCATAACAGTTGGGAGCCAACAGAAGTCCTTGGCAACCGATCTGGCGGTTTGCAACATATTTCTGTAAAGAGCAGGAGGGAGAACGCTTTAGGCTCTTCACTAAGCATCTGCCCCGATTTCTCAACTATGCCATTGAATGGTAGATACAGGAAAGGGCACTGGAAAATAAATGAGCACAGTTGTGTTGAAATAAAACTTTATTTATGAACACAGAACTTTGATTTTTGTATCATTTCCAGCTGTCACAAAATGTGATTTACTACCTTCAATCACGTAAAATGTAAAAGCCAAAGTTTGAGACGTGGCTAAGCAATTGACATTTACCACTTTTGCAAAAGACTCAAGTTGGTTCCCACCAGCCACACAAATCTGCTAACAACTGCCTGTAACTCCAGTTCCAGAGGGTCAGATGCCCTCTTTTGACTTCGGGAGGCACACATTCGTGTAAATTAAAAATTAAGAGATTTGTATTTATTTTTTATGTAAAAACCATTTTGGTCTTGCTGCCAAACACAACCAGTGGCTGGATCTGGTTCTCTGGAAGTAGTTCAAGGACCCCTGGACTAAACCCTGGGTCAACTTGACTGAACTGGGAGGGTCACTCCGGCACTCGCTCCCTGGCTCTCTGAGGACAGCCTAGCTAGACACAAAGCTTTCCGTGAGGCTGGATGTACCCTCGGGCATAACTGTTAAAAATCAATTGTGCCAAAAGCTGGCCACCGTGTCTCAGGGATGCAACCCAAAACCCAAGGCAACGCTGTCTCACGGCTCTTTGCTGCCATCTGCTGGAACATCTAAAATGATGCCATTCTATGCCATTCTATTATAACATTGTTATTCACCCCAGCACGCACCAAAACTGAATCCCATCCCTTGGAGTTTTGTGATGCCGCAATTGTTCAATTTACACTCTGGCCCTGGGTCTAAGAAATACAGAAGAAAAATAAAGCAGTTCATGGGAGTCCCAAAAGCCGCTCTACAATAACAAAAAGATCTTCATTCCGTCACTTGCTGGTACTTCGTGGGAGTTGGCGGGGGGGGGGGGGGGGGGGGGGGGGGGGCAAAAAGGCAAGGTGATGAAGGAACGAAGCGGTAACTCAATGTCTCTTCAGAGTTCTGTGGGCTGTGCTGGCACAAGAGGCGTTCTGCAAACAGGCATTGGTCCCTGCTACTGGAAAACCCACACTCATGCTTTAACCAGGTGATAGCGAAGCAGTGACGCAGGCAACGTGCAGCGCAGGGGAGGGGCAATCCCTTGCATTAGGTAATGCGGCGGTAGATTCTATTAACTCTGAAGACATGGCTGGGAAAGTCAGAAGCACCCACGAGGCTCAGCCTCCCTCCCGTCTGACTTCAGGCAAGCACCTGCTATCCTCCTGCCTTGGTTTCTCTGGCCCTTACTGGGAATAATGTGACTAGATGCTGCTGCCTTGTAGGGGTTGTGCTGCGGAACAGCATCATTATTCAGATCAGCAGTCCTGTAGCAAGAATGCTGGAGATAAAACAGAAGGTGAAGCCTGGCAGAGGTAGGACCATGGGACAAGAGCTCCCCAGAGCGTCAGTGCTCAGACTTCCTGGACCTCACATCAAATCCCCAGTGTCAAACGATTGAGACCAATCAATATTTACAAAGAAAAGCTGTGGGGTCTACAGTGCTTTAAAACCAGAACCTAGGAAAGCAGGGAAGGCAGAAATGGGATGATCTGTCTCCTCTCTGGACATTCCTAACATTTATAGGCAGAAGAAGGGCAAGTCAATGTCCCACAGCAAAATAGATGGGACTCAGGGGAAGATCAGGAAGCCATGATGCTGGCCCTGGGACTGGGACTGAGTCAAGCCTGGGGTGTGGGCAGGGAAGGACAGCATGTGCAGACATCAGACCCAGTTCTAACACAAAACGGCCCAGAAGAAGAGCAGGCAGATCCCAGTGTCCTGCCAGGAGACACTAGCTGTGGCACTAAGGAGGGGAAAAAATGTCTTTATGGAACAAAAGATAAAGTGGCTTCACTCCTAGTCTCTCATTCCAAACAGTGCTCTCCAGTTGTGATCCCAAAGTCTTGAAAGATGATGACAGAAGGATCAAAAGGTTGGCCTGCTCTTTATCCCATGCACATATGTGACATGAGAAGCCAAGGATGTCTTTATCCTTCTAACTTTGTGTGTACGTCTGTGTTTGCATCTCATAGGCATGTCTGTCTATATAATCTGTGCATACCTCCATCAGTAAATAAATGTCTGTGTGTCATGTGTTCCAGTGTCTCTGTGTGTGCCTATACATTTGTACTTCTGTGTGCATCTCTGTCTCTTAAAGTTTGCATGTACATATCTCTATCTCTTTATGTGTGTATGTCCATCTATGGGTGCACGTAGCTGTTTGGTGACTATGTGTGTGTATGCTACTCTGTGCGACTGTGTCTCTGTGTGTCTATCTATGACTCCATCTGTGTGTTTGTATCTGTGTGTCTTGTATATGCCTACTTGTGTCTATATGTGTTTTTGTCTATGTGTATCTATGTTTCTCTGATAATGCACTTGTGTGAGTTCAGCTCTGCCTGTTTGTATGCACCTCCATATACGTCTGTCTCTTATGTACCTTTGTGTATGTCTCTGTTTTTGTGTCTCATCTCTGTGTCTCCATCTCTGCTGTCTGAATGTCTGTCTCTGTGGGTGCCCCTGTAGATGGGGAAGGAAGAACTGAGTGTGGAAGCCTGAGACAGGACCCACACTGTGGCCTAGCCTCTTCTCACAACTACTCAGAGTATGGCAGGCCTGTCATGCACACACTGGCTACTTCATGAGGCTGTAGAGTGCATCTAGGACTAAGACAGCAGTGAGCTCCCAGAGGGATGTATCATCGGTCTCAGGGAGCAGCAGAGAAACCAGAGGACACGCACAGCTACCATCTCTCCACCAGAAAGGCATGGGAGGGCAGCCCAAAGTTCAAGATGATTGAGAAGCTGTGGGAGTGGGGAGAGACCCAGCACTTCTCAACCTGTGGGTCTCTACCCCTTTGGAGGTCAAATGACCCTTTCACAGGGGTCATAAGACCCCTGCATAGCAGATATTTACGTTACAATTCATAACAGTAGCAAAATTACAGTTATGAAGTAGTTACAAAAATAATTTAATGGTAGGGGGTCACCACAACATGAGGAATTGTATTAAAGGGTCACAGCATTGGGAAGGTTGAGAACCACTGTCCTAGACAGTACTGGAACTGGGCTGCATGATCTATATGGGGGGGCCCACAAGACCTTCTCCACGGAGGGTTAGGGGTGACCATGCTGTCCTTGCCCCAGCATATCTCTACCGGAGTCACCCAGAGACTCCAGGGCCCATGGACACTATTCCAGAACCTTTCCCAACTCTCTGTAAAAGCCCTAGAGGCTGCAATATGCGAGAGGGAAATAGGCAGGTCAACAGAGTCCACAAGGCACTGAGGCCTAAGTGGGCAGTCACCCTGGGCACCAGGTAGGCATTCTTTTCCTTTTTTTTTTTTTTTTGGTTTGTTTAGAGACAGGGTTTCTCTGTTGTAACTCTGTCTGTCTTGGAACTCACTCTGTAGACCAGGCTGACATCGAACTTACAGAGATCTGCCTGCCTCTGCCTCCTGGAGCTGGGATTAAAGTTGTGCACCACCAGTGCCCGGCTCATGTAGGCATTCTGTGGAGTCTGGAACTCCCCTGGCAGAATCCACCCAAAGAGTAGATGAGAGGCAGCCGTATATACGTTTAACCCAACATGCCTTATTAATCACCAGAGTGGAAGAATTGGCCCTAAATTGGCTGAGTGATCGCTCTCGGGCACAAAGGAAAAACTGGTCTAGAATTGCTAAGATAGTGGCGGTCACATTTCCTGATACTGAAGTCCGGCTGGGGTCACTGGTACAAGGGCGTTTTTCCGTCTGTTTAACCAGGACTGGAATTGCCTCCTCCCTTCACCTGGGGATCATCCACAACCTCTTCACCTTCCCACAAACTCTTCCTCACCAGCGTGGGTTGTCCCACCAGTGTGACAGATAGCCAAGGGAAAGGGACGAAGAAAGTTCCATCTTCTTTTATAATCTATGCTTCAGATTGGCGTCAAAGTCTAAAATTCGGGGCCTGTGACCCCACTGTTTTGCCTCATAAACACTGCAGCGGCCAGAGCGTTCTTGGGCGTGCTCGCAGTGCCCCCTGGTGCCATAAGGGCGCAAAGGCTTCTGGGCTTGGCAAGGTTTCATCCTCCTCCAACACTTGCTAAGGGATCCTTTAAGAAGCCAGAAAATCTCTAAGAAGCGTGGAAATCGCCATATTTAGCACGCAGACTCGGGCCTGAGTGCATATAGAAGCCCACGTAGAGACCAGCCAGGTCAACTGTGGGCACCAAGGCTGGACCAAGAGGCAGCTTGAGAGAGCAACCTGCGTCTCAGTATGGACTCCATATTGTAGAGATACCTAGACACAGTGTCCGGTTGTCACGGCCCACACCCTACCCCATCCTCTGAGATAGTCATCTGCTCCATTCTCTGGTGCTTCAATGAAGGGGCCTTGCCAAGCAAAAGTTGGCTTTCTTGGGAGCCCCAGGAAGTAGCAAGCCTGTGAAGGGGACCCAAAGTATTCTATTTGGGTAGAAGTACCTCCGGAGAATGCGGGTTAGGAGCAGCAGCTGAAGCCACACAGTGGGAGACAGAGGAGCATAACCAGGACCACCACCACTCCCAGGCCCATCCGACTACTTCAGAAAGCCAGCCAACGTTAAATTTCAAATTATTTGCTAGTCATAAAGTCAGGTGTGTGATTATTACAGTGTGTCCTTTACATCCTAAGAGGTGCATCAACTATTCTGAAATACAGCTGAGCCTTTGAAACAGCCATCTACGTTTTTGCCTATTTTGGAATCAAAACCATTGCCTGTTTTTTACTTCTGTAAAAACAAATGAAAATTAAGCTAATTTAAGTTTCGATTGGTAAGGAAAAGGAATAAGAACAAAAGGAAGAGAAGGAAGCAGGTCATTTGTATGCCCTTATACAGTGACCTTACATTTCAACATCGTTACTACCTAGCATCACCTTTAAATTTCACAAATTCAAATCGAAAGAAATTAAGGTGGCACAAGAACTGTGTGAAATGTGGGACTCTGAGTTGAATCTTGGAACCTAAAATTACCCATATAAAGAAATCTAAACTTAAATAGCCAGAACCCTTATACTTAAATATTACTCTGGTTGGTTGTAACAATGTCCTTTATGTTGCAATTCTGTAAGTTTTTACTATTAGAAGTAAAAGGTGACTGTAAATTTCGTGTTGTTTTTGCAAACCTTTGGTAGTCTAGAATAATTTCAATTTTTTTAAAATTAAACAGCTATATTTTAAGTATGTCTTTAAACCTATCTTTACTAACAGATTCTCTGAGAAAACCGTGGTCTCTATTATTTCCTGCTGCTATAATGAGAACACGTAACTTGTCAAGTGCAGGAATGGATTTGCCTCCTGGTTTCTGGAGGCTGAGAAGCTGAAAGCATGGAGCTAACACACTTGATGATCACTTCTTGCTGCACCATAGCATGGCAGAGGGCATCCATCACTAGATTCAAGCATACCAATTGGGGGCTCTCCTCCTCTTATGAAGCCATGAGGGTCATACCCCCGCCATGATCTCATTTAAGCTCAATCACCTCCTCTGATGGCTAGTTTTTATGGCAACTTGACACAGGGTAGAGTCATTTTGGAAGAGGGAAACTCAGGGGAGAAAATGTCTCCACTAGATTGGCCTGTGGGCATGCCTGTGATTGTTTCCTCGATTGATGGTTGGTGCGGGTGAGACTATCCCACAGAGGTGGGTGGATGGTCCTGGATAGTATTAGGAAGCAGGCTGAGCAAGCCATGAAGAGCAAGCCAGTAAGCAGCTCTCCTCCATGGCCTCTCTGTCAGTTCCTGCCTTGAGTTCCTGCCTGTCTTCTCAGATGATAAACTACTAGTTATAAAATAAAAGGAACCCTTTCTTCCCCGAGTTGCTTGTGGTTGTGGTGTTTTATCACAAAAACAAAAAATTAACTAAGACCTGAACCAAAGGCCTCAATTACAAATACCACTAAATTTGACTTTGGCAGTTAAGTTTCCAACATATGAACTGTGAGGGAACACATTCAAACAACAGCAGTCATGCAGGTCATTTTGAGGCTCAGCCAGATCTTTAACAAAAGGTATACAGACATCTAACTAAAGATCCTCCGAACAATTTCATGAGTCCATGGACCAACATAGAGCCATCTGTGATCTTCAGAGAAAATCCTGGGTCTACAAATCCAAACTGAGGTCTCAGGGATGGGAGAAATTGGCAGTTAACAGAGAGTCTGAAGGGCCACAGGGCCACATCTAAACTTCAGTCACACTGTGTCTTCACTTGTGATCATTTCTAAGAGACCTTCCTACAAAATGCTTGACACAAAGGCAGGACTCTGTGCTCCACCTTGACAAGTCCCTGTAGGATTCATTTTGTGAGGACAACACTGACCACAGAACGCACCTCCTGTTTGTAAGCAAAGCAACCCTAAGTACATCTTAAAAGGATCCTAACTACAGTCCAACTTAGTGACGCCATCTAGCATAATCAGGTGTGGATGGTAAAGCCCAGACAAGAAATGACGGTCTGACCCATCCCCCGGGAAGATACACAAATATGAACTACATCCGACCACTTGTCACCACCTCGCACTCTCCACGACTGCTTCTGCTTAATAAGCTGCTCCATCAGGAGGCTGAGGAAGAGTGTGGCTAGTTAAAGGGCAGAAACAAATGGCAAGAATGAGACTATGTCTGAAGCCCACACAATAGATTTTGATTTAAATGGTTTGGAGAGTTCTGCGGAGACGATCAATGGTAGACACCTAGGTTCACACAGCATCCTGAGTAACAAATCCAGTGAGAGTGAACTCAAATACAATCCACTGTTGCATGAAGGACCAGAGCGGTGGCTTCAGAGAATCAGACTGTTTGTTGACATGATTTCCAGCCCCGAGAAATAGCTCAAAAGACACTGGCATGGCCCTAGCCAAGGGTTCAGCAGCCTTTCCAGAGAATTTCACTGAGGCAGGCATAGGTTCTCCTTTCCAGGTAAGCCAGGATGCTCTAGGTGGCCACTGAGCAGGGAGGAGCCTGAGAAAGCCAATTCTCTGCCAAGCCCTGGTCTCCATAATATATGAAAGAGAGCTTGGAAAGCCAGGAAGGCAGCCAATGGCATGCGCAGTCATTGGTGGGGAAGGGATACAGTCAGCTGTTATCCAGGCTATGAGTCTGCACTTCTGACAGGGACACGGCAAACAGCCTTGAGGTAGGATGGAAACTGTTCCCAAACTCCTCCAGGAGGAGAAATGTCCTCTCTCTACTCTAGAGCCAGATGTCATCATCAGAAAGATGGCAAGAAGTGGAGGCTTCTCTTTTCCTAAGCTGGCCATCTCACCAAAGCTTGTGCAGTAGTTACCCATTGACAGGAACCGAGAGTCCATTTCAAGCCAATTATTTACTTCAGAAATATGGACCCTGCAGTTTTCATTTCATTAGTATACTGTCTAATTTTCCTCCCTGCAGGAAATTATTAGGAAATAATTTCTAATGTATGAATTGTATACAACACACACACACACATACACACACACTTTGGGAACCTTTGGCACATAATACAAAGCATAAAATAATAATTGTATGGACCAAGGCCTAAAATAAAGGCAATTTTCACATACTTTAACAACCAGACGATGGCTACCTGGAACCTGATCCTTAGTGACTTGTGATGTCCTACACAGGCATCTGATGCCTGAACAAATGGCCAGGTGTAGTTGTTATGCTGCTGTGGCAGCTTAGCAAGGATGACACAGAGGCATTTCATAGGTGCAAACCCTGCCAGACCTCAGCAGAGGGAACCACTACCCTTGCCAGAGCCATACTGGACAGTGGATCCCCAAACATCTGAGCTCAGGTGTTTGTATTGATCCAGAACTCCTCAGGTGTTCTACTGATAGCACGTGTAGATCACAAACAATCAAACTTCCCCCATATAAATCCAACACCTGCAGACAATACAAAATGCCAAGACCTAGGCAGACCCTCACCCAACAGTGCACAAAATAATTTTATATGTAACTAAAAATAAACTTCCACAACAGTCAGGCTTTGAAATGTCATGGAAAACCCAGATGTGGACCCCACACAAAAGGCACACAAGGATAGACCCAATGACTCTCTTTCCAACTACTGTAATGACCCCTACTCTCTCAGCTATGCGGCCTTTCTGGGGACTAGCCCACTGCTCCCTTGCAGTGTAGTTCAGTAAATTTTCTTTGTTGTTGGTTTTTGTTTTTTTTTTTAATACTCCAGGCAAATTATTTTACCTTCCTGCATCACCAGCCTCCCCTATGCTATTTTAAACAGCATGTGGTGGCCCATATGGAAGATTAAAGAGACTCCTCAAGAGGCCAGATTCTACATTTCAAATAAGCTTTTCTCTCTCCCTCCCCACCGCCTCCTTCTCTGTTATTTCTGCCTCTCTTTTGGGTAAATGAACCCAAAAATATCATACCCCAAAGTTGTTTAAAGAAACACTCCATTAGCTTAATCTTCAGTGTCTAACCTTCGGTTAATATTCCTCTGGGAGGATTTTGATCTCCGGACTTTAGCTCTCCACCCTCCTCAGCTCTGTAATCCCCTTGCTTTCTGCTCATCTTCCTTGGGAGAAGAAAAGGGTCTCCATTCCTTCCTCCCTGTTGTCCCCTCCCAACTCTCTCTCTCTCTCTCTCTCTCTCTCTCTCTCTCTCTCTCTCTCACACACACACACACACACACACACACACACACACAGGTGGAGAAGGGTGACACATGAAACGCACACAGAAGCCCATTCTTTCCTGTGCGCTTGTATGTGCCTCTGTGGCTGACAGTCATGAGGGAACGCCAATGGAAAGAAACAATTTGACTCCCTCTTCCTCCCTGTGCCAGGACTCCCTCTCCTTCCATTCTCCACTATTCCAGTGGAGCCAGAGAAAGACCCTTTCTCAAACTGAGTAACCAGAGGAGACTAAGACAGCGAGGTAAAGTCAGGTGCACATGGCTGTGAGTCAGGAAGGCTAACTCTGGTGTCCAACAACCGAAATAGTGTCCCAGCACCCACATGGTAGGTCACGGCCATCTGTAATTCAAGGTTCAGAGGATCCAATGCCCTCTTCTGACCTCCTAGGGCACTGGGCACACACACGATAGACAGACAGACATATACACCAAACACCCATGCACATAAAATAAAATTTTGAAAGAAAATAAGGGCTTGTTTTGGCTGACAGTTTCAGGGTACAGTCCACTGCAGGGAATTATGGCAAAAAGATCTTAAGACAGTTGGCTGCAGTGCATTTTCAGTCAGGATGCAGACTGGATGAATGCTAACACTCAGCCACACTTTATTCCAGTCCAGTACCAAAGCCAAAGAATGGTGTCACCCACTTTCAGGATCTGTCTTCCTACCTCAATGACCTAATAATGATCCCTCACAGGCATGCCCAGAGGCTAGCCCAATCTAAACACTCTCTCAAAACAAAATTAAATTAAACTAAACTAAACTAAAAGGCCAGGTAGTGGTGGCACATACCTTAAATCCCATCACTGGGGTGGCAGAGGCAGGTGGGTCTCTGTAAGTTCAAGGCAAGCCTGGTCTACAGAGTGAGTTTCAGGACAGCCAAGGCCACACAAGGAAACCTTGTCTCAGGAAAAAAAAAAAAAAAGATACTTACTTGTATTTTCTGCTATTAGGCTTTTTAATTCCTTGCAAAAAGTCTTAACAACATCAGGATTTATTTTTATTATGTTATTATTTTTACTATTCTGACCATGTGAGCACCAGACATGCATGTGGTACACAGACATATGGGCAGGCAAAACACTCGTGCACATAAAATAAATGTTTTTAAAAAATAAAAACAAAGGAGTCAGGGGGCTCCTGGAAAGTCCCTAAGAGTAAGAGACTCCTCCTAAAGAATCTTAGCTGATCTTGACAAGAAAATAAAGGGGGTATAAAACTTAATTTGGGGATACCTACATGGTCTTAAACACCCATCAGGAATGTATAATTGAAAACAAAATAATTCAGAGCAATATTTTAAGACCAAGAAACCACTCCCCCAACTATTATAAAGGACTCCCACTTACTCTCAGCTAGTCCTCTCTCTAGAAACATGCCCACAGCGTCCTTACAGTATATGTCAATACATTCCATCTGTTGGGACTCTGGGTAAATTGTTTTCACCACCCATGTCACCAATCTTCCCTAGGACATTTCACACAGTAATAATTGTACAATTTACACGCGGATAAAAATGTAAGTTTCCTTCTCCCTTTACAGATGCCATTCAGTAACTGGGGAAAATTTTCCTTGTTTAGGCTGACTCTTTCCTTAATGAATAGTGAGTCCTGCTGTTTTTATTTACTTTTGGTATATGTTGCTGTTTGTGGCCATTTTTTATTAAGATATTGTTTATTTTATTGACTTACATGGTGTCTGTTACTATTTTTGTTTGTTTTCCCTCTAGTTTAGCCGTGTGTTGACTTCATTTAGTCATGTTGGCCACAGAGTGCTGAATTTTAATCTTTTTCTTCATTATATTTGTCTTTGTTATGATGGTTGCAAAAAAAAAAACATTTCCTATGCTAGATTATAAGAGCATTAATTCAATTGCTCTTCTGGGTCTTTTATGGATTTGTATTTTATATTCAGTTTGATCCATCTGAGGAGTATCTTAGCATAGGAGTTCATTGAACATAATTTTTGTTTTTTCATCCAAATTGTGAGATTGTCATAACATCATTTTCTGTATTATCATTCCTTCCCCTAATGTTCTAAATGGCAGAGATAGGGATGTCTCTAACAAGCATTTAAATCTACACAGACAGAATTTCCCTCGAGTGCTCAGCTTCCTCCTTCCTGAAGACGCAGGAGGTGCTGAGGACTAGGCCCCATTCAAGATCTGGACAAAGACTAAGTGTCTAGGGAGTTGTCTGAGTCTTTCAAGTCCAGTCCTAACCACTCTATCAAATGGGTCTAGGCCAGTAAGATCGCTGGTAGGTAATAATGCTTGCTGCCAAGCATGATGACCTGAGTTCGATCCCCAGGGCCTGATGAAGGGGAGCACCCACACCTATAGAGTGAAAAGTCTGGCTCACTGAAAAGTTTGAGCTCACTTCCTGGTTTTGAAAAAAACTACCAATCACTGAGTTCAGCAACCTACCAATCCCTAAACTGGAAATCCTACCAATCCTTAAACTCACCCAAGCTCAGAGCTTAAAATCTCCCCAATCCCCATCCTGAAAAATTCACCCTGGAAAATTCCTCTCCAAAAAACTTATATAAGGCTTGCCTTCTGTTAAGTTAGCTGCTGCTTCTCCCCCAGCAGTGGAGGTAGCCTGCTTCCTGTGTCTTTCCCTAATAAATCTCTTGTGTGAGATTTGTTGTATGCTTTATGTGATACTCCTCTCAGATCTATAACACTTCCATTGAGGACACCTTCCCCACCTCAGAACTATAACACACCTTGGCTCCCAACACCAAAATGTCCTTGTATCAGAAAGACATAACACCCACAGATTGTTCTCTGGCCTCCACACAGCAAGGCACCGCACACATCCACACACGTTACATAACTGTGATCAATTTTTAAAAAGAAATCAATGTACCCGTTTCCCCAAGCCTCTTTAAGGGAATCTGCAGATTTATGAAAGAAACACGGTTGCAGTCTCCCTTCACAGCCACCTCTTCCTAAGTAAGCTCTGTTCTTGGCAGGATCTGAAACCTGTCCTAATCCCACACCTGATCACACAGAACAGAGACATTCTGTGAAGTTAAAATGTTTTGCCCATGCTAACACACGTAGTTTGGGGTAAAGAACAAGGGTTTTGTGAGAGAAAACATTTCTTATGATGCCCTCCATTCAATACGATAAATAAGTCTTCTGAGGAGGGACTCTGGAGAGGACCAACAGAGAAGTCAAGTCTGGGCCCAGGGTGAGACCAGCATCCTTTATAAAAGCTATTAGAAACGCATATAAATAAGTGCAGTCGGTGGAAGCTTAAGACATTTTAGAGAGCTTTTACTTCGTGGGTGTTCAATAGTATCTCTGGCCTTTCCAGGGTCGAATTGCTGCTGTTCTCAAGCCTCTCCTTAGAAGAAGGCTACTCTCCCATCTGCTCTTTTAACACTTTTAAGAGTGTTCAAATCTCAACCTGCGGTCTCCTTTCTTCAGTTAAGAAGAAAAGGTTAATGCCACTGTTTCCTTAGCTCTGAAGGTCTCCCAGCCCCGCGTAGGTGCCCTATGGGATCCTGATGCTGTCTGTCCTGGGTTCCCCACAGGTGAGATTCCCGGCCTGGTTCCCGCAACTAGTCGCAGTGGTACCCTAAGTTCCGAAGCCTGGCAGCGCCTCGTCCATCTTTGAGGTGTGAAATCTTATTAAGCGACGCAGCGGGTGTTCCTAATTCTTCGTCTGAAATAATTGCTCCCCGCTCCCGAGCCCTACAGAGAACTCTGAGCCTTGCCTGGTGTAACTTCCTCAGCTCCCCGAGACGACCGCTCCTCCACAGGACGGCGCTGCCCACCACTACAACCCGCCAGCGCCGGGCCAGCCTTCCGTGTTCCTGCCGCAGCACTACGGAGGCGCCTCCCACAGTGCCCTGGAGCGCGCGCGGGCTCCTGGGACTTGTGGTCCGGCGCCGCGCCTCGCTTGCTGCCGCTACTGCGGCTGCTACGGGCTCGGCGCCGGCTTTGTCTATCTGCGGGCGCGCGCCGCTGCGGTGAGTGAGGCCCGGGCCGCGGCCGTGTGCCCGGGAGAGGGGGATGTGCACTGAGCCCGCTGCCCTGACCAGGGCGCGTGAGCAGGCCAAGCTGGCCGCCCGGGCCCGTTGTCGCCAGCGGCAGGCAAGGGTGCGCTGGTCGGAGAGCGGGGTGGGCCGCAGTCTGCGGCGGGAGGGCCCTGCTGTGATGTCGGGACCCCTTGAAGGCCGGGCCCCGGGGACCCCCGGAGGTGGGAGGGGCCGCAGGAAGGTCCGGCCGGGCCGAGAGGGTGCAGAGGCCGCGCCTAGGGAGATGGCAAGGGAGTGGCGTCCAGTGTGGGGGAACTCACCCTCACCCACAAGCCCCTGATCGCTCCTTAAATTGCCTCTTTAGATTTCCCCAGACCCCGCAGATAGACCTGCCTGTCCTCCAGCCCCCATCTGCTGAGAATGCTCCATTTTAGGCCTTGGATTTATAGGGTGTGTCTCAAATGTAAGAGATCCCTCACTTTGTGGTCATCTGTTCTTCCCGAGAGCTATCTAATGAGAGAGTGTTAACTTGTTTAGGAAGTGAGGAAACTAGTGTCGGGGCTGTTAGATTGCTTTGCTGGATGGAGGTCATACACTGAGAGGACCAAGGCAAGAATCCAAGTCTGTCAGAGCCTAGTCTGAACTGTGGTAGCATTTCTGATAGGAAAAGCAGTGTTTTGTATTATGAAACCACTTTGTTCCAGTGTCTTCAAGAATTTGATTGCTCGGGCTTGAGATCGTTCTCCTCCCTTGACAATCTCCTGTTGTCAGTTTCCAGTTATTAATCAGGGAGAGTCTGGAGACATAGCTGAGGGGATATTTGTTGAATATTTCATAGCAGGTGGAGAGATTGAAGTATACATTCCACTTTTTTTTTTTTTAACTTAACCATGTTTTCTAAACACCCGGGTGACAAAAGTCACTGGGTGGAAGTACCCTGTGCTTTTCTTTGTGAATGTGCAGGGGGTTTTGTTGGTTTTATTTTCAATCGATAATATCATGTATTTCCAAATGAATGTGTTTTCACCATGATAGGGGAGTCCTTTGTAGCTTATGTTCCAAGTTGGGAGTGAGGCTTTCAAATAAGATTTCCTCGTCATCACTATATAAGACTGAATGGTCAGAAGGGTCAGCTGCTTGGTTAATAAAACAGAATTCTAGCCTTAGATTGCTTATTTATTAAGCTAGGAGTCCAGCATTTTGATTGGACATACTAATACAATGATTATCCTCTGTACCACTGTTTAATAAAGTGTACAAATTCAAGAATTTGATCCTTAAATAACATCCCAAAGTGATAGCTTGGTTCTGGAGCCTGCTGAGAATTGCAGGAAGGTAAACAAACAAACAAACAAAAAAATCTCTTATTAGATCCTTGTAACTTTAGGAGCCCTAGTAGGGAGCTGTAGCTATCCCTTCATAATGCCAGGCAGGAAGGCTGAAATATTGACTTCTTAGGCTTCAAGGAAAAATAATAGACAACAGTTACCTGGGAAGAAGATCCTAATCTCATGTCAAGACCAAAGCACAAACAGTAGTGACCCTTAACTGGGGACTAACAGGAAGGAGTGCATGCTTATATGTTGTCTGCTTTCCACACCTCTTTACTGCTAGATTCATTTTTGTGCAGTCATTCCTGCTATCTTTCGCCCACTGTGCAGTGTTATTACCTCAAGCAGTCCAGATTCCCAGTGTTTACACTCCACACTGGTTCTCCTATTGACTCTATCTTTCTCAATCACCAATTCTGCCCTTTATTGTTTGTTTTTGGTTTGGTTTGATTTTTTTTTTTTTTTCTGTCCCTCAGGTACTCAAGACCAGCCAGCCCATGGAAGAATCATATGAAGAGGTGGTGATTAAAGTCACAGAGCAGGAGTGGACATGTTTGGGTTTCCAACAGCTACCCTGCTGGACTGTCATGGAAGATATGCCCAAAATGTCGCATTTTTCAGTGAGTGAGTCAGCTGGTTGCTGGGATGCCTTCAGAGGCCCTATTCTCAGAGAAGCAGAAGATACACTCATTTGGTGACGCTCCCTGGTCTTCAGGGTTACAGGGAAAGCCTGCAAGCTAGAATTGGAAATGATATTCAAAACAAAGCAAGAAAACAGCTTGATGTGAAGGTAGTCTTGAGGTTGTCTCAGGCTGAATGAGTATCTTTACTTCTCAGCTTTATCAGTGGATATGAAAAAGATAGAGAAACAAGGAAGACACTTCTAGGATGACACCTAGAAAATGAATCGACTCCTTCAGCTCCGCTATAGCTTAATAGACTGAAAATAACATGGATTTTAAAAGAAGTTCCAATCATGTTTGCATTAGTAAAGAAGTTACATAACTCCCTTAAGCTTCAGGCTTTCGTCTGTATAATGAGATAGTAGGCTGTATCTTGTGAAAATTTGAGGCATAGACATAAAATATCTGAAATTATGCAGCTTGTTTTCTGAGCTCTTAAACTGTACTGTCAGGAGAGCAGACTGGAATAGGGTGACTTTTCATGAAGCCAGTGCAATGTAAACCTTGGGACTTCTCACTTGGTCTCTCCTTTGCTTGATTTTATGCTTGTTTTTAAAGGGGTGCTTTTAATTAAGGTCTTCATATCCTGAACTGTTTAGGAGTAAAGCCTAGAAAGAGAAAAAAAATACAAAAAAAAAAAAAAAAAAAAATTTAAGTAAAAGGCTCTGTGTGATTCTCTGTATAATTTTCTTAATTTTATGAGCCTATGTTTTTGCCTATAAAATATCGTTGTCAGGGCTGGGAAGATGGCTCAATGATTAAGAGCACTGGTTGCTCTTCCAGAGCATCTGGGTTCAATTCCCAGCAACTCTCTTCCAAAAATAATAATAATCATGTCTACATCCCAAGATCTTAGGAGGCTACATTAAATTTAAAGACAGCACATAGCTATAGAGCATGCCAATATTTGAATCCCAGATAATACACCTACCTATCAATAGTTATTCAGCCTCCCTATACTCGCATTTTCTTATCTGTAGCAGTCTCAGGATGATCTTCAAGATTGAGTTATGTGTGCAAAGTTCATAGTATAATGAATGCCTGGCACATAATAAGCATTCTAAGGATTATTTCTTTTTTCCCTGTTCTTCTCACTCAGCATATTGGTGCATCTTACATGACTTCCCTCTCGTTTTACCAGATGTGATGACAGAAGCCCACAAGTATGATCATTCAGAGGCCACAGGATCCTCAAGCTGGGATTTCCAGGGTTCTTTCAGAAGAGAGAAGCTGGAACAAAAGTCCCCAGATTCTAAGACCCTGCAGGAAGACTCACCTGGAGTGAGACAGAAGGTCTATGATTGCCAGGAATGCGGGAAATCTTTCCGGCAAAAAGGTAGTCTAACATTGCATGAGAGAATCCACACTGGCCAGAAGCCCTTTGAGTGCACACAGTGTGGAAAAAGCTTCAGGGCCAAAGGCAACCTAGTCACACATCAGCGAATACACACAGGAGAGAAGCCCTATCAGTGCAAAGAGTGTGGGAAAAGCTTTAGTCAGCGAGGCAGTCTAGCTGTCCATGAGAGACTCCACACTGGACAGAAACCCTACGAATGTGCCATTTGCCAGAGAAGCTTCAGGAATCAAAGTAACCTTGCTGTTCACCGAAGAGTTCACAGTGGTGAGAAGCCCTATAGGTGTGACCAGTGTGGGAAGGCTTTCAGTCAGAAAGGAAGCTTAATTGTCCACATCAGAGTTCACACGGGCCTGAAGCCCTATGCGTGTTCCCACTGCAGGAAGAGCTTCCACACCAGGGGGAATTGTATTCTGCATGGAAAAATCCACACAGGAGAGACACCCTATCTCTGTGGCCAATGTGGAAAAAGTTTCACTCAGAGAGGGAGCCTGGCTGTGCACCAACGAAGCTGCTCACAAAGGCTCACTCTGTAACCACTCTCTTCAAAGGAAGTTCTTATGAATTAAGAATACAAAACCCTCTGTAATCAAGAATTTTATCCAATTCTATAGGGTAAGTGGAAATTCTTCCAGAAGGACCAGCATTTGATAGGGCAAACTGACTTTTTCCCTTTTCCCCCAAATGAATATGAAAAATAAATGTCTTGTTTATCATTATCATGTATTTTTGATAATTTATTGTTTTGATCTAATTTCCTAAGGTACAATCGTTAATCTCTCATGTCAGACTTGACCTTGTTCTTAGTATAGCAGATGCAGATTTTAGATTTGTAGCCAATATTATAAGTCTTTTTAAAAAAAAATCAACCCCTAGACTGGAGAGATCACTCAGCTGTTAAAGGCAAGACTCACTATGAAAAATACGCCCCCCCCCCCAAAAAAAGATCATCTCTTTGTGAAGCTCAAGGTCCTTTTCTTCAAGATGACTGGGTAGAATTTAAGGGATAAATCTGTTTTACTAATCTTTTTATTGAACCTAAATAATGAACTAGCCCAGTAACCTAACAAACCACTACTGTCCATAGTAGAGACCCCAGCCTTATAAAACACGTTTTTCTTACAGGCTTGCAAAGTTTTGGAGTGTGCACATTGAGATTCTCTTCAGTCCTGTACTTCTAATTAGAACTATCTAATTTTCTAAGAACCCTGTACTTCTATATTACTTTCCATTAAGGGAATTCCAGACTCCCTGAGAAACACAATGACCTTCACTCTTAAAATAATTTTTGAGGGTCCTGGAGAGATGGCTCAGCACTGACTGAAGAGCACTAGCTGCTCTTCCTGAGGACCTGGATTCAATTCCCAGCACCCACATAGAAGCTCACAACTGTCTTTAACTCCAGTCCAGGAGATCCAACACCCTTACACAGACATACATGCAGGCAAAATACCAATGCATGTAAAATAAGTAAATAAATCATTTTTAAAAAATAACATTAAGAGAAATAACTCCTTTGGAGACAGTAGCAAAGCCTAGAAAGAAAGGTACTGTCGTTATAACTGAGCCTATACTAGTTTGTAGTCAGTAACAGTAACGAAGTTCCGCTCCTCCAACAGTACTGTGCTCCTCCTACACACTGACAAATTAGAAACATAACGCCCTCTTAATTTTATTTTAAACTCCAAGGGATGGAATTTGAAGAAAATGAAGAGAGGAGAGGTTGGTTTTGTGGGGAAATTTTTATTTTTTCATCTGAAGTCACTATAATTTTCATGCTGAGCATTTTTGTAATTAACTGACAAATGATATAAAGTTTCACATTAAGGTGCTGTCTTATTTAGGGTTATTATTGCTACAGTGAAACACCATGACCAGAAAAGGGTTTAATCAGCAAAGGAAGTCAGGACAGGAACTCAAGCAGGGGGCAGGAACCTAAAGGCAAGAACTGATGCAAAGGCCACAGAGGTACCCTTCACTGGCTAGCTCCCCAAGGTTTACTCAGCCTCTGTTCTTTTAGAACCTAGGACCACCAGCCCAGGGATGACATTACCCACAATGGGCTGGGCCCTCCTCCATCAATCACTAATTAAGAAAACCTGATCTTACCGAGGCACTTTCTTAATTGAGGTTCCCTCCTCCCAGATGACTTGCTTGTGTCAAGTTGACAAAAAATCAGCCAACACAGGTACCATTCTGTTCTTTATAGTAGATCTTATAAACTATACTTTCCTTAATCCCAAAAGTCTCATGATAGCAAATCATCTCCAGGAATAAATTATGTCAAGGTCTTTGGGCATTCAAATCCTATAGATTTAATTAGTGATAAAGACTACTCCCAGAAATACTTAAATAACATTTGAAGAGTTATACAAGACTAACATTCCCATTCATAATGACAACACACTAAAAAATAAAATTGAAATTTAAAAACTGGAATACTTATGCAGTGGAATTAAATCCAGCAATAAAATATAAGTCAACAAAATAAGGACAATATTATGGATAATTCAGAAAATCTTTCAATGAAAGAATCTGAACACATATATAGTATATGACTCCCTCTGTATTCATAAAATAAGAAGAACTGAGAATTGGAAGATCAGAAGGGAACATTATGAAGTGAAAAAAAAAAATCTTATACCTTCAAGTGGTATATGCATGAGTCTACATAATCATTAAAATTTATTGAATTCACAGTTAAGATCTGTATATGTAAGGTATACCTCAGTAACAATCAGGCAGTTTAACATATTGCACACAAGTTCTTTGTCATCCATTCTTGAAAAGACAATGTTTACATCAGGCTGATAACTGCTTACGTTAATAGAAAACAGAAATGGTGCCACATTACTCCAGTGATAGGCATGAAAAGCCCTTCCAAGGTCTTTCCACAAAGTTTGCCTGCTTCTTTTGGGATACTTGCTCTATAGGAAATCATCTACCATGTGAAAAAGAAGTCACTGTAATGTACAAGCTCCATGCATGCTTCATTTGGCAGGTTCAGCTCATCAGACAACATCAACCCTCTGAATTTTGTTCCTCTTGCTGTGATAAAATACCCTGAGCAAGTTAGGGAAGAAAGTGTATTTTGGTTTCCAGTTTCATGTCAAGGAAGGTATTGCCAAAGGAGCATGAACCTAGCTAAGCACACTGGATCGGCAGTTCAGAAGAGGAGATAGGGCTGAGTTATAAAACCTCAAAAACCTGCCCCAGGTGTCACACATCCTGCAGCCAAGCACCTCCTAATGGTTTCATAACCTTCCCAGACCTCCAGCCACAGTAATGAGTCACTGCTGATGTCCAGCTGAGAAAAATGTTAGGCACCTACAGCCTCAGCTGATACCTGGTCAAAATATACCACCATGTGGTCATTTTCTTTAACAAACAGAAGCTATCTTTGCATTTGCTAAATGCACAGGCCTATGATAATGTTATAGCAGTGACAGGTGTCAGATTCTATCCACACCTAAAGACAAATGATACAAGGGAATGACTCACTGGCAGCAAACTTAGAATATTCATTTTATTGTTTTTGTTGTTTGTTTTTTCACAACAGGGTCTCACTGTGTAGCTCTGGCTATCCTGGAATACACTACATAAACACACTATATAAACCAGGCTGGCCTCCAACTCACAGTAATCCACCTGCCTCTCCCTCTGAGTACTGGGATTAAAGTACTGGCACCACTATGGCCAGCTAGAAATTCATTTTCTATGGCTGCTGAAAGAAAGTACTACAAACTGAGTTGAGACAATAGTAATGTGTTATCTGATAATTCTGGAGGCTAGAAATCTGAAGTCAAGGTATCTGCTGAGCAGTGGTCCCTCTGAAGCATGTAGAGTAGAAGTCTTCAACTCCTTTGGTTACTAGGACTCCTTGATGTTTCTTAACCAGATAAAGGATTTCATTTTTACTTGTATGATCGCATGACATCCACGTGTGTCTCTGTCTCTTCTCACATAACATCAACCTGTTGGGTTAAGGACCTATCCAGTCTGACCTAATCTTAGCTAATGACATCGGCAAAGACTATTAATAAGCAGGTCACTGAACCCATTACACTTACAGTATGTCTGCCATAGTATCAGAATCATCCTTCAGAGAAAAGCATATATATCTAACATAATGGATCTACAAATATGGTCCAAGGACATCCCCATCATCAGGAACCTTGGTAGAAACTAAAATCATCAAGCCCCTGTCTGACACCTACTAAAGCTGGTAAGTGGGCAGGGAGAAGTAAGGCAAGGGACAGCAATCTGTTTAAATACACCTTTCGCCCATTCTGCTTGCCAGCTGCATAATTTGACTCAACCATACTGGCCTCTGAGGACAAAAGACAAGCAGCAGGCAGCCATGACTTTCCCGCTTCTTACACAGGGTATCAAGAGAGGGCACCTCTTTTTCCATGGTAGCTTTCTGATTACTGAACTTTCTATTCAAGATGCAATGATGTCACAGTAGACTACAAAATTCACCATTAGTAGTGAATGTGTGATTTCTGACCCATTTTTTTTAAGATTTGGGTTTTTTTTTTTTAATTTTCAACTATGAGTGAGTCAAAGTGAGTTCCCACCTTTTGCAATGCATTTCTGGCACTCTTGTACTGAAAGGGAGTTTGCATCACTTCTCGGTGTTCTCTTGGCTTATTGGTCTTGGCTAAGTGCTGTTGTTTAAGTTTAGTTGTGGTGCTGATTTGTGATGGGAGAAGGCTGGGGTACTTGTCTTGTGGTCTCTGACTTCACAGGGGTGGTCACAGGGCAAAAGGATCAGCGGGAGCCAAATGTTTTCTAGTACTATGGGAAATGACATTGGATTTTCTTATGGTTGATTGTATTGAATTTTTAGATTGCTTTTGGTAATGTAGCCATTCTTACAATATTAATTCTGCCAATTCATGAGCAGCATGCTAGATCTTTCCATCTTTTCATGCTTTCTTCAAGTGTCTTAAAGTTTTCATTGTTGAGATCTTTTCTCTTTTTAGCTAGGTTTCCTTTGAAGCTGTTGTAAATTGGACTTTTCCCTCATCTGTTTCTCAGCAAGTTCATCACTGGTATACAGAAAAGCTATTGATATTTTATGTTGACTCTGTATCCTACTACTTACTGAAAGTGTGTATCAATTCTGCGAATTTTCTGATGGGATATTTAGGGTCCTGTCATCTCCAAGCAGGGTTTCTTCAACTTCTTCATATTGTATATGCTCTCTATTCTTCTCCTGCCTTACTGCTTTATCTAAACTTTGAGCACTATACTGAATAGGAGAGTAGAGAGGACACCCCTGTGTCCTTCCTGGTTTTAGAAGAAATGCTTTCAGTTTTCCCCATTTAGTACAATGTTGACTATAGTGACTTTATTAAGATATGTTACTTTAAGACGGGCAGTGGTGGTGCACACCTTTAATCCCAGCACTCAGGAGGCAGAGGCAGGCAGATCTCTAAGAGTTCCAGGGCAGCCTGGTCTACAGAGTGAGTTCCTGGACAGCCAAGGTCACACAGAGAAACTCTGTCTCAAAAAACTAAAGAAACTAAAAAAATAAAAATAATAAAAATGTTCCTTTTATTTCTAATTTCTTCAGGGCTTTTGTCATGTAGTAATATTGAAATCTACAAATGGCTTTTTATGCACTCAGTTTGCAAGAATTTTATTGAGAATGTTTGTGTCTATTTTTATCAGAGAAAGTGATCTGTAGTTTTCCTCTTTTAATGTTTTGTTTTTATCCTTGGCTAGTTTTGTTATTACTTAAGCCTAGTTTTGTAAAATAAGCTTGGTAGTTTTCTTTCAATTTCTATTTGATGAAATAGTTTTCAAAGCACTGAGGTATTTTCTTTATAGTATTTATTTTTGTGTTACATGGTTGTATGCATGTGCAGGTGGTGTGTGCACATGTGCGTACAGGGGGTTTTGTGACTTTTTTCCTGGGAAGACCATCATTCACACGCACACATATGGGATTTATTAAAATGACTTGCAGACTGTGGTGCAGTTAATCCAACAGTGATTGCCTATGAATGGAAGGTTCAAGAATCAATTGTTCAGTCTAAGAAGCTGGATGTTTCAGCTGCTCTTTAGTATATGCCAGAATTCTGAAGGAGTAGCTCTAATGCCAGTGAAAACAATGGGCTTCCTTCAGTGAGGGGAAGAGCAAGCCGGCAAACAAGCAAAGAGAGCTTCCTCTTTCCATAGCCTCTATAAAGGTTTCAAGCAGAAGGTGTGGCCCAGATTAAAGGTGGGGCTTCCCACCTCAAAAATCTGGATAAGAAGTAGATTTTCCCACTTCAGATGATTTAATTAAGCAAAAATCCCTCACAGTTGTGCCCAGCCATTTTGGGGTTTTAGTTAATTCCAGATGTAGTCAAGTTAACAACCAAGAATAGCCATCACAGGGCCTCTCAAAGTTAACACTACCAACTGAAAAAAAAAAAGTTTATATGACCAAAAGCTGACAGGAGCAATAATAATAACAATAATCTATACCGAATAATCTATGGGTATAGACTTAGTTATTGGAAAGGTAATTTAATGGCGTATTATATTAATTCAGCAAAACAGCAGCAGCGGCTTCCAAACAGTTCCTTATCTATAACTCATTTTAGTGTCATGACAGGCTGATTTGATTTCTATGACTGAGTAATATAATTGAAAGCAGGTGTGGTAATGCTGCCTGCTTTGCTTTTGTTTTGTTTAGCTAAGAACTGTTGTGTCTACCCAAGATCTTTGTGCTTCTAAGTGAATTTCAAGGTTGTTTTTCCATTTCTGTGGAGACTGTCACTGAAATTTTGATGAATGTTTAGACTCATTTTGCTAAAATATCCATTTTCACAAATAGGTTGCTGGTAAACTGAGTCACAAGGATGACACCCTAAGATGCAAAGAAGCTTTGAAAGAAGAGCCTCAAACAGCCTTTTAGAAGCTTATTTATTAATTGTCACACAAAAGCTAATCCAGATCCTCTGATCTGAATTATGTGCCGCCTGAAGGAACACTCCACCCTCAAATTCTTTGGGCATTATAATGCACCCTTTGCAGTGCATAATAATGCAAGACTTCCTGGTTTGCCAAGAATGTCTTGTGACTGAAGCCATTCAAAGGATATAGAGCTCCCCCAGTAGAACAACTTACTAAATGTTAGGAAATACAAAAAAAAAAAAAAAAATCACTGATTTTTTACAAAGATTTCCTCAAGGCCTAGGCATGCCTAAAAACATTTCCAACCTCCAGTGTTTATGCTGGGCATGACGGCTCTACTAAATCTCTCACTACAGTAGGTCTACTTAAACCACAAGCACGGGAGCTCTTCCCATCTTCTAGTGTTTTCATTTCTGCTAATGTTTTAAAGTTCTCATGACAGAGTCTTTCCTCGGTTAAACTTCCTAATCCAGTGTCAGAAGGATATCCAAAAATCTTCATTTCTCAACAAAGGAGCACTCTTTTCTTTTTCTTTAAGATTTATTATTATGCTCTACCTGCATGTACATGTGCATGCCAGCAGAGGGCATCTGATCCCATTATAATGGTTGAAAGCCACCATGTGGTTGTCGGGAACTGAACTCAGAACCTTGGAAGAGGGGTCAATGCTCTTAACTACTGAGCCATCTCTCCAGGCACCACCACCACTGCCTTTTTTTTTTTTTTTCTAATTATTACTATGTGTGGTGTGTGTAGTCAGAGAGGTAGCAGATCACCTGGAGTTACAGGCAGTTGTGAGCTGCCTGATGTGGATGCTGGGAATCAAACTTGGGTCCTCTGCAAAAGAGTGTGTGCTCTTAACCACTGAGCCATCTCTCTAGCCCATAGAGCCCACTCACAACATTTCCACTGGTGTTCCCCCAGGTAGAGGAAGGATAGGATTTGTAAACACCTGCTTACCAGTTCAGAAATCCAAAATTTTTAAAGACAACTGAAGTATCAAGAGAACTCTCTACCTGTCCTGAGTTGATGTCAATATTGAGTATTCCCCTTTTCTGTTGAGGATGGAGAGATGGTAAGAAGGGCTGCCATGGCTGCTTAGGAAAGAAAGCATCCGAAATCACAGGTGTAATGAGAACAAATGAAAGAAAATCCCTAAACCAATAACCTGGTGGGACAATAATAAAATTTATCATGGTCACAGGCAGGATCTTCGAAAGCTTATTGCAGATAAAGGGAAGACCATAGACAAAGGCAGAGACATCAGGAGAATCCAGAGTGAACATGGTCCTGAACTGGGCCCTATGAGGAGAGCTAGGAGGGGAAAGACAGAACCTGCGGGGGTCCTGGCGGTCCAGCTCTGGCCCCCGCGAAAATGGGGGTTCTTTCTTCCACGAAGGATGGGTAAACCCCAAAGAAACACGAGACAGTCTTGGTGGCTGTTAAAACCGCACGAGGCCCTTTTATTAAATGAACTTGGCGCAGCGGCGGCTTGGGACAGGCGCGGTGGCTTGGGGCAGCCACCAGCGCACGGGCGGGAGATGTGGGCAAGAGGTGAGAGGGCAAGAGGGCAAGAGAGAGAGCGACCCCCGTCCAGGGCTTTTATTGGGGTCCCCCGGAGCCCTGGTCTTGGGCTATTTTGATTGGTTCCTCAACCTCATCGGTCAGGTGTGGGGGTAGCCTCCTGCACCTGAGACGCAATGGTGCCTGGGTATTCTGGGGAAGAAAGAATCCCTGCTGAGTGGTGGGGAGAAGCTGCTAATAACTACTAACTTAGGGGAATTTTCTGGGTTTTATATTTCTTAAATCTTTGCAATAAACCTGGGTTGCTTTATTGCAATTTACTTCTGGATAGCATGGCTGTGTTCCATTCCAGCCCACAGTAGCCAGCTCAGGGATTGATTTTGCTATTACTATTGGCTTATACAGATCTTATTATTGATGAGAGAACATATGTCACCGTACAGTGAAGACAAAAAAGGAGCAAGGCAGTTAGGGAATTCCAGTTCCCGGCAGTGAATTCGCTTCAGGAACCTTGTCAAGCTAAAGCATTTCATAGCCTGGGAAACCTGGGCCCCAACAAGAACCTGGAGCCTGGGCTGAGAGGGAAAAGGTAAAAAAGGGTCAGATAACCAAAATGGATAGATTATATAAGGAAAAGACTCTGAGGGAAGGACGGCCCAGCCCTGGGGCTAGAGAGTTCAAGGCTGGGGACAGGGGATGCCAGCCATACCACTAACAGGTAGGGAGTGAGGGATGCTGGGAGAACTCAGTCATTTGCCCCGGGGTTGAGACCTAACAGTAGGTACAATCAAGATAATTACTTGTGTTTTGCTGGCACCCTTAGGTTTTAGCCTCGGGGAACTGAGTCATAATAAAAACCAAGGTTCATTAAAAATTGGGTTGTTTTCTCCAAGCCTTATCTGAATGCTTCACAGAGTTAAAATTACAGGACTGGTGAAGCCATCTTTCTGGGTGTTCAGCAAAGCTTGGAAGCCTAAACCAGTAAGGAAAGTGTGTCAAAAGAAAACAATTTCCTGGCTTTGCCCTCAAGGTCAGTCAGGACCCAGAGGATGATAGAAGCTACCTGATAAATCATCAGGCCTCTTGATCAGAGAGGCCACAAAAATCTCTAGAGACTAGACTCCAACTAGGATACATCTTATAAGAAGGGGAGTCACTGGGGAATCTCAGGGTGTATGTGATGCAATACAAAGTTATAATGGAATGGAGGTCTACACCATTTCTGAACAGATGAAGGATGTGGAACTTGGCAAAGGGCAAAATTTTAAAAGGGTAATGAGAAAGTGAACCCCAGATGGGAGACCCTTGTGAGAGCTACAGTTAGGTTTTAAGTTTTAATTACTGTGCCGAAGAGATCTATAAAACAAAAAGACAAAATTGTAATTACCACTTGCCCAAGGACAGAACACTTCTAGAATATAAGATAACAAGCCATGTGTTTTCGATTCCCTAAGCAAACTTGGTTAATCCATTGGCACTGGATTTGCTCTATCACTTGTAGGAGGGAGATGCCTGGGCAGGAAATACATCAGGATGTATGCTTGGCTCCTGATTGGATGTAGGTGGGAGATACCTGTTCAAACGGCATCAGGATTTTTTTTTTCTTTTCGAGATAGGGTTTCTCTGTTGTAACTTTGGGTGGATCTCACTCTGTAGACCAGGCTGGCCTCAAACTCACAGAGATCCTCCTGCCTCTGCTTCCTGAGTGCTGGGATTAAAGGTGTGCACCATTACTGCATAGACAGGATGTATTCTTGCCCCCAGATGGATAAAGGTGGGAAGTATGTAGCCTTATGGGATATGCCTCTATAAACTTCTGCCAAATATGACTAAGCACCATTTTCTGGGAACCCCAAAATGATCCTGGCTAGAGTCCATCATACTGGCCAGTATATAATTAATTTAAAGCATGCTTCAAATTTGGTTCAAAAATTGTGTAATGGTCTTATTCTCGACTGGTAGGATTAACATCCCTCTGAAATCAGACCCTTTCAAAGTATCCAGGTGGACTTCACAGAAATGCCTAAGGTAGAAACTGAGAAGAAACTTCTATCCTCCCAGCTGCAACTGCAGAGTATGTGATTGTAATTGATTATATTAGAGTAAACTGAGACACAATTCAGCCTTGTAAAAAATAGATTCAGATCATGGAAGCCATTTTGCCACTAGAATTCTAGACCTCATGAAGGCATTAGACATTAATTGGGACTATCATACTCCCTGGCACCCTCCCTCCTCTAGTAAAAATGAATCAGGTCTTTAAATGACAAATTACTAAATTAATTCTAGAGACTAAATTGCCTGGGACCAAGTGTCCTAGGACCAAGGACCTAGGACTGTGCCCTTATGAAATGCTATATGGATTGCCCTACCTGGGAAGGGCCACTGACCTCCACCATTGAAGCCAAATATTATGTTCTCAGAAATTGCATGCAGGGTCTCTCCTCCACTTTGCTCTCTCTTAGACCACAAGGCCTTCTCCACTCATTTCCAAGCCCATCCTTTGCAGCCTGGGGAATGAATACTGATAAAAAGCTGGAAAGAGAACAAATCAGAACAGATCTGGGAGGGGCCCATTCTGGGGCTGCTAACACTAAAACTGAAGTTTCGTTAACTGAGAAGGTTGAACATTTTACGCTCAAAGGAAGGCTGTGACAACAATGCCCCGGGAAAATTCCTACCCAAAGGAGACCCTTTGAAATTAAGATTAAGAACTACTTTTAGTCTGTTATTTATGGAGAAAGATAATGGGAATCTGATGATGGATGTAACTGTAGAATAACCTCTCCTAACTTTTCAGTTTAATGAAGTCTATGTTGGGTTCATGCTCAAGTAGACACAGAGAGATATGTGTATGGCCATACAAAGCAGTTTATTTTCCGAGGATTACATACTGACATCAGGGCTATCCAATTTAAAAAAAACATGGCAGCAGCTGGCCATATGGTGCGTCTTAAACTAAATAGGCAATGCCTAGTGGATCCTTCTGATTCAGGATCTGAATACTGGATTGGCTGTCATATCTCAGGAGGAAGCAAGGGGCTTCTGGGAAAGCAAGTGCTTGACAGTAAGCAGACGGGCAAGGTCAGTGCCGCTGCCACTAGGGGGCGCTGGTCCTCTCAGTCTAGTCTTACCATATGGAACTTTGGAAAACCAGAGATAACCTTTTTGGGTGGACAAATATGTCCCAAGTTTTCCCACCATTGGTCTTCTCCTCTGGGTCCCAAGTTTGATGAAATATGATGGGGCCTTCTATACTATAGAGGGAAGGCCCTGCTTTTTGCCTCAACCTCCTAGCACTTACCCTAGAAAATTCCAAGACAAGCCTGTCGTGGTAGTGCACACCTCAAATCCCAGCACTCAGGTCTTTGTGACCACTTGATCTATATAGTGAGTTCCAGGACAGTCAGAGCTATGTAGGGAGAACTACCTGGAAAAAAAAAAGTGGGGGGTAGGAGGAGGAGGAAGAAGAGGAAGAACAACAAGAAGAAACTCCAAAACAAAATCTAAATACTAAATAAAGATGCTCTAGGAAACTTTATTTATCAAAGACTCAGAATAGGAACAATTCGTCACTGGAACATAAAGGCTAGGCGTATACAAATAAAAGAAAATAAAGGCTTCAGACAAACTAGAGGTTGAAACTGGGCATGAGGAAATTAATCCAAGGCTGGAATGTGAATTAAATGAGATGGTTATGCCACACAGCAGGGAGGCCAAGCAGCTCAAGTGCTCCCTGTTGCTGCTCCAATCGACCTTGGAGGTCTCAGGGATGGATGCATGACATATTCTTCCAGGGCAAGATGCCCAGGGGAATTCATCTTGCAAGTCCTTATCCTTTCTGTTCCTGAATAAAAGGGGACTGAGTCTGAGGCCCCCTGCCCAAACTTTCTGACCTTTCATAGGAACTATTATGTAGGAACCATACACCTCCTGCCTTAAAAGGGTGTGGGGAGGAATGGGGAGGAATTAAAATTCTTAAAAAATGTGTCTGGATGTAAAAGTCTCCATTCCCTTGAGGAGATGAGACACAGCTCAAGCCTGAGCATTGCCAGGGCAAATGTCTGCTGGTATTAAGGTGGACCATTACAGTGGGCTGAAAAGTTGGCTCAGTGGTTAAGAGCACTTGTTTTTCTTGAAAAAGACCCAGGTTCAATTCCCAGCACTCACATGGAAGCTCACCATATCCTCCAGCACCAGGCACAAATCACCTATTTAGTGCACAGATGTACATGTGTACAAAACACTCATACACACAAAATTACATATATATACACACATATATACATGTATATATATAGATACATTCATGGACCATTACTTGAGATCTACCCTTTTCACTATCACCAGTCTACCCAAGGTCACCTCAATTGTCACGCCATAAAAGGTAGCTTTTGGCTCCAGGAGGGTCACTGAATCCTGTATTTATCTAGTTCCATCAGAATGCCATGAGGAGGCCTTGGTGAGTTCAAGGCTAGGAACAAAATAGAAGCAAGATTTGAGTCAGTACTGTTCTGGTGATCTACCGTAAATAAAAATGTAAACTGGATTAATTATATATACTACATCCAACAAAAATTTGTGAATCACACTAGGAACACTGTCAATGGTATAGCAGATCGACTGGATGTCAGCAGTACAATGGCATGGGAAATTAGGCCAGCCCTAGACATGATGTCAGCAGAAAAGGGAGAGTCTGTGTGATGATAGGTGGCCAGTGTTGTACTTTCATTCCTAATAATAAAGTTCCTGGTGGCACCGTTATAAAGGTCCTTATAAGGCCAAACTTATTTTTTCCAATGAGTTAGCTGAAAACACTCAAGAATAAATTACCCTTTTTCTACTCTTATGGACTGATGGTTTGGAAAATGAGAGGAAATAATGATCTCAGTTCTGACTGAAGAACCAGCCTGCCTTCATTTTAGGCTTAAAAGCCATCTTATAGTAAAGACAAACTAGGTTTATTCCTGTTTATGATTAAACCTCTGTTTCTTAAGGATTGGACTATGCCCCACCTGTAACCTTCACTACAAATGGTCTGTACTGCCTGTGCCAGGAAATGGCAACCATGTCTTTGTTTCAAAAGTTGTTTATATCCATCCTGCAACCCTACCTTTGTTTCAAAAAGGTCGTGACTACCTGTTGTTATGACTTACCTGTTGTTTTGACTACCATATTATGTTCTGCTCCTGTAACCCTGCCTATTTTGCCTGCTAAATTTCCCCCCTTGGGAACCTCCTACACCTGAACTATAAAAACCTTGTCTTCCTCACGTCCAGCCCTACCTTACGGGTAAGCAGCCTGTGTACACGAATTAAAAAGCTTGACTTAATTAATTGCTTGTTTTAATTAATTTGTCCATGATGATTTGGGTCGGCGTTCTTTCTCCTCCCATCTTTGGGGTTAACGCTGACCTCCCTTGTGTACTGTCGAGAAGTGACTGGAGTAGGAGGTTGTGTGCTCCCTTACAAAGATGAACTGAAATATCCTATAATTGTCATCACTCATGCATCATATTCAAATAATACATTACTGATCAATATCTCAGAATACAAAAGGCAGTGTTAATAGAATTTAAAGAATGAAAATGAATTGTAAATGAAGGAGAAATTGTGGAAAATATAAATAAAATGTACTGTCTTCTCTATCAAACAGTTAAATAAAACTCCCTTTTTTTTTAAGTGTAGAAGAACCCTCCTGGCAAGAATTCAAATTCCACCAGGATTAACACTTCTTGAAATCAAAATATTCTCCCTAGAAACACTGTCCTGTATTAGCCAATAATGTAAGAACAGGAAGCCAAACTCTAGCCACCCAGAGTGAGTCACAGAGCCCTTGGCGTTAGGAATGAAGACCCAGCTGCTTCCCAACTGACAGTGCTTGCCTGCTTGACTTTTTACCTTGCTGAAATACTTTGAACTGTGTGGTCATTTTACTGAAACCTCCCCTAAACCGTTTCCTACATATAGCAAGCCAAAGTAAAGGAACAAATACAAAGAGATAAATAAATAGAGAAGTATATCATCAAATCAGGTGCGTAAAATATTCAGCAGAAATTAAATTGGGCAACAGAAAGTCTTTATCTGCCGGCCAGAGACTACACTGGGTTTTTGGAATCCCTCAAGCCTTTCTCAGGGTAAGCTTTTAAGCACAAAACCCATATTCTGTGTTGACATACTTTAGTTACCAAGAACAGTTAGCCAGAAGCAGAACTACAGAAGCTAAAAAGCACAGTTAATACATTTAGAGACCTTCCCAGAACTGTATGGACTTTGATGGATTAGGCCTTTGTTTTAGTTTTGTCAGGTGGTGCTGTCTACAGGTGGAGTCTTACAGCCTGAATGGCACTTCCATCATGGAGTCAGTTGTGCTAAGGTCTCAGGCTTACTAAGGTCTGGGCCCTGTTACAGCTATCACATAGACCTTTCAATATGATCCTTTACTAGAACAGCCATGCTGCAGGAATAAAAGATTAAATGTTCCTCTACACTATATAATGTCACAAGCCCCTACATTTGAGGCTAAGGAACCATCAGTAAAAAAGGAGTGAAAAGTTCGTAAGAGCCAGAGTACCAGGATGTCTGCTGTGAGAGTGTTTTTTAGGTATGACACAGGTATGACACTGAAACTCTCAATAATATGGTAGCCTAAACAAGACCTGAAAAATAACCACACTAGTTGACATGCCAACATGGATAAAAGAAATCTCAAAAGAACCCACCTTTACGTAAAGAGCTATTAGTGACTACTGAGAAAGGGAGAATCAGTCTTCCCCAGGGAAGGGTCCCCTGATTGGTTATTCAATACCAAGCAGTCAGCCCTAAAAACATAAACATACAAGCAACCCTAACAGTATTTATATATAATATATATTCATATATATATATATATGAATACATATGTGCATATGCATACATAGATGCACACACAGGGAGGGGGGAGGGCGAGAGATGGAGGACTAATAATAATAGAAAAATATGAGGCCATGAATTTGAGCTGAAGCAGACAAAGAGGAGAATTTGTTGCTGATTAGTTTTTTGGTTGTTGTGGGGTTTTTTGTTATTGGGTTTTTGTTTTTGTTTTTTATTTTAATTGTTGTTGTTACCTTGCCACAAGCTAACGTCATATAGGAAGAGGGAACCAAAATTGAGAAAAAAATCTCCATCAGTTTGACATGTAGACAAGTCTGTGGGACATTCTCTTGATTATTGACTGATGTGGGAGGGCCCCACCCACTGTGACCAACGGCACTTCAAGACAAGTAGCCCTGGGGAGTATAGGAAAACAGACTGAGTGAGCCATGAAAGCAAGCCAGTGAGCAGCACCCTCTGTGGTCTCCGCTTTAGTTCCTGCCTAAAGGCTCCAGCCCTGACTTTCCTCAGTAATAGACCACCATGTGGAAGGGCCCGTTCCTTCCCAGATTGCTTCTGTCTTGATATTGTATCGCAGACAGAATTGGAGGGAGGGGAGGAAGGAAGAGAATTTATGTAAACACAGTACTCATATATGAAATTCTAAAAAGAAATAATTTTTTAAAGAAATTTCTCTTTTTTTCCATAATTTTCTACCTCTATAAATTGGTATTAAAGTTGGGAAGACAGGAATCTTGTGTTGATTTGAACATCATAGAAATAAACATTATCAAGAAAACATACATCTTGGGTTCCTAGAAAGTAGAAATTGGTACCATAAATATTGGGTTTAAATGTTCTAATCTATTTTTATCTGAAAGCACATTTAAGCATTCCAAATAGCATCAGCTCCCCAACTGTAGGCCTTTCCCAGGCCATGTCCTATTACTAGTTTTGGCTGTAAAACACCTGAGACCCTCGGGGCAGAAGAAAGTTCAGTGTGTTAACAGTGTGTTCAACCTTCTGTGACACACTACTGTCATTTACAAAGGTCACATTAAAAAACAATTGAATATACAATTGGGCCATTCCTGCTAAGGCACAAACAAGTCAGGCCCGACAACCTGAGCTCAATCCCTAGGACCCCCATGGTAGAAAGAAAGAACCAACACCTGATAGTTGTCCTTTGACTGCCACACACATGGTGGCAAGAATAAGCTCCCTCCTCTCACCTCCCCCCCACCACAAGAAAATAAATGACAAAAAATATTTTTAAAAAGAACTGTATGATTGAGTTGCAAAAATAATTTCAAGTTTGAGGTTTATGATTTTTGTGTTGGGCTGCATTCACAGGTTTCCTGGGGTGCCTACATGTAGGCAACAGGTTGGACATGCATGACACATGACCCGAAGACACTTTTGGGAGATTGCACACACTAGGAAAGCACTTGTTGGGTGAGAAGTTTGCCTTACAAGGACCAGCAAGACCATGTATGTAAAAAGCAAAGGCACTTTTATTCTGCAGAGAAAAACCGCATGCCGGTGTCAAGACACCATGGAGATGACCCACCCAGAACACAGAATTACAGCTTTTTTTATTGACAGGGGTTTTCCACATAGGTGAGGGGGTCTGGTTTTTAATTAATGAGCACAGATGCAGTTCACAAGTGTCCGTGTCTGGCATAAGTGCTACATTTTTGGGCAAGTTAGTCATTAGCATCAGGCATCTGGTTTTATGGCCTTTAGCCTTTAGGGCTATCTGGCCAGATAAGGCTGATTACCCTTAGCATGGCTATTTGGCCGGATAGGGCTAATTACCCTTAGTATAGTCTTCAGGCCTACCTGGCTGGATGAGATAATTTGCCCTTAGAGTGGGGAGTTAGCAAGGTCAGGCTTAGATGAGGCCTGGAGCACTTACGCAAAATTGAGTCTCTGAGCATATACACAAAACAGGGTCCCAGGGGTCTCTGAATAGGAGTTCTGGTCTCTACGAGCTCTGAAGTACTTTTGGTAAGTGAAACTTAACTACATATAATACTATCGATTCCTTAGAACTTTGTTGACATTTGCTTTCAGATTTAATGACATCAATTTTTGTGTCTGTTTCATGTTAAAAATATTTTTTTCTGACTTGGGAGTCCACTGGTCTATTAAATCAAGATTATGAACTACTTTTTTAGTTCTTTATTGCTGGCTTTTAAAAAATATTTTAAGTGTGAGTGTGTGTGGGGTGGGGGGGTGCAGGTGAACACAGGCAGAAGCGGGTGTTGGGTTCCCTAGAGTTGGAATCACAGGTGCTTGTGAGCTGCATAATACAGATCTGGAAACTTATCCAGAGATAAGAACATGAAATATCCAGCAATAATGTTTTCTCTTTCTTTTTAAATTTTGACATGGGCTTCTTGAACTCACGATCCTCCTGCCTCAACCTCCCCAGTGATGAGATTAAACGCATGTACCACACAGTTTGCTGGGAGCGGTAATAGCTTCAGAATATTTTTAAGGTTGAAGATGTTATTATTCTGGTTATTTCCCCTCCAGAAGTACTTTAACAAATGAAAACACCTTGGGAAGTATTACGAAATAACTCGTCTCTGCAACGAAAAGACTAAAGACCACTTGAACGCCCCAAAGCCCACCTCAGCCACAAACTGCTGACTCATAAGATTAGCAGGAGCCCTCTGTCGCCGGAAGTGGGCTCGGAAGTAGCGCCTCCCTACCCGCGGCCTGCTGGGACTTGTAGTTCGAGTTCTCGCCGATGCCCGGGAGTCCTGTGTTACCAGGTGTGGGTCCTACCTACGCGAGAGGTGAGCAGGGCTGGGCTGCCCCAGGGGCGGGCAGCGGCGTCCTGACCCAGACGAGGGGGGTGCTGCCGCCCAGAGCCGGGCTCAGAGGCTGGGAACGCCCTGTGGCCGCTGCTCCACGTGTGGGCGGCCGTGGCATCCCCATCACGGCCCGGAACGAGGCCACCCCACGGAGGCAGGCCCCTGCTGCAGAGCAAACCGGGGCTCCGAGGACTCCCTCCTCTTGCTTGACAGAGCTCTCTGGCCTGGGTGGATCTGAAGGACTTCGTGGTTGGCCTTCCCCCCACCCCACCCCCCGGCCGCATGATTTGGCCTTTTTCCAAAAATGGTGTTGGTGAACATCGGGAGACCACGAGGGACACCTACGAGAGACCCTTAAGAGATCCCAAGGGGTACTCAGGTTTCCGCTGCGCAGCACGGGAGTATGAAACCCACCCCCCCACCCCCGAGTCCTAGAAACCAGTTAGATTCCTGAAAATAAGGGCAGGGGAGGGGTATTGCGTAGCTGGAATACACGCTGGGAGAAGGTACACCGAACCTGAGAACGTCTACTCCATAACTTCAGCACAGAAATAGGGAAGTCGAGAACTATCTTTCGGAGAATCTGGCTCTCCTTGAGAATATGACCAAGCTCTAGGTGATTTGTAGTTTCACGAAAAAAATGCTTCATCCCTGAGCTAGACACAACTTTTTCTTAGGACATCAGCATTGAGTGCGTGCCTAGAATCAGATCATTTATCGTGTGGTTTTTCCTCTCTATTGTCAAGCTTCATTGTGAGAGTGGGTATATTATACAAAAGAGAACACAGGCATTGGGGCATTAGAATATTTTATAGCGCGCAAGAGTGTGGGCATTTAATGGTTAATCTTGACTGACAGCTTGATTGAATTGGGAGAATATTGGGAATTAGTAAAACACTTCTTGAGTCTATGAGGGTGTTACTAGAGAGTATTAGATCATTCAGGAGGGGTCTTTCCTGTTCGGCTCTGTTTGCCTGTCCCCACTCTAATGGAGTGAAACCTCTATAACCATGACTCAGAATAAATCTTTTTGCCTTAAGTTATTCATCTGAGTGTTTTAGTTACAGCTGCAAGAAATCAAATTGACACATGTGTATGAACAGTGATCATTATTAACTGTGAAAGTGAAGAGCATGAGGAACTTAAAGCAGCAGCACAGTGTTCACAAAGCCACACCTAAAAAGGTACCTCAAAATCACATAGTGGTTTTTAAAACTTAGAGTTTCTATCCTTGCTGGAAGAACAGCAGCATTCCTTTCTCATCCTCCTGATCTCTCTGCACCCAGAGTTTTGTTGCGAAACACTTCTACATAGGCTTAATGCCTGTGCTTCTAAGAGGATGTAAGATGAGTTGCCTAACTAGATCTTTTATGCTCTGCTTGCTCTGTTCCCTTTCACCAACATAACTACATGTTTATTTACAATAAATTGTAAATTACCAAATAGTTACCAGATGTGACAGTGCACTCCTTTAACCCCAACACTTTGGAGGTTTAGGCAGGCAGATCTCTGAATTCTAGGCCAGCCCGGTCTAGATAGTAAGTTCCAGGCCAGGCAGGGTTTCATAGTGATAACCCTGTCTCTAAAGAAAGATTACCAAGTAGCAATTTTTTAAAAAAAATTGTTTTCTCATTTTCTTGGACTGGGGAGATGGCTCAGAGTAAAACACTCACTGTGCAAACATGAGCATCTAAGTTTGAACTCCAGAGCACGTGGAAAAAGCGAGGCCCAGCAGTGCACACTCCTGTAATCCTTCCTATGATGGGGAGGCAGAGACAGAGTCCCTGGGGATCGCTGGCCAACCAGTCTGTCAGCAAACTCCAGTTTCAGTGAAAGACCCTGTCTTTTAAAAAAAAGAGGAGCAGAAGATGACAACGATGACCGGGGAAGACACTGGAGGTTGTCCTCTGGCCTCCAGACTCCACTCATACTCACAGACGAATGCACACAGATGCTATCTATACACAGGAAAAAAACAAAACCAAACAGCTTTTCGTCTTCTCCGTAAAATCACATGTAGAAAGTTACCTCAAGCATGACAGACTCATAGAGTGCTTGGGGTGGATGGGCTCCCTCTCCTTGCTCTGAGGCTGATATTTTATGACACCGAAAGACATATGACTCTGAGCTGAAGGGCCTATGTCCTTTGCTGCAGAGAGCAGCAGAACTAGAAGTAAACCCCATATTTTCTAGATCCAAGCCGTTCTTCACAAGTAAGCAGACCATTCAGGAGTGATAGCAAATGCCTATCATCCCAGCACTCAGATGGCAGGATAATCACAAGTTCAAGGCTGATCTGGGCTATATAATAAGACTCTTATCTTGAGAGAGAGAGGGAGGGAGATCATTACCCCTGATTTAAGGTTTCTTAAGATTTCTCCTCCTCTCCTCCTACCTAATGAGATATCAGTCTTGGTATATTTCCCAAGCTACCCTCAAACTCATGGAGTGAAGTAACTTCCTCCTCCCCGTCCCAAGTAGCTGAATATACAGGTACTTGCCACCAGGCCTAGTTTGGGCTGGATTTTAAAGGGAAGACAAATCTTAATACCAGCTACAAAGGCTAGATTTTTTGCTTGGCAAATACAGTCCTCCCATAGAAAGAGAAAAGTCTGTTTACATGGAGGGTAGTAAGCTCCTTCAAGGTACTGAGAGATTGGAAAGTAATTGACTTCACAGAGATTAACATTTGTAAGGCTCTGGTTCGGTGAGTTTTCTTCTCATCTGTCTGTTCCATGCTGATCATTCAACATTGATATAGTTATTGGTTGCAGGTAAATTTTGAGATTCTTGGGGCCTGAAAGAAAGCTTAATGGGTAAAAGGTGCTTGCCGATAAGTCTGATGACCTGGGTTCATTAATCTCTGGGACCTACATAGTGGAAAGAAAGAACTAACTCCCCCAAGTTGTTCTCTGACCTCCACACACATGCCATGGCAAGCACGTGCACATACACACAATTCAAACATTCAATAAATAATTAATTTTTTTTTAATTTAAGAGGTTTACTTTACCAGTATGTTTCTATGTACCAGAGTTTGTCTTTGATTTCTGGTGAAAGGCTAAAGTCCCAGTTAAACCTGTTCCTCCTCTGTGACCATGGAGAAGTCATTTCATCATCATGAACCTTGGTTTTCTCATCTGTAAAATGAAGATATTACCTGTGATGATTTTCAGTTTCTCTTTTAGCTGTATCATCTCATTATTATTTAAACTGAATATTTGTCAGCTAGATTCCAAGTCCGTGTGCTACTTGCTGGGCATTTAAAGGTTAGATGAGCATGAGTCCTGTCTTTTAGGATTTGTACAGCCAGTCATAATAAAGTTCTGTCAGAGATGCTGTGATGTCACAAAGGAGGACTTCCTGGTGCAGCCTAATGCTTCAGAAAAGGACTTATGAATTGCTCTGAGGCTGGAAGTTCTAGAATGGGTAGAAGTGAATGAATGGGCAGAAGCAATGTGGACAGAAGGATGGTAGACTATGCCTTGTATAGATGACTCCAGGTATGGCATCATGTTTCTCAGCTTCTGCATCAGTGTTTCAATCCCTAAATTAAATTGCTAGTTAAAAGCAGGAGAGACTCAGAAATGGAAGTAGAAAGTCATATGACGACCTATCTGTAATTCCAAATAATTTGATATTTGTCCAGTGGGACTAGAAGATTCCTGCTATCCTGACCTTGCTCTGCTCTTGGCCTTAGGATATGAATTCCACTTTCCCGCAGTAAATTAGCCACATCTCTCCCGAAGGCTGTTCTCAGTTTCCTGAGTCACGTCCTCAGCCTCAGGTGAAAAGCTGTCTTAATTAATCCAGGTTATAAAACAGCGTGTCCTCCGAAGAGATAGCTGTTGATCACTTCCTTGACACATGACTGAATTTTGGGCTCCATTTGGGTCCTGTCATTCTTAACATACTCCATCATGATGCTTTTCAAAGTGTGGCTTGTTGGCTAGTGTCAGCCCATGAACCATGAAGGCATAAGCTTTGTTGTTAAACAACAACAAAATGGTTCTTCACTATGGGTAGTTTCAGAAATACAGCTTCAGACAAAATCCTAGAGAGGAGACTCATGAAGTTAAATGAATAAATAGTTGGACTCCTTTTCTGTGCCAGGCCCTGCTTGAGGCCTTGGGGAATTGTAGTAGTTCGCTGCTTCTAGGACAGCTCAGCAAGGATGACAAGGAGGCATATTTATAGACTCAAACCCTGCCAGACTTCACAGTGGAACCCCTAGCGTCTGAGCTCAGGTGTTTTATAAATTCGGAACTCCTCAGGTATAAATCATAAGCAATCAACCTTCCCCACAGAAATCCAACACCTGCAGACAATACAAAATGCCAAGGCCTATGCATCCCTTTTTCCAACAGTGCACAAAAACAAGTATTCTAAACACAACTAAAAAAACTTCCAAAACAGGAAATAAATGTCAGCTTCTTTGTGCCAGGAAACTTTAATGGGGATAGACCTTACACAAAAAAGAATGTCAACAGACAAAAAAACGATCAAATTTGTATAAAGAATACGAAATTAAAGCCAGAAAAGCGATAGTGAGTGCACTCTGGCTCAGACGGCCAAGGGAGTACTTTTCTGGCGGGCAGCAGCTTGGCTGAAGCCTGAATAAGAAGGAGCCATGTGTGATGCAGAAAAAGAACATTCTGGGCAGAGGAACAGCCAGTCTGGAGAGTTAAGTTTGATGTGGCTCAAGGACCACAAGCTCTGAGGCCAATTGTCATAAGAGGAGTGGTGAGGTTTGAAAACTGTTGCTCCTTTACCATCAGCTACTTTCAGTTTTCCTTAATTTTCTTCCTTGTATCTCTCCCCGCCCCTGCTCCCCAGAACTCTTAAGGCTTGAAGGTGTGGGTTTTAGTGCCTGCAGTCTGCTCCCACAGCTGGTTGATGTATGGTATATTGTATTGTATATGCTTTAACTTCATATTATCATTGTTGTTGTATTTGTCTTTCATCCCAGGACTGGCTTGTCAGGCAAAGAGTTTTCTATTTTGTTTCTTATGGCTCTAACAGTTTTGAGAATAGTATACCAATTAAATAGATATTTAGTCAAAACTAAAGTTAAATGAAATGAAATGTTACTTGTGGCAAGTACAGGACTTGTAGCCTTTCACAAGAATAGTAAAAGAATATCTAATCAGCTCTGCTTAAAAGCAGAGAAGAAATACCTGTGTTCTGAACCCAGGCTCCCCTCTCCTGATGGTAGGTAACCCAAAAGATATAAATATAAGCACAAACTAAGGCTGAGGCTATAGAACAGTACTAGAGTATTTGACTGGCATACAGGAGACCTTTGGTTCAATCCCAAGCACACAAGAAAAAGAAATGAGAAGGAAAGAAGGAAGGGGCAGAGGGAGGAAGGAAGGGCTAAAACTTTGAGTTCAGGAATGTTCAGGGTTTAGGTAACCCTATTCTGGAATCCTTTGTTCTTATCACTAAATTCTGTTTTCTAGGAGAGTCAAACACAAATTATGTGGAGAATTTTCAAGAGAAAGGACTTCAAGGGACTGGAGAGATGACTCAGAGGTAAAGAACAGGTGTGGCTCTTGCAATTTCAGTTCCCAGCACCCACATGGTGGTTCACAACCATCAGTAACTCCAGTTCTAGGGGATCCAACACTCTCTTCTGACCTCTACAAGTACTGGGCAGACATGTTGTACACATGCTTACATGTAGGCAAAACACTTTTACGCATGAAATAAAGAACTTCAGGATTTGCCATAGTGGTTTTCCTAGTGGCTAATTTTGGAAGAGATGGCCAATCAGTACCTGGAAGTCAGGTTTATATTGTGAATCTTCAAGAATCTAGTTGAACTAGATGCCTGTCAAAAATGGGGAGAAGCATCTTGCTATATTTCCCAAAACCAAAAATTGTGGTGACTCTTTAAAGTGATTTTACAAGCATTGAAAGTGAAAAATATATATGATCTTTGAAGTCCCAAGCAAAATGGCCAGACAGGACACCTCTGTAAAGTTGTGTAAGGAGCCTCAGGGGGAAAAGGATCTTTTGATAACTGAAGAAAGAACTGAGAAAGGAATAAGGGAGGAATGTCATCCCATAGATCATTGTTCAGAGAATCTTCAAGTTAAACTTACACCTGATGTAACAGAAACGGTACCTCCATCATTCCCTAGTGAAGCATCCTGCCAAAATGTCCAGTTCAAAGACTCTTTAGTTGCCTTTGACTGTAACAGTAAAGACATTTGTAGATGGAAATCGCGATTAGTCACTTGCAATCTTCAGAGAGACTACACAGAGGAATCCTGTAACTGTAATGACTGCGGGAAGATGATTATCACCAAAACAGATGGTCATCTCTTCAAGAAAATCCCCACTTCAGAGAAACTATACAAATGTGGGCCTTGTGGTGAGGGCTTCGTTCAGAACACAGAATTAATGCTTCATCAGAGAGACCACCTGAAGGAAAAAGCATGCAGGTGTGAGCACTGTGGGAAGGGCTTCACCAGGAACTCCAGTCTGCTTATGCATCAAGCAGTGTATGTGGATGAGAAACCTTACAAGTGTGACAAGTGTGGGAAAGGCTTCACCAGGAGCTCAAGTCTGCTAGTCCATCATGCGGTCCATACAGGTGAGAAACCTTACAAGTGTGACAGGTGTGGGAAGGGCTTCAGTCAGAGCTCGAAGCTACACATCCACCAGAGAGTCCACACTGGAGAGAAGCCATATGAATGTGAGGAGTGCGGCATGAGCTTCAGTCAGCGATCGAACCTGCACATCCATCAGCGTGTCCACACGGGGGAGAGGCCCTACAAATGTGGGGAATGTGGGAAAGGCTTCAGCCGGAGCTCAAACCTACATATCCACCGGTGCACCCACACGGGAGAGAAGCCCTACCAGTGCTGCGAATGTGGGAAAGGTTTCAGCCAGAGTTCAGACCTTCGAATCCACCTCAGAGTGCACACTGGAGAAAAGCCCTTCCACTGTGGCAAGTGTGGTAAGGGATTCAGCCAGAGCTCCAAACTCCTCATCCATCAGAGGGTACACACTGGAGAGAAGCCGTATGAGTGCAGCAAATGTGGGAAGGGCTTCAGCCAGAGCGCAAATCTCCACATCCACCAGCGGGTTCATAGAAAGGATATTCATTAAGTAACTGGAGCCACTCAGGAGTTCAGAATAATTCTATTAGAAGGATAAGTATTTTTCATGGCTGAGGCTGAGGGTACAGTCAGTGGTAGAATGTTTGTCTAGCATGTGTAAAGCCCTGGGTTTGAGCTCCAGGATGTCTGCCCCTTTTACAAAGTTTCTACCTTAATACTTTGTATGTGTAGGAGTGTGGGTGTGTTCACGTAAAGGGGGGGTACATGTATTGTGCAGATGTGTGCATGTCAGAAAACAATCTCAGGTGCTCAAATGTTTATCACCTTTTTATTTGAGTCTGGGGGTTGGTCACGAATGGTATGAGTGTCACCAAGTAAGGTAGGCCATTGAGCTCCATGGATCTACCCGTCTCTACTTCCCAGCTCACCATGACTAGGATTACCGGTCTGTGCCCCCACACCCAACTTTTTTATGTGGATTCTGTCTAATACTTGCAAGACAAAAGCTTTACTATCTTTACTGAGCTATCTCCCCAGGCCCCAGCTTCATATTCAGCTCTTACCTTTGTATTCTGAAAAAGGAAAGAGAAAGTAAGGGTTATTCAGATATAGTCTCTCAGAGAAAAACCAATCCTTCCTTTATCTTGAGCATATTTTATGTTATACAATGAATGGATTATTCTGCTTCCTCAGATGGGTAGCATGAAAATATCTGTATACTGCAATTCTGCTAGAGTTGTTAGAAGTATACTCCACAATTTTAACTATAAGAACTTCTATTTTCAAAGCATAGCATGCTTCCCTTTGTTCATATTCTCTGAGAAACTGGAATTCATGTTTCCTCTCAAATTTTGTACCTTGTTTTTCATATTCCTTTTAAGCCCTAAGTAGTCTCGTCTAAATTATGATTATACAGTGCGTCCGTTTGAGGCTGGGATGGGGAAGCTGGAGATATAATGAACATGCAGATCTGTTGTGTTTAATACAAAAGCATACATCAGTTTACAGTCACCTGTAGGAAGTACATGCCCATCGTCTTACTGTGCTAGAAAGTTCAGTCAGCCCCTTCTCCCTATTCGAGATGTAAATAGTTTTTACTAAATAAAGTTAGTTTGTTTGGGTTATTTCCATAGTAAAAACAAGGATAAATCCCCAAAGCAACATAGCCAAAGTGGTTGAGAGAATAAAGCTGGTACTGGGTACTATTAAGAACAAATGATCCAGAAGAAGTTCTGAGGCAAAACAGGAGAAAGCTGGTACATGTGGAACTTGTGGCAGACTTGATATATTAGCCTTTAATCCCAGCACTCAAGAGGCAGAGACAGTTGGATCACTGTGAGTTCAAGGCCAAAGGTCTACAAAGTGAGTTCCAGGACAGCCAGAGCTACAACAGAGAAACCCTGTCTCAAAAAACAAACAAACAAAAAAGACTTGATATATTAAAATTACTAGTAGAGAAAGTACTACTAAGGAATGTGCCTCTGTTAAATATGTCTGATTGCCAGGACAGTGCTAAAATGTTAGAAAATGTTTACTGATAGAACCACAGCAATAGGGAGAACAAGAGAAGGAAGGTCATTAGCAAATAAGATCTCAGCAAAAACTTACAGGCTAGGCAGGTGGGTGGGTGGGTATTGTATCAGTGAAGAAGCATGCATAGTTTTTGCCACTTACATAAGAGGATAAAGAAAAGAAAGATCTGTTTTGGTGTCAGTCAAAAATAATAAAATGAAGAATGGGAATGAAGCATGATGGGAAAGCCATGACACTGATGACCAAGGCTTGATCCATGTGTATATGTACTCTTCTCACCAACTGCTAGGTATAGCCAGCCAGAATTTAATCCCCAGTAAAAGATGAGACATTTCTTCTGGCTTTTGGAATCCCAACAGTAGAGCAGCTCTCTAGCTCTGATATACACAAAGCTTCAAAGTTAATAAATGAAATAAGCAAATTTTCAATTCTAGATATTTCAGTATTAAATGATTGAGTAGCACAAGTAAGGACGTCTGTGGGTGTAGATTACACTGCCCATTAGCTTGATACATTGACATCTCTAGGAGAGTCTACTGAGCAACAACATACTAAATATTCTTTTCAAGTGCATGTATCATAAACTATAAAGCTTTTTTTTTTTTTCTCAAGACAGGATTTCTCTGTGCAGCCCTGGCTGTCCTGGAACTAGCTTTGTAGACCAGGCTGGCCTAGAACTCACAGATCCACCTGCCTCTGCCTCCCCAGTGATGGGATTAAAAGTGTACTCCACCACCGCCCAGCAAAACATATCTTTTTTAAAAACTTTAAATGGAGGTCCAATAAGTGACTCCGTTAAACCTGAAACCTGAGTTTAATCCCAGAGGATCCAAGTTCAATTCCCAGTACCCACATGGCAGTTCACAACTATCTGTAACTCCGGTTCCAGGGCCAAAATATGAATGTACATAAAATACAGATTAACAAATCAAAAAATAAGATAAATAAAAATTAAAACCATATAAGATAACATTCTCTTTGAATTAATCTGAAGAACCTCCAGATATTTAGAAATTAAGCAGTGCACTCCTAAGTGAGCAATAGGCTAAAGAGAAAGAAACGAGAGAAATTTTGGACTGAATGACTGTATTGGAAATAAAGACTCCTGTTAAAACAGTTCTTAGAGGAAAGGTGTGGTGTTTAATTTGTATTTTACAGCAGGAGAAATCTCAAAATGATCTAAACTCGTAGAGAAACTAGAAAAAGCCAGGTGTGGTGAAGACTGAGGTAGAAGAATCATGAACTCAAGGCAAGCCTTGGCTACATAATCCATCTCAAAAGAAAAGGCACACCACACAAAGCAAAGAGAGATGAGAAAGGTAAGAGCTTATAATTAATGAAATAGCAAATAGATGAGCAGAGACAATACAGAGCTACTATGTGGCTCTTTGGAAAAATGATAAAGTTGATGATAGCAGGAATTCCTGCCGATTCTATATATTAAGGGGAATAAAGAACTTTTAGTATCAAATTCACAATTTATAATAAAAATTTCTGTTAAAAGCACAACTAAAAAAATCAGTGAAGGTTTATCTTGAATACTATTTCTTTTTTAAAATATATACATTTGTAGAGGAACATTTAATCCTTTAATCCAGCAGCATGGCTACTCTAGCAAGGGATCACCTTCAGAGGTCTGTGTGATCTAGCTGGAATGCAAAAAAAAGTTAGTCTGGCTAATCCTGTCCTCTGTTTGTGCTAATGCTAAGTGAAAGGGATTTCACTTAGACAACTTATTAGGATTAAAAATGCCTTTACTCCCAACTCTCAGGATATAAAACGAACAGTCAGTAGAGGTACAAGCAGAGCTCAGAGAGAGAAACAGAGTTAGTTCATTCAGTCAGTGTGAATGTAATCAGCTCACAGACAGTTCAGTTCAGAAGTAGAAGCCGAGAAGAGCAGAGCCAGTCCAGAATAAGCAGAGAGAAAGCAGAGAACTCAAAGTGAAAAGAGGTGGTTCGGAAGACAGCTACTCAGAGTGAGTTCAGTCAGTAGTAAGTCTCGGAAGTTGAAACCTTCTAGGTCTAGGCTTAAGATTAGATTGTACAGAGGATGAGGCCTTCTAGGTCCAGGCTTGCATCTTGAAGATTAGATTGTACGGAGGCTGAAGCCTCCTAGATCTAGGTTTAAGATTAAATTGTATAGGGGCTGAAATCCTTTAGGACTAGGAATGGAATTAACAAAGAATAAATTGACTTTTGCCATGAACCCATGAGAATAATGAATAAATCAACATTTACATCTATACTTACATATATTTATTGGTGCTGGGAGATGGCTTAGCACTTAAGAGCACTTGATGTTCTTTCAGAAGACCAAAATTCAGTTCCAGCACCCACATGGTGGTTCATGTAATGTAACAGGGCATGCAGTGCCCTCTTTTGATCTCCATGGACACCAAGAATGCATGTGGTATACATACATGCATGCAAATAAAACATACAAAATGAATAAATCTAATAAAAATCTTAACGGATTTATTTATTTTGCATGTATGTGGGCATTCAAATGCTACTGTGCACATATGGAAGCCAGAAGACACTGTTCTCTCCACCACATAGGTTCCTGAGAATGAACAGGTCATTGAGCTTGTCAGTAACATCGCTACTTGCTGAAGCACCTCTCCAGCCCTTAAATTGCTATCACAGTAGCCCTATTGAATTGGATTTGTTCAGGCTTGGATGCTACAAGTAAGTTCTACCAACCATTTAAGAAAGATACAACAATGGTTGGAGAGATGGCTCCATTAAAAGCACCCGCTGCTCCTCCAGAGGACCTGTGTTTGATTCCCAGCATCTACAACCATCTGTAACTCAAGGAATCTGACAACCTCATGCACAGGCATACATGCAGGTGAAACATTCATACACACATTTTTTAAATTTAAAAAAAGATTAAAAAAAATACAATTCTACAAAAACTCTCATGAGAAGAATCACTTCCTAATCCCTTTGTGAGAGTAGTATGACCCAGTTACCAAAACCAGAAAGGACATCATAAGGAAACTGAATGAATATCTCACAAACATAACGCACAAATCTACTGGTTAAAAATAGTGAGTTGGAGACAACAGTCTTACAGTCTGCTCCATACCTGCAATGCAAGCACTTGTTTGGGTTTGGGGAGGGAGTTGTTTGTTTGTTGGTTTTTTGAGACAGGATTTCTCTGTAGCCCTGGCTGTCCTGAACTCACTCTGTAGACCAGGTTGGCCTCAAACTCAGAGATCTGCCTACCTCTGCCTCTTGAGCACTGTTATTAAAGGCATGAGCCACCACTACCTGGCTTGCAAGAGCGTCTCAATAAAAATCCAAAGGAAAATAGCAATCTATAAAGCATAATAATGTATCATGGTAAAGTAAGTAAGGTCTGTCCTGGAAACTAGAGTCCAGTGTTTCATCCTGCCCAAAAGTCAACTCCAAGAAGACTACAGACCTTAACTGTGGATAAGTGTAAATCCCACTGGTTGAAAATAAGACCATCACCACAATTGAGCCACGTTTGAAGCAAGTCTTAATTAAATTAATTAAATACTGGCCAGGAAGATGGACTCTGACTAGGACTACTCTGAGGTCCCCCACTACAGGGCACATGGAATAGATGCTAAAAAGGCATAACCATAAGGCTACCTACTTCCCACCAGGTCCAGGCAGTGGCAAGCATCTATCCAGATAAACTTCTATCTGGGTTATCGCCTGCCTACAAGTGACTAAGCATATCCGGTGCATTTGGAGCACCTGTGGTGCAGTTAGATTAACCAAATGGAATCTTCACAATCCCCACCCAGCATTCCAGCAGGTTGTCTTTAGGCAAATGGGATTATAGGGTTATGTCTTTCTGTCTACCATGAACAGCCCTACCCAGCACGCCAGGAAATTATCTTCCTTGTCCTATAGATCTCTTATGTATAATAATTAAAATTTAAAACATTACTTTTGCTCTTACCTTAGGTCTGAACAAACCAAAACTACAAGGAACTTTCATTTCTAGATATTACTATTTAATTCAAAGGTTTTCTAATCATAACACCAGGAGACAAAGGCAGAAGGATTACCAGGTTCAAGAGCAGCTTGGTTTATATAGCAAGTTCCAGGTGCCAAGCAGGACTACATAGTGAGACTCTGTCAGAGAAAAAACACAGGGAGAGAAGAGAACGAGAGAAGGGGAAAGGACAGGAAAGGAGGGGAAAGAAAGGAGATTGGAAGGAGGGGAAATACCTAACATGTTTTGGGAGACAAGCTTGAAACTGTTGTGAAAATCTGACCCTAACCCTAAAAAAGGAAAATAAGTTAAACATGGAGGCACATGCCTATAATGTCAGCATATACAAGACTGAATCCGGAGGATTACACAAATTCCAGGCCAGTCAGAGCTTTACAGCAAGACCTTGTCTTGAAAAACAATAATAATAATAATAAAAACCCTCATACTAAATAAGTAATACTGAAATTTTCTACCAGCTATACTGACACACATCTGTAATTCCAGCACTAGGAAGCTGAATTTAGGAGGACTGTGAACTTGAAGCCAGCCTGTACTATATACCAAGACCTTGAGTCAAAACATAAAAATAAACCAAAATATAGGCATATAGAGATGGCTCAGGAGTTAAGAGCACTTAGTGCTCTTCCCGAGGACCCAGGCTCAGTTTTCAACACCCAAGTCAGAAAGTTTACAACCTCTGTAACTCCAACTTCAGTTATCCGAGGCTTCTGATCTCCTCAGACACTGCACTCATATACGTACCCACATGAGAGGATACACACACCTATACATAATTAAAAATAACAAAAACAAATCTTTAAAAGAAAAAAGGTTAAAAAAAAAAGGAAAGAGAATTCCATGTAACAATTTCATAATTTAAAAAAAATATAAAACTGAGTGTAATGGTGCATATTTGAAATTCCAACACTTGAAAGGCTGAGGTAAGAGGATTCCTGGGAGACTCAGGCCAGCCTGGGCTAATTAGTGTTAGGTCTTGGGCCCTCTGTGTCTAGAAATGAGCTCAAGGTGGATCCTCAAGAAGGATTCCTGTAGGTTAGATAAAAGCCAGCATTCCTCGGGAACTTACGAAATGATTTCCTGTCCCCAGAAGGAGTCCCCACCCCCAGCTATTTGTCCTCCTTATAATCTGCATGATTTGTCCACCATGCTCCCTTGCTATCTCCACAATTCTCTGCTGCTCTCCCAATTCCCTAGCCCTGGCCATGGACAGTCAGCTTCCTTTTCTCTCTGTTCTAGACTTTTCCAGATACCTCTGGATACTTTCCCTCTCTTACTTACAATAAAAACCATACCCCTAATGGAGTGGTCATGTTGGTAGTTTCTTTACTGCACTCCCTGGCATACACATAGCAACATCAAATCTCAAAAACGAAAATCTAGGGGCTGGTGAGATGGCTTAGAAGTTAAGAACACTAGTTGCTCTGGCAGAGAACCCAGATTCAGTTCCCAGTCCCCACATGGTGGCTCAACCATCCATAACTCCAGTTTCAGGGGATTAGCAAAGCATTTATACACATAAAATAAATCTTAAAAAACAAAAATCTAAGATAACATGCACATAAAATATTAGAACTAATTAATAATGTCACCAGATACAAGTTTAATATACAATAACTATCTGAATTTCTACATAGTGGTAATACTCCATATGCTATATGCCAAAACAAAACATCCTTATAGAAGATGATCAGCATTGCTGAGAAAATAAAAGAAGACTAGGTAAGTCAAGTTCGTGGTGGCCCATGCCTTTTATTGCAGCATTCCGGAGGCAGTGACAGGAGGATCTCTGTGAGTTCAAGGCCAGCATGATCTACACAGTGAGCTCCAGGACAAGGACTTTGTAAAGAGACCCTGTCATAAATGAATGAATGAATGAATAAACAAATAAATAAAATGACTAAATTGAGAAAAATGCCAGGTTCATGAATTATAAAATTTATATTAAATATGACCATTCTAAGTCAATCTATAGATTTAACGCAACACCAAATTCAGCTTGAGGGTAGAGATGATAGAAGATAATTATAAAGCTCACACCAAAATAAAAAGGATTAAAGGCCATCTTAAAGAATAAAGACAGAGAACTAATAATTAGAATATACACTTTTTTATATAGTTTCAGTTAAGAGTATGTGGCATGGGCACAAGGCTGGCTAGACAAACAGAATAGCTACCGATCCGCACGTATAGTTTCAGTACTAGTTTGGGGGGTGAGCACATGGCTAGCTAGACAGCAGTAACTGCTGCACACACACGGTCCCCTGATATCTTAGGAGCCCCTCCAGTTCTAGTGGGAAAGGAAGTCTTTCCATTTAAATGGCACAAGAACTAAACAATCACAAGTAATGTTTTTTAAATGTGCCTGAGAGCTGGTTCAACAGGTAAAATGCTTGTCACACAAAAGCAAAGGTGAGGACCAACTTCAGACCCCCAGCATGCACTGAAGAGGAGGCTCTAGGGTCAGAGAGAACAGTCATGTGGTAACACCTATTCTGACATTGTAAAAGAGATGCCCCAAGGTTATTAAGGTGCAAGAGCCGTGTGTGTGTGTGTGTGTGTGTGTGTGTGTGTGTGTGTGTGTGTGTCTTACACTCCATGGCACATGTAGGCTAAATTCTTCCCATTCAAAGCACTTGAAGACTCTGATTTATGACTTTGTTATTTCAAACACTTCATCAAACTGTTACTACATTAAACATGGAATTTGGGGAGACCTGAATCCGTTCTCCCGAGGCAGTCACTCTTACGCAGCTCAGAATTAACTCCCCCTTACACCCTTAGAAAGGAGTTACATCAACACTCTACAGTGGGATAGGGGCGCAGTGTGAAGGGGTGCGGGCTCTCCACGCAACTGGGTGTTCTCGCAGCTGGTACCCATCGACACTAGGATCGAGTTTACCGGGCTAGTAACTCGCCCGGGTCACTTCCGGGCGCCAGCTCTAGGAACTTCCGCCATCCCGTTCTGTTGGGCTGGCTGAGCAGGTCGCCTCGAGCCTGAGCGCCCTCCATTACGAAGTTTGAGCCAAAAGCCCCGAGACACCACAAACCCCAAACTATAACCGCCTCAAAGTAAAGGGGTCCACACGCAGAGGCAAGTGGCATGGCGGGCACCGTGCAGCCCCGACACAGCTACCTGCAACCCTTAAGGCAGCGCGCGCCCTACGCAAAAGCCCGCGCCTGTTCGTGACGCAGCCCGCCGGGCGCGCCCTCTCCTAGGCGCCAAGTTGCTCTCCCGCGCTCCGCTGGGGGAGGGGCGGGGAGAGCGAACCTGCATCGCGCGTGCGCAAGAACGTCTCTTGCGTCCTGTCTCTTCCCACCCCGCCGCGTGCGCAGTGGGGCGAGCTGTGTCCTGAAGACGGAGGTGGGGGAGGGTGGGTGGCGGCTCTGCGCGTGCGCTGAGGCTGCCGCTCGCCCCAACGCGGGGACGCGTGCTACCCCGGGTAGGAAAAGCCGAGCGACCGCCGGCTTCTCACAGGAGGCGTGCCACGCGGCGCTGGGAGTCGGCGGAAGCACCAGCGGTGACGGGAACATGCTGTGTCATGCTGGCCTCGCAGACCTGCCCGAGGCAACGTGTGGATGACTAAAAGTGACCGGAGTGCTCGCCTAGTCCCCGCCAGGCCTGGGTCCCATCCTCAGCACCTTAGAATAAAAGCATGGAGAAAATGACGCAGACTCATCTCCCTTAGGTGACTTTTGAAAACAGGATTTGAAAGGCGGAACTGAACAAACTTCGGAGGGCGCATGCGTGTCCGAGCTCTCCTTTTCCCTGTTTGGACGCGGGAGGGCACCCAGCAGTTCTGCCAGGGTTGTCGCTTTCTGCGTCTGCTCAAACCGCCAGGGTCGATCCGAAAATGTGATCTGAACGCGAGCGCAGTTTCCGTCCCGACAGCTGGGCTCCTGCTGGGTCTTTGTACGTAAAAATAAAAGAAATTAACCCTCAGAAAGCAAAGAGCAAAACAATAAAGACCATAACTAACTGTTTGCAGAAAACAGTTTTCTTGGTCAACTTATTTGTTCTGGGAGCACAGCCCAGTGGAAAGAATGCTTGCTTGAGTCCAATTCCATAACCACCAAAAGATACTAATAAAAATTAGGATCTTGAAAAATAACTGAATATTAAAATAGCACAAGTAGCAAATGATGAAAATCTCAAAGCACCCACCTATAAGGCATTTACATGAGGCTGAAGGATGGAATAAATTTTTCTACACTAGAGAAAGGAGGCAATGTATAGTAATAACAATTTGGCATTCATTAGTTTTGAAATTGTAATATAAGGTCAGCCTGGGCTATACAGCAAGGCCGTTTCAAAAAATAAAACAAAACCCAAAATAATTAAACTGAATATTTGAAATTTAGGGAGTAACATAACTTCTAAATGTTCACACTATTTGAATGTGCACACTTCCAGCTCCCATAGATGACAGGACTACAGTCGACTCTCAAGGAGTTCTGGTTACCACAGTTTAGTTAGGTAGCCCCAGTGCAACAACGTGATCCAGATTCCTCCTCGGTTTTCCGACTATATAAACTATGAGTAACCACAAAAGGATACACTTAGCTGCTAACTTCAGTCGGAAATTCTTGTGCTAATCACAGGTGGTCAATGACCAGGCACACCACTTCTTTTAAATTGTTGGTGGTCATTGTAAATGCATTCTCAAATTCACATGGAGCCAGAAACATACGGTTTTGTGGACTTCTTGCCTCCATGGTAAACTACTGTTATTATGGACAACTGCAGAACTCCTGACAACCACCAGCTCTGAACCTGTACACTGAAACTACAGCATAAACTTGTGTCTAAAAGATTAATCTAGTTCCTCTTTTAAATGCCAGCCATAAACTTAGAGTTGTGATTTACACCTGTGGTCCCACCACTCAAGAGGTGGAGAGCAAAAGATGGTATTTAATAGTGTGTTTATGCCATTTCTATTTTGCCTATGAGAGTTAAAAATTATAGATTTAGCCCTCAGGAGATGAATCAATTCATAAAAGGCTTGCTGTGCAAGCATGGGGTCCTGAGTTAGAATCCTCGTGTAAAAAGACAGCCATGGTGATGTATACCTGGAGCCTCCGTATTAGGATAGCAGAAGCAGGAGGATCCCTGGGGGCTGGACAGGTGAGTTTCAGGGTTCCTTTGGAAATTTAAGTAGCATGTGACTAACTCCATAGGAGTCACAAACATAAATATTTATGTTTATGCCCACAGAGTATTGCTGCTTTCAGCTTTGGTCAAAGAAATTTTTTGTTGTGGGTGGTGGTGACTGTAGAGACTCATAGCTGGTCAGTGTGTTGAGTGCTCAGCCCTAAACGGGTCCTCTAAATCAGCACCTTCCAAGGTTCCGGAACATCATGAGAGATGAAGTGGAAAGAACATAAAGATGATAAGCTGGAGTTTTGTAGAACACCGTTTTCCAGGGACGACATAGCTATTACACTCCTGAACTCTCAGTAGCTGGGATCCTGCCTCTGCCTCCCCAGTGCTGGGGTCAAAGGAGTTCCCCACTGTGCACTGCACAGAATTCACATAAAGATGAAGTGAATGCTGATATTTTCAGTTTTCCACTTCTGTGAAACCTGGGTTGAGAATCAGAGATCTGATTAACTTTACCATCTGAAAACATTTTTTTTTTTAAATGGGCAAAATATAAAGAAAAATTGTTCAGAAAATCTGGATACCAGTAATCCCATGGAGGCAGGAACAAAGATGAACCTAGCACATGTACAACTCGCTACCTGTTCACCATGCTTCTGGGAGCTGCAGCTTAGAAGACTCCCTTGAACAGAAGACATGGATTTTAGACTTTCTGGGGACACAAAGGCATTGGAGTTCACACACCAGATAGAAGGAAGCTGCTTTGAGAGGATTCCAATAGATCTGCAATGCACAAGCGTTCCTCAATTTGTTTTGGCAGTGGGTGTGGTGGTGCATGCCTGTAATCTCAGTTCTTGAGTGGTAGAAGCAGGAAGTTCAGGAGTTCAGGGACATCATCAGCTACAAAGTGAGTTTAAGGCCAACTGCTGACATGAGAGCATTATTTTTTTTAAAAAGAAATAGTAAAAAATTAAAACATTACAGGGTGTGGTGGCACATGCCTTTAATCACAGCACTGGGAAAGCAGAAGAAGGCGGATCTCTGTGAGTTTGAGGCCAGCCTGGTCTACATGGTGAGCTCCAAGCCAGCCAGGGTTACGCAATAAGACCCTAGCCTAAAAAACAAACATACAACCAAAAACAAAAAGCCATGTACTCTACTATTGAGCTACACCCCAACCAACACACGCTCAGATCACAGCAGAGAATTTACTGATCAGCATGTAAGTGTATAAAAATGAATGACATCTGGGAAAAGAACTATCTAACTGTGCCAAGTATTCAAACAAGGACTATGACAAAAATGCCGTAAATTATGGCACATCGGGAGAATAATTAGCCCAAGATGAAACAATGTTACAGACCTGTATAATAAATCCTATGACAGAGATGAAGACCAAAAGATTATGCTGCTTTCAAGGAACTCAGTTATATCCCCTAAGTAAAGATTTATAGGAATTAAAAAAAAAAATCCAGTATCCAATAAAAGTTTATCAAACCAAGGGATAGCCCGGGCAACAAGCAAAACTTCATCTCAAACAAAACAAAACTTACTAGGAGCTAGAGAGATGGCCTGGTGGTTAAGACCGAGACCCAAGCGCCCATATAATAAGCTGGGTGTCCCAAACATGCATATAACTCCAGCTCCCAGGAGAGCAAAGTCAGGAGCTTATTGGCTTAAAAAAAAAAATACTAAGCCTGGTATACGAGGTCTGGTAAAGACCCTGATGCAAAGAGCAGATGGAGAATCAGAGAGGAGAGACCCTCTTCTAGTCTCTATACAGACACATGGCATCCTCCCTCATTTATACTCACATAGAAAGACAGACAGATACACATGAACAGATGAGAGGAGGCTAAAGAAATGGCTCAGCAGTTAAGAACATTTGCCATTCTTGCAGAGACCAGAACTAAATCTGAGTTTGGTTCCCAGAATCCACACGACAGCTCACAAACATCTGTAACTACAGATCCGGGCATCTGATAACCTCTGACTACCTCTGCTGGTATCAAGCACAGACATGGTACATGAACATACTATGCAGGCAAAACATTCATACACATGAAATAAAATGTAAATAATCTAGAGAGTGTGTATGTGTGTTGAGCTGCACAAGTAAGAAGAACATGAAATGGTGTCTAGTGCATCTAGTCTTTTTTTTTTTTTTTCAAGACATCTCTGTGTAGCCCTGACTGATCTGGAACTTACTCTGAGACCAGGTTGGCCTAAAACTCAAAGATACACCTAACTCTACTTTCTCAGTGCTGGGATTAAAGGTGTGTGCCACTATACCCGCCTATTACATCTAGTATTAACTGAAAGTTTTGCCTTCAATTATTTGGGTTGGAGTGGGGGCAAACTCTCATTAGATAACCTAGTCTGTTCTCAAATTTGCAATCCTCCTGCCTCAGCCTTTTGAATGCTGAGATTACATGTATACTGCTCTGCTTCACCTGAGCAGAAATGGTAGGTAGGAAGGTGGTGGTGGGCTCTGTAAATGCTAGTTTACAGCAGCTTTCAGTTCCTCGATGTTTAGCAGCTACAAACAGGAAGAGCAAGCAGGTAGAAGCAGCAGCTGTGTTTTCTAATATTACCCTCGCTGTGCAAAACTTCCTTACTAGGACCCTTGATCTTTGGCAGACATCAGACCCTTGGCCCTGAAAAGACGTAAGCTCTCTGGAACTCTTGTTGGGACCAAGACTTGCAGGTTCTGTTCTCTCCTGGCCACTTAGTCTTTTATCAGCTCTCTGCTTTCTTGTCATCTGTTTCCTTTTTTCTTCCTGCCCTGGCCTCTCTTAAATTGTTTAGCTACTTCTTTAGTTGACAAGCATCCTGTGCCTGACTCTTTCCATAACTCAATGGTAACAACTCAGGGTATCTATCTCTGCCAGGACTTCATTCTGGAGTCAGGATGTTGAGTCTGTGTGCCCAATACCTCCTGGAACCAAATGGGCCTGGATATGTTCATCACCAGCACCGGGATCACCTCCCCACTGTGGGCACTGTTATGGGAGGGTCCCAGGCCACCTCAGCTTCTTCAACATTTCGGTGGAAGTTGCCTACTCTCTGAGCTTAGATGCCAGGGCCTGAGCTTAGAAAAGGGCACCAGTGACAGGCTGGACTACTTGAGAGCCCTAGCAGCAGAGAATAGACGCCAGAAGCCTGGGAGAAGCACCAGGCCTTAGTTTGACACAGTGGCTGCCCATGTTCCACTCTGGTAGCTGAGACACAAGGGTCACCAAGCTGAGCTTTGTAGTAGCCGCAAATAGGGGTGGGAAACCAAGCATGAATTGCTGGGACAGCCTCCAAGAAGCTGCCTGGATCTCTTCAGCTGTGAAGCAGGAACACTGGATCTCTCTGGCTATCAAATTGCCACCACTAACTCTCTTTAGCTGTCAAGCCCCCACAGCTCCACTGCCTCTGTGTCCTTGCATACTGTTGCTCTTCCTTGCCTATTTCTGAGTGTTATCAGTTCAGCCCACACTACTGAACACAGGCAGAGAAAAACCTCTCGGGAGCAGCCGTTATCAGACCCAGTGTTGCAACATCAGGGAGAGACAGGATAGTTTCTCCCAGCCAATCATTTTACACCACACTGCATGCATACTACAGAAAAGACCAGGAGGCCAAGGAAAATAATAGGCCCAAAATACTGCATGCAAACTTAGCAGGCTAGGCCTACTCATGCATGCCTATAATCCTGACACTCAGGAGACCTTTCAGGTCTACACAGAGAGTCTTTCAGGCAAGTCAGGGCTGCATTAGATAATCCCGTATCAAAAATAAAAAGTATTCATTAAAGCATATCCAAGGGATTTTATTTTTATGTTTACTTATATGTAAGTATGTGCAGAGGTTCTGGCCTAGAGCTAGAATTATGGACACCTGACATGCTGCTGGGAATTGAACTCAGATCCTCTGGAGGAGCAGTGCAAGTTCTTAACCACTGAGCCATCTCTCCTGGCCTCCAAAAGATATTAAAAATAAAAACAAACTTAGGAGTTGATGAAAAGAAGTTGCTCATATCAGAGTAAAGTGAGTAATAAGTTTGGGAATTTTTCCTATTTATTTTATTGTTTCCTCTTTTAAACTTTAAAAATAGAGCACATGTGGAGTGGAGTCAGAGGTTTATAGGCGTTTCCTTCTATTTATCATGATGGTTCTGAGGATCACACTCAGATGGTCAGGCTTGGCTACAAGTGCCTTTACCAGCTGAGCCATCATCCCACCAGCCCTAGGCTTTTTGTTTGTTAAGATTTTTTTTTTTTTTAATGTCTCTGTATGTACAAGTCCCATGAGGCCAGAAAGGGTCATCAGATCTCTTGGAGCTGGAGTTAGGTGGCTGTCAGCAGTCATGGGGGCTACTCAGATAACCACTGAGAGATCTCCCCAGCCCCAGGCTCTTGTTTTTGAAGAGTCTCACTATGTAGCTCAGGCTGGCCTCATACTCTTTATGTAGCCCAGGGTGGAACAGGAAACCCAGACCCTCCTGAGGGAGACCCTGGACTCTAGGGTGTAGAGCACTATAATTACTGGCACGCACCATTATGGCTGGCTCAGAGCACCTTGGAAAAGAAAGTCCAACGATTTTAAAGCAAGTCCTCAGGAGCAAGAAATGAAAAGACGGGGCTGAAGGGATGGCTCAGCTGCTAAGAGCAAGTGCTAGTCTTACAGTAGACCTGGTTGGATTCAGCACCCACATGGTGGCTCACAACCATCCATAACTCCAGTTCCAAGGGATCAGACACCCTCTTCTGACCCCCTCAGGCACCAGGCACCACATAGCACCTATACATACATGCAGACAAAAACCATTCACACAATAAATAAGTCTCTGGGGTGGTGGTAGGGGGATGATAAACTGGAGGGTGTTGGTTTTTTTGGGGGGGGTTGTTTGTTTTTGAGACAGGATTTTCCATGAACCCCTGGATGTTCTGGACTTCACTATTTACATCCGGCTGGCCTCCCACTCAGATCCTCGGGCCTCTGCCTCTACAGTGCAGGGCCTAAAGGCATGAGCCACTATACCTGGCCAAGATAACAAGTTTTAAAAAGCCTTATGCAGATTTTTGGTTCTGAGTATGTGAGAGAAAAAAGAATAACAAAACCTAGGCTGGGGATGGCTCACTAGGAACACCGCTTGCTATGCAAGCAAGAGGACCTGAGTTCCAATCCCAGGCACCCACTTAAAAGCTGAGCATGGTTGTAACCTCAGCTTTGGGGACAGTGCAAGCTTCAAGTTCAATGAGACCTGGTCTCAAGAGAGAAAGGCAGGGCTAGAGCACCCAACATCCCCCTGGGGCCACCCTCCCTGGCAGCTGTGCCAACACACACCAGGCTCACGAAGAAGCTACAAAGATCCTCATCCCTTTACTGCTCAATGCCCTGACAGGTACAGGTATCCTCGGGATGAGGGCAGCCCCTCGCCCTACAAGACCTCGCTTAGCAACAGCATCTCTGCTAGGCCGAGCTCCCTCAGGCTAGGTCCCTCAAGGCTCTCTCTCTCCTTTCCTTTCTCCAGGACAAACCCACCGTTGTCTCGCTGGGGCCAATTACCTCTCCCTCTGCCAGGCCTCGGAGGGACTACAAGCTCCAAGCCTGCGGTCCAGAACCCCGTGGACACAGCTCGCAGCCCACCGGTAGGCAGCCCTCACCTCGGGCCCCTGGTCTCCACGCTGCCACTCACACCCGGAACCTCGCCCGCCCTGCCCTCAGAGCACCTAGAGGAGGAACTTGGCGGTTGTAGCCGAGGCTGCCGAGGCTTGTTTACTGTCTCTGTGGAAACCCCCAGGAGCCCGCTGTGGCCGAGCCTGGTGCTCAACTCCCACGAACCGCGTGCCCTCCCCCAGCTCAGCCCGTGCCCCAAGCACCTGGAAACCAGCAGCAAGGATCTAGGTTTCGTGCCCGGATCAAAGTGGAAAGAAAGCAGGAAGCTGAGGCAGGAGGATCAGAAATTATAGGCTAGTGTGGGCTATCCTAACCTGCAAGGCTCTGTCTCTTAAGTAAATAAATTAAGGGGAGGCTCCGTGGTGGAGTATGCGCTTAGCATTTTTAAGGTTTTGCATTCAATCCCCAGCACACAAACAATACTACTTAGAAGTAAATAGATAAAATAGGATCTCAAGATTGCAAAGCCTGCCCTCTGTTGAACTTGATTTGTAGCTGAGGCTGGCTTTAAACTTGAAGTTGGTTAGGACTTTTATTCTTTATGAAAATATAGCTGGGTGTGGTGCACTCCTCTAATCCCAGCTCTCTAAAGATGGAAGTAAGAACAGGAGTTCAAAGTCACCATCGGGTACTTAATGAGTTTAAGGCCCAGGCTACTACAGGCTACATAAGACCTAAGACCCTGCCTCAAACAACAATAACAACAACAACAAAGCAAATAAATAAACTAGAAATAAAGGAAAGAGAAAAAGATAATATAATGTCTAGCTTGTCCCTCAGCTTGGCAGTAAATTTTGAAATCCAAGGACAGAACAATTTACCTCTTTGTCTTCTGAGCCATTAAGTTTTCTAATTATTTACTGAGTGGTGGAATTTATTTTCCTCTAAGGACTTTTTGTTTTTTGTTTTTTTTGGGGGGAGGGTCTCTCTGTAGCTGTGGCTGTTCCAGACTTGGGACTGGCCTTGAACTCACAGAGATCACCTGCCTCTGACTTCCAAGTGATAGGACTAAAAGCATGTGCCACCATGAGACATGTATATTTTAATGAGAATATACCGCTGTATTTACTTTTGTTGTTCTGAGGCCGAGTTTGATACGTTGTCCAGACTAACCTCAAATCCACGGGCTTGAGATCCTTCTGCATCAGCCTCCTGAGACCTGGGACAACAGTAAAAAGCTTTTTCTTTCTTTCTTTTTTTTTAAATAAAGGTAATGCTTTTGTTGCTCACCAGTAAGCAAAGATAGGCCCAAGTTTAATTTAGTTACTGCCACATCCAGACCACTTGCCCTAATCCCTGTTCGAATGAAGGAATTAAGTAGTGTAGAATTAATAAAAAATACATGGAAATGAGTTATCCCAATGGTAAAGAAATTGTCTAGCCTGATATCTCTGATTTTGAGGGTAGCCAGTTTATAGAGTTCTAGGACAGCCAGGGCTACATAGACACTGATTCAAAAAACAAAAAAAACCAAACAAACAAACAAAAAAAACCCACCCCATCCCCCCCAAAAAAAAGAAAGAAAATTCCCTAGCATTTGCATAGCCCTGGCCTTTTTTTAAAGTTGGTTAATTAGTATCCTATTTTGATCTCTGCTGCTGTGATAAAACACTGACCAAAACCAATTTAGGAGGGCTCATTTGGTTTAAAGGTTACAGTCTGTCATTGAGGAAATCAGAGGCAGGGATTGAATAGTATCCGTGGAAGAACACAATTTACTGGCTTGCTCAGCTTTTTTTACTCACACAACCCAGGAACATCTGCCTAGGAAGCCACCCACAGCGGACTGGGCCCCCCCACATCAATCAGTAGTCAAGAAAATGCCTCCTCTCAGAAATACTCTAGGCCAATTTGATGAAGACTATAGCTCAGTTGAGGTTCCCTCTCCCCAGGTGACTCTAGTTTGTGTGAAGTAGACAAAACTAACCAGCACAGTTGGTTTTGGAGACAAGATCTCACTGTGTGGCCCACCTAGCCTGGAGCTCACTGTGTAATCTAGGCTGGTGTGGTTTTAAAACAACACTCTTGACTCAGCCTCCTGAGCGCTGAGATCACCATACCCAGCTTTGGTATTACATTTCTTTTCTATTGTTGTTATTGTTTTGAATATTGTTGTGTTTTGCTTTGGTTTTCTTGTTCTTATTTTTATTGGCTTGTTTGTTTGCCTGGTTGTTTTGGTTTTTTTTTTTTCGAGACAGTGTTTCTCAGTTGTGACTCTGGCTGTCCTGGAACTCACTCTGTAGACCAGGTTAGCCTTGAACTCACAGAGATGCCCCTGCCTGTGCCTCTTTACTCCACACCTGTCTTATTTTCTGGGAGTTTTGTTTGCTTGCTTCTTTGTTTTTTCAGTGCAGGGGATAGAGCCCAGGGCCCTGCAGGTGCTTAGCAAGTGCTCAACTGTTGAGCTATATCCTCAACCTGAAAGTTAACTGCTTTTAAACATAAGTGATTAGGGGCGCAGAGAAAGCTCAGAAGTTAAGAGTACTGCTGTTCTTCCAGAGGATCCACATGTTGGATCACAGTGGTCTGTAACTCTGGTTCCAGAGGATCTAATGCACTCTTCTCAGTTCCAAGGCACTAGGCATGCACATGGTATACAAACATACATGTAGGCAAAATACTATACACATAAAAAGAAATATTTTAAAGGGAAAAAATGACTATATAGGAAAAAACGTATTCCCTTAGCCATTAGGGAAATGTAAACCAAACTGAGCAAGTCAGAATGTCTGTTGCTGTGGTGTCTAGTTTTATGTCATCTTGACACAAATGAGTCATCTGAAAAGACAGGAACCTCAATTGAGAAAATTGCCTCCATAAGATCCATCTGTAAGGCATTTTATTAATTAGTAATTGATGGGGTCTGGGGCAGCCCATTATGGGTGAGGCCACCTCTGGGTTGGTGGTCCTAGATTCTATAAGAAAACAGGATGAGCAAGCCATGAGGAGCAAGTCACTAAGCAGCACCCCTTCATGGCCTCTGCATCAGCTCCTACCTGCAGGTTCCTGCCCTGCTTGAGTTCCTGTCCTGACTTCTTTCAGTGATGAACAATGATGTGGAAATATAAGCCAAACAAACCCTTTTCTCCCCAAGCTGTTTTGGTCATAGTGTTTCATCACAGCAATAGTAACCCTAACTATGTTTTTCCAACACAAGGGCATCTTGGCAGCCGGGAGTCAGGGTATAAGTGTTACAGCTCTCAGGAGAAGAGTTTCCCCAGTAGAAGTGTTACAGATCTGGGAGGAAAGATATCTTGGAGCCAAAGAGTACCACATAGCCACACCGTACAACAAATCTCACACAAGAGATTTATTGGGAGGGTGACTGCCTCTGTTAGGGTGAGGAGCAGCAGGGATCAGGAGGCAGACCTTATATAGGGTTTTGGAGAAGGAGATTTCCAGGGTGAAATTTTCCAGGATGGGGTTTGGGGGAATTTCAAGATTTCAGCTTGGGCAAACTCAGAGATTGGTAGGTATCTGGTTCAGTGATTGGTGGGATTTTGAGCTCAGGGATTCATGAGTTTCTGGCTCAGTGACTGCTCAGTAATTTAGTGGATTTTTCTTTTTTGTGGGGGTGGGGTGGTAATGTCTCTTTCATATTTATTTATACATTTTTGGTTTATTTGAGACAGAGTTCCTCTGTGTAGAATTTACTGTCCTGGAATCCATTCTCCATTGATGAGTTTTTCAAAACCTGGAAGTGAGCTTGAACTCTTCAGTGAGCTCTGACTTTTATCCTACACTAAGACAGTTATCAAAACAAAACAAACAAACAAAAAACAAATACTAGCAGTGTTGATGGGAATATGAGTTGGTCCACCTACTATGGAAATCAGTGTGGAGGCTCCTCAAAAATGAAATGTATAACTACTCTTTGCCCCGGCTACATAATTCCTGAGTATAAATGCTGAAACCCATGTGGCTCGGGCCCTGGAACTCTGACTAGGGAGGTTGAGGGAATGAAGAAAGGACAGAAGGAAGACAAGGAGGCATATTCATAACTGCAAACCCTGCCAGACCTCAGCAGAGGGTACCACCATCCTGGCCAGCACTATACTTGATCAACAGTGGAACGCCGAGCATCTGAGCTCAAGTGTATTTATTCTTTTAGAACTCCTCAGGTATTTTACTGATAGCACATGCAGATCATTAGCAATTAAACAACCCCTATAGAAATCCAACACCTGCAAATAATACAAAACGTGAAGGCCTATGCATTCCTTTTTCCAACAGTGCACAAAATAATTTCAAACATAACAAAAAATAAACTTCTCCAACATTGTTCTTTGTCATGGCTATGCCCCATGTCTATGATACATTCACTCAGGACTTCAGTCACTGAGGGCTTCCTATGCTCCCTACATATAATAAACTTAAAGGAATCAAAGTCAGCATACAATACAGATTCCTGCATGTCCGTGTTTATTGTAGCTAAATTCAGTAGCAAATTATGGAATAATCTTAGGTGACCATCAATAGGGGAATAGATAAGGAAAATGTGGAACTTATGCCCACCAGAGTTTTAATTAGCTATAAAGAAAGACAAGGGGCTGGGGAGACAGTTCATTTGGTAAAGTGCCTGCCAAGCACACATGAGGACCTAAGTTTGAATCCCCAGCACCACACAAAAGCCAGGAATGGCCGAGCATAACCTCAGTACTGTGTGGAGCAGAGATAGGCAGATCCCATGGGTTTGACGGCTAACCTGTTCAATGAATCCATCCTAAAAAAACAGGATGTGAATCAAGAGAAGACACCCAACACTGACCTCTGACCTCCACACCCTGGGTGAGCACACCCTCACATACTCCCAACACGCACACAAATGGGAAAATAAAGAAGACAGGAGAAAAACTGAAAGTCTTTAACGTTTGTCATGTAAAGAGCATGCTTGTCAAGTGTGTGTTTTGACAGAAAAAAAAGCCGTGGTTACAAGAATTTAGCCATGGAAACAGGGCTTCTGCCAAGTGTGGTCAGGAGCAAGGAAAGCCAACTCTGTGATTCTTAACTCAGCCAATGTCCCAGTGGGAAGCGATGAATTTAGACCACATTTTGCTATTCATTGTTTTTATAATTTTTAACAGTACTGTGTAGCTATTTTCTCCAAATTGAAACTTTCCCTACTGGAAGGAGGAGGCTCTGAGACTCTAGAAGTTAACAAAATTTACTAGGCTCAAGAAACACAGGAGACAGAAAATCAGAAGATTCACAAGGCCTTCTCCCAAGGGTATATTGGCAGCAAACACTTGCTAGGGAAGAGAAGACTCTGGTGCTGCTGCCTGCATGTTGGGGAGGGACCGTCAGAGACACAACTTTTGTGAGTGGTCACCCACTGGGGTGAGGTTTTTGGCAACATGGCTGCCTTTGAGTCACCTAGGTTGTTGTAACTGATTCCAATACTCATTGGCTCATCATGCTAGGCTTTGTGTAATTACTTCTTTCTTTTTTGGTGTGTGAGTGTGTGTGTGTGAGTGTGTGTGTGTGTGTATGTTTGGAGATAGGGTTTCCTCTGTGTAGCCCTGGCTGTCCTCGTTCTGTAGATCAGGCTAGCTTTGAACTTCCAGAGATCTGCCTCTGCCTCCCGAGTGCTGGGATTAAAGGTTTGTGCAACCCCCCGCCCAGAGTATAATTCTTTCTTTGTCATCTGTGTTTTATCTGGAGTGAATAGATGTTCATGGTTCTCTCTAGGAGAAGTTACCCAACACAGCACCTAAACAGAGGCTTGGGAGAGTCAAAGGTGACTTAGAGCAGTTGCACGGTCCCTACAATGGGTAATAAGACACACACTGAGACTGATCGATCTGAGAACAGAGCATCTCCAGAGGCAATCTTTTTGTTTTGTTTTTGTTTTTATTTTTTTGAGACAGGGTTTCTCTGTTGTAACTCTGGCTGTCCTGGAACTCACTCTGTAGACCATGCTGACTTTGAACTCACAGAGATCCTCCTGCCTCTGCCTCTCAAGTGCTGGGATTTAAGGTGTGTGCCTCCATTGCCAGGCTACAGGGGCAATCTAGATATGGTTACCTCCACCTATAAGTTATGGATGGCAAGTATGTAGACCCTGCTCTGGGTGACAAAACAAAACTAGACATGATCTGAAGGTGGGAGTTCCTGGGAAGAGATCTGGATAGTTGTTTTCCTTCATGTAATAAGGAGAGGCATGCCTCCTTGATGAGTGAGGGCCTCCATATAAGTGCAGGGATACCCCCGAAACTGCTGACTGACTAGAGAATATATATGCAGTTCTTTTTTCTTTTTATTTTATGTGATTTACTTATTTATTTGTTGAGATAGGGTCCCTCTATGGAGCCCTGGCTGTCCTGGAATTCACTATACAGAAAAGACTGACTTCAAACTTACAGAGATCTTTCTGCCTCTGCCTCCTACATAAGTGGGAAGGGGAGGGGAGAGGAGATAAGAGAAAAGGAAGGGGAAACTAGCATACTTGGTCCCATTTTAATCTTCCTTTCAAGTCAAGCTAAGTCTTAGTTATGTGTGCCCTTCTTTTACAGATCAGTAGAAGACTAACAATGAACACACGAGTGGAAACTTTGCAAAATGATGCTTTTTGGTTTGTTTTGAGACAGGGTTTCTCTGTGTAGCTCTGGCTGTCCTGAAACTCACTCTGTAGACCAGTCTGGCTCAAACTCAGAAATCTGCCTGTCTCTGCCTCCTAGTGCTGGGATTAAAGGCGTGTGCCACACCCAGCAAATCTAAATTTCCATAGACAATGTATTTTTACTATTTCTATTGCTACGATAAAACACCACAAACAAAAGCAACTTGGGGAAGAAAGGGTTTAATTTGCTTACACATTCTGATTACAATCGACCATTGAGGCAAGTCAAGCAGGAATTCAGGCAGAAGCCATGGTGGAATGTTGCTGTTTAGCTTGCTCCCCTTGGTGAGCTCAGCTTGCTTTTTTATACAACTACCAGCCCAGTGGTGGCAACTCCCCCAGTGAGCTGTGCCTGCCCACATCAATCATTAATCAAGAATATGCCCCACAGGCCAATCTGGTGAGGACATTTTCTTAGTTGAGGTTCCCTCTTCCCAAATGACTCTAGCTTGTGTCAAGTTGGCAAAAAAATTAACCAGCACAGACAACTTTTAAATACTTAAACAGAAGGACACCAGATAGTTTATGTAAATATGCCTATTCACGATCTTATTGTCTGAAACCTCTTAACACTACGAGATACTGTGCCTCCTGCCACCCCCACTCCTCCGAGACTGAGGAAGGGACTTGTGTAACTATCTCAAAGGACCTCTGCCTTGTTTCCAGGGAGGGAACAGACAGAGACACTTTACTGATTAAAATCTACAAGAAAGCTTCATTTAGTTTGCAATAACATCTAGAACATTAGGCAGTTCACTCCCATGTGTCCGAATAATCATATCCTGGGAACAAGTGACTGATTTTAAGTTATATCTATTGCTCTTTATTCGAGGTGGCGCAGCTGCTGTGCTGGAGATGAGAAAGGCTTGTAAGGCCAAGGCTCTGCCACTGAGCAGCACCTATACCAGTGGGTGCTTGCTTTTTGTCTTTCTGTGATTTCATATCCCTTCCATCTTGTTTTCTTTGTCTGCTTTTCTTTTTTCCCCCTTGAGATGACCTTTCAGTGTTTTCTAGGCTGTACTCAAACTTGTATTCCTCCTGTCTCAGCTTCCTAAGTAGCTGGAGTGATTTTAGTTCCTTCACCCTCATTATTTTCTAAGAGAGCGCTTTCTCCATGGAACCACAGATATAGACACACCGGGGAGTCACATCTGTAAGCACAGCAAAAGTCAAAGGTCTGTGGTAACAGTTCCCCCAGTTTTTCAGAAGAGGGTAAGAACTTCTCTGAAGAATACATTGCTCTGCAGATTTTGCTGGTAGCCAGGAGCACCAGAACTGTTTGGTGAGGGTCACTGGAGACCCATAAGAGCCACAAGAGGCAAGTTATTCCTGCAGGGTACATTAATGGCCTGGAAATGAGTTTGTTGCAATGAGGCACCTGAGTTTAGAGAAAAAGTGAAGGAGAAAGAGATTCAATAAGATGTCAATTGTCCAGAGGTTCCAAACAGAGAAAGAGAGAGACAAAACCATTGTTAACGTGTTTAGCTACAGATTTGTAGAGCTTAAAAAATGATTTATTTTATTTTATGCATATGAGTATTTTGCCTGCATGTATGTTTGTGTACCATGTGTGCATACCTGGTGTTTTCAGAACCCAGAAAAGGCCCTTGGGTCTCCTGGGACTAGAATTACAGATGGTTGTGAGCCACTACATGGGTGCTGGGAACTGAACTTAGGTCCTCTGTGAAACAGCAAGTTCTCTTAACTCCTAATCAATCTCTCTACTCTCTAATCCCTACCCTCAGCTCCCATAACACAGACACACAACTTAGTCACAAGACTATAATACATCACTCTAGAAAAATATGCACTTGAATACTCTAAAAGTTAGCAGAGTTAAACTGAGTGTGGTGGTGCACACTTTTAATCCCAGCACTTGAAACGTAGAGACAGGTGGATCTCAGGCCAGCCTGGTCTACATAGTGAGTTCCAGGATACCCAGGACTACATACTACCTCTTTGTCTTAACTAACAAACAAACAAACAAATAAACAAATAAAGTCCAAAAGTGAGCAGAGTTGAAGCCAACCCAGGCATGGTGGTACATGTCTTTATCTTAGCACTTGGGAGGCAGAGGCAGGGAGATCTCTGAGTTTGAGGCCTGGTCTACAGAGTGAGTTCCAGGATAAACCAGGGCAACACAGAGAAACCCTGTCTCAAAACACAAAAGAAAGAAAAAAGAAAGAAAAAAAAAAGTAGCAGAGTATAGTGGTACCATGGTACCAGCTCTATAATGCTAGCATTTGAGAGGTAGAGGCGGGAGGCTCAGCATGTCATGGTCATCCTTGCCTACACAGTAAGTTGGAGGCCAGTCTGGGCTACATGAAACCTGTCTCAAGACAAACAAACAACACCTCACCCTCTCCAAAGGCTTCCATGATTTGAGAAAGGCACAGAATCAACCATGTCTATGTCTCAGCAGCATGGGCAGAAGAACTCTGAAGTTGGTGGTGCTGCACACCTGTAATTCCTATGCTTCTGCTGAGGAAGTGGAAGCAGGTGGCTTATGAGTTTGAGGCCAACTTGAGCTATATCCGCTAGACCCTGTAGAAGGGAGGAAGGGAAGTGGGTCCAGAATGAGGAGGTGCCACCTCAACTTCTCAGTGAGCCCCAGCTGCCGAAGGGTGAGGTACGCCAACTACAGTGCTGGTACTGACCTTTTGTTTATCTGTTAGCGTTCAAAGGGAAAAATACCCACAGGAAATGTATGTAATGGGCTGTTACAGTGATTCGTCCTTATACATCAGAGGGAATGGAGAGTCGAACGGAGCACTGTGTTCTAACTCTGGTGTGGGGTATAGAAGGCAGGCCTCCTACACTAAGTGACTCACTCCTGTGCCCTGTGTTTCCAAGGAGTGGGCGGAAAGGGGGGCACCAGTAGCCAGTTAGAGGGTGGCAGCTGCTTCAGGCCACAGACAATAAGGAACAATGTGCCCATCCTCCAAATCTTGCTCAATCTTTGCAACCCCATTTCCAACAGGGGATTCTGGGTGTTGCGGTTCAGCTAAGTGCCCTGCAGAAAGCAGCCTTAGTGACTCTGCAACATCCAGCGTGCCAGTGGGTCAGTGGGCAGTCAGCAAGTGGGAAGACTTAGTAGCTCCTGAGTGCTGGCATTCTTAATACTTTTCAGGAAAGTTCTTTGTCTACGAGAGGCACCAGTCCTATCCATTTTGTTTAGTTGTTTCTTTATCCTCTGTGTGTGTTTTGGGGGTGGCAGAGTTGTGTGCACATGTATGCGCCTGTGTGTGCCCATGTGTGTTGTAGAGGCCACTGATCAACGTCAGCCACGATCTCAGTCACTCACCAGCTTATTCTCTGGGATGGTCTCTCACTGAACTTGGAGCTCATGGATTCACCTAGACTGGCTGGCCAGCAAGCCCCAGGCTTCTTCCTGTCTCCAAAGCCCCTGATCTGGGATACAGATATTCACTGGGCCACTCCTTTTAAGTGGGTGCTGGGGATCCAAACTGAGCCACAAACACTTTAAATACTGAGCCCTCTCATAAGCTCTCTCTGGCTTGTGTTTTTTTGGTGTTAATGGTACTAAGGATTGAACACATTTTAATTGCTAGGCAAATCTTTTACCTTAAAAATTATTTTATTAGCTGGGTGGTGGTGGCACACACCTTTAATCCCAGCACTCTGGAGGCAGAGGCAGGTGGATCTCTGTGAGTTCAAGGCCAGCCTGGTCTACAGAGTGAGTTCCAGGACAGCCAGAGTTACAACAGAGAAACCCTGTCTCAAAATAAATAAATAAATAAATAAATAAATAAATAAATAAATAAATAAATAAATAAAAAAATTAAAAAAAGGAGGAAGAATGATTCCTGACAAAAGTAACCCAACCATGGTGGCTGAAGCTTGTGACCCAACATTTAGCATCTAAGCTCAGTGGCAGAGCATCTGCCTTTCATAGGAATAGTTCTTTCTTTCATCATCGCAACCATATCTACTGCTTAGCACATTGTCAGCTCTCACAAGGAGCCCTGGCATTTACCTCCTGGTCTGGCTCTGTCCTCTGGCCCTCTTTCCTAGAGGAGCGAGGGTAAAGAACAATTAGCCAGCTTTGGCTGCCTCCATCATCCTCTCCCACCCCTGCCAGGGACTGGTGCTCAGTCAATCAAGGACTCCAAGGTCAGGGTCCTTCCTACCTATCCAGCTGTGGTGGTAGTAAAATAGAAGCTGCAGCAGAGATGGGCGTGGCGGCAATCCCAGCGTTCGGACGAGGCAGGAGAGTAAGTGGTACAGAGGAAGACTCAGATCCGAAGGAACCAGAACCACCCACTAAAGCTGGGTGTGTTAACATACAATCCTATCTTTTGGGTGCCAGGATCAGGTCAAGGTCATCCTCTGCTACACAGTGAGTTCAAGGCCAGCTGGGGGCTGCTAAAGTCTCAAACAAAAGAAGTTGCGGTAGGGCTCAGTCAATAGTAAGAGCTTACGTATACTGCTCTTGCAGAGGACCCAAGTTTGATTCCCAACACTCATATCAAATGCTCACAACTAACTGCCTGTAACTCCAGATCCAAGGATCTAATGCCTCTGGCCTCCATGGGCACTGTCACATGCATATACCTGACAGACACACACACACACACACACACATACATGTACATAATTTTAAAATAATCTTTAAAAGAGAAGCTGCAGCAAAAAGGAATTAAATCTTTGATGTTTCAGAGTTTTTTTGAGACAGGATCTCAGTTAGTAGTATGACTGGCCTGGAACTTACTGTGTAGAACTCAGACAGAGATCCTGCTGCCTCTGTCCCTATGTGCTGGGATTAAAGGCATGCACCACCCTCCTGCCCTTTTATTTTTATTGAGATTGTTCTCAGGTAGGTCTCCCTCGACCTAGCAATCTTCCTGTCCCGTTCTTGAGAGGAGCTAGAACCATAGTCTGTACTGTACTACCAGGCCTGACTATACACCTTTTTCTTATACATTTCTTATACATACACAACTATGGCAAAATTTATAAATTAGGCACAATGAAGAGTGACAGTAAATAATGCAGAATTGTAACAATAACTGAGTATGGTGGTAATTTCCTACAATTCCAGTGCTTCAAAGTTGTGAATCACCTGACTTGGGTGCTGGGAATTAAACTCAGGTCCCCCTGAAGAACAGCAGGCACTCTTAACCACTGCACCTTGGGACAGGGTTTCTCTTTGTAACCCAGGCTGGCCTGGAACTCAGTTATGTAGATCAACTGGCCTTGAATTTGCAGCAGCCCTCCTTGTCTCAGCCTCCTGAATATTCCTGACTATACTGTAGTTACTAATAGGGAGTTAGAATATACAGCAAATATGCAGGACAATGGCATGATTTAGGACCTGAGTGGGAAAAGAGAAGGTTGATGTGAGATTTCAGTGTTACTCGGAACAAGGCACAATATTAAATTTGAGTTATCTCTAGAATTTTCCATTTCTGGGCCATGGCTTGTCACAGGTGACTGAAACTACAGACAGCAAAATCAGGGATTAAGGGAAGGAGACTAATGTACTTAGTTACTTGGGGTGAAAACAGCACCTTGTTGCAGGACTACTTGGATAATTCAAGAGGCACCAGGAAAACCATGTGTAATCCCAGCACTCAGAAGGCAGGACGATTTCTAGGCCAAGGGCAGCCTGGTACACAGTCAAGGGTACACAGTCAAGACACCATCTCAAAAGGAGGCAGCAGGAGCGAAGGGAGCTGTGGGCACACATTTTTATTGTTGTTGCAGAGGGACAATGGGGGTCAGGTGGGGAAGAGCTTGAGGATTGGCTGATTTGAGGAATTTCTAGAGACTTGGAGGCTGTCTCTAGTTGTCTGGCTCTCACGCGATTAGGGACAAGGAGCGTAATAGCCCATAGTATCGGAGCCCTGATAAAAGAGGTGGTGGGGCTGTGTGGAATTAATCAGTGGCAACAAGAGGAACTTAGTAGCATCTAGCCAGGGCATAAAAACTGGGTCAAGGCAGCATAAAAGCCACACACAAACTGAGGTATAGGAAGCAGTATTCTGAAGAAATTCATGAGAAAGGAGAACAATTTTGTCAGTTCTCTGATCCTAAATCTTTAAATTTGTTACTAGTACCTGTGATGTGTATGTTGGATGTGTGTGTGCGCGCTTGCGCGTGCGCCTGCACGTGCACATTGTGAGTGGGATTCCCGAGGGTGGTGGAGATGGAAGACAACTTTCAGGAGTTGGTTCTCTCCTTCCACTTTCTGAAGCAGGGTCTCTCAGTTTTGACATGGTGCATACTCCAGGCTTCTGAGCTTCCAGGTGATTTTGACTTCACTTCTCATCTTGATACAGGGTATCAAGACCAAATGTAAATCGCCACACCTGGCTTTTTAAAACATGTGGATTTGGAGGATGGAGGTCATGTCGTGTATGGCAAATGCTTTTACCCAGTTAACCATCTGAATAACTTGAACTTATCACCCGTCCCCCATTTTCTGTATTTTCTGTTCAAACTTTGCTTTTTATATGTGCTTTTAAATCAAAAACAAAAACAGGGTACCACCGTGTAGCTCTGGCTAGCTTGGAACCACAGAAATCCACCTATGTCAAATATTCAGTAATTTTTTTGAGACAATATTTCACTATGTAACTGTCCTGGAACTGGATATGTAGATTCAGACTCAAGGGGATCCTCCTGCCTCTGCCTCCCAAGTGCTGGGAAGAAAGGCATGGAACATTATTCCAGTTCTTAATTATTTTTGAGACTTGTAGCAGAGCTTTGTAGCCCTGCCCCGCCTGAGACTCAGATCAGACTGGCCTTGAATTTACAGAGATCTGCTGGTCTCTGCAGGAGTGCTGGGATGAAAGGTGTGCCCAACTTTTTTTCTAAAATTCTAGAAAATGCGGTGAAGAAATGTTAGAGAGGGAGAAAGAGAGAGAAGTTACAATCTGTCCTGTTCCCTACTACATTTTAAATTCAGACTCAGCTGGCATGGTGGCACACGCTTTTAATCCCAGAACTTGGAGGCAGAGGCAGGTGGATTTCTGTGAGTTGAAGCCAGCCTGGTCTATAGAGTTGATCAGGACAGCCTAGAGAGACCCTGATTCAAAATAAAGAAAAAAACAATGGAAAACAAAAGAGTTTTCAGACTTTCACTAAGGCATCCAACTTTATCATTTTCCCCCCTCTTATTTTCTCCTTTTTTGAGACAGGGCTTCTCATATAGGTAGTACAGACTGACCTGGAATTCTGTGGTTCAGGCCTGCCTTGAACTCACAATCCTACTCTTACCACAGCTTCCCCATGGCTGGATTTCTGGCATGAGCCACCACACATAACTTCTTTTTTCTTGCTGGGGATTGAATTCAAGGCCTTGTGATCCTTAGCCCTGAATCAGAAGGACTGCTATACGTTCAAGGCCAATTTGGACTACTGAGTTTAAGGTCCACCTGAGATGTGACTTTGTTCTCAAAGGGAAATGGGCACTCAACCACCAAGCCATCTCTCCATCATCCTGCCCAACCCCCAACAACTTGGGTTATCTTACTGCTCATCTGTCATCAGAATTCCTTACTCCAAGGAGAAATGTGACATTTGGATAGAACCTCTTATACTATTCCTGGTGTTGTTCAAATGTGTTTCTTTTGTTTCCTTCTCCAATGGGAGAGTGAGATAGAGAAGAAGCGGTTTGAGATAAAGCTAAAAGCTCTGTTTCACAATAGGATGGAGAATGTGGTGATTAAAAACTCAAGATTCTGAGGGACAGTGGTGGCACACACCTTTAATCCCAGCTTGAGGAGGCAGAGGCAGGTGGATCTCTGTGAGTTCAAGGCCAGCCTGGTCTACAGAGTGAGTTCCAGGACAGCCAGAGTTACAACAGAGAAACCCTGTCTCGAGAAACCAACCAACCAGATAACCAAAAACAACACAAGACTCCTGCCCCCATCCTAAAATAAGCCAAACATGGAAGCACAGATTCCTCCCCACAAAACACAGACCCATCTAGAAGTGATATGTGCTATGATCCCCATTACATAGGAGGCTGAGACAGGAGGATTGCCACAAGTTTGAGGCTAGGTTGGGCTACACCATAGTTCTAAGTTAGTCTGGGCTACAGAGTAAGAAACCTGTCTCAAGAAGTTGAAAGTGGTAGTGTGTGTGTGTGTGTGTGTGTGTGTGTGTGTGTGTGTGCTGAAGAGGTGGCTCAGTAGTTAAGAGTGCTTGTTGCTCTTCTAGAGAAGACCCAACTTAAGTACCCAGCACCCACATCTGGCAACAGACAACTGCCTGTAACTCCAGCTCCAGGGGAATCCCACACTTTTTTCCGACTTCCATGGGCACCTACATGCAGTGAACACTCACACTGACATGCACACACACACAGTAATAAAAAAATCTTAAATACAGAAACAGGTATGGTGAGATGGCTCATAGGTTAAAGGAGCTTGTTGCCAAGCCTGACCACCTAAGTTCAGTGTCTGGGACCCCCATGGTGAAAGGAGAATCGAATCCTGAAAGTTGTCCTCTGATATCCACACACACAATATGATGCAACAGACAGGCAAAATAATAAACACACTAGTACTGGTACTAAAACAGTAGGATTTCTTAAGAGTTAGAGGACAGCCTGGGCTACAGTCAGACAGGAGAGCTGGCACATGAAATCTCTTGACTGATAAAATTTGATAACCTAAGTCCCATCCCTGGAATTCACATAAAGGTAGAAAAAGAAAAAGAAAAAAAAAAAAAACTCTAGAAAAGTTGCCCTCTGGTCTCCACAAGGGTGGAAGGCACTGTGGCACCTCTCTCCACCAATAATAATAAACTTTAAAAATAACAAACAAATAAAACAACCCAAGGGGTGAGATGTCTCAGCAGACAATTACTGCACCAGCCTGGTAACTGGAGTTTGGTCCCAGATCCCATGTGGTGGAAGAAGAGAACAGACTATCCAGGATTGTCCTCTGACCTCCAAATCAGCACAGCGGTACATTGGTACTCTCACAAACTAGTAATTTTCAATGCCCACCCCCGTGAGCAAAAAGAACACCAGAGATGGGGAGCATAGGGCCACAGTTTGGTAAAATTCGTGCTAAGTACAAGATTCTGGGTCTAATGCTCAACATACACACAAGAAGACTTTTCTAACTTTTGTAGTATCTGTTTTCTACTCATTTGGCCTCAAATTATCTTTCTTCTTGGACATTTCTCCATTGAAGGTTAGTTTTCATTTTCTTTTTTGGAGTCAGTAGGGTGTGTTGTTTTATAAACTTTTCCTTCATCAACTGAGACTATTCTGGACAGCTCAGTAATTTCTCCAGCGTTTTATTTAGAGACAGTGCAGCCTCGGTCTCCTCCATGCAGAGATTACCAGCGCCATGTCCCCACGCTCGCCTAGGCAGCTCTGGAGGTTTTAAAAACAGTCTTCAGCTTAGTCTGCATCTTGACATCTCACGAAGAGTCTTCCCAAATTATTACACGTCAAGAAAATCTGTCTTGAGAAAGCGCTGACAGTATGAAACTTAAAACCCCGACGCTGGGGGCTTTGAGCAACTTCAGACAAATCTTTCAAGACTGCCCCTCTGAGACGCCCTTAGGCGGTCTTTCTTTTTACGTAAGACACGACTCCAGTTTCCCGCTCACACGCGGTATTGAATCCTTGGGGCTCACGTTTCAGGGTACGGAGACGCGTGTGCGACACTCAGCGTGATGCCAGAGCTCACAGGCCATGAGGCTCTCCATAGACGCCCCCCCCCCGCCCCCGCCACTTTCCTCCCTCCTCCACTTTGCCCCCCCGCATCTCCCCCGCTCCCGTCTACCCCTCCCCCTCCCCCTCGTGGCTCCCCGAAGGTGTGCGCCTGCGCTGTCGCTGTCCTTTCCTGGATTCAGAGGAGGGCCCACCGCCTCTGGCCACGCCCCTCGCCTGACTAGCCAATCGTGGGCTCCGCTCTGGTCTCGTCAGAATGGCGCCGTGGAGGTGGTGCCCGGATGTCCGCTGCCTGAGGCTCCGCCCCGCCACGGTCTTGCATCTTTCCGGCTCCGTCGGGGAAGGAGGACTGCGCCTCGTCTTCCTGAAGGTGGGGTTCGGGGAAGGCCAGCCCGCGGTCACGCCAGCTGTGGGAAGGGAAAGTGGGCTCCCCGGGCTACTGTTTCCGGGTGCTCGGGGCGTGGGCCGAGCGGGGATCGGACCGGGGATCAGGAGGGCTTCCGGAAGTGCCGAGGGCGCTCCACAGGCGGGAGTTGAGGAGCAGGCCGGCCGCGCGGCAGACTCGCCCCGCGGAGGCCCCACCGCGAGCGCGCTTCTGGGGGTTTCCATGGTGACAGTAAACAAGCCTCAACTGCCTCAGCTACAACTGCCAAGTCCCCGGGGTTCCACCCTCCTCTAGGTGCTCTGAGGGCCGGCGAGGTTCCGGATGTGAGTGGGAGCGTGGAGACAAGGAGCCCGAGGTGAGGGCCGCCAACCGGGTGGGCTGGCGACTGGGCCCATCGGGCGTTGGGCCGCGGGCGTGGGATTTGGGTTCAGAAAGGAAAGACTCGGGGTCGAAGCCGCACACTTGGGGCCGTGCGAAGACTGCCCACGGAGGTTGGGACCGCGTGGCTGAGGGTTGGGGTCGGGGGCGGGATCCGAAGCTGAGAGTTTGTGACAGGGGTCGGGCCGCGTGGTTGAAGTTTGCGGTCGGTGGGGCCGGATGCGAAGTCTGGAGTCGCTCGGGTAGGGACGGGGCCTCCGAGCCACACGCCCAGGGAGCTAGCGCTGCTTGCCCTGAGGGCCATAGCCGGAGGCATTGCTCGTACGCCGCCGGGCCTCCGTCAGGTATTTGGGGGGCAGGGCGGAGCGGCTCCCAGCCCGCGGCGAGCCACGCTCAGTAGTCAGTTCCCGGGCAGGCCCGGGCGGTAGTTGCAGTTTGGTGAAAGGAAAGCGGTGGCTCACGTGGCTGGAGGCGCCCAGAGTTTCACAAGACTGGGAGGGACGACTCCGCCCTCCTCCCACGCCCCGCCGGAGCCTACGGCCTGGCTTCCTCCTCGTGGCGGCCCTGCCGGAGTCTTGAGCAGATCTGCGTAGATCTCGGCCTCCGTAGGTGTCGTGTTTGCCGTGAGGTGGGGGGAATCTTTGCCTAGGGAGGTTAGTCGGCTGTTTGCTATAGTTCCGTGTACTTTGGGGAATGTTTTGCCAGTCTTCATGGTCCTGGTGAAACTTGAGGTGGGCCTGCTCGGCCTTCCCGTGCGCGCGCTTTCCCGAGCGTTCCCGAGAAGCCGGCCGCTGGCCCCAGCCGTCCTGCGCGTATCCGCGAGGCGGCTCCACGTGCCATGAGACACCCCCTCCACGGCGTCTTTGGCGGCATTTCCTGCCCCTGGCAGCCCGGGAACATAAGGATAGGCCTTCTTTATACCTGCCACAACTATTTAAGGGCTGTCGCTTGCGCCTGGGGCTGTTGCATGGTTGGGCGACCGCCCAGCGAGGGAGGCCGCCATGGCTGTGCGGGCTCGCAGACTTCCGAGCCTGGGCAGAGTTTAGTTTGGCTTTGACTACCGGAACCTCATAGACCAAAGAGGACTTCTTTGGTTTTTTTCATTACGTTTATTTATGTGTGTATATGGGTGGGCGGGAGTGTGGGAAGTAAGAGGACAACTTGGGAGACATTTTTCCAGCATGTGGGCCCCAGGGATCTGAGGGTCGTTAAGCCTGGCTTCACGACTCGGTATCACTGAGCTGTCTTCAGACCGCGCAATTTTAAAAAATCTTTTAATTGCTCTTGAAAATAGTTACTGTTTTAGTCAAATCTTCCCCGTTGTGGCTCCTGCCGAGTGGAGGTCGCAACAAATGGGTCAGTTCTTCACCTTATGTGTTCTGAGATTGAGCTCACAGGCGCCTTTACCGGCTGAAGAATATCGAAGTGCTTATGAAGCTCTAATAAAAATAGAAATACCCCCGATTTTTCGGGTAGACAAAAATGTGTCAGGAGGAGTGACGTTTTTAGTGTTAATTTCTAGATATTATTTTCACTTTAAAGAAGTAATTTGAAAGAAAGTTGAGAGATTTGTAGTTTATTCTTTGTATATATACCTAGACTTTTTTTTTGAGACGGTTTCTCAACCTCTGGCTGTCCTTGGAATTAACTTAGAACAGGCTAGCCTCAATCCAGAGATTTCCTGCCTTTGCTCTGGGACTATTCGGTAACTTAGATTTTTTTTTGTCTAGGAGGCTTGAACTTTGATCTTCCTGCCTTTTATCGCCCCAATACTGAGAATACAGGCAAGTGCCTCCTTTAGAACCGTTGTCTTTAATTTTTTTTGAAGCCAGGATCTTGTAGCCTAGGCTGGTATAGCCACTGAAGATGACCTTGATTCCTGATCTCCCGACTCCACCTCTAGATTGGATTACCACGGTTCTACCATTAATAGGTGCTGGACATGGTAGGCAAGCATATAATCACATCCCCAGCCCCGTGTCCTGTTTTTTTTTTTTTTTAAGTTTAGTAACTTTTAAGACTGTATGTATGTATGTCTCCATAGGCAAAGTTTAAGGTAAGGCTGGTTACATAGTGAGATAAAAGCCTGGGCACCCTGTCTCTAAAAGTAATAAACAAGAAAATACAAAAATGATTACTTTTTAATTTTTTTTTTTTTTGAGATAGGACTTCAGTATTTAGCCTTGATTGGCTTGGAACTCATTGTTAGGTCATATTTCTGATCAGTACTGCTGGATTGCTGGGATTTAAGGCATTCACCAGCAAGTACAGCTAATGGTGACTTACGCTGCTTTTCACTTAAAGGTGGTGTTAAAGCTTTAATAAGTAAAACCTTCCATTAAAATAGAAATGGCAGCTGGGCAGTGGTGGTGCATGCCTTTGGTCCCCACATCTTGGATTAATCCAGCAGATAGAAGTGGATATCTGAGTTAAAGGCCATCCTGGTCTATAGAGCTAGTTACAGGACAGCCAGGAATACAAAGGGGGAACATTGTATTGGAAAAAAAAAGCTTAAGAAAATCCTAGGTAAACAGAAATCTCTGCCTTTTAGCCAAAGCCATCGAGAATTTGGAGACAATAGATTTCCAGTGGCATTTAGCCACATTAATGGGACTAGGTCCAGGCAATGCATGAAATGATTTACTGTAGTGACTGTGAGGAGGGCATCTTGTTTCCCTATTTACAGATGAGAAAATTGAGTCTGGAAAAAATCACTTGCCAGGGACACAATTGGAACTGGGACTTAGGTTTGACAGTGCTTGCCTTTTTTTCCTTAGGCTTCCTGTCTCTCTGGTTTGTGTTAATTGAGGGCTCTTAGGGGGCTGACAGCACAGGAAGAATTGAGTTCAGTTTAAGACTGCCATATTCCAGGTTGGAGAGATGGCTCTGCAATTAGTACTGACTGCTCTTCCAGAGGACTGGGGTTCAGTTTCCTGCACCCACATGGTAGTTCACAAACTGTAACTCCATTTCCAGGGGATTTGACACACACCAATACATATAAAATAAAAAAAGTTAAAGAAAAATAAAATTAAATATTACCATGTTCGACATGGTGGGCAGGTGTTAGTAATGCCCAGAGGTCAAAGGACAGCAGCAGCTCTTGGTGCTTTTGGGTTCTGGGATAGAACTGAGGTTATCAGTCTCTATTCACTGTACCTTACTCCTTCCTGTCAATCTTCACTTTAAATCTTTTTGTTTTTGAGACAGACTCTGTGTTATAGCCCTGGCTGACCTGTAGCTGACTCTGTAGACCAAGCTGGCCTCAAAATTAGATCCCTCCAGCTCTGCTCCTTTTAAGTGCTAGGATTAAAGGTGTGCTAACAGGCTCAGCCTCCTTTTCAATTTTAAATTTAAATAAGGCAGTTTCAGTTATTGCCTTATAATAAGCCAGACTGACTTCAGACAGGACTGTCCTGCTTCAGTCTCCTCTTCATTGCTGTGAGTGCAGAACTACAAGTATGTATGGCCACCACTTGCAGTTTCAAATATTGTTCAGTTGACAAGTTATGAGTCAGGATCCAAACAAGGTTTAAACTCATAGGTAAAAAGTGTCTTAGCATAAGTTTTTATTTAAAAACTGGTACTAATCAAATGAAGTACATTGCAAGCCACAGGAATTTTTCCTATTTCCTTTTTTAATGTCAGCCCTTTGTTTTTCCTATAAATTGTTACCGGTACAAGTGTTTCTATTGGAGGGGCTGTGATACTAGCAGAGGCAACAACATAAATTGGTGTTCTCTTTGGTATGTAAAGCTGCTTGTGTGTGTTTTGGCAGGAGAGAGATAGATACAGAGAGATAGTCATATACAGGTCTGTATAGCCCAAGCTAGCCTTGGATTCCCAGGTAATCCTGCCTGTCAAGTACATGCTGGGATTACTTTTTTAAATGTTCAAGACAGGGTTACCCTGTTGTAACTTTGGCTGTCCTGGAACTTAATCTGCAGAGCAGGCCAACCTCTTAACTCAGATCTATCTGCCTGCCTTTGCCGTCTTGAGTGTTAAAGACATGTGCCATTACTACCCAGCTGGTCCTGGGATTACAATGTGAAATTGCCATTACATTCTTTGTGTACTGGTTTTGATAATTACTTCCAGAAAGCTTTATATATAGACTATGTCTAACTTTTTTTTGACATACTACCAGTTTAATATTGCATTTTCTGTTAGCATGCATTTATATATTAATGGGGATTCCATTTTGGTATTTTCATATGTATATATTAATGTATTTTTATCATTTACCTCATTTTCCTATTTGGCTGATCCTTGTCCCTTTCCCACTACTTCTTTGTACGTGTACTCATATATTTTGATAGTTAAATAGGTTATTAAAGTTGTTTACAGGGTCCTGAGGGACCAGCATAGCATTACTTACAAAACATTTAAGATATGGTCTTATTTCATACTTTGTCTCCATTGGTAAATGCACTGAGTTGTAGTAGTTAATTAAACACATGGTCTCACAATAGCCCTGGCTGGCCTGGAACTCCTGAATGCTGGGATTAGAGTTAAGTTTTGTAGAGATTGGTCTGCTTGGTCCAGGATGTTAATGTTACATTGTGTGTTGCTGGATTTGAATTCATACTTTTTATGACTTTTCAAGTCTGCCTTTCTAACAAATTACCTTGTGAAACTAAATAATCTTACTCTGAAAATGGAAAATCAGTTTCAGTTAATTAAAGATCCAAACATAAAGACACAAAGCACTAGATTTGAATTGTCCTACTTCTATCTATGATCTTAACACTTAGTACGTGTGGGTTGGAAGGGTACAGAGCCAACCTGGGCTACAAGAGATGCTCTTGAGCCAGTCTTTAAGAAAGACCTAGGTATGGTGGTCAACACTTTAAATGCCTGTACTCTGGAGGCAGAGACTGATGCATCTCTTGAGTTTTAAGTTAGGGGAGATTAGAGGAAAGAGTGCTAAATACTGGTGGCTTAACAGAAGTCTTTAAGATGAAGGTGTAACCAGGGTTGGTAACTCCTAGACCAGACAAATGAAAATTGAGATCTCAGAAGAAAAACAAAAACAAGAACAAAACACAAATGGTGGCAAGAGGATAGGAAATGGAAGGATATTTTCTGGACTTAAGTAAATTAGAGTCTGTGGTGTTATAAGGATGCTAAAAAGTTGTAATCCCAGCATTTTTGAGGCAGAGGGAAGAGGATAGCTGCAAGTTAAGTTCTAGGTCAGCTAGGCTACACAGTAAAACCTTGTTTTATTTCCAGGCACTTTAATCCCAGCACCAGGGAGGCAGAGAGTTCAAGGTCATGCTGGCCTACTGGAGTAGGTCCAGGGCAGCCTTGGCTACACAAACCCTGTCTCAAAAACAAACAAAAGAAACTTAGTTTTTAAGTATATTTCCAGAAACTTCATACAATTTTAAGTTTTTCTTCCATTGTCTAGGAATACCACTGTCCTTGGTGTTAATGCACTACTACTTTATAAGTTTAGTTTCAGTTGATTGATAAGATGGGATCCCCTCTTCTGACCTCCACATGGTGCATATACATACCTCCAGGTAAAATACTCAGACTAAAATCTTTCAGAGGGGGGCTGGAGAGATGGCTCAAAGGTTAAAAGCACCTGCTGTCCTTACATAGGATGCTGGTCAATTCCCATCTGTAGGAAGGATGTGGTATAATACATGGCAGACAGACAATACTCTGAAACATGAAGTTAAAATATTAAAAACTGAATGATGCTTAAATAACAGGAGGTTTTGATTCCATAATGGAGCTTGTGTTTTGTTTGGAGCATTTGTACCCTGAAATTGCCTGCATTTGAAGTGTGGAAGTTTGTCCCTGGGTGCTAGAGCCACTCTTAGGCAGTGCTAAGCCACACTGTCATGTTGCTTAGCTCCATTCTCTTCTGACTACATCTGTTTTCCATTTCCCCTCCAGAGCAGTGTATTATTATGGTTTATGAAATTTACAGTAGCATTTCTGTGGTCTCCTGAGGAACTTCATCCTTTTTCTAAGAGGTGTGGAGGCTTCATCAGAGACCAGGGGCCCAAGCTACAGGCACCCTAAACCTGTTTAGGTTAGCCTGTGACTGACCACATTGGAAAGGTATAGGGAAGTTAACAGGGCTAGCCATCTGGGAGTCTACTTTTTTTTTCAGTTGTAATTTAAGTATCAGAAAATAAAGCTAACACCAGGTGGTGTTGCATGCTTGTAATCCCAGCACTTGAGGCACAGCCAAGAGGACTGTCACAACTTTTAGGCAAGCCTAGACTACCTAAGGGAAGAGGGTCTCAAAACAGAGTAGCTCTTCTACTTGGAAAGTTTGGGGCTAAACCTGGGGTACATAGTATCCTTTTATTTTTTAAAGATGAAAAGATTTTGAGACAATGAGATCCAATTATTTTCAGAACCAAAAGACATCCATAAGGTTGTGCTTACACTGTGGACTTCCGAGACCATCCAGAGCTCCTGGCTATGAGCAATAGAAGCTGTATCTTAAATTCTTTATGCATTTAATAAATACTGAAAACGATTAACAGGTAACCACGAAGTAAACATTTTGTAAAAAAAAATACTAAAGTATATGTTGGCCAAGGGCAGAAGTCTGTTAAAATACATAAAAAGCTGAAAAGTTGCCCAGGGAGAAGAAATAACAAATGGAAGAAAATGAGAATGTGGGCTTCTCAGATATATTTTTAAGCCGCAGCTATTTGGGAACAATTCCTGTTGTACACGGGATTCTGACACTTCTATCCGTGTCCTTTTGGCTAAATGTCATATTTTTTAACATGTAGCCCCAACTAGGCTTGAACACAGATCTGCCTGCCTTCTTATGACTGGAATTAAATATCTTTGCCACCATACCCTTCTAATACTGTCACCAAAGCTGATTTTGCAACCACTTAATTGATTTTAGTTGATTTTCTGTTCAACACTTGCTACCCCAGGAAGGCAGAACTGTGCCTATCTTTCCCATTGTGTAAACTCTTGTCATCATTACCTCCATTTATTTTTGTTTTTGAGACAGGGTCTCACTGCTACATAGTCCTGGCTGACCAGGAACTTGATATGTAAACCAAGCTGGTCTCCAACTGTTGGGATAAAATGTGCAACCACACCTGATCTTTCATGTAGCCCAGGCTGACCTCCACTCAGAATTGTGGAGGATGAACTGGATCTCCTGATTCCAGTGCTTTTACTTTGCATGTGCTAGAATTACTGATCTGAGCCACTTCCTGGGTAGTGCCTGCGTTTTGTAAGTATATAATATTTCATGGTTTAGTGAATTTTATGTATTATATGTCACTTATCCTCTCATTCTCTAATTCTCATAACAATCTTTTACTTACCATCTTTTCTCCAGTGTGCTTTTGTTCATTGCATTATGACAGTCACTTGTAGCTCAGACTGGTTTTGAACCTAACAGTGTATGTAGTCTAGGCTAAGTTATTTCCTGCATCAGTCTTGTTCAAGTTGGGATTATAGATCTATACCACTAGGCAGGTGGAGTAGAAGAATCAGAAGTGTTAAAGCCAGTTTGGGCTACAGACCACGTCTCAAAACCTCCACCAAAAGAGAAGCAAAAATCAAATTGTAACACATTCATGTAAATATAAATGAATCCTCATTGGCTTTAGAATACAATATGCCATGCTGGATGGAAATCATAGTCTTAAGTAGCCCGGCTCTCCTAAAACTTCCTATGTAGCTGAGGCTGACTTGAACTCACTGTACCATTTAAGTCTCAACAGTGATATTACACTGTGTCACCATGCTTCCTTAAACCTAATTTCTGTCAGGGTACAACCTCTTCTTGCAATATTTCCTTTCAGGACAGAAACTACCATGATTGAGCAGTAGCAATCCTTGGCCTAAGTCACAAACCAGTTAATTGAAGAAGGTATTACATTCAACTACTTAAGTGCCACATACATTTAGGTAAAGTAAGTGATAAAATGCACCTAGGTTTTTTTCAAAGTAGTTGAGATCTGGGTGGTAACTATTGATGGACACAAACCAAATTTCCCATTCCAGACATGGGGACCTTAGAGCCTCATACATGCAGACATGCCTGAGCTATCATACCTGCCGTAAAAACCAAAGTTTTCTAGTTTTTTCATTTAGTACTCTTTTAGTTCTATGGTATGAGTTAGTTACTGTCTTTCTACTTTGACTGGATTTAGAATCCTAAGATTAAGTATTTTTTCATTCTTTTATTTTTCTTTTTTATGTATTTCTTGAATAATATATCCAGAACCCCTCCCCCACGCCCCCTCATCTCCGTCTCCCCCAGATATACCTCCTGCTTCCCCACTCCATTTTTTTACCCAGAGTATGATCTTGAACTACTTATTGAGAACCAGGGTTTCAATATGTAATTTGGGCTGGCCTGGAGTTTGCTATGTAGACTAGGCTTGCCACTGCCTCTGAGTGCTAGGATTGAAGGCATTGGCCACCTCCATCTCTGTTTTTCCCCTCTTTGTGTGTGGAGCTCAGGATAACTTGCAGAAATCAAATGTCTCTACTGTGTTTCAGGAATACAACTAAAGGTGGTCAGGCTTGGCAGCAGTTATCTTTACCTGTGGAGTCATTTGCAGCCTTGAGTTTCTGATCTGCCTTCACCTTCTGCTTTGGCGTATATAGGCACACCTCAAGTCACCATGCAGGGTCTTATTTGGTGGTGGGGACAAAACCTAGAGTTTGAGGCTTATCAACCTTCCTCTACCACTTGAACTAACATACATACTCGAGTTAAACTTGAGGATTTGGGGTGGTAGCATTTCAAACAAATACAAAGGAAAAAGAATAGAACAGCCGTTTGCCTTTTATTCAGGTCTAACAAAATTTTTTCCTACATTGTAGATGATTTCCAGACAAACCCCAGTGTCTTACCATCTCATCCACAAATATTTTAGGATGTGTCTTTTAAAACGAACTCTATTCTTGTGTGTCGGCTTGTGAAATGTTTGGAGCTGTCTAACCTATGGGAGCCAAATCCCATCCAGCTTTCTGGAAGAACAGGGAGGTCCATTTAGGATTTTTTTTGGTGGTGGTAGGTGTCTTTGAGACAGTGTCTCCTAGCTCATTTTGAGTTTCATAAATTTTTTTCCTTCAGCCTCCCAAATGTTGGAGTAACAGGTATGTTCAGTGTCATCATCTATGGCTACAACTCCTTTATTTTGGAGCACCCGTAGATAAATGCAAACAGAAATTTGTGGTCAGTGTTCATTTGTACCAAGAACCAAAACTGGAGGTGGGAGAAATAAGCTTGAGTTGGTCTGATGCTTGCCTAGCATGCAAAGTCCTAGGGTTGATGCACAACATCTCCTAACAGTACAAACTGTAATCCCAGCATTCAAGAGTCTGGGTGGGAAGATTTCGCAGAAGCCCAGCAAAATCAGAATCAGAAGTGCAGAAGCTGCAGGTCAATCTCAAAAAAAAAAAACAACACCAAATATGCCCATACTTTGCATCTTGTTTTTTTTTTTTTTTTTAAGGTCTTGGTGGTTAAGTCCTACCTTGTCTTTATTGGAGCTGGCTCATTTCTCATTGTATCTTGTCTCTGTTAGTCCTAAACAGTATTATTTCTGTGAAGCTTTTCTCTGAGAAGTTAATTGAATTACCAAAAAAAAAAAAGTCAAAAAAAAGCACAAGAATTTGCAGATGCTACCAGCTTCATTCAAAATGGCCTATCTTGTTTTATGTTTCTCTTTTGGAGCAGATTCTCCAGTCTTCTCAAGAAAAAAGTCTTATAATTAAGTTTTTAAAAAATTTATTAATATATATTTTATGTGCATTGATGTGAGGGTGTCATCCCCTCCGGACTGGAGTTACAGACGGTTGTGAGCAGCCATATGGGTGCAGGGAATTGAACCCGGGTCCATCTGGAAGAGCAGCAGCCAGTGCTCTTAACCACTGAGCCACGTCTTCATTAGCACAGTAACATTTAAAAGTGTATTTAATTGTGTTTGGTCTCTACAAGGGTGCTTACTTGAATCCTTTCACAATGTGGATCCAGGAGATTGAATTCAGGTGTCAGGCTGGGTGGCTAATGCCTTTTCCCATCTTACTGGGCCCTCAAATTTCCAGTCAGGGTTCAATGTAATTGTTTTGAATTAAAATATATTTTGTGATTGTGTACAGATTTTAGGGATTGATGTAAGGTATACATTATATTATTATACATTATAAGTTGTGTGCTTAGATTCAGGAGCCAAGCACTCCTTCCTTGTGGGTCCTGGGGAATCAAGCTCAGATTGTCAGCCTAGATGGCAAGGGTCTTTGCACACTGAGCCATTTTCCAAACCCTGGAAGTTGTTACATTGGAGACAGGGTCTTATTGCTTCCTCCTGGTTCTAGGGGAACTCACTAGGTAGCCCAGGCTGACCTTGAAACCAGATAAGCTTGCTTCCGCCTCTCGATTTCTGAGATTAAAGGTTTGCCCCACTATACCCAGCAGGAATTATTTTTTTGAGACAGGCTGGAATAACTTTGTACACTAAACTGACAGTGACTTCAGATCCCCCATCTCAGCCTCCCGAGTGCTGGGATTAAAGGCGTGCACCACCATGCCTGGCAGGAGTTGGTTCTTAAAGTTGATTCACCATGGAAAATACCCATGAGTCCGTGGTCAATGAAGGAAAAAGTATTGCATGTCGGCAGGTTTTCACCCAGTCTAAGTCTTAGACGCTTCAGTGAGCCCTCACTTTCTTCCGTGAAGCTGGTAGGCTTGGACTTTGCCCTGTGGCTTCTTCTCTACTTTACCTAGAACTCTGCTAGAAGTCTTCCCCTTCCTTTCCCTCCTTCCCCCACTTCCGGCGCTGGCCAATCGCAGTGTTCGCGGGCCACACCTGCAGGCACTCTTTTCCCATTGGTGACACATTGGCGGGCCCGACAGGGCATTTCCTCTTCTGCACCCCGTGACCCGAGTCCTACTGCTGCCGTAGATCACGCGGTTTCTGCTTCCCGGACTCCGGACCCGAACGCCCGGCCCCGGCGTGGTGAGCCCTGCTCGGGGCCCGAGACTCTAGGTTCCTGGCCGCGAACTCTGCCAGCACCTGGAAGTTTCCCGCCTTGAGCCTTTCCAACTCTCGGCTACTGGAGTTCCTACTCCAGCTGTCTTCCCCGCCCTCCGACCCTTCCCCTCCCCCACTCCTGGAGGCTCCGCAGCCACCCATCCCCCCATGCGCCCCGCCCCCGCCCGGAAGCTGCCTCCCGAGCCCGCGCAGGCCCCGGGGCGGACCTTCCTGCCCGGCAGGCGCTCTCGGCGCGGCGCTGTCGACTACCGGGTGGAGGCCGCGGCGTCACCTTGCCCTCGGCCCCGCTTCCCGCCAAAACGCGCGTCTCCAGGGGCTCCGCTCTCGCGGAAAACGCTTGCCCCTGGTCATTCGAACTTCTGTTTCAGGTTGAGAACAAAAAGAAGATGCACCTGGACTTTCCCCGGAGCCCTCTGCGTTTTTAGAGCGTCGGGTGGAGTTGGGGTTCGTAAGCCGCTTTGCTTATTGAAAATAGAAGTCACTTCTGCCTTCCTCCGTGGTAAGTTTTAGAAAAGAAAAGGCAGCAGTGTGATACTTGAAGCCGCGGCTCTCGTAGTCTTGCTTACGAGTAGAACTTTTCTTAGTGAGAACCTGCCTGGACGGGCTCCCAGCGTTCCGGAGGTTAAAACTCACAAAATGGAGGGAGGGCGAGGGCGGGCTCTCAGTGAAAACTCCAGCGACTTCCTGGAACACAAAGATGCGTAAAGGAGGAGGGTGCAGCTAGGCTCCCACCAAGCGGCCCCGAACAAAAGAACTAGGTGGGTGGTGCTTGAGCCGCCCTGTTTGTTCGGCCGATAAATTTAACTAGTCCGGGATTCAAAGGGCACACCTCGTTTATCTTCCCTGGATCTACCTGAAGGGAGCGAAATCCAGTCTAACCAGTATCACCAAGTAGTAGGTAGCTTGCTAGAAGATCAGTCTCAGCTTAGGTTTTAATTTAAGAGTGCATTTTCACTAGTTCTCAAGTTCTGGAAGTATATTTAACAGCGAATTTAGCCTTGGTTGGCTTCTAAAGAGCCAGCCACCTGAAATGATGCAAATGTCCCAGTAGCTTGGTAAATCCGAATCTCTGATACACCGATGGCACTTTTAAACACGCGAAGCAGTTTCTGCTAGCTTGAGACCCAGCTTTCCATCTGCTCTTTTCTTTTCATTGGGCATGTCTCCACAGTTCACATGTTCACAGGTCTTGTGCCAGTGGGTTAATGTAGGTCTAGCTGCCAGCTGCTTGCCCTGTAGTTTCTCCAGGGAGGACTCAGGTATTGTTTAGCCCACTAGAAGTAGACTATTCAAGGATGGAAGAAGGGGATTCAGTCAATTAAGATTTCACAGGCAGGAATATGGATGAAGCTTCTTGAAAACCTGGTTCCAGGTTATTTGAAGCTATTCGTTATTAAATAGGTTCTAACTACTGCACGCCCCCTCCCCATACTATATTACATAATAATCACGGGAAATATGAGACACGGCAAGTATAATTACCTCTATTTTAAGACAACAGGGAAGATGAAGTTAACACAATTCCAAAATGAAGAATGCAGCCTAATTATCACAAATATTTTAGTTCATGGGATTCAGCTCATGCCCTCATCCTTTAGGCAAAACCGTGTCAAGTGGGTATGGGTTATGTTAGTGAAAAGTGAATTCCTACGTTCTCTATCCTGATAAAAAGAAAAAATGTCAAGGTTTATGTAAAGTTAAAACACAAGGTACCCAGGAGGGTTTTGGGTGTCTACACTGTCTGCAGTGGAAATTCTTATTGTCAGTCCATTCCCACTGCCTTATCTGGGTGCCTATGCCAGTGAAAAAGGGTTGCTGGCTGTCAAATCTGCCAGAAAGTGCCACCGTAGCTCTCTGCCCTCACTATACCTGCATTTAAATTTCTCCCAACTACGTCTAAGCTCTCTGGAAAATCTATAATTACTTAAAATTACTAAGCAAACGGGTTGTTTGCTGATGTCCTTTATTTACCTATGAAAAGGTAAAATGCAAATACCACGAAAACCTAAATATGTTAGGCCTGGGGCTATAAATGTCTTCCTGGGCTTGTGGATCTTAGCTTGATCTGAGCCCAGCTCTAGGAGATTACCCTCTATTATAATAATGCATGGATTCTGAGGCCACGAGACCAACTTGGGGTTTTGTGTTTTGTTTTTAAGGAAAGCTTGTTACCTTCCATAAGTGTTTCCTACAGAAGGCATCTGTGGTGGTTCTTTAAGGTAAGCTATTAAGATAGTCATTGTAAGTCATAATTGATTGGTTAAGTGAAGTTTAGTTTTTGTTGGAGGCTGAAACTTTGTCAGTTTTAAATGTCTAGCTTTATTGAAAAGTCTCAGTATTTAGTGGAGATGATGAAGATCGTTTTCTGAGTAAAAGTAAGCAGTAGGGCAGGCATGTGTTACAGGAAAGAATGCTTTCTTGCTGTGAAACTCTTTTAGTTAGGCATCTAAAGAGATTCTTCTATGACATGCTTGTTCTTTTATGCTTCTTCCATGACTACAGCCTTGGCTAAGCTGCTGCGCTCTAAGGGAAGGTGTTGACCCCAAGTGGCCAGTTAATTCCTTGCTAATCTTTGGCCTGCTGTGGTCTGCTCAGTCTGCTAAGGACTAGGACACATGGGACAACAAAACAGTCTACTAAGTAGGGTCCCTGTGTGGTTTTGAAGATACCTTTTAAACCACAATAAAGAGTGTTAAGAGCATATAGGCCTAATCAGACAGGTGTAGAAAATAGGAAGATGTTTAGAAAAGGTATTGGAGCTTAGACTTGGAGGATTATTAGGATTTAGCTAAACAAGGTTGAACAGAGGATATTTGGAGGGAGAGTTAATTGCTATGTGTGTCAAATCCTCCAGGGAACACAGGGGGTCAGGGAAATTAGGCATCAAGGAGAAAAAAAGGAAGTAATAGGAGCTAGGTAAGAATATAGCTGGCAAGTGTCTGTAGGACTTGAGGATTCCATTTGTTCACAATCTTTGTTCTAATAACCAGTGGGAAATAGGGCTTAGAAGTGGGGCATTGACATAATTGCGTTGTAGTTTTGCTTGGAGACATTTAAAGATTGTATAGGGTAGCAGGGAAAGGTGGTTTTATTAGAGTTAAGAGGAAATAGGGGAGTGCAGAAAAAAACCAGTTTGAACAAGGCTACATGGTGGTACAGGGTGGAAAGTATAGTTATTGAGACGTGGTGAGGCAGAAAGACTGGACTAAGTTTACAGTGAGCCTAGGCACCTTCTACATTGTCTCAGAATTGAAAGGCTTAAGAACTGAGGGTATGTATAGCTCAGTAGTGGAGTATTTGCTTATCTATCATTTGCAAGGCCACCGTGGGTTTAGTATAACAAAATAGAAAACAATTTCATCTCAGTAGGGAGCTGTGAGAAACCCTTGGATGTGTACTCCAAGCCAACCATGATGCAGTTCAGGAATTTGCAGCTTTATGATGTGAAAAGGTACCTGTTTAGCTAGCTTCTCACACTTTGCAGTTATTATAAAATGTCTTTGTGTTATGATTTTGCACAACTGTAGCTAATGGGAATGCTAAGGCTAGGCTATGATTTTGAGTATATTGTGCATATTAAGGGGAAATTTTGTTTAAGGCAGTTTACGGTGAGTTTATTGGAATGTAAATATTTTCATAAGATCATCTGCATGCCTGATTGAATTATAGGGTCAGTCAGGATGAACATGCCTATCTATACTCCCCACTTGGGAGTCTCAAGAGAGGCAGAGTTTGAGTCAGTTTGTGATGGATATAAAGATCCTAGAAAATCTGTCTGTAAACAAGAACAGAATTTAAGTATGAGAGCTGAGGTCCTGTGTGAGAATGGGGTGTTCAAGATGGTTGGACCTAGAGGATTCGGGGAAAATCTTTACTAAGATTAATTTCTTTGTAGAGCTTGTAGATTCAGGTAAAACAAATGTGCAGAAAGAAGTAGAGAATATGAGGTGCTCATTTATGGTATCAAGGGTTGTGTGTGGCAGTACAAGCCTTAGAGTTGTAGATAGAAATGCCTTCAAAGATTGAGCCCAGCCATGTGTGATCATGGATGCCATGGGAACTGAGTGGAACACCTAAAGATTTCTAGGAAGGAATGGTTCTGTGGTGACAGCAGATGAAGATAGGCCATTTGTTCTCCTGGAGAGCGGCTTGGCCTAGTAAGAACACTGCTATTTCAATGGCGGGAATACAAGAGACAATAAAGGAGCCTTTAGAGATTCTACAGAAAGAAAAGGAAAAAAATCAAGTAGCTAGAGGCAGTGCTGGTTAGAGAAGGCCTTATTAGGTGATGTTGGGTTGGTACTATTCTCATTCAGTGGAAGGAGACAGTGCTCACTGAATATAAAGGACTTCTAGATTGGCCTAGCAGAGCTGTAAATAATGTTATGAGAGAGACTTCCTTGTTTATAAGTTTTTAGACTTTGTGACTTTGCTTCAGGGAATCTGAAGCTGCCCAGGCATCTGAAGAGGTGTACCAAGAACAGGCTGAGTAGTTTTGTAGATGTGGTGGGGTACCCACTTTTCCTTGTTTTGAGACAGCCTAGTGTAGTGCAGATTGCCTGAAGCTGGCCTCAACATTTATCCTGTTTCTGCTTCCCACATTCTGTGATTGTAGCCATCTCTCCTCTCCTGCCTGCCTCCCCCAACCCCCTCCCCCCTTTTGTTTCTGTTGAGGCAGGGTTCCTCTGTATAGACCTGGCTGGTTTAGAACTGAGAATGCCTGTTTTTGCCTTCCCTGGACTTTAATTAAAGGCATATGCCACTTCACCTGGTGACCTTTTTAAGAGGCAGAGTTTCATTAAGTTATGTCTTGCATTGAATTTACTGACTTTACTGAATTACTGGTGGACTCTGCTACCAGCTCAGACTAGGTAGTGTTTTGAAGCCTGATCAATAACCCCTAGAGAAGTTTATTTTACAAAGACTGATGGATCATGGAAGGTGGTTTGAGGAGTGCTCCTGCCCTCTAGTGGATAGAGACTAGGGTTGCAGCCCAACATACAAGGCATAGGTCGGCCTTGGAAATGGATTGGTTCAAAATGAAGTCCTGAGATTGAGAAACTAGTCTAAAGTCACCATTCTCCTTTTTGGGTATAGCCAAGGGACAGTCCAATCAACTGATTTGTGCAGTAAAGAACTACATGTAGTTTATTGGAAGAGGCTCAAGTGATAGAGGGAGTCTAATTTTTGTTATGAATCTTTGGTCTTTCTTTGGAAGCTGAGGTCTTAAGGAAGGATCAAGGATATTAGAGAAGCAGAAGAGAGAATATACTGAGATTTCTACATTGTGAGATTTCACCTAGATAATTTGTAAGTTATTCGTGGTGGCACTGTCTAGGGATGGGACTTGAGTTACTGGAAAATCATTGGAAGTGGAGTCCAAGAGCAAATAGTAGATGTATGGCTCTTTGGTTGTAACTAGTAGATGCCTGCAAATTGCAACTCATGGTTGCTTACATATAGCTTTGCATATGAAGACTACAGGCTATTCCCCACTAGCTCTCTTTAGAGCTTTCTGTCTTTATCTTCATGCTGTAGTCAAGATAACTTTTTTTTAATGTATGCAATATATTTAAAAGGAAGTTGGTGTCTGTCAATAAATTTTCCCACATCAAATCATGGTGCCACTTGTACAGTTACATCATTGTTGGGACAGGATGTCATTCCTGTCTTCTCTAATCTGGTGTAGATACAGGTAAGTAGAACTTTTGTCAGGTTTTTAAAGTTAATAGGTCAAATTGGTATTATGTTTCTTTCTTATTCGTACAGGTGGATATTTGTGAGACTAAATTTTTTTCTTAATTTTTAAAAAAGTTTTTGAGTCTAAAGTTTTAGTTTTTGAGATTTCTGAAGTGTAGGTTGTTTTCAACTAACTAGGTAGCCAGGGCTGACCATGAACTCTATATCTTCCTTGTAGTCACCTTAAATATTAGTTATAGGTGTGTACCACGTGTGTTGTCTGGGTCTTTCCCACTTATCTATGTATCCATTCATTTATTTCTCTCCTACCTATCTTTTTAATGTTTTGAGGCCCTGGCTAGCCCTGGCTGGCCTAGAGATCCACTTGCCTCTTGTCTCCTGAGAGGTGGGCTTAAAGGTGTTTGCCATCCTGGGCCTGGTATTTTTAAAGGCATATTTATAAGTTTGTAAGTGAATGTGCAGGTGGAGGGCAGGAGTCAGTCAAGGCTTTCTACTGTAGGGTTCTCAGGGACCAAAACACAGTTCATCAGGTTTGGTGGCGAGGAATTTACATATTCTGTCATCTTGCTATCTCCTTTACTTTTGAGACAGTCTGCTGTATGCCTCTAACTTGTTAATAGACCTAGAACTACTTACCAGTCCTTTGATTTCTGCCTGCCAGAAGACCCCTTTACATATGGGGACATGATTATTTTGGCTTTTTGTGGTGATTGGCCTTAGTTTTATTGCTGTGTCAAACAGGCACATACTAGGTAAGGGCTTTTCTACAGGTCTATGATACCTTGGTTTTTTGTTTACTTGCTTTAGCTCTAATCTTTTTGATAGCACATTTCGTTTAAGGCCACTAGCTTTTTGTGGGGGGGTATTTTTGTTTGCTGTTTTTATGGTTCAAGGGCCTGGCACATGGATCAGTCAACCTTGGAGTTTATTTTTTAAAGATAGGGACTTAAGACTTCAGCCCAATCTGGCCTAGAATATAGAAACCTGGCCTAGCCTTTTTTGTATGGAGTCTTACTTATGTAAATCATTCTGGCTTGGAACTCAGAAAAAACTACCTGTCTCCCCACCCCAACACTGAGATTAAAGATGTATGCTACCTTGCCTGGCAATGAGCTTTTCTTAGTGTTTTATTTTCACTCATCCTTACTGTCCATCTGTGAAACAGGGAGAACAGTATTTATTAAATAACCTTTATTATGTATATCAAATGAAAATTGTATAAAGTAGATTTTGTTTTTTTTCTTTCAGCTACAAAAAATTTGCCCAAGCTTGTGTGACATCAGCCCTGTCAAGTGTCCATGATGCTGGGCCCTGAGGGAGGTGAAGGCTATGTGGTCAAACTCCGTGGCCTACCCTGGTCCTGCTCAATTGAGGACGTACAAAACTTCCTCTCCGACTGCACAATTCATGATGGGGTCGCAGGTGTTCATTTCATTTATACTAGAGAAGGCAGGCAGAGTGGTGAGGCTTTTGTTGAACTTGAGTCAGAAGATGATGTAAAGTTGGCTCTGAAAAAAGACAGGGAAAGCATGGGACACCGGTATATTGAGGTGTTCAAGTCACACAGAACCGAGATGGATTGGGTGTTGAAGCACAGTGGTCCAAACAGCGCTGACAGTGCCAATGATGGCTTTGTGAGGCTTCGGGGACTCCCATTTGGATGCACAAAGGAAGAAATCGTTCAGTTCTTCTCAGGGTTGGAAATTGTGCCAAACGGGATCACATTACCTGTGGACCCGGAGGGCAAAATTACAGGGGAGGCCTTCGTTCAGTTTGCCTCACAAGAGCTAGCTGAGAAAGCTCTAGGGAAGCACAAGGAGAGAATAGGGCACAGGTATATTGAAGTGTTCAAGAGCAGTCAGGAAGAAGTTAGATCATACTCAGATCCACCTCTGAAGTTCATGTCTGTGCAGAGGCCTGGGCCCTATGACCGGCCTGGCACAGCCCGGAGGTACATTGGCATTGTGAAACAGGCAGGCCTTGATAGGATGAGGTCTGGTGCCTATAGTGCAGGCTATGGGGGCTATGAAGAATACAGTGGCCTCAGTGATGGCTATGGCTTCACCACTGACCTGTTTGGGAGAGACCTAAGCTACTGTCTGTCAGGAATGTATGACCACAGATACGGAGACAGCGAGTTCACAGTGCAGAGCACCACCGGCCACTGCGTCCACATGAGGGGGCTGCCCTACAAAGCAACGGAGAACGACATCTACAACTTCTTCTCTCCACTCAACCCCGTGAGAGTTCATATTGAGATTGGCCCTGATGGAAGAGTGACGGGAGAAGCTGATGTTGAATTTGCCACTCATGAAGAAGCAGTGGCAGCTATGTCGAAGGACAGGGCCAACATGCAGCACAGATACATAGAACTCTTCCTGAATTCAACAACAGGGGCTAGCAACGGGGCTTATAGCAGCCAGGTGATGCAGGGCATGGGAGTATCAGCTGCCCAGGCCACTTACAGTGGTCTAGAGAGCCAGTCAGTGAGTGGCTGTTACGGGGCCGGTTACAGCGGTCAGAATAGCATGGGTGGATATGATTAGTATTGTAGGAACATTTGAGTTATTTCAATCAAAAATTTCACAGGCAGCCAATAAGCAGTCAAGAGCAGTTTATAACTCTAGAGGAAGCTGGGGGACCCACTTTGCACCATGAGTTTGTGAAATCTGGATTAAAAAATTACCTCTTCAGTGTTTCTCATGCAAACTTTTCTTCTAGCATGTAATATTGAGTAAACTAAAACTATTTTCTTCCGCTTTTCTCGATTAACATTTTTGGTAGTATACTTAAGAGTGATGTTATCTGAGTTAAGTAGTTTTAAGTATGTTGAGTGGATCTTTAAGCACACCACAGTAAACACACTGGGGACATGTACTTTTCTGGAGAACTCAAAGGTGCTAGATCCCTGATGCAAAGAGAAGCATTTCTCATGTTCATTCTAGTTTATATTTTCATTTAAAATCTTTAGGTTAAGTTTAAGCTTTTTAAAAGTTAGTTTTGAGAATTGAGACACAATACTAATACTGTAGGAATTGGTGAGGCCTTGACTTAAAGCTTTCTTTGTACTGTGATTTCCTTTTGGGTGTATTTTGCTAAGTGAAACTTGTTAAATTTTTTGTTAACTAAATTTTTTTCTTAAAATAAAGACTTTTTCACAATGACTGGCACAACTTATCTACTCAGCGAAAGGCAGTAAACTGGGTGGTTGAAAAAGATTTGTAAACTCTGTTATCTTGTAGAGGGAATTTGAAAATAGTGGTCTTAGCTGGGTGGGTGGGCCAGGCCTGTGATCCTAGCACTTGGGAGGCTGAAGCAGGCAGATTGCCTGAGTGCGAGGCCATCTTGGCCTACAAAGTAAGTTCTAGGCTAAGCAAGGATACACAATAGGACACTGCCTCTAAAATGTGCTATGTGCATTATAGAAAATGACTAGGAGCAGTTTGAAGAAGTGCACAGTCCCTCCACCCATGATTATGTATGCTGCATACTATTGAAAAAAATTTAAGCAGTTTTGCCCACATGTATGTAATGTATGCATGCCTGGTGTCTGAGGAGACCAGAGAGGGTGTTGGATCTCCAGGATCTGAAGTGCCTTGTAGTTACTGGGAACTCGTGAGTCCTCTGTAAGAATAAGTGCTCTTAAATGTTGGGCCATCTCATACTTCAGGATTTTTTCCCCCCCCTTGTAGCATTTAACTTTTTTTCTGCAGTCCCAACATTGTAAATACTTTATGGTGTGTTCAGTGTGGAGTTGGTGTTTCATTTAGGTGTAACCATAGTGGCAAAGGCTACTGTTTGCAGGGATGACAAGCAAGTTCAGCTGAATATCCAGTAGACTAGCCAAGTGGAATCCAAATTCTTGGTGTGTTGATATTTGGCAGATACTCTTATACTGAACCATGTGTTCTGGCCATGTTTTAGAGGCCACAGTCAATATGTTATAGAAAACCAGTTCTCCAACCTAGAGGCCATAAATTGTATATTTCTCTGTAGTGCTTGGCCACACTAGACAAGTCTCAAAGGGTATTGGGCACAGCCCATCAGTGGACCTATAGTACCCTAGCTGCCTTTGTGCTAACCTGGAAATAGTTTGAACAACGCAGAGTAAACTGGGTTGAGTTTACCAGTGGCCTCGTGTGTAACTGCTGCTCACCATGTGTGTGTTAATGGGAGTGGGTTTTCCTAGGCTTCCAGCTCTTATGTGGCTTTTAAGAACTGCAATGATGGTAATCCTGTCTTTCCACCCAAAGAGAGTAAGCAAATCAAGTACTTTATGAATCTGGGGTTAGGGTTGTACATGCAGGCAGAAAGCAATGTCCTCTAGGAAAGACTGACCACTGGAAGATGTAACACCTTTAAATTCAGAGCCAGGGGCAGACAGATATTCAACGCCACCAAGACTACATTTTGAAACAGTTCACATTCCTAATCACTGGCATAAAACAGCCCACCCCTCAGCTAAGCACCTGGTAGATCTCTGTGAGTGCTGGGAATCTTTTTTAATGAACCAGTTCTTTAGCCCCTACATTTATATCTGTGGGCCCATGCACGCCATGCTACAAAGTGTATAGGTAAGGTACAGAAGTTGGTTCTACTGGGTGGGTCACAAGGACAACTTGGTTTGGCAACAAGTATCTAGTGCTTTCTGAACAGTTTTGGCCAACTCAAATCTGCTCATGTGAATATGAAACAACTCTTGCAAGGCTTCAGTACTTCTATAAGAGACAGTTAATGCTTCCAGAAGGCTATGATTGCTTGACCCTCGAGTTAGGAAGAAGTACAAAAGACCCTTGGGACATAGAAGGATAAGGCAGGGCAGGTATAAACAGAAGCGTGTCTCCACTGTCCCAATGATGCTTTGTTTGCTGAAGATTTTTAGAACTTAAAATTGGTCCCATCAGCTTCCAATTCAGTTTGGTCCGTTGGGAGATACATTCAGATCATTTAAATCCAACACAAGGTACACTTCATTGTACTGACTAGAGAGGAAGCAAGGACTGCCTGTGATCTACCTGTCTGCTATAGGCAGAACAAACAGCTAAATCAGGAAAGTTTATCCAGTAGCATGGGGAGGAATTAACCTAAGCTGGCATACTTCTGTTTCAGATCTGTCCAGCCGTGGTCATTCATTGGCCACAGTTACTTTGCACCTCACAAACACTTGGTCAACAAAACCTAGTATGTTCACTGTTTTGAAATGTGTGTCAGTCTGTTGTCAGAGCACAATGGGCATTTTCCCAAGGTATAGGTGAAAAAGACTGCATGTTGTGCTGGGTGTGGAGCCCTGCTAGAGGTTTGTCTAGCATGTGTTAGGTCCTATGTTCATCTCAGCTGTGCATGTCAGCATTTCCCACCAGGAGATTCGCAAATGGCTTAATTTTTCTGACAAATAGTCATTGTAGCCTCTGCTAGCTTCTGATACTGGCTGAGGATGACCTTAAACTCATGATCCCCTGCTTCCACCTGCCAAGTGGAGTATGCCACCATACCTAATTTAGTTTACTTAAAAAGTACTCTGTATTCTGTTCATAGCTGAGCACAGGTATATGTGTGCCGTGGTGTAAAAGTGGAGATTAGAGGACAACTTAAGTTGGTTCTGGCTTTCCACCTTGTCGAGGCAGGGTCTCTTGTTCTGTGCTGTGGCTGTCTGGTCCTTGAACTTCCAGCCATTCTGTCTCCATCTTTAATCTCTCTGTAGATAGGCTTATTAGGTGTGTTCCACATCTGGCTTTTTTGTGGGGGTTCCTAAGATCAAATTGAGGCCTTCAGGCTTGGGGGCCAGTGCTTTTACCTACTGAGCCATCTCTAGCTGTAAATTTAACATTTTATGCTTCATAGAAAACTGGTTTAGCTCTTAGGAACATCTTTCAGTGCATGCCTTTGTTTTTGATGCAGGGTCTCAACTCTAGCCCAGGCTAACCTGGAACCTAGACCAGTTCTCCATCAGCCTTTGAGGAAGATGACGTAGATTGTAGGCATGAACTACCCACTCTGCCCCGTTTTCCTTTTTAAAACTTTTTAATTGGGAAAATCTTAGATTAGTTAATCTTACTCTGTTTTTCTTGGGTTCAAAGCCTACCCTAGACTACATGAGATCCTGCCTCAAGAAAACAAGAATAGATGTATGATAATCTTCAATATCACACCTATTACAGAAAACTTGAGCATTGCAGGGACCTCACTCAGAAGGTAACTATCAGACCCATTATCTAGAAATAATGATGGTTAAAGGTTTGATAAGCCAGATAGATTATCAGTCCTCTGTACCTGATACAGTTGACTTGTCAGCTTGGGACCAAAATTTGGGCTATGGATAGGTGATAGCTAAGAAAGTACTTTGACCTGACCTGGTGGCCAAAGAACAACTTGTGAGAGTTGGTTCTGCTTCTACTAGCTTGTGTGAGATACATGTACTTCATACAGTATACCCAGACAGGGAACTCGGAAAGTCCAACTTGGTGAACCAAGTATTCAATTCTTACAGGTACAGCTGAAGGGTAGAATAAATATAATTAAGGTGCAGCCCACCTCAACTTGGGTAATGATTCCATGGAAGCTGCTACCAGGAATCTTGCAGGTCGTAACAGGTCTTAATCTTGCAGGTGGGAGACAAATCTCAGCTCAAGCCTCTCACTTGTCTTGTCTCGGCGGAAGAGCACCACAAAGCCCCTCAAGGGGGTGCTGCTGGGTCTCAGACTCCAGCTAGTTCTGTGCCTTCGGTGAGGCTGCTGCCACCTTGAGATTGCTCTTTGTAGTTACACTTCCAGAGGCACAGCCCAGGTCATTTTGTCCTCTGGACATTTGCATGCCCTGTTCCTGCATCCAGGGCAATTCTGTAGCAAATTTTTCTCAATTTTCACCTTGAGGACTCAGTTCAGGTTCCTCTTCTGTGTCCGATTCTGGGCCACTGCTGCTTGCTGGCCGCTTCCTGCTCCAAACACCCAGCATTCTGCCCCACCCAAAGAGGTGGGCTGCTACCACTGCTACCAGGAGGTCCCTGCCCCAGGGACCCTGTGAATTCTGGCTTTTGCAGTTCAACCCTTCTTATGTTAAGGGGTGAGACTGCTGAATGCCTTGTACCCTAGGACATTGGATCTTTCCCATGCACTAGTCTGAGGAACATATAAAATTTGACTAGGATGAATGGGTTAATGAAGCTTCAGTGAGATGGGGTTTCAGAGTGGCTGAGACACTGAGGGTCATTCTAGATCACATCATATGGAGGCTATCTGTGTCATCAGGACTGCTAGGATCTCTAGGCATGAAGTTGAAATCTAGTCTTTAGATAAAACATGCTGTCTTCCATGGTACGTTCATTCCTGTGGGTCTTGCTGGACTGGTAGTCATGGGAGGAGAGCTTTGGGTCACACAACATCAATTAGGAGGTTCTTAAAGTAGGATCTTGCTGGGAGTGGGCTTTTAGATAAAAGATACATGGGACAACTCATCAGACATTCCAGCATCCCTGCCCTCCCCTGCAGCACCCATAGAGTTCACAAGACCACAGGAAGGAGCGGTAAGACCAGTTTAATATAAGCTTTGGATAACCCTCCTTCCCTGTCACTGAAGATTTAATAAAAGCTTCAGAGAGGCCATCCCGGAGAGCACGGTCTCCAGAAGGGAGGAACAGCAGGAGCCTGGCAAGAGCTGCCTCCATCTTGGTCCTTTGTTCAGCAGGCACTGGCAGAGCCTGTAGAGAGTTGGTGCAGTTCTTCAGTGACCTCTTTCCTTTGCTATACCTCATCACTCTCCATCCTGCATCCCAAAGGCTCAACTCACCTGGAGTGATGAGTGGAGTGGCTTTCTCAGGTAAGGAGCTTGAGAAAGGAAGCACGCAGATTAGCACTAGGGTCTGCTGTCTCAGGGCTCCCCGTGTCCCAAATACAAGGGTGCACCATATATTTATGTATTTGAGCTTTTGAGACAGGATCTCATGTAGCCCAGGCTAGTCTTGAATTTGGTATGTTACCAGGCATGACCTTTACCTGATAATCTTTCTGCCTTTACCAAGTGCTGGGATTACATGTGTGTGCTGTCATGCCCAGCTGGGGCACAAACCTCAATACTCTTTTTCACAGGAGCTTTTTATAATATCAAATGGCAGGCTTTTCCTGATTTAGGGCCCTTGAGGGTTCATTATCTTCAAACAAATTCTACTTTGAGAACTTTATAACCACATAGATGTGCATAGCCAAAGGTACATATAACTGGATCACTGTCTTACCCGGGCTTATGACTCCGCCTACATTTGCATTTGCCACCTGGGAGAAGAACATAGTCAGATCCAGCCTGAGTCTGGGCCTTCGTCTTTCCACTTTGCCAATCCCTCTACTCACTCAGGGCCATGGCGATCCCAGCGATGCACAGGAGCACTCCAAAGATCATTCCGCCCATTTGCAGACTCTCCCAGTCTTGGGTGGGGGGTGGGGGGAGTGACAAAGAGGATGCACTCACAGCCAGAACCCTCACATTCATTTAAAAGGTATTTATGGAGCTAGGAGTGGGTTTGTGGGAGGCCTTTACAAGCACCCGCTTGCCCTATAAACGAGTGCTTGCCCACATGGCTCTTACATTCCAGGCAATGAAAAAGAGACAAGTGGGTTTATAGGTACATCATGTGATGGTATTTCACAGGGACAAGTGCCATGAGGAGAGAGAAAGTGGAAGAACCCAGGGAAAGGAGGACAGAGTTCACTGGGCTCACTCCCAGGCTTTCAACCCTGGGTCCTTCCATGGGGCACCCTCTCTCCTCACTGCATTGACCTCTCACAAAGAACAGGTTTGATTTCCACCCCACTTTGTCTGCACTGAGTTATGTCCCATCATCAGTTGGTCTGGCGAAGAGGTCTAAAATAGACAAGGACTGAATGGGATGGAGTGGGGGTGAGGGATGGAGGCTGGTGTCAGCTCTTACCATAATAGAAGGGCCCGTCTTTGTCTGCAGAAAATGAAAAGTAATAAATACCAGAACTAGGAGACAGGATAGGGGGTTAGGGGAAATGCAGGCAGGTGGCAGATATCACTTGCCAGGGTACAGTGGTGGGTCCTCACCGATTGGGTCATTGGCTTCCAAGGTGGGTAGACCTGGGTGAGAGAAACAGAAGAGGTGGGTGTTTATCACACTGGTGTCTAAAAAGCCAGACACACTGGTGTCTAGAAGAATCTGGGAAGTGACCCTGGGCCTACCAGGTCCCTTTCTCATATCTTGACCAATCCCAAGCAGGCCTTGGCTTTGGCGACTCATCCTGAGGCCCTATTCACGGCTCTTCTTACTTTTTGTATTATTATTATTTTAGTATTATTTATTTTTTGTGTGTTCTCAACAGGATGATTGGTTCATTTTTAATCTTGTCTTAGAAACTTTGGACAGAGCCAGGCTCTTTGTCTGCCCCTTGAATGAACAGCCTACCTTGATTGTCCATTTTCCAGAGTTCAAGTGACTCAATGGCCATTAAGCAATTTTTTTAATGTCCTCATTCCACCTGTACGAGTATTTCATGCAGTTTAAATGTAAACACATTTATTGGGCAGCAGTTCTCTGGGGAGAGACTGTCTCGTCTCCACTGCTTTGGTGGGTGGAATGTTTGCAGAACTCACCTGCTAGCACCAGGAGAAGGGCACAGGTCACTCCTTCCATGTTAGGACACAGGGTAAGGCTGCAGGCTGCTGGGTGAGATGCAGAGTAGAGGAGGTTGGGCTTGGGTCTGTGGTCTGACCTGCCACAGCTCACTCCATTAGTAAGAGGCAGAACGGGTGTGAGAATTAGTTAGAAATTCCACCTAGGCAAGCACTTACCTATCCGCCTTAAGAAAATGGCTACTTTCCGCTTTCACATCTACAGATGGCACTAGTGACTGCCTTGGTGTATGGATTGGTTAATTCTAGTTAAGGGTTTCAGAACAGGACATCCTCCAGTGGCCACAAGCTTTGTAAAGAGCTTTACAAAGATACCATCTCTTTCATAGGAGGTGGGAGCAAAAGGTAATTCAGGAAGATAAAACATGTTCAAAGTCAGATGGCTGCTCTAAGTCTTAGCAGGAGCTAGGCTTTCCTAACCATATGTCCAGGCCCTGGCTATTCTATTGGAAAAGATCTGGGCCTGGGGTAACCAGGCTGAATTATAGATTATCCCAGAATCTAACTGCGGGGTACAGTTCCAGGCCTCCCCTTCTGGAGCCAGGGACTCTGCAGCAGACAGCCCCAGATTCCACTCAGAGCATAGCTACCTGCTGGAAATGTCTGCTGGTGTGTGAGAGCCCCTTTCTCCTGTGAGAAGGCTCTACCCAAGGCCCCATTTACACATTACACATTTATACATTACACAACTCTTGTGTAGCTGAGTTGTAGAGAACAAGCCCTTTCTGCTTAACTAGTGTCAAAGGTTCAGTTCTGAAGCCGTTACTCTGCTGTAATTAGCTCTGGCTTCCTAATGAGAATCACAGATCCGACACCAGCTGGCTGGGCTCCGTCTCCTCTCATCCACTTGCCAGCTATGTGACTTAGTAGGTAACATCTCTGGGCTTCAGTGTCCTATAAGTAATAGTAACCTTGTAAATTACGCAGATAAAATTAAATGAGCTACGACAGATCAATCCTAAAATATATGCCTGGAACTGAAATCCTGCTACAATATATACAAACCACATGGGCCATTTGTCCTAGGATGGAGAACTCTGGATGAGGAGCTCCTGGACATGGAGGTTTATGGTCTAGCCTGTCTCTGAAGCTGGTTTTCTCATTTCCATCTCCTATCCCTTCCCTCAGCACAAAGCTCTTGGATCACGTCTCATTTTCATTTCACATGTACTTCTGCCAGAGATTGGCTCTTACTTCCTCTAGCCCCGAACCCTCTGCTTCACAGTCACAAAGTCAGAAGTGTCTCGGCCCCAGGAGGCTGTCTCTGTCCTCACCACCCCCAAGAGTCCTGGGGTTGACACCCACAGCTGCTTCCTCTGCTGGTCTCTCGGCCATCCCCTTCCAAGTGCACACTGAAGTCCTAGCAAATATACTCACCCTGGTGATCACCTGAGCTAGGTGAGTGGTGGAGGGTGCAGGGAGCAAGTCTGAGGACAGCCTGGGTGGGTTCTGCTCTTTAAATCCAGGGGCCCCGCCCTGGGCCACACACCAGCAGTCTGGAGGGAACTGGTCTTACCTCTTACGAGGCTCCTGTTGCCAGCCCTCCCCACCTGCTCTTAAGGACACAGCTCACTTACCACACCCAGGGTAGAGCCAATGCTGGGTTCCAGACTACTTAGAGCTAAGGAAGTGAGAGAGAGAAGTGAACACTGGCTGCTGGGCTTCAGTCTCTGTGCAGGGGAAAGGGGGCTTCCTTAGGCTACTAGGTCTTGAAAGTCCCAGCATTGGTAAGATGGTAGGGTAAAGGTACTTGTTACCAAGACTGACAACCTGAGTTTGATCCCCAGAGCCCACAGGGTAGAAAGAGCTGATTCTCACAAGTTGTCTTACACACACAAACGGGGGTAGGGGTAGAGATTAACAAACAAATGTAATGATAAAAAAAGGGTTCCTGCTTCTTGTGCTAACAGTAGGGGTTCAGGGCTGTGAGGATTCCCCGGGGATAGTGAAATAGATAATAGAGACTGGCAGCTGCATTACTCTTACTTGGACCTGGTGTTCATGGAGAGAGAGGGCTAGGGCTGGTGGGGGGTCCATTGGTTCATTTACCCTCTAGCTCAATGGTTCTCAACCTCCCTAATAGTATGACCCTTAATACAGTTCCTCATGTTGTAGTGACCCCCAACCATAAAATTATTTTGTTGCTACTTCATAACTGTAATTTTGCTACTGTTATGAGTCATGATGTAAATAACTGATATGCAGATGGTCTTAGGCGACCCATGTGAAAAGGGTAGTTTTGACTCCAAAGGGGTCATAACCCGGAGGTTGAGAACTGCTGCTCTATCTAGACCCTGACACCTTGTGACTCAAGAACCCTACATCCAGGCCGGAATCAGAAACTCCCCAGGCCCAGCTAGACATTTTCCTGCCTTATAAAGAAGGAAGGACATGCCAGGCCAGAGGACAGCCTGCTTAGTTAGCTCACTGCTGGCCAGATTTCATCCTACCACCTGCCTTTGGAGGACACTAGGCCTCTCTGCTCTTTTCAACGTGAGGGAGTCTTGTCCCTGTCGATGAGGTCATTGAAGAAGAGTTGAGGGTGTTTGACTTGGGTAGGTGGAGGAGGATGATTGAAAAGTTTAACAGTTATTTTTAATTTTGTGAATGTGGGTGTTCTGTCTGCATGTATATCTGTGCACCATGTGAGTGCCTGGTGCCTACGGAAGTCAGAAGAGTGTCAGATCCCATGGAACTTGAGTTGCAGATAGCTGTAGGCCGTCATGTGGGTGCTGGGAATCAAATCCAAGTCCTCTGGAAGAGCAGTCAGTGCTCTTAACCACTGAGCCATCTCTCCAGTCACCCTTCCCCAAGCACTGTTTTTTTTTTTTCTTAATGGAATACTTCACAAATTTGCATTTTATCCTTGTTTAGGGCTATGCTAATATCTGTTTCCAATTTTAGTATATGTAGTGCTGTTGCAAGCACAAAAATATTGTGTGTGAGTGTGTATTGATCCAACATATGCATGTGTATGCATGTATGTACAGATTGATGTCTGGTGTCTGCCTCAGTTGCTTTCCACCTTACTACATTTTTTTAAAAGAATGTCTTTTATTTATTCTTTGACAATTTCTTAGGTGCGTACAATGTATCTTGATCATATCCCATCCACAACTCTATCTTCATACGCCTCTTCTTCCTCATCCTCTTCCTCTTTTCTCCTCTCCTGAGTTAGTACTGTCTACTGGATTGCTGACTGATTTGTTAGCTTGGCTCTATGCAGGTAAACATGGCTGCAGTGAGTTCGTGAGTATAACAGCTATGTCATGTCCCAAAGACCACAGCACTCTTCTCCATCCTCCAGTTCTTACATTTGTTTCACTCTTCTTCCTCAGTGCTCCCTAAGCCTTGTGGTTGCTGATGTAGAAGTCTCATTTGAGCCCCTCTCACGGCCACTGCCTGGAGAACTGCCCTTCAGCACAGCCACAAAAGAGGGCTCTGTGGATGTCTGAAGTTTTGTCGCTGGCCATTCATGTGTCCATGTGAGTCCCCTGACAGCACAGGAGGCGGCAAACACATCCACCTCTGAATTCAGCAAATGCATTGGGCATCTGCCCCAAGGGAAGTGCCAGACAGGAAGCCAGGACTCCCTCTTCATGGGTCTCCTCTCCATAGAAAGCCAGGACCCCCCCTCTTCCTGGAACTCCTCTCCATAGGAAGCCAGGACCCCTCCCCTTCCTGGGTCTCCTGTCCACTGGCCTCCATGTGTTGCCTTAGGAAGGGGCTGAGGCTCAGATCCCCAGGATGGCAGAGCAGTGATGGCTGCTACCCTAACAGGTGAGGGGAAGAAAGCAGCCGTGCACTTTCCAGTTATCAGCTTCTCCGTGAGGCCAGGGACTCTTCATAGGCAAGTCCCTGAAGAGAAGGTCCCCAGGGACCACCATTACTCAAGGACACCTGAGGCCCTGCCAAGAGCAAGAGAGTCGGCTAGATGGGGTGATCCCTCACTCCCAGCCTGTGCTAGGGAGGAGACACAGCTGACACACACCTGTCTCCACAGGCAGCCTGGCTTCCCATATAAAGCGGGGGTCTCCCAGAACACAGCACCAGGAAAATATGTTTCCTCTGAGAAGTGGGGGGAACATCTCTGCTGCTATCCCACAGCAGGCAATCTGAGACAGACTCTGGGAGGGCTCCTGAGTCCTGGTACTGACTTAGGGACTCCCAGCAGGGAGGTGTGGGGCCACGAAGGCACCTGCTACTGATGATTGGAGCAGGCTCCTAGCAGCTGTACACATACCTCCACACCTGTTGTTCTGGGTTTCTGTATCATGTTACCTGGGACTCTGGCTGGGTCAGGGCAGAGGTTTTAGGAGACCATGGAGTAAGAGAGACAATGAGGACTATTAGTAAAGTACCTACTGGGCCCAGCTGGTAAGACCCCATCTCTCTTCCCTCCTGGGCTGTCCTGGCCTGCAGGATCTTTAACCAAGACCCTAGGAGAAGGCGTGGGAATGGGGTATGGGCAGGGGCACAAGAAGTGAAAGGCAGACAATCTGTCTGGTCAAGCCTTCAATTTATTGAACACATAGTACCAGTATTTATACAATTTTCGAAGTGCGGAGAAGAACGGGAATGTGTAAGCAGGTTGCTATGGTAACCTTATCTTAGCGGATGAACTGGTCTAACTGGTAGTGTTAGGATGTCCCAGAGCCAGCTAAGGAAGTGCATAGAGCTTTGAGATTTTCTCTAGGGCTTCCTGTGAAAACATGGAATGAGGAAGCAATAGGGTTGTGTTAGTTGGTTGAACAGGCAGTTTCCCAGAACTGGGCAGCTTCGGGCTATCTGAACTTAGTCCAAGTTCTGTCCATTAAGGCCAGAGAGAAACGGATCTTTTTAAAAAGTGGGGTGCCTTGTGTTTTGAGCCAGCGATCAAGGGGACCCCTTACCACACTGGGCAGCTGTGAGAGATTATAGGCAGGCTCTTCAAGTGTCTGTTCCTTCTGAGGCAGGAGGGGCAGTGTCATGGGGCCCACGGAGGGATATGAAGACAGGGGAAGTTGGAGAGTGGAGTGCTCAGCCTGGGTGTTGGGGTGTCCTCAGTGCTGAAGCTGCACTCCTCAGAAGGCCAGGCAGTCCCTTATGATTCCCACAGTGGGATCTTAGAGTTCACAGCCACTTTTAACAAAGAGCAGACTCCCTGCTGCCCCCTGGGGAAGGTCCAGGCACAGGGTCAGGACAGGGAAAGGCTTTCAGAACAGAGAAGAAGGTTGTGCTCCAGTGGCTGAGAGCCAAGCATGGGGACCTTTCCTCTCACCCAGCCAGAGAACCACGGGATTGACACAGCTTTGCAACTCTCTCCAGGCTCATCTGGAGGCCTGGCTGGACCTGGGGTACTCGGACCTTTTTACAGACAACTGCCAATCACACAGCCTCTGTTACCAGTGGCCCCTGTACTGTGCATGGCTTAAGAGGCTCCAGTAGTCTGGAGGCTACCTAGTGCAGCACTGCCTTGGCTGCTGGAGGCACCTAACTGTCCCTTTGTCCTAGGCATCAGGGCCCAGTTCAGAGAGCCCAGCAGGACTCTCCCAGAGGACCTCCAAATGGGGGTGGGGGGAGCAGGAAGGCATTTGGCAACTCTCCTTTGGAAGGGAATGCCCATGTGGGTATCTAAGAAACACAACACATTAGGTCCAGACACTCTTAGAAATAAAACCATTCATCATCAAAGCCATGTAGCTCAGCACAGGTGTGTGGTAGGGTAATGCCTTTGGGGTGGTAAGAGGTGACCCTGTTGGGGGTTAAGTCTAGGCCCCCAGTATGGTCAGGGGACAGAAACGAACGCATTCCTCAGAAGGGGGTCATCTTCCCGAAGCGTGACTTGGAGGAACCAGGGCCGCTGCTGAGGCTGTGGGTGCTATGCAGCATCATTACTGTAGCTCTGCCAGGGACACAAACTTGCGGATGTCCTTGGCCAGAAGCTTGGGCTCTTCGAAGGCAGCAAAGTGGCCCCCATCCTCCATGTAGGAATAGGAGATGAGTTTGGGGTACTTGACCTTCACCCACTTTTCCGGGGCATGCAGTAGCTCAGAAGGGAAGGCTGCATAGCCGGTAGGCACAAAGACCTTCATCCTGGGGAAACAGGGGTGAGGTGAGGCTGGGGTGCTGTGTTCTGTTTCCAGGGGAGACTCCTAGGGCCTGCGAGGGCTCAGCTAGGTCACATGGAGCCACAATGAGAAGGGCTCACACTACCCTCGCACCGTGGCCCTGCTTCCCACTTCTAGGACCTTCTCTGCCAGGGAGGGCCAACTAGGCAGGGCATTGGCAGCCTCTGACGCCCATTTGCTTTCCTGTCCCTTTGCTGCCCAAAGGTGCCTGTGAACCCCAAAGCACCTGACCCAGCAGGCCAGGACCCTGAAGGAGTGGATACCGAGGATGTCTGGTGTCTTTCTAACCTTGGCAGGGTTAAAGCATAGGCAGTGACTAGCCCCCAGCCCCAGAGGCCCCTCTCCCTGCTCAGCCAGCTCACCTCTCATGTTTAGGGACCATGATGCCCTGGCCGAAGTTCTCCTTGTAGAAGCGTTGGGAGGAGACGATGCTTCCCGTCGTCCAGTAGATCATGATGTTAGTCAGGAGGTCGTCCAGGGAGAACTTCCTGGGAAAGCACACAGCATGTACAGGCTCAGTGCACGCTATAGATGGCAGGAACCAAGGGCTGAGCACATCAGACAAGGCTAGCTCTCCTATGCTGGAAGCCCCGGAAAGGGCTGATGAATTACAGTTGCCACTCAAGGGTGTGACCTCCCACAGAGAATAGCTCCAGCGATCCCTGGGAGCTGTCTGCCTTGTAGAAGGCCTCTGCTCTGGCCTTAGGCTGCCCACTGCAGAGCACAGCCATCCTCCCTTGACACTAGCTGACCCCAGCTGCTGACTGCTCCAAAGTTCCCAACCTTGGATGCTTCCCGACCAGCCACTAGTCTACCGCAGCCCCAGCTCCTTGCCGTGCTTTTTGAGGACACCTGAGTCTAGTGGGCACCAGTGCCCACTGTGCCTGGCCTGCCGTTTCCAGGTTTGTCTGCCCTGGAGGACCTGGATCTGCAGTGCTGGGCCCTGAAACCCACCATCTGCCTCCTTGTCCACATGTTGTAACCCTCTTCCCTGGCTGTCCACAGCATCCACCTCATGTCAGCTTCCACCGCCCCTCTGCACCCCTGCATCTCCACACCTGCTCCACCCTCCACTCCTATCCCTTTTCAGTCCTGCACCCCAAAGCTGCTCTCACTGCTCTGGACTGCAGGAGCGAGGCTCTCACCAGGTTCTGACCTCTTTGTCTACCCCTCTATTTTCCCTGTTCCTCCTCTGTACTCAACGAGCCTTCCTAGCATCCCCAGATGCCGCTGTCCTCACTCCCGGTGGCAGCTACCCCAGGTCACCAGACCTCTCGGGACTGTGTCTTCCACATGGCGCCTTACCCAAGCTCTACCTTTGACAATCCTGGCTACAAATGGACATGCCCACTTGGATGCCGTGCAGTCGCTACCCCTCAGGGAGCTTGGCATCAATGCTAAGCTCCTCTGATGCAGAACTTACAGGCTATATAGGTCCCCAAAGAGTGGGCTTGGCTATTCTGCAATAAGGATGTTTGCTTCTTTGGGAGCTTCCTGGCACACACATTGTGTCTCACCACAACTGGGAGGCTGAACAAGTCACTGGACCTCTCTTGCCTTTATCTCCCCATCCCCTACACAAGACGCCATTGGCCATGCAGTGGGAGGTTCAGCAAGCCAAGGACTGAAGCAGCTTGCTGGCTTCCCCAGTGGAGTGCCTGGAGACAGGGATGGAATGGCAGGCAGAGAGAGGCAGGGCCTGGGGATCCAGTCTGACAGCAGGGTGGTGGCGTTTCACCTTTCCAGGCCTCCATCCTCCAGTTCACGGTACTCTGACTTGGTCCAGGTGGAGAACTTTTCTAAGATGTAGGCAGCCAGGCCCACGGGCGAGTCGTTCAGAGCACAGCCTGGATGGGAAGGAGCAAGGGAGGGATTCAAGCCTGACCCAGAGTGTCTGATTCCAGAATGGGTGTGTGGGTACCACAGAGTAGCATCAGTCCCAGCATGCACCCCACTTCTGGACTTCTGGCCTGAGCAGCCTCATATATCAGGTGGGAATCAATATTCCCTATGATCTCATGCTCTTACAGACTATATGGCCTGCATCACGTCAAAAACAGGATAATCTGTTACAAATCCATATTGATGTAGCCATAAGCGAATTTCTGTTCCAGTCATTGGAGCAGCAGGGGCAGGGGGAGGTCAGTGGTACAGCACATGCTTAGCTTCCATGAGCTCTAGGTACAATGTCCAGCACTAAAAGCCGTGACTGGGATAACAGTATAGGAGCCTCACAAAAGTCATGTTGAGCAAAGGGATCAAGAAAGCAGAGTCCATGCTGCAAGGTTCCCGTCACCTTAAGAACGAGTACAGGCAACAGCACCCTGTGGCACCTAGTTAGAGAAGCGAGGGGTACATTCAGGTCCCGAGAGAGGCCATCAGCTGTGTCTGGGCACGTGGGCGCCTGCATTAACAACATGTTGATGTTGTTAACGTGGACAATGTTAGCAAGCGCTCCTGGAGAGTGCAGCCGGAAGGTGGGAGAGCTGGGGGTGAGGTGACTGTCTCCTCTGTGTTTTTGGTTTTTGTTTGTATTGGGCTTTTTTTGTTTTGTTTTTTTTTTTTTTTTTTGCATTTTCAGTCATCTTTATGATGAACATCTGCTTTGCGATTGGAAAGAAAGCCTGACTCTATAAAGTGCTATTATGATCAGGAGCTGGAGCTGTGGGGCTGGAGAGATGGCTCAGAGGTTAAGCGTACTGGCTGTTCTTCCAGAGGACCCGGGTTCAGTTCCCTGCACCCACAGGGTATCTCACAACTGTCTGTAACACCAGTTCCAGAGAATCCAATGCCCTCTCTGGCCTCCATGGGCACTGCGTGCATGTGGTGCACAGACACCCCACAAATCAATATAAAACAATGATCATGAGCTGTCATCCTCGGTTTGGTGTGCAGATGGCACTGCCAGGGGAACTGTGGGAGGGTCTGAGATGGGCACAAGAATTCCCAGATGTCCCTTGAGTAGACTCAGGGGACGTCAGGAGGACATCCCACAGTCTTTAGATTTACTGGGGTCCCACCTACCCCATCTGTCTTTTAGCTACTCTGTAGCTCTGTACATGAGAGAAAACCAGGAAAATGCAAAGGATTCTGGTTTAATAAGAAGAGATACATTTTTTCAGTGGCATTTTTTCTTTCTGTACTGGGGATTGGACCCCGGGACTCGGCAAGTTTGAGGCAGATGCCCTCCCTCTGAGCTGCCTCACTACATGCTTACTACGCTTCCGCTGAGATGCGGTCTCAGACTACGCCCAGCAGGCCTTGACTTTTGGAGCTTCTTGCTGCAGCCTCCAGGGGAGCTGGGGTCACAGACTTGTGGGTGTCACCAGGCCTGGTGGCTCTGAGAGTGTTAAGGAGTTCTGTATGCATTCGAAAACAAGTTTGTATCTAAATACCGATGAACAAACTATTGTTTGTTTGATCATCTTATCAGTTTCCTTATAAATTAATTGATTAAGCAAGCCTTGGGCACATGATAATTTTATATTTATAAGAGAACTATTCAGTTTCTTCTTTCTTTCCTCCTATTTATTTATTCATTTATTTATTTATTTATTTATTTATTTATTTATATATTTTACTTAAGAGTCTTACCACTAGCCCAGGATAGCCTGTAATTCGCTGTGTAGACTAGATTAGCCTAAAACTGTGGCGCTCCTCTAACCTCTGCCTCTCACACACTGGGATTATAGTTGTGCTGAGTAGTAGATCGTTTGTCCAGCATGTGTGACAACCTGGGTTCAGTCCTCAGTACAGAAAGCATAGAGTTCCGTGTTCCTTGTTAGGGACTTTCTTGCTGTAAGCTGTGTTCTCAGGGGCAGTGAGATTCCCTCTGGGTCCCCCTGCCCTGGTGTACTCACCCACGGTGTCTGGCTTGGTGGCCTGGATGTGTAAGTAGCCACTCTCCCGCATGGTGCTGTAGAGAACCTTCTCCTTGTAAGGGTAGAGCAGCTCGATATCCTTCTCCGTGTAGCCAAAAAACCTCCCGAAATGACGGCCCAGGAGAGGGGAAATGGTATAGATAGTGTTTGTAATTAAAGCTATATTTAAGTGCAGGCCTTTCACGTGGCTGTGGACAGAGAAATGGGCTCAGGTGAGCTTGTCTGCTGTGAAGGAGAGGTGTGAGAGTGGATGCGGAGGAGAGACAGGCCACGGAACAGAAGGGCACAGGCCGGCCTCCTTCTGCAGTCCACACCATTGGGAATTCACAGTCTTGGGTGTGAGGGACTAGGAGGGCCAGTTTCTAGAGAGTTCTACTCAGGGGTGTTTCAGAGTCTGCCAACCATGAAGGCCTATCATGTGTGTCCAGCCAGCAACCCAAGGACCTCATGTGTACCAGGAGAGGTACGAACACCACTCGGCACACTGCAGATGGTATCGGATTGCAGCTTAAAGGTGGAACGTGGGTCATGTGGCTTCGTCTCTGCACACTGTGCTTTGTGTGGGTGCCTGGTGTGATCCCAGGAGGAGGCTGGGGCCAGTGTGTTCCATTCTCAGGTATGGGTGTGAAAGGAACTCCCTCTTCTGCACCAGGTCCCCATGTACCCTTTCCTGGAGGACTTGGCCTAGAGGGAGCCCCAAGTCTCAAACATTCCTGAGGGGGGCTTGGGGTGAACTGTGTAGATGCTGCCCCCACCCAGATCCTGGAGAGGCTTTACCACGCCTGTATGACTCCATAGACTCACTTGGGAACCATCTGGGCTATGTTGGTGCAGATGAGGGACCCCCAGTCCCCGCCTTGAAGGTAGAATTTCTGGAAGCCCAGCCGTGACATCAACTTGTAGAAGATCCTGGCAGTGGCCACGGAATTGAAGCCTGAGTGTGAAGGACACAGGGGAGTCACGAGGAAGTCTCATGAGCACTCAGGTAGGTGCCTGTGGGATGCCCAGACCTGCCTCCCTCCAGCTGAGAAAACAGCAGCCCACAGAAGGCTAGAAGGACTCTCAGGGCTACAAGGAAGTGTCGCCCATACAGGGAAAGGTGGTGAGAGGTGTCTTCCTCAGACTAGGGCAGTGATTCAGTAGCTGCTGTGTGGGACCACCATAGCGCTAAGAGTGGGTCGAAGCTGGCTAGGAACCCCGCATCATCCCAGGAGATGAGAACGGCAGGCGTTTGGCTGCTCCCCACTTTAGCCCTGGCCAGAACCCAGCTAAATATTAAATATTGCCTGCTTCACAGACGCAAAGGATGCTGCTTGGTTACTGCTCATCCGCGCTGTGGCTGGAAGCCTAGGGATGATTCCATTTACTATTAAGATGTCTTCATCTTTTTCCCGTGAGACCACACCTTGTGCAGAAGGTGCCCTGCAAGACCTTGATGCATAGACTTGAGTTTCACATGCAAATGATGCTACTCCAGTGTCCTTGTCTGAGTCAATGGATCCCAACCCTGGGTACCAAAGACCCTCCCCTGCTTGTGGCCCTATATATGTACCCTACACCCTGCATTGAAACTGAGACGCTCCCTGAAGCATGGCCTGAGTGTCTGTACTGGTCTGACTCACTGGATGTCTGCCAAAGGCAAGCCAGGGTGCTGTAAACCAATGGCCTGCCCCAACACACTGTGCCCTCGCTGTGGCTCCTCAGCCTGGAGCCGGCCGTGGGCGGCCACTGCACTCCAGACAGCGGATCTGTGGTGGGACACGTGCGTGGCGGGCCTAATCCACCCCCGGGACTACACTGCTGCTCTGTCAGGCAGGGCAGGTATGTGCAGAGCTTGGCTAGCCACGGCAGGGTGCAGACCGCCTGCACAGGGGATTTGTTAGCCATGCTGGACCAGAGCAGGGTGTGACCCAGGTATGGAGCTGCTCCTGAGTGGCAGATGAGTTGAAGCCTGAGCAGTGCTAGGCAGCCACGCCCGTTCCCTCGACTCAGACCCCTAAGAAACTGGCCATGTGGAGCCTAAAATGTCCCTCAGACTCTACCCAACTGTCTAGCCACCCTGCTTCAGCTTAGAAGGAGAACCTGGTGGTGTCTTGGGCACATGGGGCAGAGTCTGGGGTGTGCCACCCTCCGGCAGCCTGTACCTTTCTTGCTGGGCGCCTCTGAGAAGCCATAGCCAGGAATGGAGGGACAGATGACTTCAAACACGTGCTCCTCACTCAGGCCGTGGCTCTTGGGGTCAGTCAGCAGCGGGATGATCTTGTAGAACTCATAGAAGGAGCCGGGCCAGCCGTGCACCATCAGCAAGGGCTTTGGGGTGTGGCCTGAGGGCAGCTGGGGAGGCTTCACGTGGATGAAGTGGATGTCCAGGCCTGGGGACAGAGCACTCAGGGTGAGGGAAGGGGGTCCTGGGGGATCTAGTTTCCCTGTGTAGCATTCCTGGGAAAGAAGAAGTCCCCAAGGTACCGATGACAGTAATAACAAGTCTCACTGCTGGGGGCTCACATGTGCTCCGAGTCCTCACTCCTCCCAGTCACATTAGAGTGCTCACTGGAGGGCAGAGATGGTCTGAGTATGCACTTCCGAGTTCTCATGGCCCAGTATGGAGCCTGGCTTACAGGCTCCATAGACACTTGTTCATGAAGAACACACCAAGGGCTGGGAGAAGCACGTCTATCCAGCAACAGAGGATTAGTCAAATGGAGTTCGTTTAACACAGCATTGCAGTACCGCACAGTCACGTGACTATCGTCTGCATGCTGACCTAACGTACAAAAGAGTTCACTGGTAGATGGTAAAAGCAAATCACCATCTCCTATCTCATATCTGTGTGATCCAGTTTTTGCAAAAGTTGGGCTATGGGGTCAGTCAGCAAACCATTTGTCAGAGCTTGGGGGAAAAAGGGACCTGGAAAGTTCCAGCATGGAGCAGGAGTTTGGCAACAAATATGAAGCAGGAGCTTTCTTGGCCCAAGCCTATCCTGGAAAGCACAGAGAAGGGGTGTAACTGGAGGCTGGTACCTGGGACTGAGGCTGTCAGATGGCCTGTGGATGGTGCAGAGAACCACAAGCGTAGGCCCTGCAGAGAACCCATCCTGTAAGCAGCGGGCCCAGCATAGGCTGCCAGCCCTGTTAGATCACACAGGGTTGTCTGAGTGGGCTACTGTCCAAGATGAGATGAAGGCTGGAACTGTTCTCACTGAGCCTATGCACACCAAGGAAGCTTTGTGCTGTGACAGCCTAGTGCGGCTACGAGGTAGATAGTTAATCGAGGCTGTGCTCCAAAGCTTGACGTCCATAGAAGAAAAATAGTGTTTAGTGCTCTCTGCTCCTGGGCATGCCAGTCCTGCCTCCTCCTCTATGGGCCCCCTGTCCCACCTTCAGGATCTGTATATTTGGTCACGGGAAAATATGATCTTTAAATGTTTTCCCAGTGGCTCTGGTTTTCTTAAGCATTTCCATGTCAGCCTCTCTTCAAGGTTTGCGCTAGTTACTCTTAATTGTTGACTTGACAGGATGTAGACTTATGTGGCAAGTCTCTAGACTAACCTGTGAGGGATCGTCTAGGCTAGGTTGACTGAGGTGGGAGGACCCACCCTGAATGTGGGCAGCGTCATTGCGTGGGCTGTGCGATCGACTGAATGAAAGGGAGCCAGCAGCTCATCAGCATTCACCGCTCTGCTTCCTGACGGTGGGTGCACTGTGACAGCTGCTCATCATGACGGCCCTTGAACTGTCAGCTAAGATAAACCCTTCCTTCCTTAAGTTGGTGTGTGTGTATGTGTACATGTATGTGTGTAGGTATGTGAGTGAGTGTATGCTCTTGTGTATGTGTTATGTATGGTGTGTGTGCACATGTATGTATGTAGGTATGTGTGTGTGCTACTGTGTGTGTGTTATGTGTGTGGTGTGTGCACGTGTATGTATGCAGGTGTGTGAGAGTGTGTTTGAGTGAGTGTGTGTGTGTTATGTGTGTGGTGTGTGTATATGTATGTATGCAGGTACGTGAGCCTGTGTGTTATATGTACATGTATGTATGCAGTTGTGTGTGTGTGTGTGTGAGTGTGACTGTGGATATGCTCTTGTGTGTGTGTGTTTGTATGTGTGTGGTGTGTACACGTGTATCTATGAGGAATGTGAGTGTGTATGTGAGAGTGTGTGTATGCATCTGTGTGTGTGTGTGTGTGTGTGTGTTATGTGTATGGTGTATGCACATCCGTGTATGAGGAGTGTGCATGTGTGTGCATCTGTGCTTAGGCCAGAGGAGGACATCAGGATTCTTCTAACACTCTCTGCCTCTCTCCCTTAAGAGAGGGTTTGCCACTGAAATCGGAACTCCTGTGCTTTTGCCTGGGCTGGGAGTCACAAGGATCTCTGACCCCTGACCTCACATTTATGGCAATACAGCTGTTGTTAGGGGATCACCTAGGAGATACCTGTGAGGGTGCTTCCACAGAAAGTCCACCATGAAAATGGCAGCATGGGGTGGTCAAAGGCTGACTAAAATAAGGAATACGGGAGAAAATGAGAAGATCACATTCCTCTCTTGCTGATTCCTGACCACAGACCCAACATGGCACCACCCTGTTGCTAAGTACCTTCCCTGTGGTGATGGGCTGTGCCTCAAACCATGAGCCAAAATACACCAATGTTCCTTGTCTTTGTCGTTTTGTTTTGTTTTTTGCTACAGCAATGAGAAAAATAATGAATTCTACAACTCTCAACCACACCTCAGTGACCTTCCACTGGGTCCCGGGGTGCTACAGCATGGTTGACTTGGGGTACTCATCTCATGCAGGAAGGCTGCTCCTGTGACGCCCACCCCCTCCCTGGCTGGTGTTCTGGAGACTCACCTTCAATCTTGGTCTTGAAGTGAGGGTACTGGTTGAGGATCTCCACCTGCTTCCTCCAGTCAAACTCCTTCCTCCAGTAGGACACCACTTTCTTCAGGTAGTTGGAGTTGAAGCCATAGTGGAAGCGGCTGCCCTCCAGAGGCGGGGACTCCCGGAACCTGTCCAGTCTCTGGTGTAAGTCCTGCAGGGGAGAAGCCAGGGTGGGTGGGCAGAGGCAGGAGACAGCAGTGTCCACAACTGAGAGCCAGCCTGCAGCCACAGATGGACACCGTGGAGTGGCCACACAGGGCACCCATGTGACACTGGATCCCCATGAGGCTCGTGGGTTCTCCCCTGAGGACTTCAGACTCCCTTTCACCTGTGTGTGTTGGGTGGAGTGAGAAGAGCACAGAGAGCACGGAAGGTCTGCACAGGCCACGCGTGATCTCCCTTGAGCTCCAGCCCAGCGCTGGTCTTTCATTTCTTAGGAGTTTGAACAAAACTCACCTTTAATTCACCAAGCCTTCTATAAGGTCTGGAATTGGCAAACCTTGTAAAGGGTCACTTAGCAAGACGTAAGCCCTCCACTCTCTCCCTGCAGCAAAGGAGCTGCCACAAATGAGCCCTGCATGATTAGTGGGGCTGTGTTCCATCAAAGGTGCACAAGTGACTGAAGCTCAGATGCTGCACAGACACTGCATACACCCAATTATTAGTTTTCCTTTGGCTTTCAAGATAAAACCCATTGTTATTTTGTTTTGTTTTTTTCAGACAGGGTTTCTGTGTTGTGACTCTGCCTGTCCTGGAACTCACTCTGTAGAGCAGGCTGGCCTCAATTCACAGAGACCCAGCTGTCTCTGCCTCCCAAGTGCTGGGATTAAAGGTGTGTGCCACCAGCTACCAGATTGATAAAAGCTGTTCTTGCTGGTGATTGGTGAAAGAAAGAGTCACAGGCTACATTTGGTTCATGTGCCATGGTGTGCCAACATTTGCTAAGAGTTGAATGGTTTACCCTAACCCAGTGAGATAAAAATGGACTGTCTGGGAGACAGGGTCCGAGTGCACTACGTGTGAAGCGGTCTCTTCTCCTTGGAGCTCTCCTGATCTTTTGTCAGTGGATCTGATGACATTGATTCTTACTGATCTGTGGGTCACCACATCTTCACAATCTGACGATGCTAAATATGTGTGTGAAGCTGTATGAAGGAAGGTAGGGGGTGTCTGTCTTCTCCATGCATGCCATAGAATGCCCGCACACAGCAGGTTTTCAAGCACTAAGGGTGGAAAAAAAGACATGGGTGGGACCATGTTAGTTCTCTCCCCTCCAGGCCCTGCTCAGTCCCGTCTCTACCAGGATGCTCTTCCCTCTGCTGTCTGTCAAAAGTCTGCTCATTTTGACTTTAGGGTTGTTCAGACATGGCCTTGGAGTTGCAGCTGATTTCAATGATTCCACTTGTTTGCACAGTTTCGTGGGACCCACGGCCATGCCATGTTCAGCTTCGTTTTTATCTTCTGGGAGCTGAGACAGCAGGTTCCACTGGGCAGCTTGATACAGATCATGATGGGCCCAGGAGTAGCCAACACTCAGTAAAGGCCGACCTAAGGTCGGCCCCAGGATGTCCATGCTATTGCATTTCCTAGGGGCATCGTCTCCCTCTGTAGGCGTGGCTGCCACATAGAGTCTGGGACATCTGCTCACTCTTCCTTTCAAACTATCTCAAGTTCCCTCCCTCAGGTAGGGTGAGGGGAGCTGAATGAAGCAGCCTTCTGTGACCTTGTGCACACACAAGTCTCCTTGGCAGTCCTCCTGACCCAACCTGGGCCTCACGTTATGGGTGGGGAGGCTCAGGACATGGCGCTGATGAACCAGATACACCTTTCTCAGGAGCAATCTGAGTCTTCCTTGAGGAAGAAGGCTGAACAAATAAAGAGTCACCATGGGGTGCCCCCAAGCTCTTCCTCATCCATGCCTTCATCCAAGTCAGAGAGAACCCCAGCGGGGCTACTCCTGGGAAAGGGCGTCTCACCTTGATCTCCTCGTCTGATGTTTCCACCTTGAAAGGTCGGATGCTCTCATTTTCCCTGGCTGAGGGCTTCGACCCTGGGCCCCACCACCCATCTTCAAGTGGTAAGGTTTCCTCCTTTTCCTGGGAGACACACCAGTAGGTGACAAGGCACAGCACTGAGGCCAGGAGAAATTCCAGCCACATGACTCCTGGGAAATTGAGTGGGAAAAGAGAAACAACAAGCCTTAACATTAATTAAATATGATAAAAGGGATTCAATAATAGGCTTGCTTAGGAAGCATGAAGTTACACAGAAATAGATTAAACTGAAGAGCTCTGCCTCAGTGTTCCTGGATCATAACTGTAAGATAGGCAGCTCACTACCTGTGATTCCCGGGCAGCACACAGAGCAATAGGAAACCGCTCTGACTGAGGACTTAGCTATGCTGAAGTTGTGCTTTTTAAATTTGCTCATCAGGAGAAATGAGCAATCATTTGACAAATTGCCTTGAAGGAATGACCTTGTTTGAGAGCTTGCTCATGTCAAGGCCTCTGTGAATCAGCTCTAGCGTATAGATAAACACAAGCCCTCAGCTTCTGCTTCTGCAACACTTGCATAATTGCTCAAAAAGCACGTGACTCAAAGGCCACCTGCAGATGAAAGCATGTGTGAGATCCCAGCACTCCAACATCCTGTATACCCTGTGATCAGTTTCTACTCGAGACGGAACCCCTTAGCGCCTGCAGGGCTCTGGATGCACACTTGAGAAAGAGTTTCTCCTTGGTCTATGAGTGCTGGTTGCATCTTGTCAGGTTGGGTAAATTTCCGTGACAAGATGAAGGGAACAGAGGGAGGAATGACTTGGCCAGGACTTGGAGCCCGGCGGGCCAGAGACTCCAGCGGCCAACAGACACATCCCGAGCACCTGCCCTGTGCACCCCAGGCTTCAGTCATGCTTGTTTTGTGAGAAAAATGTCAACATCGACAGAACAAGAACCAGGCTTCTTGTGTCAGCTACACCAGAAAACACAGAATCCCAGAGTGTATGAGGAAGAGCTTCCAATCCGGCTTGACGGAAGCTGTCATCAAAGACGGCCCACCGTACACCTGCACACAGCCACCAGAGGCTCACACAGAGCGTGAGGTGTCGGCACAGCAACAGTGCTGGAGTCTCCGGTGAGGCCGCTGCACTCACTCATTACCGAGGTCAAAGGTCATTAAAAAAAAATCAATTAAAAAAAATGACCCTTGCCACTTGTCTGTTTATTTTCTTTAATTGTTGTGTCTGGGGCCATAATCCACCATGTTGGCCACACTAGGCCAGAACTCTACCACTGTTCTTCTCAGTTCCACACTCCTCATTCTGCCATTTAAAACATCCCTTTGTTCCAACCTCTTTGGCTGCGTGCATGGTTTATAAAGGTTTGTGTGTTCCCAATGCTGTAATAATAGTCGTACCATTCAGTAACAGTATAACGTAATAGGGACTTCCTGAGACATACTCCTTTCTGTTGCAATTATTTTGAGAAAGGTTCTGGGTGCCATCTGCAGGGTGGCCACAAACCCTGGAGCTCCAGCCGTCTTCCTGCCTCAGTCTCCCTAGGACCCAGGACAACAGGCATGGACCACATGTTTGGCTTATGACTTTTATATTGAGGTTGACAATCCTGAAATTGCGTATAGGAAAGCTGGAAACCAATGAGCAGACAGGGAAATTCAGCACACTCCCTTGAATGTCATAAGAGCCACTCACTATTCTGGGGAAATGAGTGTGGCCACTTTGGCGAAGCCCCCAGGGAACTCTGGGCTGCACTCTGAGGCCTGGGACTTTGAGGAGTCTTCTGTTCCTACAGCTGCTAAGAGGGCTTTCCCTATCCTCGCATCTCTGGGCCTGCAGCAGGCCTGGGTCTGAGATTAGAGCTGACTGGGCTCCTTGCTCTGTCTCTGTAGAGGGGCCGTCCTGGAGGTATGCAAAGGGAAGCAAAAGGTCAAAGGTTCTGGGAGATGGAGTCCAGTTGGTGATGACGGATCAGGAAGCTCATCTTTGGCCACACAGGTCATCTCTGTGTGTTTTCAACAGCTTTATTGGAACAGAACACACATACCTTTCAATGTGCCGATTTCAAGTGTACCATCCAGTCGACAGGAGTGTACTCTGCTGTATACAGCCATCCGTACAGCTGGTTTTAGGACGTTGTACCAGTTTTTCCTCCATTATCCCTAGGCCCTGTGCAGCCATTTCCCAAATGTCCGTGGCTACTACTGCCTAGGAGAGCTTAGAAAATCCCACTTATGGGATAATCACCCTTTGTTTGATTCCTGTGGGTTTTTTTTTGTTTTTGTTTTTGATTTTTTTTTTTCCAGAGAGGAGAAAAGAACTTGATCTCAGCAAACCAATAAGAGGAAGACACAGTCCAGCCTCGTGGCCTGGCTCCTCGGCTGCCATCTTCCCAGCTTGCGGCCAGCATGGCAGTGTTGGAAGAAATATGCTGGAGCATGAACCCAGTGGCAGAGGAGATTTCACCAGGCACAGTGCCATCAGGACCTTGGGAGACAGAGTGTGTGTGGAGGGGGGAGGGGTCGACAACAAGAGGGGGTCAGGGCCACTCTAGGCAGTGGAGGCTCAAGGCAGGAAATCGTCCTGCCTCTGTATCAAGATCTTGCTGGGTGTTTGTAGACGTGCCAGGATTTTCCTACAAAGTGTCCCTTAGAGTTGACAGCTGGCCCAGTGGGTGCCCTTCCTAAAGGTACTGGAATGCAGAGGGCCAGCACTGGGGCTTCTACAGCCTTGGTGCTGGGTACCTGTTTCTTGACGTGTCTGAGAACTCTCGTGTGGAAACTGTGTTTGGCAGTGACCCCACTAACCTCCCCAGCTCCATCATCAGCTCCAGAATCACCTGTTTCTTCCATCACTAGGCATTGCAGCCACACAGACTCAGCCCCTCCATGGCCAGCTCCTCTTTGATCAGACAAACCATCCTACTTCAGCTACTGCTGCAGCTTTCAAGAGAGTCAACCCAGTCCCCGTTAGCTAGAGCCACAGGCACACAGAAACCTCGCTCCAGCCATCTTTAGAAGTCACACCATGAGAACACAGACTTCAACTTTCCACAGGTTTCCCTCATCCAGCTTTAAGTTCTGCATGGCTGAGTGTCTGTGACAATGTTTCCTGAGAGTCTCAGAGCACTAGGAGCAGGGTTGTCCATCCCCACCAGAGGGCAGCTTAGGGATGCTGAGAAGTGACCCATACTCAGTCTGTTAGGCAGAGGTTTCCTCTCCTAACCCAAGGCTCCCTCAGTGTCTTTCCCTTGACCATGATAACTATTAAGTCAGTGGGTGACCAGCATTCCTTGAATTAAATCAGGACAGAGATGGCTGTAGACAAGCCCCTGTGACTTTAGGAGATTAAGAACAGACATTCTCTAACTCTCTTCCTCTCTCCCTCTCTCCTTCTTTCCCTCTCTCCCTGTTTCTCTGTTGTAACTCTGGCTGTCCTGGACCTCTGTAGACCAGGCCAGCCTTGAACTCACAGAGATCTGCCTGCCTCTGCCTCCTGAGTGCTAAGATTAAAGACATGCACCACCACCGCTCAGTTCTTTCTTTTTATCCAGAGATGCATACCTTCTCCCTGACACAAATCCTCCTCTCTGAGAAGATGCACAATGTCCTCTGGAGCCTCCTGGCTTTGAAGGCAGGCTAGATGCAGGCACTGCAGGGAACTTGGGGAGTAAGTGCCCTGGTAGCAGGGCAGATGCATGCAGTTCACCCAGCCTGAGGCTAAATCCTAACAGATCGTATTCCCAAAAAGATGACACTATGTCTGTCTTGGCTCCTACCTCAGCCCCAAGCACCCTGCGCCACAGCCGGCACAAACATCATGTCATTTCGGACCTAGCTGAACAGGTCCTGGAAGCAAATGAGGACAATTCTGCATGACACCATCAGGAGAGCTGCAAGCATGGGGGGCAGGAAAGATGGCTGACCTGCCTAGGGAACTTGACAATCAGCTCCTTACCTGACAGCAGCAGTGAGAGACCAAGAGCCCCTCTGTTGTTTTCCTGGAGGATAGAAGTGCCTAACTTTTCCTTCTCTGGGAAGAATGATCCCAGTGCGCTTTGCTGTCCACCAGGGTTCAGTGCTGGCTCCTTGAGCCCTCTTCAAGTAGCAGATCCACAGAAATCTGCGTCCGGTAGCTCCAGAGCCCTTGGGAGAGGCAGGCAGACTGGGTGTGAGTCCTACCCTCTCTCCTTTTGTACACTAGCACAGTCCCAGTGACTCAGCTAATCTGTTGTAAGCACAGGGCCGTTATCACTCTGAACTTCAAAGAGCAAACTGAACCACAATGACCCAGAGACTTCGTGCCAAGAGACCGTAGCTCTGGCTAAACTTTAGATTCTAAAGGGAGGGAATCCAGCACCCACTTCATAAGCCATCCCTTAGTCCACTGCATCAAACTGCATATGCTAGGTGCCCACTAGTCACTTAGTAGTGCCCCCCCGCATCACACCAACTATCACAGCACGGAAGAGCTGCATCGGAGCCTGATTTCATTTAATAACAGTCCCGAAGCTCAAGCCCGGTGATGTTGGCAGTGCTGTACAGAATGGTGCGGTTAACACTCAACTGGATTCTTAGTCATTGTGTTTGTCTCTCATTGGGTCTAATTATAAGCAGATTTATCATGAGTGTGTATGCATGGGTAAATATAGTATGCTCTAATACTATCCTCAGGTTTAGGCTGCCACAGGGTGAAGTTTCTTGGAACGTGTTATTACCCATAAGCCCGAGTGAAGCTAAAGCAGAGGAAAAGTAACAGATCTAAAGTGAGATTTAACTTGTTATCTCGCCTAACTAGGATAAGAGTATTAGTACTTTGCTCCAGGAAGGGGCCTTGAGACCCATGAGTTCAGACTACAAGCAGGGTTGGCTACAGTGTGTTAGTTTAGCATCTACCAACCTCCACTCCTTGTTTTATAGCAGGGAGTAAATGCCATTCTCGATTAGCACGGAGCAGCAGCTGGCACTGACCTTCTGTAAGCTGGGTCTCAAGGGTGTGATAATCAATGATGCATACGGATTCATGAAGAAGCCACAATTCATGGAACTGGATATCCTCCAATAGCTCAGGAAACAACCCCAAATCTGACAAGTGGATGGTGTCAAGGTGCAATTCTGCACCACAGAGCAAAGTGATGCCTCAGAGGGGGAGAAAGTGTTTCTAGGGCTTCAGGCAACACAGAATTAATATGTAGAACTCATAGAGAAAAAGAAACAGAAGAACAAAAATACCATTTATAAGTGGGCCAATGCTTTGAACAGATCCTTCTCAAAAGAGCAACAAATGGCCAGTGAATAGAGGGAAAATGCCCAATATCCTCAATATCCTTTGCCCTTAAGGAATGCATTGTTAATCCAGTTTAAATGTCTATCACCAAAATATTTAAAGTACCCAATCCAGGTGAGGATGTGGGCAAAGGAATCTTTATACATCGGTGGCAGGAGTGTGAATTAATGCAGCCACCATGGAAATCAGTATTGGGGTGTAAGTGTGTGTGTGTGCTCAACAAACAACTAAAAATAGAACTAACTACCTTATGATCCAGCCTTACCACTGCATAGGAGCCTGAAGGAGTGTAGGTCATCACAGACACCTGCACATCCATGCTGATTGCTGCCTCATTCACAAAGCCAAGATATGGAACCAGCATAGAAACCCCTGACAGATGAATGGATAAGAAAATGTGGTAAGAGCACACAATGGGGTTTTCCCTCAGCTATAAAGATGAATGAGTATCCTTACAGGCAAATGGATAGAAGTTGACATCATCAGGTTAAGCTAAAAAAAAAAATATCAGAGACAGAAAGACAAGAGCATCAGTCACTTTTCTGTTGCTATGATAAAATATGACAAAGGCAACTTATAGAAGAAAGAATGTAGCTGTGCGTTGGTGGCACACGCCTTTAGTCCCAGCACTTGGCAGGCAGAGGCTGGCAGATCTCTGTGAGTTCAAGGCCAGCCTGGTCTACAGAGTGAGTTCCAGGACAGCCAGAGTTATAACAGGGAAATCCTGGCTCGAAAAACCAAAAAGAAGACAAAGAGAGAATTTATTAAGCTTATGGTTGCAGAGGCGCAGGAGTCCATCATAGGGAGCGTGACAGCAAGCTGAGGGCTTGTGACAGGAGCGGGAAGCTGAGCCCACACATCCTCAACCCCAAACATGAAGCAGAGAGGCCAAATTGAAAGTACTTGAGGCGCGAGCTCTCAAATCATGCCCCAGGGACATATTTCCTCCAGCAAAACCTTGTATCCTAAACCTCCCAAACGAACTGGGAGCCAGGTAAGTGCTCAAACACCTGAGATTATGGGGAGATTGCTCATTCGGACCATAACAAGTATTAGGTGTTTTCTTTCATACGTGAAAACGAGGGAGGAAAACAGAGCATCTTCAAAACAGGAGAGAAAATATTAGTGAAGGGCACAGGCAGAGGGAAGAAGTTTGGGAGGGGCCAGGTGTGGTGGCACACACCTTTAATCCCAGCAGCCAGGAGGCAGAGGCAGGCAGGTCTCTGAGTTCCGGGCCAGCCTGGGCTACATGATGAGACTCAATTAAAAAAAGAAAAGTGTAGGAGTAAGAGAGAGTTGTAGTGGTGGATGTGACTGCTAATCACAGTTGTCATCCTGATGAGATCTAAAATTACCAGGCATGGGCCTCTGGGCATGCCTATGGGGGATTATCAGGATTCTGCTAATTGTAGCAGGAAGACCCTCTCCCCTCACTGTGTGTGGTTCTGCCTCTTGGGTCAGGATCTGCACAAAAAGGAGAGAGTGAGCTGGGCACACTCCCATCTCTGTTTCCGGAGTGTTGGAGTACTGTGACCAGCTGCCTCACTCCCTCGCAGCTGTGGCTTCCCTGTCACAGTGGACCATGGAGCCATGAATCAAGCATTTCCTTAACTTGCTCTGTTAGGGTATCTCGCAGAGTAACAGGAAAGTAACTAGATGGTAGGTAAGAGCAAAGAACCACAGAGACGTGTATAGAAATGTCAATGAAGCCCGTTAGAACTACTATCTGGAGAATGTTTCCCTAGCCATCGGAGCACCCACTGCTGCCCTGGTCCCAGTTTGCTCCCCAACTGCCATTTACAGTCTTAAGCCTCACTCTACCCTTGGGGCAGGGCAGGACACAGTCTACCAAGGGCCAGACCACTGGCTGGAAGAGGGCTCCCAGTCTGCATTTTTTACCCCAAAGGAAAGGCTGATAAAACCCTGGCAGTGGGTCTGGAGAAGAGGCCAAACAGTCAGAGCCAGGAGCAGGCTCTCCATCTGCATAGCCCAGCCCACAGGCCCTCCCCACCACACAGGAACCGGAGAAGCCCATCACCCAGGGCAATGGTAGGTTTATTTTGCGATCTGTAGAAGGTGGGATCTTCACGTGCTGAGCCATTTCTCCCGCTCAGGAGTTGTATTTGTAACTTGAGAAGCCTCTATACCATTTTCCATAGCAGGTGCACCAGGTGTGCGTACTCCCATGGAATGTATGCTTGTTTTTGAGGGGGGGCAGGGTCATTTCTGGAGCTCTTTACAAATCTTAGATATTATCCCATGTCACATATATAGTTCTGCCATCTCCTCACTCAGTTGACAGTCTTCTTTGCTATGCAGAAGGTTTTTAATGTCATGCAACCGACTTGTGAATTCTGGAGGCTATTCCCTGGCCTCTTTGAGTCCTTTACAGAAAGTCCTTGTCTATGTCTGGATCATGTTGAAGTGCTTCTAGCAGTTTCAGAGATTCTGGTCTTACATTAAGGTCTCTGATCCACTTTGAACACATTTCTGTGCGGAGTGAGAGACGTGGGCCTAGTTCTCAGCTTCTGCTTGAGGACAGCCAGTTCTGGCAGCTCCATTTGCTGAGGAGGTCAATGTGTTCTGACCCCTTGGCAAAGGATGAGGTGGCTGTCACTGTATAGGTTTACATTTGGGTCCTCTGCTAATGTACTCCACGGTCTGTCTATTTTTGTGTCAATATCATGCTGTTTTTGTCACTGTAGCTCTGTAATGTAATTGGAGGCCAGGTACTGTGGTATCTCCAGCGTGCTTTTTCTGCTTAGGATTGTGTCAGCTATTTGGGGTGGTTTGTGCTTCCATACAAATTTTGTCATTTTTGAAGTGACTTTTTTTTAATGATATGTGAAACATATTGTTGGAATTTTGATGGGAACTGAGTTGAATGTATAGGTCCTGTTCAGTAGACATTTTCACAGGATTAATTCTGTCTGCTCATGAGCAGTGGAGATCTTTCCATCTTCCAGTGTTCTTTGTTTTGCTATTTCTTTCTTCGGTGTCTTAAAAGTTTTCACTGTAGAGGTCTTTCATTCCTTTGTTACCTTTATTCCTATTTTGTGTTTAAAATTAATTAAAGAATGTTACTCTCTTATGTATATGAGGGCAGTGCCTGCACGCATGTCTGTGCACCACACGCGTGCCCTGTGCCCACAGAGGTCGGCACAGGGCACTGGATCTCCTGGAGCTGAGGTTGCACATGGCTGAGTCACCATATGGATGCTGGGCATTTGAACCTCTAGAAGAGCATCCAGTCTTCTTAACTGCTGAGCCAGCTCTCCAGCTGGTATTTTACCTTTTAAAAGTTTTGGTGAATGGAGTCTGATTGCTTTCTTAGCATGTTTATTGTTGGTACATAGAAAAGCCACTTTTGTACTGGTTGCTTTGATGAAGGTGTTTATCAAGCTAAGAATGTTTGGTGGACTCTTTCGGGGTTTCATTATTTATTTATTTATTTATTGCTGTGTAAGAGTTTTGCCGGCATGCATGTCTGTGTACCACATGTGTGTCTGGTTGCCCACGGAGGCCAGAAGAGGGTGTCAGATCCCCAGGAACTAGAGTTACAGATGGTTGTGAGCTGCCTTGTGGGTGCTGGGAGTGGAACCCGGGCCCTCTGGAAGTAGCCAATGCTCCTAACTGCTGAGCCATCTCTCTAGTCCCTTAGGGTCTTTAAGGATAGGATAATGTGCTCCCGACATAGGGATAGTTTGGTTGTCCTTGTGTCTCCTTTTAGAAATAAACTCTTAAGTTCATTGCACTGGCACATCATTCTCACTGGATAGTTCTGTCCCGTGTGAGCCATACGCCCACGCACCCTCACGTGCTGGCTTCCTGCCCGGGCTCGGCAGTCTGAGTGCTGCTGACCAGACCAGTGGTCAGTACTCAGGGCCAGGTGCCATTATTTCTCATAAAGATGACCTCTGCGGGCAGCGGGAATCATGTGGCATTCCAAATGCGAAGGAGGGACTTTGAAGGGATTCCCGTAGTGAAAAGTGAATGTTCTTGACATATGAGAAAAGGAAAAGATATCAAATGCTTGAAGATCAAATCTTTGACCCACAAACTTGCGAAGAAGGAAGAAGACATCCCTGCCATATCCACTGTGACCTCACACACCGAGCCAGTTCAGCCCCAGTGTGCAGTCCGTGGTAGGTTGAAGTCTTCATAGCAGCTTCACGTATCTGTTGGGAATCTTTTATTTTCATTTTTTTGGCTTTTTGAGACAGGGTTTCTCTGTTGTAACTCTGGCTGTCTAGGAATTCACTCTGTAGATCAGGCTGCCCTTGAACTCACAGAGATCCTCTTGCCTCTGCTTCCCGAGTTAGAATGGATTGCCCCCGCCCTCCGGACTGCAATGCTTTCCTCACTTGCCTCCTCTCATGGCCACTGCCTGGAAAACTGCCCTTCAGCACAGCCACAAAAGAGGGCTCTGTGGATGTCTGAAGTTTTGTCGCTGGCCATTCATGTGTCCATGTGAGTCCCCTGACAGCACAGGAGCTGGCAAACACATCCACCTCTGAATTCAGCAAATGCATTAGGTATCTGCCCCAAGGGAAGTGCCAGATAGGAAGCCAGGACCCCCCTCTTCCTGGGACTCCTCTCCATAGAAAGCCAGGACCCCTCCCCTTCCTGGGTCACCTGTCCTCTGGCCTCCATGTGTTGCCTTAGGAAGGGGCTGAGGCTCAGATCCCCAGGATGGCAGAGCAGTGATGGCTGCTACCCTAACAGGTGAGGGGAAGAAAGAAGCTGTGCACTTTCCAGCTATCAGCTTCTCCGTGAGGCCAGGGACTCTTCATAGGCAAGTCCCTGAAGAGAAGATCCCCAGGGACCACCATTACTCAAGGACACCTGAGGCCCTGCCAAGAGCAAGAGAGTCGGCTAGATGGGGTGAACCCTCACTCCCAGCCTGTGCTAGGGAGGAGACACAGCTGACACACACCTGTCTCCACAGGCAGCCTGGCTTCCCATATAAAGCGGGGGTCTCCCAGAACACAGCACCAGGAAAATATGTTTCCTCTGAGAAGTGGGGGGAACATCTCTGCTGTTATCCCACAGCAGGCAATCTGAGACAGACTCTGGGAGGGCTCCTGAGTCCTGGTCCTGACCCGCTTAGGGACTCCCAGCAGGGAGGTGGGGGGACAGGAAGGTACCTGCTACTGATGATTGGAGCAGGCTCCTAGCAGCTGTACACATACCTCCACACCTGTTGTTCTGGGTTTCTGTATCATGTTACCTGGGACTCTGGCTGGGTCAGGGCAGAGGTTTTAGGAGGCCAAGGAGTAAGCAGAGACAATGAGGACTATTAGTAAAGTACCTACTGGGCCCAGCTGGTAAGACCCCATCTCTCTTCCCTCCTGGGCTACTCTGAGAGATTATAGGCAGGCTCTTCAAGTGTCTGTTCCTTCTGAGGCAGGAGGGGCAGTGTCATGGGGCCCACGGAGGGATATGAAGACAGGGGAAGTTGGAGAGTGGAGTGCTCAGCCTGGGTGTTGGGGTGTCCTCAGTGCTGAAGCTGCACTCCTCAGAAGGCCAGGCAGTCCCTTATGATTCCCACAGTGGGATCTTAGAGTTCACAGCCACTTTTAACAAAGAGCAGACTCCCTGCTGCCCCCTGGGGAAGGTCCAGGCACAGGGTCAGGACAGGGAAAGGCTTTCAGAACAGAGAAGAAGGTTGTGCTCCAGTGGCTGAGAGCCAAGCATGGGGACCTTTCCTCTCACCCAGCCAGAGAACCACGGGATTGACACAGCTTTGCAACTCTCTCCAGGCTCATCTGGAGGCCTGGCTGGACCTGGGGTACTCGGACCTTTTTACAGACAACTGCCAATCACACAGCCTCTGTTACCAGTAGCCCGTGTACTGTGCATGGCTTAAGAGGCTCCAGTAGTCTTCTGGAGGCTACCTAGTGCAGCACTGCCTTGGCTGCTGGAGGCACCTAACTGTCCCTTTGTCCTAGGCATCAGGGCCCAGTTCAGAGAGCCCAGCAGGACTCTCCCAGAGGACCTCCAAATGGGGGTGGGGGGAGCAGGAAGGCATTTGGCAACTCTCCTTTGGAAGGGAATGCCCATGTGGGTATCTAAGAAACACAACACATTAGGTCCAGACACTCTTAGAAATAAAACCATTCATCATCAAAGCCATGTAGCTCAGCACAGGTGTGTGGTAGGGTAATGCCTTTGGGGTGGTAAGAGGTGACCCTGTTGGGGGTTAAGTCTAGGCCCCCAGTATGGTCAGGGGACAGAAAGGAACGCATTCCTCAGAAGGGGGTCATCTTCCCGAAGCGTGACTTGGAGGAACCAGGGCCGCTGCTGAGGCTGTGGGTGCTATGCAGCATCATTACTGTAGCTCTGCCAGGGACACAAACTTGCGGATGTCCTTGGCCAGAAGCTTGGGCTCTTCGAAGGCAGCAAAGTGGCCCCCATCCTCCATGTAGGAATAGGAGATGAGTTTGGGGTACTTGACCTTCACCCACTTTTCCGGGGCATGCAGTAGCTCAGAAGGGAAGGCTGCATAGCCGGTAGGCACAAAGACCTTCATCCTGGGGAAACAGGGGTGAGGTGAGGCTGGGGTGCTGTGTTCTGTTTCCAGGGGAGACTCCTAGGGCCTGCGAGGGCTCAGCTAGGTCACATGGAGCCACAATGAGAAGGGCTCACACTACCCTCGCACCGTGGCCCTGCTTCCCACTTCTAGGACCTTCTCTGCCAGGGAGGGCCAACTAGGCAGGGCATTGGCAGCCTCTGACGCCCATTTGCTTTCCTGTCCCTTTGCTGCCCAAAGGTGCCTGTGAACCCCAAAGCACCTGACCCAGCAGGCCAGGACCCTGAAGGAGTGGATACCGAGGATGTCTGGTGTCTTTCTAACCTTGGCATCATGTCTTCTTAGGGTTAAAGCACAGGCAGGAACCAGCCCCCAGCCCCAGAGGCCCCTCTCCCTGCTCAGCCAGCTCACCTCTCATGTCTATGGACCATGATGCCCTGGCCCAAGTTCTCCTTGTAGAAGCGTTGGGAGGAGACGATGCTTCCCGTCGTCCAGTAGATCATGATGTTAGTCAGGAGGTCGTCCAGGGAGAACTTCCTGGGAAAGCACACAGCATGTACAGGCTCAGTGCACGCTATAGATGGCAGGAACCAAGGGCTGAGCACATCAGACAAGGCTAGCTCTCCTATGCTGGAAGCCCCGGAAAGGGCTGATGAATTACAGTTGCCACTCAAGGGTGTGACCTCCCACAGAGAATAGCTCCAGCGATCGCTGGGAGCTGTCTGCCTTGTAGAAGGCCTCTGCTCTGGCCTTAGGCTGCCCACTGCAGAGCACAGCTATCCTCCTTTGACACTAGCAGACCCCAGCTGCTGACTGCTCCAAAGTTCCCAACCTTGGATGCTTCCCGACCAGCCACTAGTCTACCGCAGCCCCAGCTCCTTGCCGTGCTTTTTAAGGACATCTGAGGCTAGCGGGCACCAGTGCCCACTGTGCCTGGCCTGCCGTTTCCAGGTTTGTCTGCCCTGGAGGACCTGGATCTGCAGTGCTGGGCCCTGAAACCCACCATCTGCCTCCTTGTCCACATGTTGTAACCCTCTTCCCTGGCTGTCCACAGCATCCACCTCATGTCAGCTTCCACCGCCCCTCTGCACCCCTGCATCTCCACACCTGCTCCACCCTCCACTCCTATCCCTTTTCAGTCCTGCACCCCAAAGCTGCTCTCACTGCTCTGGACTGCAGGAGCGAGGCTCTCACCAGGTTCTGACCTCTTTGTCTACCCCTCTATTTTCCCTGTTCCTCCTCTGTGCTCAACGAGCCTTCCTAGCATCCCCAGATGCCGCTGTCCTCACTCCCGGTGGCAGCTACCCCAGGTCACCAGACCTCTCGGGACTGTGTCTTCCACATGGCGCCTTACCCAAGCTCTACCTTTGACAATCCTGGCTACAAATGGACATGCCCACTTGGATGCCGTGCAGTCGCTACCCCTCAGGGAGCTTGGCATCAATGCTAAGCTCCTCTGATGCAGAACTTACAGGCTATATAGGTCCCCAAAGAGTGGGCTTGGCTATTCTGCAATAAGGATGTTTGCTTCTTTGGGAGCTTCCTGGCACACACATTGTGTCTCACCACAACTGGGAGGCTGAACAAGTCACTGGACCTCTCTTGCCTTTATCTCCCCATCCCCTACACAAGACGCCATTGGCCATGCAGTGGGAGGTTCAGCAAGCCAAGGACTGAAGCAGCTTGCTGGCTTCCCCAGTGGAGTGCCTGGAGACAGGGATGGAATGGCAGGCAGAGAGAGGCAGGGCCTGGGGATCCAGTCTGACAGCAGGGTGGTGGCGTTTCACCTTTCCAGGCCTCCATCCTCCAGTTCACGGTACTCTGACTTGGTCCAGGTGGAGAACTTTTCTAAGATGTAGGCAGCCAGGCCCACGGGCGAGTCGTTCAGAGCACAGCCTGGATGGGAAGGAGCAAGGGAGGGATTCAAGCCTGACCCAGAGTGTCTGATTCCAGAATGGGTATGTGGGTACCACAGAGTAGCATCAGTCCCAGCATGCACCCCACTTCTGGAGTTCTGGTCTGAGCAGCCTCATATATCAGGTGGGAATCAATATTCCCTATGATCTCATGCTCTTACAGACTATATGGCCTGCATCACGTCAAAAACAGGATAATCTGTTACAAATCAATATTGATGTAGCCATAAGCGAATTTCTGTTCCAGTCATTGGAGCAGCAGGGGCAGGGGGAGGTCAGTGGTACAGCACATGCTTAGCTTCCATGAGGCTCTAGGCACAATGTCCAGCACTAAAAGCCGTGACTGGGATAACAGTATAGGAGCCTCACAAAAGTCATGTTGAGCAAAGGGATCAAGAAAGCAGAGTCCATGCTGCAAGGTTCCCGTCACCTTAAGAACGAGTACAGGCAACAGCACCCTGTGGCACCTAGTTAGAGAAGCGAGGGGTACATTCAGGTCCCGAGAGAGGCCATCAGCTGTGTCTGGGCACGTGGGCACCTGCATTAACAACATGTTGATGTTGTTAACGTGGACAATGTTAGCAAGCGCTCCTGGAGAGTGCAGCCGGAAGGTGGGAGAGCTGGGGGTGAGGTGACTGTCTCCTCTGTGTTTTTGGTTTTTGTTTGTATTGGGCTTTTTTTGTTTTGTTTTTTTTTTTTTTTTGCATTTTCAGTCATCTTTATGATGAACATCTGCTTTGCGATTGGAAAGAAAGCCTGACTCTATAAAGTGCTATTATGATCAGGAGCTGGAGCTGTGGGGCTGGAGAGATGGCTCAGAGGTTAAGCGTACTGGCTGTTCTTCCAGAGGACCCGGGTTCAGTTCCCTGCACCCACAGGGTATCTCACAACTGTCTGTAACACCAGTTCCAGAGAATCCAATGCCCTCTCTGGCCTCCATGGGCACTGCGTGCATGTGGTGCACAGACACCCCACAAATCAATATAAAACAATGATCATGAGCTGTCGTCCTCGGTTTGGTGTGCAGATGGCACTGCCAGGGGAACTGTGGGAGGGTCTGAGATGGGCACAAGAATTCCCAGATGTCCCTTGAGTAGACTCAGGGGACGTCAGGAGGACATCCGACAGTCTTTAGATTTACTGGGGTCCCACCTACCCCATCTGTCTTTTAGCTACTCTGTAGCTCTGTACATGAGAGAAAACCAGGAAAATGCAAAGGATTCTGGTTTAATAAGAAGAGATACATTTTTTCAGTGGCATTTTTTCTTTCTGTACTGGGGATTGGACCCCGGGACTCGGCAAGTTTGAGGCAGATGCCCTCCCTCTGAGCTGCCTCACTACATGCTTACTACGCTTCCGCTGAGATGCGGTCTCAGACTACGCCCAGCAGGCCTTGACTTTTGGAGCTTCTTGCTGCAGCCTCCAGGGGAGCTGGGGTCACAGACTTGTGGGTGTCACCAGGCCTGGTGGCTCTGAGAGTGTTAAGGAGTTCTGTATGCATTCGAAAACAAGTTTGTATCTAAATACCGTTGAACAAACTAGTGTTTGTTTGATCATCTTATCAGTTTCCTTATAAATTAATTGATTAAGCAAGCCTTGGGCACATGACAATTTTATATTTATAAGAGAGCTATTAAGTTTCTTCCTTTCTTTCTTTCCTATTTATTTATTTATTTATTTATTTATTTTACTTAAGAGTCTTACCAATAGCCCAGGATATCCCGTAACTCACTGTGTAGACTAGGTTAGCCTAAAACTTGTGGGGCTCCTCTAGCCTCTGCCTCTCACACACTGGGATTATACTTGTGCTGAGTGGTAGATCGTTTGTCCAGCATGTGTGACAACCTGGTTCAGTCCTCAGTACAGAAAGCATAGAGTTCCGTGTTCCTTGTTAGGGACTTTCTTGCTGTAAGCTGTGTTCTCAGGGGCAGTGAGATTCCCTCTGGGTCCCCCTGCCCTGGTGTGCTCACCCACGGTGTCTGGCTTGGTGGCCTGGATGTGGAAGTAGCCACTCTCCCTCATGATGGTGTAGAAAACCTTCTCCTTGAAGGGGTACAGCAGCTCGATATCTTTCTCCGTGTAGCCAAAATATTTCCCAAAACGCCGGCCCAGGAGAGGGGTCAGGGTGTAGATATTTCTTGAAATGAAAGCCATGTTCAAGTGCAGGCCTTTCACATGTCTGTGGGCAGAGAAAGGGGCTCAGGTGAGCTTGTCTGCTGTGAAGGAGAGGTGTGAGAGGGGATGGGGAGGAGAGACAGAACCGTAGAGCGCAAGCCAGCCTCCTTCAACCTCTTCCCTCTGGGACACCCACTGAGTTGGAGGTGAGGGTTAGGAAGGAGGAAATTTTTCTAGAGTGTTCTAGAAGTCAGGGTTGTTTTAGACCTTGTCCAACATGGTCTAATACAGACCTCTTCCTCTGCTTCAGACAGCCACCACAGTTACCCCAAGGGGAGTAGGGGACCAACACAACCTCTCGCACCTAGCTGGGGAAGATATGTTTCCTCTGCCCAGGGCCCACAGGCATCCAGGCCTTCGGGGACCTGGCTAAGGAGAGTCCCAAGTCTCAGACATTCCTGAGGGGGGCTTAGGGTGAACTGTGTAGATGCTGCCCCCACCCAGATCCTGGAGAGGCTGTACCATGCCTGTATGACTCCATAGACTCACTTCGGAACCATCTGGGCCATGTTGGTGCAGATGAGGGACCCCCAGTCCCCGCCTTGAATGTAGAATTTCTGGAAGCCCAGCCGTGACATCAGCTTGTAGAAGATCCTGGCAGTGGCCACGGAATTGAAGCCTGAGTGTGAAGGACACAGGGTGTTCTGCATGGTTGGGAGAATGCTCTACGAAGGCTGTACTTGGGGCTTTGAATGAGTGAGTTTGTTAGGAACACAACAGCAGGCTGCGGAGGTGAGTGGAGGCACATGGCTGAGAAAGCTGGCACCAAAGGGACCTTCCAAATAAGCAGCAGGAATCAATGAGGGAAGTTGAGGCCGCCAACTCAAATTTCCAGTAAAGAGCATCTCTGTGGAGGAGCTTCCTGCTGTAGGCATTTTTATGCCATGGAATAAACAATAACCATGTCTGCTGGTAATAAGTTTGCCTTCCTAGCCATCCTCAAGGATGGAACGCTTTTAATACCCTTAGCTGTTTGCTATTTTCCCTCTTCCCACTACAGAGTCAGGGGCCAGCCTGACCCAGGACTGGGTGTCCTGAAGGACACTTCTAGATAAACGTGCTTGAATTCTGAAATAGGGGGTTGGGGTGGGGGTGTCAGCATCCTTGCTTCCGGGGTCAGCCTCACTGTGAGCTCAAACAGCATATGACAATTTACCGATACAATGAGCATTACACAGGGGAGTCATGGGTAGGTGCTCAGGTGCCTGGAAATTCCCCAGACCTTTCTTTCCCCAGGCTGAGGAGAGAATAGCTTGCTTCCAGAAGACCAGAAGGAAGGAGCCTCAGTGTCCCAGCAAAACCCAGAGCACAGGGCAGTGTGCCTGGTCCTGCCTCCTCGGGGCACTGCAGCCATTGCAGGGTCTGTGAGCTGCACAGCACAGGCCTCAGGGAGGCACTGCCCCGAGCAGGCACTGGTGAAAACAACAGTCTGAGACGTGCCACCCTCCAGCAGCCTGTACCTTTCTTGCTGGACGCCTCTGAGAAGCCATAGCCAGGAATGGAGGGACAGATGACTTCAAACACGTGCTCCTCACTCAGGCCGTGGCTCTTGGGGTCAGTCAGCAGCGGGATGATCTTGTAGAACTCATAGAAGGAGCCGGGCCAGCCGTGCACCATCAGCAAGGGCTTTGGGGTGCGGCCTGAGGGCAGCTGGGGAGGCTTCACGTGGATGAAGTGGATGTCCAGGCCTGGGGACAGAGCACTCAGGGTGAGGGAAGGGGGTCCTGGGGGATCTAGTTTCCCTGTGTGGCATTCCTGGGAGAGAAGTCCCCAAGGTACTGATGACAGTAGTAACAAGTCTCACTTTTGGGGACTCACAGTGTGCTTTGGCTGTGTGAGTGTCCTAACTCTGCAGAGCATATTTACTTACATGGGGCTACATTCTTTTGCAAAATTGAAGTATTTTTATTTATTGTTCAACAGTTTCACATACACATAGATATGTGCATATCTTGAAAGTGCCCTACCCCCAGGACCCCTCTCATTCATGCCCTCCTTTGTTCTAACCCATTGAGTCCAATCAGTGCTGTTTGCATGTATCAGCTCCAACCCCAAAGAAAAATGACTTCCCCACCCCTAGCAGCCACCAACAACCAATAGCTTCTCATCTAGGGGAATCATCATGCTGGAGTTATTGACCGGCTTGACCTTGTTCATGAATGTAACAGCTGTTATGTGGCTTATACACTGACAAACCTGCCTGAAGTTGAAAAATTTGGAAGTCAAAAACACGTTACATAGTCAGTGGAAGATCACCTGCCCTGTGCTCAGTGCTTGGCAACACACACAGACACACAGACAGACACACACACACACACACACACACACACACACACACACACACACGAGTGCATTTAATACACCTAACTTGTCAAACATGGAAGCTTTGCCTCCCGGTTCCCCGTAGAATGGGTTGTTTCTTCTGTGGTAATGGTGCTGTGTGGAGTTGTGCCTAGACTGACTGTCACCAGCCTAGGAAAAGGAACAAGTCATGGTGTCTTTTCTTTTTTTCTTCTTTGATTTTTCGACACAGGGTTTCTCTGTTGTAGCTCTGGCTGTCCTGTAACTCACTCTGTAGACCAGGCTGGCCTTGAACTCACAGAGATCTGCCTGCCTCCGCTTCCTGAGTGCTGGGATTGAAGGCGTGTGCAACCACCGCCTGGCTCAAGTCGTGGCTACTACAGAATGCATATTTACTTTGCATCACAGTAAAGGAAAAAAATCATGGACTACACCACCAGGGGCGAAGGACTTTACGTAACTCTGTATGCGGAGATTTGACGTTCTCAGGAATAAATTCCAAAATTGTACAAAGTAAGCCTCCAGGTGTATCCAACCGAGCACTTTAATTTTGTTCTTTGTGATATTTGTATTTAAAATTTTCTACTATGAACATAATTTCCTTTTAACAAAACTAAAAAGCTGTGCTTGTTCTTTTTGGATCTTTTCCACTTAACAGTATCTCCTAGGGTCATCCTCTGTTGCTAAACCTACAACATTCCTAGTTTATTTTAGTAGGTATTTTTGTCATTTTTGGACTAAACTGCATTATATGAAGTTATTTTTAATTCAAATATTAGTATCATACCATCTGATCTTAAGATTAGAAAAAGAAAATACACATCCATGCTTGCATCCACATGGGCTCTCCCTAGGAGCTCATGTAAAGACAGAATGTGGGTCTCCGCTGGGGACACACTGACCGGGACACGTGCCTTTATCTGTGTTCCCTTGTAATAGTTACATCATAGAAATTTAAAGTTACCATCATCATTATTAATTCTTATTAGTATTAAATGTAGAGCCCAGCATTTTGCATGTACGACCACTGAGCCACGCCCTCATGTCCAGCCTGAGGACACTGTTAAAATCCTGTGGTGCTGAGGTGACCTCATGGGTTCATTTCCTGTGTGGAGGGAAAGGCTTTGGTTGCGTCTCCTGTTGTCCTGTGGACAACAGTCCACAGATGGAAACTGAGTGCAGGAAGGCAGAATTGGGTCTGGAGAGAATTCGGGGGAGTGGGTGTCGCTGACAGAGAGCCTAAGTTCCCTGCACGGCTCCTGGGGTGAATGGTGAAGGGTCAGGTGAGGAGCCTGGGAGGCTGCCTGGGCCTCCACCACCTCCCTGTGTCTAGGGCAACTCCCTGGATGGGTGGGTGAGCTTACCCTTCGGGCTCTGAAGCCCTCAGACTCTTGGGAGTACAGATGACTCTCCTATCAGGAGGCCTGGGACAAGGGTGGGTCTGGTGGCCCCTTACAGAACAAGCAGAAAAGTGGCAGGACAGGGAGCTCCACAGGGTTGCTGGGGACCCCGCCTGGGACTGAAGCACAGAGGATGGGGACACAGAGAGTCCAACATACACAGCACAAGGCAGGGGGAAGGCAGGGAACGGGATGAGCCACCCCAGCCTGTGGAGCCCAGGAAAGGAGTGGAAGGGCAGAGTTGCTGGGCTGGGGCCTGAGGGTGCCACCTGGTCCTGTGGAGCAGGACAGAGAACCATGACTCCAAGTCCAACAGACGGAACCCACCCTGCTGGGGCCAGGCCTGGGGAAGGTGCACAGAGCCGCTCAAGGGCTGCTGTCCATGGTGAACTCAAGGCGGAAACTGCCTCTCGAAGCACTTGTACAGGAAGGAGCTTTGTGCTGTAACACAGTGACTGGGGCATCTCAGGTCAGTGGGTGAAGCTGTGCCCCTAAGTCTGTCGCCCAGAAAGGAAGGAGCCATTGGCAACCCCGCCCCTGGACTCTCTCTTATTCTTCATCCTTGGCCCACCTGCCCTACACACTTGGCTAGCTCTTTTTTATCTTGGTGTAGTGGACTCTTCTTCCAAGAAGCCCTTCCTTGATGCTGGAGGAAGGAGCTTTGGAGCCTTCTCTCTTTGTGCCCCTAACCATGAACTGTGACACATGAAGGCTGGAAGCCTGTCCTGTCTGCCTGCCTAGTCTGAGCACAGTGCCTGGGATGGAGAGAACACTGTTCATACCTGCTGCACAGAACGCAGGAAAGCTGAGACAGCAGAGAGACCCGTGTCTGGATCCAGGAAGCTGGGCTGTTTGGCTCTAAATGACAGCCTGTGGGGACTGGTACATCAGTCTGAGATGGACTTTGGGAAAGTGGCTTGGATTCTTTTGATGAAGTTGTGGCAGGAGATGCCAGGATCCGAAGGCCAGCATAGCAGGTCTCACAAAGAGTGAAACCCGACCACAAAGTAACTCCAACTGCACCTACAGTCCCAGCTATCTGGGAGGCTGAGGCAGGAAGATCCTTTATGCCCCCCAAATTCAGACTATCTTGGACCATGCAGTGAAACACAAACAAGGAGCAGAGGATTTGAACACACACTTCTCCAAAGATTTAAAATGATCAATATGCAATCAAAAGATGCTTGATACTGTTAATCCTGGTGGAAAAACAAATCTGCACCACCACAAATAAAACACTAAGCTCTGTGTGTGTGTGTGTGGGTGTGTACAGATATACACATATGAAAATATCACTTCATACCCTTTGGGGTGACTACTGTCACAAATCCCAGGAATTAACAAGTCTTGGGGAGGATATGGAGAAACTGGAACCCCTGTGCACTCTGGATGGAACATAAAGTGTTTCTGTTTCTAATGAGAACACCATGGTGGTTTCTCAAAAAATTGAGTATAGAGTTTCTAGCTAATTCAGCATTGCCATTTCTGGGTGGCAGCAAATGAGCTGAAGAGTCTCTGCTTTGTTTTATGTTTTGAAACAGGGTCTTATGTAGGTATCTCACTTTGACCTTGAACACCTGATCTGCCTGCCTGCATCTCCAAAGTGCTGGGGTTGCAGGCGCGAAGCACCGTGCCTGGCCATAAGCAGGGTCTTCAAGAGGTGAGTGTACACCTGTGTTCGGTGTTATTCACAGCAGCCAAGGTGTCCTTGGGTGGGTGAGTGGATAAAGAAAGTGTTTCATTCACACTGTGAATATTATTCAGCCTTGAGAAGTAAGAAGAGGGCCTGGTACAGGGATGAGCAGTAGAGTTCCTGTCTAGTATGCTTGAGATGCTGGGTCTCAGTCCCAGTAGTGCAACAACAATGACAATAAAATTCTCATGCATGCTATGCAGACGATGAAGACATAAATAAGAAGCCAGGGGCAGATGGGGGAAAAAAAACCCCAAAACTTGTAAATTAAAAAATTAGCCAGGCGGTGGTACATGCTTTTAATCCCAGCACTTGGGAGGCAGAGGCAGGTGGGATCTCTGTGAGTTTGAGGCTAGCCTGGTCTACAGAGTTCCAGGACAGCCAGAGTACAAATAGCATGGTCTGATATTACTAAACGTTCCCTGTTGGATTCCAAGTCTGTAAGTTGTTAAAATTTTGTTTTTTCACTAAGGAAACTATTAATTCAGACAAAATGATCCTGGAGTCACCCTTCCTAGAAATAAAGAGTTAGCTTTTTGTTCTTATGGCTACTCTGAGTGACAGCATGTGAGAGGACTGAGGGATGAGGTTGAGAGCTACACCTGGACAGGTCAGTTTATCATGGGACTGACTGCTGAGCGCACCAGAGAACTGTCTAGCTCAAATTCCACCAGGGGCTGAGCTGATTCAGGCTATGTCCAGACCCCAGGCTTCCTTTATAGTTGCTGCTCAAGGACCCCTACATTGCTGACTGGGGTTTGCAGGTCTCAGGTTGCAAAATCATTGCTCTTCCCTCACGTCTAGTGCTACAGACTGGTGCTGGTTGACTCAGCATTATTTGTATATCCTGGCAAGATGGTGAACCACAACGCCTCAGTGACCTTCCACTGGGTCCCGGGGTGCTACAGCATGGTTGACTTGGGGTACTCATCTCATGCAGGAAGGCTGCTCCTGTGACGCCCACCCCCTCCCTGGCTGGTGTTCTGGAGACTCACCTTCAATCTTGGTCTTGAAGTGAGGGTACTGGTTGAGGATCTCCACCTGCTTCCTCCAGTCAAACTCCTTCTTCCAGTAGGACACCACTTTCTTCAGGTAGTTGGAGTTGAAGCCATAGTGGAAGCGGCTGCCCTCCAGAGGCGGGGACTCCCGGAACCTGTCCAGTCTCTGGTGTAAGTCCTGCAGGGGAGAAGCCAGGGTGGGTGGGCAGAGGCAGGAGACAGCGGTGTCCACAACTGAGAGCCAACTCTGCAGCCACAGGTGGACACCGTGGAGTGGCGACACAGGGCACCCGTGTGTCACTGGATCCCCATGAGGCTCGTGGGTTCTCCCCTGGGGACTTCAGACTCCCTTTCACCTGTGTGTGTTGGGTGGAGTGGAGGAGCACAGAGAGGACAGAAGGTCTGCACAGGCCACGCGTGATCTCCCTTGAGCTCCAGCCCAGCGCTGGTCTTTCATTTCTTAGGAGTGTGAACAAAACTCACCTTTAATCCACCAAGCCTTCTATAAGGTCTGGAATTGGCAAACTTTGTAAAGGGTCACATAGCAAGTTTTTAGGTTCTAGTTTTGCAAGAAGTAAGCCCTCCACTCTCTCCCTGCAGCAAAGGAGCTTCCATGATGACCCTTGTGTAAGCAGCGAGGCCATGCTCCAGTCAAACTTACACACAGGACTGAAACTCAAATGCTGTACAATCTTGATCACATGATTCCAATGATTATTTTTCTTTTGTTTTTCTTCCATAGCCCTCTAAAGATGCAAAAGTTATTCACTGGGCAGTTAAAAAACAATCGGTAGGCTACACTTGGCCTTGAGCTGTGGTGTGCCAGCATACAGCATCAAATGGTCCTAACTCAGGTAAAATGGACTGCCCGGGACACTGGGTCCAAACACAGTGGATGCAGACAAAGTTCAGCATTCCCCTGGAGGGACGTGCCTGTTGCCACACGGAGTGGCTCAGGTGTCATGATTCTCAGAGATTTTCATGTCCCTGGGCCTCCCCCAAACTGGTTTGGAAACTTTAGACTCCTTCCAAATCTTGACTCCATCCAGGAGTGACCCTCGGAGCAGAGTCTTGCCCTCTGCAGCAGCAAGGGCCCCGTGTGTCCTGTACAGGAACGTAGCTGCTGGCTCTTGGCTTCAGTCCAGCTCCCACTCTCAATCCCTTCCTCCTGAGAACTTTTGTGACCTTTGGGAGCGCCCCAGTGACATTAATCTCTACTGATGGGTGGGGTCACTGTATCTTTGGATACACTCCCTTTTCACACATGGCTGTTAAATGCTGATCTGTGTGAGGGAGGGCTGTGCTCTCAGGGTTCTCTGCAGAGCACCTGTACGCAGTAGCCGCCCAACGGTCATAGGGCGAAGGGAAGGGTGGGCCACGCAAGGTCTGCCCCTGGTGACCCTGCTTGAGTCTGGCTTCCCCGGGAGACTTCCTTCTCCCCCTCCTCGACCCACTGCTCCGCCTGACTCCAACTCCATGTGGAAGGGCCAGTGCCCTTAGACTTAGACTTGCTGGCCCCTCTGTTGCTCCGTTCTCTGCTTCAGGGCCCACCCCGAGAGCTGGCACAACAGGTGACAATGGGCAGCCTCGGTGTAGGGATACAATGGACCCAGAGTGGCCAACACACGGTAGGCCTACCCAAGGCTGACCTTGCAGTCTTCATGCTACCACTAGGCTTATCTCCCTCTGTAGAGGTGACCTCCACATTGGCCCAGGGGCATCTGCTCACTTTCTCCCTTAAACTCTGGTCCAGCCTCAAGTGGGCAGGAAAGGAGGGGGATGGGAGCTTTCTTTGGTCTATGATGCACACGGTGGCTCTATTGGCAGTCCTTCTGGGCCTTGTGTGGGAGAGGAAAAGTAGCAAGAGAGAGTAGCAAGTAGGGTTAGTAAGCAAGTGTTGTTTAGGAGCAAAATGCACCTGCCCTCCGGACGAAGAGTGAACAGTAAAACCTCAAGACAGTCCATTTCTAAGCTCCCTCCTCAACCATGCCCCTAATCTGGTCCCAGGGAAACCCCAGCAAGTCTGCCTTTTGGTTTCTACCCTGCCTGGGAAAGGGCGTCTCACCTTGATCTCCTCGTCTGATGTTTCCACCTTGAAAGGTCGGATGCTCTCATCTTCCCTGGCTGAGGGCTTCGACCCTGGGCCCCACCACCCATCTTCAAGTGGTAAGCTTTCCTCCTTGTCCCGGGAGACAAACCAGTAGATGACGTAGCCTAGCACTGAGGCCAGGAGAAGTTCCAGCCACATGACTCCTGGGAGATGAAGAGGACGCATCAGTAAGAGGGACAACCTGGCCAGAACCTGGTGCCTGGCTCTGCAGAGACTCCAGTTACCAAAAGGGCTCTTCCCCAACTCCTTCCCAAATCTGATGGTTAATCCTGACTGTCAACTCAATGGGATTTAGAATCACGGAGAGACAAGCCTGTGAGGCCTTTCCCAGGGAAGCTGAACTGAGGTGGGAAGACCCACCCGAATTTGGTGGATGCTATTCCAAGGGCTAGAGCCCCGGGCTGAACAAAAGGAGAGAGTGCACTGAGCACCAGCATGCATCTCTCTCTGCTCCCTGACCGCAGACACAATGTGACCAGTCCCCTTCAGCTCCCGCCATCCTGACTGCCCAGCCATGATCCACTCAACCCTCTAGCACAGCCCAAACACATTCTCCCCCTCAAGTTCTCAAGTTGCGCCTCGTCAGGAATTTCGTCAGTTACCAGTAAATCAAATCACTAATGGATGACCCAGTCCTTGCCTTATTCATGTTTGTCCTGAGAGAGAAGCGAACGTCACCAGAATGAAAATGGAGTTTCTTGTGTCAGTCCAAGAAAAGCTTCTGAGGAAAGGATTCTTCTACTGACTGACAGTGGCCGTGGGAAAAGACTCTGCCACACCCTAAGCTTGCACAGCGGCCACCACAGCCCCACACCGAAGCACCTCTGCAAGGACAACAATGTAGCAAACGTCTTCTCCCTCATCATAAAGCCACTCCCCTTGGTTACCATGGCTAAGATCACTGTTTCAAAGTAACTGGTGCCGTGCATCTTTGCTTTATCTGTTGTTATTATTATTAATATTTTGTTCACTGGTATCAATTAATCAATCGATCCCGGTCTCAAGTATAATAGGCCACGCAAGGCCTCTATCACTGTTGAGCTATTCTACCCAGTCTCACACTCCTCATTTTTGCCTTTAAAGCACTCCCTTTGTTTCTATCTTATCTAATAGGAGCATAACTTACTATAATCAGTGTGTCCTCTTATCTTTTGGGCTGTGAGCCTATGCTTCAATGGCTAAGCCATCTCTCCAGCCCTCATCTGTGAATTCTCATTGCCTTGCTATTCTTAAACTAATAATAATATTCGGAGAAACACTGGTTCTTGCTTTGATTTAATGGTGCTTGAGATGGAATTTGGACATGGTATTCATGGCCATGAACTCCAGCCACCCTCTTTCCTCAGGCTTCCGAGTACCCAGGATGACAGGTACGGCATCGTGTCCGGCCAATAGTTTTCTTATCTAGGTCAACATAGCTGAAGATTCACAGTATAAAAACCTGTAAAATGTTAGCCAGACAAACTTACTCAGAACTCCACTAGTAGTTAGAACTGCCAAACTCCTTGGGGAGTGTATCTGGTGGTTTTGGCATAGTGCTGGAGCCCTGGAGGCTGCATTTGGAGGCCTGGGGCTCCCGAGGGGCCTTCTGCTCCCTCTACACCCTGATGTGTGAAAAGAAGGGCTACTGTTCCATCCTGGAAGGTCCCGGAAGGAGGGTTCTTCATGGGAGTAAAAAGGAAAGTGGGAGGCCAGAGGTCACTGCGTCCAGCTGAGGAGGGACAATGTTTAGGGAGCCCACCTTTGGCTACACGTCACCTGTGCTTTCGACAGTTTTATTGAAATAGGAAGCACACACCCTACAGTGTACCCACTTCAAGTGTACAATCCACTTGTTTGGCCCATACTCACGGACATGTGCAACCATCTGCACAGCTAATGTTAGGTCATTGTCATCCCAACAAAGAGAAACCTTACACCCTGAACCTTGTCGCTTCTCTAGTTCCCAACCCATTCCCGCCCCTTGGTAACCAAGTCTCCAGTTTCTGTAGGCATGCACTATTACATTTCAGAAAATCCAGGCTACACTCTAACACCCGCAGTCTGAATCCTTTGTCTTTTCTCTCAGGAGGAAGAGAGAAGAATGTGACATCTGCAAACCAATACCAGGCCCAGCACTGTGGCCTGGTTCCCCAACCCCCATAGTTCTATGGTGGTGCCCAGTGTGGCATAAACACAAACCTATCCTTAGAGCAAGGGCAGAGGAAGATTCATTGGTCACACCACAGTCAGGACCAGTCTGAGTCGATGGAGCAGGAATGGAAGCCCAAGGCAGAAAAAGCCCTTTAGAAAAACACCTGTACACACCCCACCCTCTAATATCAGACAGCCAGGGTCTTCATCAGTGTTTGTGGAGGCCCCAGGTCTATTCCTGATAAAAGCTGTCCCTTTAAGCTGAGAACTGGGCCACTAAGTGCCAATGCCATGCAGGCCACACAGATGGCCAGCCACGGGCTTCCATAGAGATGTGGCTGATGTGGGGACACCCTGATGTGGAAGGAATCTCAAGTAGGAACTGCTCTGTTTGGCAGTGACCCCACTGATCTCTGGGTCATACCCCCAGTTCCAAAGCCACCTCTGCTTCTTCTTTCATACTCATCCATCACCAGAACCAGTGTCACACAGATACAGCCTCTTCTGTGGCCAGCCACTTCCTGACCAGAGACTTCACCCCACACCAGATACTGCCAGAGATCTCAGAGGCAGCCCAGCCTCCATCAGCCAAAGTCACTGGGACACTGAGATCCCACTATAGCCATCCACAGAAGCCATGCCCTGTGAATACCAACTTCAACTCCCCTCCTGTTTTCCCCTTTGGGCTGTAAAGGTCTGTGTGGCTCAAATACACTGTGACAATGTCTCCTGAGAGGCTGGGTGCCAGAGAGGCTTTCCCCATCCTAGTGGAAGGATGTATGTGTATTTGTTTGTATGTATGTGTGTGTATGTGTTTGTGTGTATCTATGTGTGTGTGTGTGTGTGTGTGTGTGTGTGTGTATCTGTGTGTGTCTGCATTTTGTCTCTCTCTCTCTCTGTGCATGTTTGTGTGTATCTCTGCCTGTATCTCTGTGTGTGTGTTTGTGTGCATCTGTGTATGCTTGTGTATCTGTGTGTGTGTGTTTTTCCCTGTGTGTGTATGTTGGTGTACATTCTATCATTCCATCCCCGGCCCTCCAGAACAAAGCTCTTGTCTCTCAAGGTGAGGCTCCCTCAGCCCTGACCTCACAGATCCCTGATCAGTGAGATGGTCAGACCAGCTTGAATGAAAACAGGTTAGAGATAGCTGATGATGAGTCCCTCTGAATTCAAACAGGGACTTGGCACGATCTTTTTTTTTCCTCCCCCAATTCCAGAAACTCTCTGTCCCTACCAGAAAGTCCCTATCTTTGAGAAGACACCTGTTGCCCCAGAGCCACTGAGAGAAGACCAATTTTGCCTGACGTCATCAGGAGAGCTGCAAGCATGGGCGGCAGGAAAGATGGCTGACGTGCCCGGGGAACTTGATAATCAGCCCCCTACCTGACTGCAGCAGAGAGAGGCCAAGAGTCCCGCTGTTGTTTTCCTTGAGGACAGAAGTGCCTGCCTTTTCCTTCTCTGGGAAGAATTATTCCAGCGTGCTTTGCTGTCCACCAGGGCTTAGTGTAGGCCTGGTGATTCCTCCCTGGTCACAGCACCCAGAGCCGTGGACAGGCGAGGGTGACTGCGTGTGAGTTCCTATTGTCCTGCCTTTTTACACTTTCACAGCCCCATGACTCAGCTGATCTGTTGTGTGCACAAGGCAGTTATCATCCTGGACTTCAGACAGCAAACTGAAGCACGGTGACAGTGACCCGGAGGCCCAGTGCTGAGGGCCAGGTGCTGGAGTTCCATCTAAAAAATAACAGAATCTAGGGCAAAAGGCATTACGATGACTCATACCAGACTCGCCCCAGTTCTTACCCTCAGTGCAGGGGTGACTGCGCCTGAAGATGTAAATGGAAATTTTAGAAGTAATTCTTAGTTTAAAACTGCGAGCTGGGCTGGCAAGATGGTTCAGTGAGCAAAGGCACTTGCTGCTCAACCTGACAGCCTTGGTTTGATCTGTGGATCCACACAGTGGATGGTAAGAACTGACTCTGGAAAGTTGTTCTTTTACATCTTCACATTCCCGCCCTCCCCAAACAACAAAACCCAAAAGCTGCGCTCATAAGCGCTGACATCTCCCACTGTGCTGATCCATCCCACCCACGTGGCAAATTACTCTTTGTTCAATGTATATACGATGTACACACTAGCTGTCCAGTACTTATACAGGAGCTCTCACAGTTATCACAAAGATGAACTTGAATCCAAGCAACTCTATTTCACTTAGTAATGGGCCCAAAGCTTGGCTGTAGTGGTGCTGGAACGTTCCACAGTCAGCCTCTCACTGGGCCTAATTACAAGCTCTGCATCATTATAAGCAGGAATGTACAGGAATATACCGAATAGTAGAGATTTCAGAACTGTCTTTGGCTTAAGGCATCGTGGGGATGGGGTGCCTTGGAAAGCACTGTCCTCCCAAAAGCTCAAGAATAGAGTGGTGGGCAAAGCAACAGATACATCTTTTTGTTTGGTTTGGTTTGGTTATTTTGAGACAGGGTTTCTCTGTTGGAACTCTGGCTGTCCTGGAACTCACTCTGTAGACCAGGCTGGCCTTGAACTCACAGAGATCTGCCTGCCTCTGCCTCCCATGTGCTGGGATTAAAGGTATGGGCACCACTTCCCGGCATAGATATATCTATAGGGTAATTTAAAGCTCTGTCTCTTACCTTCTAATTTAGGTAATATCATCCATGATATAAAACAGTATTATACTTTGCTCAAGTTCTTTGGAGTTATCGGGCCTCAGACCACAAAGACAGTGTCTTAGTTCGCTCCCGATTAACAACAGCCACTCTTTACTTGACAGTAGGTAAAAATGTACACCAAAAATGGCATCTCTGATTAGCCTCAGGTAGCTGATGGCATTGCCCTTCTGCAGCTTGGGATTGCTGTGTTTGCTAATCAACAGTATGGGCAAATACACTATTCATGGACACCCCCCCTTAAAACAACAACAACAATAAAAACAACACATATTTAAGGTAAGAATCAGAGACGGCAAGTGCCTAGCCCCATGCGTGTGAGGGTTACAATTTGTGGCTAAAGAATACATTTCTGTCACTGTGAATGCCGCAGGTCCTTTCCCTAGCTCATTCCCTCAGCACACATTTACAGTCTGAAGATTTCATACCAGCCCTGGGACGCCCAGTGATCAGAACAAGACTTCTCTGAGCTAATAGCAAAGACAGGCACCCCGATGACAGCTTTCAGAACACGGGTGGTCACAAGCCTGCATGGACTGGGCTGGACCTAATCCTTCAGCATCAGAGCTCTGGTGAGGGCACGGGGTCAGGACGCAGATGTCTCCACAATGCCCTCTCTCACCTCCGCCTAATCCTATGCACATCGCTGCTATGGAACGCTTGGATATGAGGGTCCCACACAATGGATTAGGGAAAAGAAAATGGCACCCACTTTGGTGGAGTACTTGCTCAGAGCCATTCAGTCTTCAGCAGTAGCTGCAAGACTCCTCCCTGCCTGCCCCCCCAATCTCTGTGTACCACGTCTCTTATGCAAACTTGACTCCCCCCCCCACACACACAATTAAAACCGCAAGGAACTTCCCATGGCTCTGAGACAAAGCAAAACCGGTTAATGAGACCTTCGAGTCGGTGGTCTGATGACCCACCTACTCCTGAACTCCTGTCGTCTGGGCTGGAGCCGCACACCCCAACCATCTTTGTCAGCAATCTCTCGTGTCCCAGGGCTCTGAGGGGCTGTTTACTCCCACTTCCTCCACTTCTGTTTGTGCTTAGTTCTCTGCTGAGGTGTGTGCTTCTCTCACTGGAAGCAAGCTTCTTCAGTTCCCTTCTAAATTCTCAGACCCTTGCTCTTATTGGATGAGTAGTCAGTGTTGACCATGAGGTTAGAAGTTCTCTGGATAGTAATGCAGACAATAGAAGCTTTGAATGAGAAAGGGTTTAAATTCTCCTTAAGCAATAGCATACGGCTTATTTCTCAATCTCCTCTGGAGGGTTAAAGGGTTGAAGGTTTCTGAAAGTTCGGAGGAAGGCTTGAGAGTAGTGTTGGTGTCAAAGAGCACTCACTGCACATCTCAGGGTTTGGGCCAGCCAACTGCCCTTGGAGGGAAGCCTGCTCTTTTACCCAGCAATCGCTCAGAACCTCAGACATGCCTACCCCCTGCAAGTCACCCTCAAGTACCAGCTAATAGTGACTCAGCAGATCCGGTCTTTGCAAGGTAAATTAACAGGCCTCGGGAGTTTTCCAGAACAAAAGCCAACCAACAAAAGTGAAGAGCCTGCTAGGGCTGGCAGCCCTGGGTCTGACTAGTCTTGAGGCGAGGCTGTGTGAGATTTCCCGGTGGTGGATTGGGCTCCTGGCAGCTCCTCCTGGGGGCATCCACATTTGGGCCTGGAAAGTGTGGGGGCAGAGGAAAGGTGAGGGAACCATGTACCTGCAGTCCTCAGATGTCAGCCCAGAGGGAGAATGAGGTATGGCTTCCTCTTGGCACTACAGACAAAGAAACTCTCAGTGGGAAAGGGAAGCATTTGGTCCCCCTGCATTCCAGTTCGCCTGCCACAAAAGGGAGGGGTGCAAATGTCCTGGCTGACAACTCCCAGGCCTTCTGAGAGCTCTTTCTGCTCATCATTCTAGGGCTTCAAGCTGGTCGGAGAGCGAATGACAAGCAGAGACCTCCTCAGATCACACAGATGGCCGGTGGCCAGCTTGTCCCCGAGTGCCACTGTCCCTGTGCTGTAGTGGCTCGGCTGTGATGCATGCTCTGTATCGGGCCTAATGTCTTGTTTTTATCAGAGCACAACCTTGGAGCTGAGCTCAGGAGATCAACAGCAAATGAAGATTAGAGTGCATTTGAAAGCAACATAGAAGAGAGAAGGAATAGAGCAGCATGGGGAGAGCCCTAATGGGAGCCATGGGAAGACAGCAAAGCCACATGTCAGCAGAGATGGCCAGAAAATTCATGATCTGGAAGTGTGCTGTGCTGAAGCACACTGGGGGCCAGGGCCAGCCCAGTTGGAAGTCAGGTGCCAGAGCTGAGTGATGCCCCTGTACCCTAAGTGTAATGGAATATTTGAACTTATTCTCAAATATTGTAAAACTACATGCACCTCTGTGCAGTAAAATGAACTTTAAAAGCTCTCCTCTATCTGGCAGCAGGAGCTGCTGGAAGAAGCTCACCTTCCTTAGCTGTTAGAACCAGCTTTTTAGGTGTGGATGGGCTGCAGCTTTCTTGAAAAAAAAAAAAAAAATCTTAGTTTGGGGAACTGCTCAATACTCTTAAAAAAAAGCAATTGTTGTTCACATTTACCTTGCCCTCTGTCTCTCAATGTTGAAAGCATTCGATTGTTTTAGGGCTAAAGAAATGGATTTCTGTGGTTCCTCCTGCTGTGTCCAACAAGGAGACATGGGGACACCTATGTCTGTTGGCTTTGACCTTTGCCTAATGGCATCAAGGTCGGCCAGTTGGGCAATGCAGGATTTGAACTTCAGGGTTCTGTTCATTAATGAGAATGGGACCTTTGTATTAGTGGGCAGTGCCTTCCTCAATGAGAGCACTTAAAGTCCATGAGGTCAGGGTTCAGCTTTTCACAGAGGTTGGTCCCTCTGCCAAGCTGGTTCAGGCTTTCCACTGCAGAGACTTTTTTCCATTGCAGTCTTTTGTTCTCATTGACCCCATTTGAGATATAATTACATCTATACTAAGGACAGGGACTGTCCTCCGGGCCTCAGTCTGACCACCACCACAAAGGGAGCTGGCTAGGGAGGGCTGGAGCACATGGGTGGGTAGGCAGGCCCTGAATGCCTAACGAGAAGGGGTGGATACTTTCAGTGGGGAAAAGACACATAAATTTACTGATTCAAGCCTGTGTTTATAAGCTTTAAACCTAAGGAGGTTGGAAAAATTAGCTCATTAATTAGTTGGGAATTATTATTTTATTTAGTCCCAGGCAAAGGTTCCATTGTACATGTTTCTGAGATCTGAATAACAATGACCTCTGGACTCCATTTTATGGGCTCTCAAACAAAAATAATTCATTAATTTTTTTTTTTTTTCTGTGCTGGGGACGGATCCGAGGGCTTCACTCACGTAGGCGCAGGCTCTACCACTAAGCTGTACCCCAAGCTTTGTTTTCACTTACCACCCCCCCAAGCTGCCTCCAGTGCCACTCACAGGTTTTAAAGTCCTATAACAAGGGGAGAGCAGGAGAGGCCACATCGTCAGGGCGATGTGCTAAAGCCTGGGGGCTTCATCAAAGCCCTCTTCTGTCTCCAGCTCTGCCAACCAAAATAGGAGCTGTCAAGTTTTCCAATGGCTTAAAATGTCTAGAGGAGCACATCTCACTTTCTTTAAGGAAGAAGTTTTACCCAGGCCTGTTATGGAGTTGGGATGACAGACACCATGTTGGGGTAGCAGGAGTGGAGCGACCAGCATACATACCACTGCCTTCTTTCCTGCCACAAGCCGCTCTGTGCCCTGTCTACACACACACACACACACACACCCAGCTTTTCCTCAGTGATGGTAAGCTCGTGGTCTGGAAGTTTCCTCACTAGCATACAACAGGATTGACAGGAGCCTGGACCTTCTGAGTAACTCAACCCACTTTTCTTGCTGCTTGGGTGCCTGGTGAACTTCCTGCAGAGCTCCGAGGCCCGGCCAGCCTCAGGCCAGGGCTAGACGGCATTGCTGTCTGGGTTGTTTCAGATTAGCCTGGGAGAGGGTTGAATTTGCCTATAGTAGTGTCAAGGCGGCAAAAAGAAAATCCAAACTCCTCAAGGGCTACAAGTAAGGAGTTCAAGCAAGTGCAGAGTACTGGGTGTGGCTCAGTGGTAGAGCACTTGCCTAGCATTGGTGAGGCCCTGGGTTCAATCCTCAGCACTGAAAAGACAATAAAATAAAATAATAAAATAAAATAATCCCAAGATCACCTCTGATGCTGAGGTACCCCAGGTACCCCACCCCACCATGGCACCATCTCGAGGCTCTCAGAGCTGGGAGGCCTCCCACAGAGGGGTGTACAATAGGAAGAGAGCAGAGTAGTTGTCATCACGGCCCCCCAGGGTGGGACTTTCATTTCCTGGGTGTTTCTGTTTTCTCAGAGGGACAAGCTGGTTCAGCAGTGGATCCGCCAGAGGCAAGCAAGCTGCAAGACGGGACGGGAAGCATACCACCCTGAGTTGGCGGCGGGGGGGGGGGGGGGGGGGGGGGGGGGGGGGGGGGGGGGGGGGGGGGGGGGGGGGGGGGGGGGGGGGGACGACCAATTCCCCTAAACTGCCCTGTCTTTTCTGTGTACTTAGGCCCAGAACTCTGTGGTCTGACTTCCTTAGAGTTTACAAAGGTTTAAGAAACAAACTGTCCAAGGAAAGTGGATTTGTTTACAATTTAGATGAGGGAGGTGTCTCTAAGCTTCTCCACAAAGTGTCATCTTACAATTTGTGGAAAGCCACAGAGCATAGGTAAACATATGTGGGTTTGCCTGTGAGTGCATAAAGTGTAAAGTGACGGCCTGACCACTCCATGCTATGGTTAAGGGAAGGGTTTTATTATAGAAATGAGAGAGAGAATAGCCAGAGGCATCTGGAAGAGTCTGGAGCAGAGAGAGAGAAAGCAGCAGACCTAACATGACCAGTAGAGTAGACCTGGTCATGAGAGAAGCAGGAGGGGAGGGAGGGGAAGGAGAAGAGGAGGAGGAAGAGGGATGGAGGAGGCGAGAGGAAGACAAAGAGAAGACCAAGAGTGCCAGTAGCTGAAATAGCAGGGTTATAAAGAGAATGGACGCAGGGTGGGGGAAACTCAGGAGCTGGAGTTTAGGCTAGTGAAGGAGATGAGAAGAGTCAGGGAATTGTGATGCTGAGGGGCCTGGAGGCATGAGCTTTGATATGCTACTAGAACCACAGACGCATCTGTCCCTCTTTGGTAGAGGGAACCGGCTTCACAAGTTCCTGAGGAATGCTGGGTTTTGTCTAACTGCCAGAATCGGGGAAATGGAGTTTCCTTTGTGTCCCACAGTGAGATGGGCTCATCAGTCCTTTCCCAGGGAGGGAACCCAGACTGCCAGGGATGAATTTTAAATTCAAGTCTGGGTTAAAGAAAATGGGAGTCTTAAAGAGCCTCCCACTTTTCAAAGAGGAAAGAAAATCCACTTATTTTGGGCCTGGAAGAGTTCTTTGTCCCTTGCAGGTTCAGTTTTCTCCTACATATTTGCTTGTACCCAGTCCATAGTCCATTGCTTTGATATAAGTCCACTTAAGTAAAAGAAAAAAGAAAAAAAGAAAAGAAAAGAAAAATCAAGACAATGAGATGGCGGTCTGAGAGGCTGTAGGGACTCTGTAAAAAAGTCCAGCTGTTCCCGATTCAGAATGTCAGCACAGCTGGACTGGTGTGATAAGAGAGATGTAACCCAAAATGATATAATGACACAACCCAGTACCTCATTGGCTAAGACCAGACAGCTGAGTTAGAGTGGGTGAGTAAACTATAAAAGGCTCAGGAAGACAGCTGTCAAGTGTCTTGCCTGGATGCTATCACCCTTTGGATCGAACCTCTGAACGACCGTGCTCTGGTATCCAGAGACCTGCTGCCCGGGGAGCAGCCCAGCGAAGTGGAAGACCGCGGGGGAGCAGATCGAGAGCCTTGCCTGCGAATCAGGCCAGACTAAGGAGAAGCACTGGGGTGTCACTGTGTGTTGTGCGTGAGTATGTGAAAGTAAACTGAGCAATAACCTGGTATCATCTCCCTTACTGCGACAGAGGCCATTTGATAGACCAGGGAGGGGCATATGTGTGTTTCTAAGTCTGCTCTCCCACCAAGGCTTCAAAAACTTACCCTGCCTACCAGGATGGAGTTTGGGCTTGGTTCTGGAACTAACTTAGTTCTTGTACTACCTAAAAGCCAGCCTTCAAAACAGACAAGGTCATTCCTTGGCAGGAGAGCCAAGCTCTAGGTGGGGTGGCCAGAAGACAAGCCTTTAGCTGTGTCAGGTCCAAATTCTGGTGGTTAGACAAAGCCAGATGCCTCAGTATAGGCCCCCACCTGCTCTCTCTTTCAGTGGGTGTGCTCTAGGGGACCTTGCCTCACGCTTGGCACCCTCTCCTCAGCTGCCACAGCACTGCCATCTGTGCTTCTGCCATGGAGCAAACCTGACTTTACCCAGCAGCCTGGCCCTGTAGCGGCCAGCTGCCTCTTGGGGCTGTAGCTTGGCTCCCAGGCTACCCTGCCAGGGATCTCAGAGGGGCCCCAGGCACCACCCTCTGCACCCACCATGAGCCTCAAATGGTTCTGAGAATCACTGGGGAGCCGGCTCAATTTTCCTTTGGGAAATCTGGCTCTGCAAGGCTGGAGGAGCTCCCGGGCTTGAGACTCCCTATAGGAAAGCTCCCCCCGGCCCCCTGGGGGGGAACTACCAGGGATCCCACTCCCAGCTGGGTTCCCCAGAGGTCCCACAACCTGGCAGAGAAGCAGAGAAGCAGCCCCAACTAACACACATGGCCCCAAGCTGGGCCCCTCAACCCTCCCCAGACTAGCCAAATAAGGGTAAAAAAATCCCACCAATCACAGACCACCCTGGAAGGCTCCCCCTGCTCCCCCTATATAAAGAGTCCAATCTGTACTCTGCTCAGTTGGGGGCACAGCTTCAGCTGCTGCTTTCCTCTAAAGTGGAGGCAGCCTCAAAGAGAAGAAGCAAAAACCACCTCAGCTCAGGCAGAACACCTCAGTTCAGCTGGGGATATTTCCCTTCAGAGCTGCGACACTGGGGAAGCTTCTCCCCCTTGAGCACAGCTGAGCTAAGCAGAGTAGAGCTGTTAAACTGTAACACTGCAGCTCAGCTTGGGAAGCCTTGCCCACCTCAGAGCTGTGTGGTTCCTGGGTTCCTGAATGCCAGGATACTTTTCCATCTCTGCCGGAGCTGAATAAACGCTAACTCAGGAACTTGTGAAGCCTGTTCCCTCCACCAAAGGAGTTATTTCCCGTTTTACTGGCAGAAGGGACAAATGGCTACCTGCGGTGCCTATTAACATACCAAAGTATGAGCTGGTTCTCCAGGCTCCCACAGTATCACAAATAACTGTTAAACATTTTTTTTAATCTAAATCATTTGAACAGGGAGACTTCAGAAGCCACCACAGAACCTAGGAAGGACCCTCTCACGAAGGGGCACTCACACTCAGACGGGCACCACTGCTGCACTATGGCCTTTTCCTGCAGGCATAACGTGGACATCCTATCACTGCCAAGGAGCAGAGACAACCCTGGCCCCACTGTAACGGGAAAGAATACAGTGAGAGCCATGGTAGGTATAGTGGTTCTCAACCTTTCCAATGTTGTGATCCTTTAACGCAGTTCCTCACGCTGTGGTGATCCCACGACCATAACATTGTTTTCGTTGCTATTTCGTAACTGTGATTGTGCTACTGTTATGAATTGTAACGTAAATATCTGCTATGCAGATGGTCCTAGGCGATCCCTGTGAAAGGATCCTTCTACCCCCAACGGGTCGGGTCGTAACCCACAGGTTGAGAACTGCTGGGTTAGAAGGAAGGGAGGTCTTAACACACCCTAGAAGGACGGGGAGGGAAGGCCTCTAGTCCCTCCCCCTTTCCCACCCACCACTACTCTTGTTCGCAGCTGGGCTGGGGCGGGGCTACTAGCTATAGAAGGAAGTAACTGCAGTGGGTGCTTCATGACACAGCTTTTGAGGAGCTCTCATTCAGGACAGGATGGCTTATCTGCGGGTCACTCGCACTGCTGGAGAGCCCCTCCCTCACACTCGGGGAAGCCACATCAACTCATCCATTCATCAAGTTGTTCTCCCGTGGAATCATCTCTTTGGTTTGTCACTGGCGCCTATCAGATGAACAGACGTTTATTCCTACGTCTCCAATAAAGTCACACAGCACGACTGTCCTTTTAAGTCAGTTGTGTTTCTCTCTCTGCTTTTAAGTCTGTGTTAAAATATTTTCTCTCTTTTCTTTTTTTTTTTTTTTTTTTTTTTTTTGAGACAAGGTTTCTCTGTTGTAACCCTGGCTGTCCTGGAACTTGTACTGTAGGCCAGGCTGGCCTAGAAATCACAGAGATCCGCCTGCCTCTGCCTCCCAAGTGCTGGGATTAAAGGTGTGCACCATCACCGTCTGGCCCCAAATCTTTTTTCTCAATAAACTCCAACTCTGCTTCATACTGACTCACCCTGAAATTATTTTCTGCACCCTAGGCCCAGACCCTGGCTGCACCTGACTGGAGGTATCCAGGGAATGCCTTAGAATTCACAGCCACCAGTGCCGAGCTGTGTCCCCGCTGTTGTTGACAGCCTGGCATTATCGCCACTACGGCCCTAAGAAATAAAGGGGATTTTTTCCCCTGTTTTAAAGAGCACTTAAAGTTCAGAGAGGATGTTTGCTCAAGATAATCCCACCAGTAAGTGCCGAAGAGACGTCCAAATTGTGTCACTGCTCTCCAGCCTCTGGAGCGCTACCCCTACTTGCTCAGCACAAGGTTGTCTGTCTGTCAGGTGGTCAACTGGAGACTTCTCTGTCAAGTCCTTTTAATAACACAGTTGGAAAAAGGCTTTCTTCCCTAAAGTGAGCTCCCCAGGGCTTGGAAGAGTATACGGGGTATGGCTTGGCTCCATAGGAAAGTGGGGACTACCCAACTGGCAGTGAAGGGAAGGCTGGGAGGTAAGATGCCACCCCAGGCCTAGGGCAACTCTGAGAGTGAACACAGTTGCTTGCTGGGAGAAAGCATGAACTGCAATTTCCCCCCATAAAATCGATAAATCCTGATAGCAGGGCAGGTTGCTCCTTTGAACCTTTTTGTACAACTGATTACATAACTAGGGATGGTTGCACCAAATCTCCCCTCTTCCCTGGGCGCAACCATGAAGGAGAATGTTCTTGGCAGAGGTTTGGCTCCTTCTTGGGAGCCTTTTTCCAGTCTTACCAACATAGTCCACAGGGAGACTCCACCATGCCTGGCCTGAAGACCAACTGCAGGCGAACCCAGAAGGCCAGTGGGACTGAGTAGTGGCCTTCATGCCTCTAATCTTACCCTTGACCTCTGTGGTTCCCCATTTCCATCCAGGGTGTGTTCCCATGCTCTCCGGCCTCAGAACAAGAATTAAGAAATGGAATTTGGGCAGCCTCTGCCCTTCAAATCCTTCAGGCTGGGCCAGAATACTAGGGGAAAAAAAAAGAGTGGAGGCACCAGGTAGGTAGGGATCATGCCTAGGCATGTTGGCACCTCTGTGGATGGGAGGAGGATGTTGTCATAGTGACAGGGGCTTTTTGTGGGTGCCACTTATGCACTAGTTGGGCACTAGGCAGAAACTGGGCACCCCAGGGGTCTGGTGGAGGTGTCCACTTTCCTGACAGGATCATAGCCTTTCACTAAAAGTCCTTCATTCTGCTGGCCATGTATTTATTTCCCACCTCAGTACATCTGGAGCAGCTAGTGTGCGTAAGGCACAGTCAGAAGGCAGGTGCGGTCAGCCCAGACAACCTGGGGTATAATGGATGGTCCTGAAGTTCACGCAGCTGACTTTCCGAGCAGTTAAGAGTCTAGAGAAAGTTGTTTTTGTTGTTTTTGGAATGTGGGGCAGCAAAAAGCTTGGGGCCCTCTCATTGACGTTGGTCACTCTCCTCAGACTGCAAATGAGGAGATACACGCCATGCAAACCAGGCACACTCCTGCCTCAGAATCTGCGTGTCCTTTTCTCAGCCTGCTGCAGCCGGACACAAAGCAGCTCCCTAACTTTTCAGGAGTGTTTAAAAGTTACCTGTGAGGCCTTCCCTTTGCCCTCGGCATCCATTCTCTCTTTTTAATGCTTTCAGATTCTTCGCAGTCATGTCATCTAATACACTTCATATTTTACAAATGAATTCTCATTTATCTTGTGGTGCTTGGGACCCAACTTTGTTTCTTGTCCTAAAAAGCGCTGCAGATCCCACAAAAGTGCATTCCCTGCCACCCCAGGGTTCAGGGCAGCGTCTGGACAGTCAGTCCTGGTCCCTAAGCACAGTCTAGTTAAAGACACTTCTTCGGAGACTCAGGAAGCCGTCACGTGGCCCTCCTCGTGTGGGTATTTGGGAATGTAAACAGCTTGCTCAACACGCCCTTTTCCCCACATCTTAGTCTTCTGCTACTTCAGACCTGGCACAGCCAGTGAAAGGCTCCACTTGGGGAACGAAGCCACCATCACACTAAAAAACTGTGTTAGCCTCTGGGGTACTGTGTCTTTAAAAACGATTACGCTGAATTCGAAGGAAGAGAAACAAGCAAAACACCCCTCGCCTGCAGCCTGCAGCGCAGAATGCTAGCGAAGGCGCGGCCCTGGGCCTGACCTGCACGCGTAAGCACCAGGTCCCTCTCCCTCCCGCCAGACCCGCTTCCCAGCGCCCGCAAAGCGGTCCCTGCTGAGGTTTAAACGGCGGGAGGTGCGGAATGCAGAAGTTAAAATTTAGAGTCACTGCGTGGATGGAGCCACCAGATCCGCGCAGCTGCCCGGGCAAGCCGCGAGCTTGGAGCCAGAGGGGCAAACCCGCACCTGATGGGGGTGGGTGGGAGTTAGGGGGCGGCGCAGTCAGCCCTACCACCCATCCCCGCTTCCGAAGCACACCCGGACTGCCCAGGGAGAGGGATGGGGCCTCTGGCGCAGGGCACGGAGGCGCGGCTGAGTGCCTGAGTTCAGCCTTGGGGTGGGGGAAGCGCCCTTAGCTGCGGGAGCTGCACGCGGTCCTGGCAACTCTCGGGCCCGGGTGCCGCCGCAGTCCCGGGAGCTTACAGTCAGGATCGCGCTGGAGCTCCAGCGGCCGCCGCTGTGCAGTCCTTCTGATCCCCGACTCCTCGCGGCGTCTACCTGGCGCTGCGCTGCAGGGACCAGAGCCGCCCGTTAGCCCCGCCCTACGAGCTCCGCCCCCACTGGCCGGCCTCGCCTCTGAGTTTTCTAGGCTGCCTGGGCCGCCTGTGCACCTAGCTGCTAGCTAAGGTTTTGCCTTAGTCCGGTAGGTAACGTCTGCTACTCCGAACAGGATGCTGGCAGTGGATAAACACAAAAGCCCGAGCTGGCCTGGTGCTGCAGCCTTCCTCTTACCTTTCTAGCAATTCGTTGTAATTATTTTATAAACGAATTGGTCAGTGAACGAAGTTTAAAAGCAAAACTAAGATCTGGGCGTGAAGCTTGGGGGTTAGGATGCTTGTCTTGCATGGGCAAGGCCCTGGGGTTCATCTCCAGAACCACACATAGAATATAAGCAAATAAACTAAAGAATGAAGCGTGGATACACACATACACACACACACCCCTTAAGTTTGTCTCTGAGCACACAGTGTGAGGCATGCTGGTCCCAAGCCCAGGAGGCATGGACACCAAGCAAAGGCCAGCATGGAAGGAAGGAGACAGCGCCCCCCAGCGCTAATGCAGGAGTAGGCCAGACCACAGTCCCTGGCACCCTTGGGGCTAACCTGTTCTCCATCAACCAATCTGCCCACTTCCCTGGCATTACTTCCGCTGCCCTCCTGAAATAAGCCAATAGCCTCCAGGTGCTTCAGCCACCACACTGACTAGAAGACCAGGTACACCACTGTGAGGGCCTGGCAGGGTCTGCTGTGGAGTTCCAGATGATCACCATGCACACATCTGATGGTAAGGTTCCTAGTTTTCACCTCTCACTCTTGGTCTCCAGCCTTCTTTACCGCTCATCATGGCCCAAGCCTTCTCCATTCTGATTGAGGGGCAGTTTCTCTCCAGTGAACATAGTCAACTCATTTCCACCTCTGTTGAATGCCTGCATAGTATGTTGTCAATCCTCTGTCCAAACGTGGAATTTTCTGGTGCATCAGCTCTACACCCTCCTGCAAACACACTTTCGCATACCTCCGTCCTGCTCCAAAGTGTGTGGCCCAGGCAACTTCCCTAGTCTCTCCCTACATTGCTCCCACAGGAGTTCTGCCTCTTGCCGGGTCACCAGAGCAGGCACATTTATTATTCATAACACAGTGAGGATGAAAAGATCCTAACACCAGCTGCAGGTGATGGGTGCACCATCCTGTGAACGTGCTAAACCCACTTGTCTTAGTTAGAATTCCCATTGCTGTGATAAAACAGCATGACCAAAAACAGCTTGGGGAGGAACGGGTTGATTTCAGCTCATAACTCTCAGGTCACATTCCACCACTGAGGGAATCAGGGCTGGAAATCAAGGCAGGAATCTGGAGGCAGGAACTGAAGCATAGGCCACTGCTTACTGGCTTGGTTTTCATGGCTTGCTCAGCCTGCTTTCTTAGAGGTGGCTCCATTCCTGATGGGATGGGCCCACTCACATCAATCACCAGTGAATAAAATGCTCCACAGGTTTGCCTACAGGCCAGTCCTATGGAGGCATTTTCTCAGTTGTGGTTCCTTCTTCTCAGATAACTCTAGCTTGTGTTAATTTGACAAAACAAAAACCAATCAGGGCACCACTGAACCTGCAGTGTTGGATAGACTTAGGGACTGGGTGTGGCTCTGTAATAGGACACGTTCTTGGCAAGTGGAAGGTCTTAGATTGGGTCCTCGGCATGGTAAAAATGGACGAACAAAGACATGAAGAGTAAATGATATGGCATGTGGACTACGTCTGAATAAAGTAGCCATTGAAAAGAAATAAGAACACAGCAGAGAGCTAGCCTTGCCTGCCTGTTTGTCTGTTACCCATGGCCATGAACTCTAAAATAGTGCAAGAGGTTTCAAAGTTTAATTTACACGAAGGCTATCAATAAACATATGAGACAGAGAGTTCATCAGAGCAAGAAGTTTAGACAAATTTTCTGTGCCTTTGGTCAAAAGCCAACTCTAAGTTTAGTGAGTGAAAGAATGGGTACAGTGTGACCGCTAGAATATATTGTGTTTTCAAAAAGAAGAAGAGAAAGGCGTTGCTCTGCATGTGCGTTTAGAGTACCTAGGTGCCTCAGTCTGGGTCTTCAGCGCTTTCCCTTTCCTGTGGTAAAGTCTGAGTCTCTATGCTATTGGGAGGCATGGAAACTTAGAAGAGGTGGGGCCTAGTGAGAAGCCTGCAGGTCACGCCCCTGAAGGGAATCATGGGACTGCCACCCCCATCCCCACCTTTCCAATTCCCTGAGGTGAGCACTTTTCCTCCAGTATGTGCTCCTGACACAATGTGTCACTATGGACCCTGAGCAGGGCCAACAAATCAAAATCTGAGACCTCTAACATTCCGAGCCAGAACAAACATGGTTTTTTTTATAAGGGGTCATTTCAAGGCCATGTGAGAGGAAGGGAAGGCTGACTCACACAGTCAGGTCAAAGGTTAACTCTGGTGTCCATTATCATACCAAAGTTCTCCAGGCTCCCTCAGAGTCACAAGCCCCCGTTGCAGAGTCTATGCTGACACCCTGGCTCTTTTCAGCTCTTCTCATCCAGCTCCCTACCCTAAAATCTCCAGCTCATGGGCTTTCCTCCCCAAGCCTCTCATTCCCTTAATAACTCTTCTTTTTTGTCTATACACTTTGTCTATACACTTTCTGGGTCCCCTCTCTCTTGCGCTTCTCTCTTGTTTGACTCTTTCCCTCCCTCCCCCACCTCTTCTCATGGCCAAGTTCAGTCTACTGGCCACATAAGTGTACTACTTTCTCTCTCTCTCTCTGGATTCTTCCAGATGCCTCTGATTGTACTCTCCTTTTATCTACAGCCAGAACCTTCCACTTAACCTTGGAGCAGTGATGTTGGCAGTTCGTACATCTGGTGCTGAAACCCTCAGCTTATACACATACCAGATTTGAAAAATGTGTAGATGACAATTTGAATAAAAATTGCAGAACCATTCCTGATTCCCCCCATCTCCAAAAGAAAACCAGGTCAGCATGGTACAGTGGTACAGGCTTGTAATTCCAGATGCTTGGGAAGGTGAGTCAGGGAGATCACAAGTTCAAGGCCAGCCTGAGTGAAACAAGACTCCATCTTTAAAAAAGAAAAAAGAAGCTGGACTGCGGTGGCTCACACCTTTAATCCAGCACTCAGGAACCAGAGGCAAGCTGATCTCTGAGTTTGAGGCCAGCTTGGTCTACAAAGTGAGTTCCAGGACAGCCAGGGCTACATAGAGAAACCCTGTCTCAAAAAACAGAAAACCAAAAACCAAAAAGAAAAAAGGAAAAAGAAACGAGTTATCAGCCGGGTTAAGACACACTCTGGAGCTAGGCAGTGTGCATGCCCCTGCAGTCCCAGCAGGCGGGCGGCTCAGGTCTCAGCATGACGCGCTGGGGCCAGCCTGGGCTGTTTAGCTAGATCCTGTCTCAAAAAACTCAGAGCCAGGCATACAAATTTAAATTTTTTATTTAAAAATTTGTGTGTATGAGTGTTTTGACTGCATGTATGTAACTGTACCTCATGGATGCATTGATCACAGAGGCCAGAACATGTTGGAGCCCCTTGGAACTAGAGTTATGGATGTTTGTGAATCACCACAAGGGTGCTGGGGTCTGAACTCTGGTCCTCTTACCTGCTGAGCCATCTCTCCAAACAAATACATTCTAAAAGCCACAAACCCAAGACACATCAAGTCTGTTATGCTGTCTCCATGGTGACTCTTTTTCATCTAGCAACTGGTGGAAGAGCCTTTCACCTATAAAGTTCAGTGAAGTATGAAATGAAATTTAAGTGTGGAACAGCCATGAATACACTTAATTTCTCAGTTGCATAGTAGACAAAAGGCGTTTGTAGTAGACAAGGTTTTCTCTCATATTTTGTCCATGGTAGTGTTTCATAACAGACTGAAAACATTTGTAAACATAGAATGCATCTTTCTCCTCTTAAGCCAGACATTAAGAAATTGGCAAAGATGTAAAATAATGCCACCACCTCCCTAGGAGTTAATATAATAACTTTCAACATGCTGCTCATCAGAAAAGTGTCTTAGCCAGATGTATGGAATCCCTGAGATAGAATTCCAGCACGCGGGAGGCAGAGGCAGGTGGATCTCTGTGAGTTCAAGACCAGCTTGGTCTACATAGTGATTTCTGGACAGCCAGAACTAGAGAGACCCTGTTGAGGTCAAGTGATATCCAGCTTAACAAGGATCCTGGTTTTCCGTTGCTGGGAATTGGAGCCCACCAACTGCTTTGCCCCTTTCTCATCTTTACTGTACAGCGACAAAAAGTCTCTTATCAATAATAATGTCTGCATAGCCTAATAGTAATGTCCAAATTAATCCCTGAGCTGGCCACTGCTGTCTGGGAAAGGGACACAGCCATTCTATTCAAAAGTACATTGCAATCACTTCCCGGACTTTCAAGTTGTGGCATCTGTGAGAGCTACCAGGTTCATTGCAAGTGCATCGTAAGTGCTGATCTTCCCAGGAAGAGATAAGCCTTAATAGATAGAAGCTAAAGGAACTTAGAGAGCTAGCACACCTGGAAAAACAAGCAGATCATTAGCTCTTCACTAATGAAGACTATAGCAGGACTGCACCAACCTAAAAGTAAACATTCCCAGGACTTAAAGAGAAAGGTAGCCTTCAAACTAACTCAGGCCAATAGATAAGACCAGAAATTTAGAGCTTTGACCCAGAAGAATAAATTCGTACAAGGAACTAAAGAATTATAAACGTCCTTCTCTGGTGCCTACGTGACACCCTAAATTATCTGTGGGAGGCAAATGTGGCTGCAGTTCAATCAGCAGTGACATCCCAGCCATCCACTAGTTGGTCATTGTATCTTATACTCTCTGGTGGTAACTGAGAAACCTTGAAGCCTGCTGCTGGGAGAGGGTGAACACTTTTGCATTGATTCCCTTTTGATGTATGCCTGGCACCTGCGTTCCATTAGATAAACAATCCTTAGGTTTGCTATTTAAGCCACAGTAAAGTCTTTATCCAGAGAGAGCCTTGTGTAATCCCCCCCCCCCCCGCACACTGTTCTTTTACTTCTTTTATTTCTTTTTAATTCTCTATTAAAAAAGTGCTCTTACATGCCATTATCTCAAAAAGCGTGTTCTATCTGTGTCATTAAAGCGTGGTAAGCATGTCAAATGGGGTCCCATAGAGGAACGCACTACCGCGTTCATTTGCCATGACTTTCTCGCTGTCTCTCACCTTTTGTGGTGCAGAGGATCCTGGTGTGGACTAGCGCTGGTCTTGATCTCAGCAAGACCCTGTTTCAAAAGTACAAAAAGATGGAAGGGAGGGGGGGAGGGAGAGAGAGAGGAAGGAAGGAAGGAAGGTGACTTTAGTGTTCTTATTTCGTTTTAAATGCAAGTCAGGCCTGGCATTCTGTAGGTAGACAGACAGTCTGGCAGTGGAAACAGCCCAGCGAGCTCCTATTCCAGCTGTGACATCACACCTTCCAGCCACCAGGCAGGTCAACCTACAGTAGCAGTGGAGACGTTGCATCTTATGACCCCTAGATCTGGAGAGGATCTTCCTTTGCTAGCTCAGAGAGTTGCCGACTTTGATCTTGGAGCTTATAGGGACTGTCGGGGTGGGGGGGGATGTGCCTCTACCACTCACAACTAAGCCCCATCATCTGGATTCTGTGAGCCTGCAGGTGGCTCTCCACATGTATTCTGACAGAGGCCACCTTCAGCTATGGCAGCAGTCTTCTACTCCCCTGTGGAGGTAGAGCGACCACCAGCAAGAAGAAGGTGACCAGACCCCCCTCCTGTAGCATCTCGCCCTCAGCTGCAGCCTCAGCCCTCAGCATCAGGTCTGCCCCTCCCCTGCCACAGAATATCCTTTGAGATTTTTCTGCATTGATTTTCAATGTTTGCTATGTCGCTAAAAGTATTGGTGTTAATAAAATCCCACCGTTTATTAATTTTAAATTGCATATCCCAGGGTACCCAGCCTATTCATCCTAGAATTCTCTTCTGCAGATTGAAGCCCCAGGCAGAGCGCATGGGTCCCACGGGAGGCTCTCAAGTCATCATAATGGAAGGGAGGGGAAAGTGAATTCCAAGAGAGCCAAGGAATATGGAATAGAGGAGGATGCTGCCCTCTGCTGGCCCTAAGGTTAGAGACAAGCGCTCATTAGAATGACTAGGTGTCTTACAAGGCGGTCCCCATTCAAACCTTGTACTCCTGCTATGATTTGGGAGTGAATTGTCCACCACAGGTTTAGGTGTTGAATGTTTGGCCCTTAGTTGGTGGTGTTGTTCTAAGAGATTGTGGAGCCTTTGGAAAGTACAGCATAATTGAACGTAGTGGGTCACTGGAGGTTCATGGCTTGGCCCTGACTCCTGGTCTCTCTTTGGTTTCTAAACCATTCAGATCTAAGCAAACCTCCATTGTTACAGCTATGAATCCATCCCAGCTGCCATGCCTACTCTGCTGCTATGAGCTGTATAAAATAATGTCTGTTTGTTTTTTGAGACAGGGTTTCCCTGTGTAGCCCTGGCTGTCCTGGAACTCATGCTGTAGACTAGGCTAGCCTCGAATTCAGAGATCTGCCTGCCCCTGCCTCCCCAGGGCTAGGATTAAAGGTGTGTGCTACCAGTCCTGGCTTCCGACTGTATCATCTTAAGTCATGTCTCCAAATAACCTTTCCTTTCTGATGTTGGTTTAGCTAGCTGTTTTGTCATAGGCACGAGAAGAGCAACTGATAAGGAAAGATGGTTTCAAGAAATGGGGTTGTTTCTGTAATTAAACCTTGACCATGCCGGTTTTAGCTTTGAAGCTGGTTTCTTGAAGAAGTGTTGAAGAGTTGTATGCTGTCGGCCAAAGACTCCATAAGTAGAACTTGATGGGCCTTTCTTGTAAGAGTTTTGTGTGGGAGACCAGAACTCTGTAAAAGCTACAGATAATAAGATCAGGGTCAAAAGTTTCAGAGGGGGACACAAATGCTATCAAGATTGGACTAGAAGCTATTACAGTCTGGCTGAAAATACGGCTGTGTTCTGCCTGAGTCCTGAAATCAGACTGAGGCTAAGTTCCAAAGTGCTGGGCAAGCTGTCTGATGGAGGAAGTCTCAGCACAGCATCCACACCGCCGCACTGATAAGGCTCACTGCATTTAGTGAGGCTGATGGTGCAAGTTCAAATCCGAAAGTGGAGCAAAAAAATGGAAAAATGTGCGTTTCAGTGAGGAAAGGAGCATGGAGAGGGCACACAGGACAGGTTGGGACAGAGCGGTGTAGTTGTTAAGGAGACGGATGGGACCAAAGAGATGCCATAACGATGGTCTGCGACAGGTAGATAGATGCCGGGAGGGCAAGACCCTCACTGAAAGCTCGAGGGTGTGAGTGCAAACTTATTTGAAAAAACGTTCCTTTGAAAGGGGAGTGTCTGAACAAAGAGGGCCTCCGGGGCATGCTGGAGGACAAAACCCGGGTTCTGCTGTTGCAGGGTATTTGAGCGTATCTCCAGATATTACATTCACTGATTTCAGTGTGCATCCCAGTATTTGTAAGATAACCATTGTATTGGCAGTCTGAAGCCTGGTGGGATGTGCTATTTCTACAGCTGAAAAGGCCCACTTTCTAGTGCAAATATGTAGTTTTAAAATAAAAAAATATACCACCACAGCTTCCCATCCCTGCGAAGTAATGAGCAGAATTTTCAGGAGTCCGAGGCAGAGGGCCTAAACTCAACTTTACTGGGGAAACGGGGTTACTTATATAGGTCCCTGTTATCCAGGGACATTGTTGGAAGCTCATTGGTTAGGACAGAGCAGGTATTACAGCCCCATTTACATATGGTGGGTCACAGCTTGGACCTAGGCATTTTTGGGGGGACCAGAGGGAGAGACCTTATATGGTTATGTAGGGAGAATTTAGTTGCAACTCCAGATAAACAATTCTGCCAGGTCATGTACCTTTGAAAGGTAGTACCTTGCTGTGAGAGCAGGCAGCATAGCTTGTGGCCTGTCAGAGCTGAGGAAGGGAGGGGCCAAACTCTTGCTGCTCTCAGAATGAGAGTCTCCGGTTTTAAACATGCCTTCCACCTCCCCTTAGCTCCAGGGCAATCCCATATAAATAAAACCTGCTCTCTCTTAGCTTGATGCAAACAAAGTTTATTGGGTACTCCACCAGGCTGGAGGTGACATTAGGCGTGGCTTGGGCTCTTCTATTGTCCTGCAGTTGGCTCACTATAAACATGAACATCGTTTGGACTGGTGTGGCCTGGCCCCTTTTGAGTTGGAGGGTACCCCACTATAAACACGGATATGCCCCAAAAGCCAAAGGTTTGGGAGGATTAAAACCATTGTATCTCTTATCCTGCAATTAGACTTCTAAGAAAGAACACGGAAGGGGTTTTAAGATAAGAAAGAAGAGAAGGTTAGTACAAAGGAAATGCACAGAGGTAGAGATTAAAAATAATAAAGGTAAGTATCTGAAGGAAGGAGAGAGCTAAGTAAGATTGAAAAATAAATTTGTGTGTGTGTGTGTGTGTTAAAAAATGGCACGTGGGCCCTGTATAGTGCTGTATCAGAGGCCTTAGGAATAAAAAGAGAGGATGGAAAGATAAATACTCCAACTGAGACTTGCACAATGCAGATTATGGTCATTATTATCCTGGTAATTCAAATTGTATTCATTATAGCTATTATAACCATTATTGTGGTTTTCTGTGCTTTTTCAAAGAGAAATGACAGTCCAGAGGGAAAAGGAGAGCTTTCTCTTTCACAGGAAACAGACTTAGATGGGGAAGGAGATGAAACGTAGATTGCTAAAATACAGGCCTCGGAGGTAAAATTAGAGTATCTTATTTATCTCAGAAAGAGACAGAGGAATTTAACCCAGAGCTCGTGGCGCCACCTTATGATGAAGAGTCGAGACCCTAGGTTGTCAAACACCAACCTTAACCTATGCAGAAATTTAGATGGCAACCAGTAACAATGCTAGATAAGGAGATTTAATAAGACAGCAGTACCCCCAGCGCGTGGTGCTCTGGTGTCACGGCCCTGTAGGCTTCTGGTATCTGGACAGCCCTTGGCTGTTGCCATCACCACAGTACCTAGCCTGGTGGTCTGAGATGTTTGTCCCTGAATGGTTGAAAGTTCTCTGGGACTTGTCCAGTGATTTGGACCATCCGTTGACTCTTTCCAGTGGTTGTTTAGCTTTCAGGGCTGGGATGATGGCTCAATGGATAAAAGCACTTGCCACACAGTGTGAGGACCCTAGTTTGAATCCTCAGAACCCATGTTAAAAGCCAGACAGAGAGCAGGGCCTCTGTAATGCCAGCGCTGTATGGGAAAATGGTTGAGACAGAGACAGGAGAGTCTTTAGGAGCTTGTGGACCAGCTAGCCTGCCATACACAGGAGAAAATAACTCAGAAACCCTGTCTCAAACAAGACAAGGATTGTGACTAAGGGCTGTCCTCAGACACCATGTGTGCTTCCAGGGGTCAAATGGAAACAATGACTTGTTAAAACAAGTGTTAATTTTTTATAGGCCTTGTATTAGACACTTCTTCTTGTTGCTATGCCCAAATATGACCAGACTGAAGCAATTTAAAGAGGAAGGGTTTACTCTGTGTTATGATTTCCAGGGACCCACCCTGATGAGCTATTTCCTCTAGCTCGGCTCCACAGCTGCCACTGCCTCCTCAAATAGTGCCTCCAACTGGGAGCTAAGCATTCAGAACTCCAGCCTGCAGGGAGTTGTCACCTCTGCTGGGGTCTGGCAGGCTTGTATCTATGAAAATTGTTTTTACTAAATGGCTGATTACATACAACATCAGAGCCATGGTGACTCATATGTCCCAGGGAGATTTTGAGTGGATCCACACAGGTGAGCTGCATGCAAACTGGACCAAGAATTTTTGGGCATCCTGTGGTGCTAGCAGCCCTGGTTGCAGGCAGAGGCCAAGACTAGGATGGAGCGTACTTTCCCTGAGCCACATTATGGGTTCTGGTTCCGAGAAGAGCATCTACCTGTCCCCTGCCATGGGCATTCCCAGCAGGACTGGCTGCTGGTTAGGGATAAGGGTACCCAGGGCTGGCTTCCCTCTATCATATCCTCCAGCTAGGAGATTCTATGGAATTACCTAGCACTGGAGTGTGTTGTCATACCCACCCTTGACACAAATGACTCCAAACACTATTTTTCTGTTCAATTGTTTTTTTTTTTTTTAATCAAAGAAGCAAGGAGGTGCTAGATGATGATGATCCCAACACTGAGCCTTTCCCCACAGATTTGCCATCTCTGAATCATTTCACTTGAAACAGGAGCTAGAAGGAGCTCATCTTTCTCAACGAAAACGTGATGCTCTCTAAGCAGATGAAAAGGCTGCTCAGTGTCCATCTCTGGGGCTAGAGTTGGGCTAACCTTACGGAAGACAAGAATCTGGAGATGTGTAAACATTAGCTTAGATTCTCAAGGCTTCTTGGGAGAAGACATGATAGGTCATAGCTAGGTTGAAAGGCCACCACCTATGTATAATTTATTATATTATATAAACCATCATATTCTTCTATAATAAATCACCAGTTCATTTAAGGCTTCATCAACAGTCCTCTTCCTGAGTGTATATGGACAAAAGGGACAGAGAGGAACTTCCTCCGGTTTCAGCCAGCCAGAGTGCCAATGTGATGTGCACACTCAGGGAGCCCATCTGTATCAGGGGCCATGACACAGTTGCCCACCTGCTTCTGAGTGCACACTGCAGTGGAAGCCGTGGCTCTCGCTGCCCCTGTCCAGTTCTATCTCACTCCTTGTCTGACGACTTACTGCTGTCAAGAGTGGGTGCTGGAGCCCCAAAGGAGCAGGTGCTGCCCTTCACACCTCTGCCCCGTTACGAAGTTTCTGTGCCTACACCATAGACTGCACAGGGAATAAATGGATTTGTCCCTTTAGTACCGGGGCTACCAGGGACACAGGCTCTTGATACTAGCAGGGCACACATCAACAGTACTCAAGGAGCCCTTGAACTGTCCCACAGGGGCCACCCATTATATCGTAGAAACAGCTACACGGTGAGTTACACACACACGCACACACACACACACACACACACGCACACACACACACACACACACAAAACACACTCTGCTACAGTATTCCTACTCTTTCTGGGCCCCCAGGGAGTGGGTCTCTCTGACTCCACTGTCATATGCATTGTGCCCAAAGTCGTCCACCTCAGCCAAAGAAGCTCTACCACGTTTCTTAGCTAAATAAAGCTAGAATTGTGTCAAAATGCACACTGCAGTTTTCTTTTAAGAGCAAGCGGCTAATGATGGCGGCTTCCTCACAAAGTGGTGGATACCTGGCTCGCCAGTGGCAAGGATCTCAATGTAATAGCGTATGGAAATTGGAAACTCAGATAACATGATGGCTTAGAAGAGCAAATTGGCTTTCTATCGATATAGCCCATGGAAACTGACACAGGTGTAATGTCTGCTAACGGGTTTAAGAGATTCTACCTGGGGATACAGCTCAGTGGCAGAGTCACATACAAGACCTTCTATTTAATCACAGTAAAACACACAGAGAGAGGGAGAGAGAGTCAGACAGACAGACAGACAAAGACAGAGAGACAGAGACAGAGAGAAAGAGAGAAATACAGAGACAGAGAGACTTTTTAAATATAAGCTTTAAATTCTATATGTGTGGCGTTTTGCTGGTGTTGTGCCTGTGCACCCTGTGAGTGCCTGGTGCCTGAGGAGGCCAGAAGAGGGTGTCAGATCCCTAGAACTGGAGGTCCAGATGGTTGTCAGTCACCATGTGGGTGCTGGGAATTGAACCAGGTCCTCTGTGAGGACAGTCTATGCTCTTAACCATCCCTCCTGCCCCAAGACAGATTTTAAAGGAATGGTTATGCAAAGCTCAGTGAGCTCTGAGAGAGGGAGCAAGACCATGAAAGCAGGAAGAAAATGCCCAATGTAAACAAGAAAAAGAATGAAACCTTGGCACTGAGAAGAACTCAGTGAAGGCTGGAGAGATGGCCCTGTGATCAAGAAGTTGTAAATCACATACGCCATGGTGTGTAATTAAACCTCCATAAGGAGGAATGACATCTGCAGATGAACAGATGCCACTGGAGGGTGTTGTGTTCCGTGAAGTCCGACAGATAAGTGCTAGACGTTCCCTCTGCTCTGCAGATGCTCCAAAAGTTGGCCTGAACGTGGAAGCAGTGCTTGGGGAGTGGGACAGGAGTGGGACCACGTTGGGTTTGAAATGGGCAGGCTGTGCATGGAGGAATTATGGGGAACACCATCAATACGCACAAGTACAGTTCATAAAGAAGGGTACTTTCCTATCATTGTCGTCATTTCTTACATTTAATTTTTCATTTCACGCATATGGGTGTTTTGGCGGCATGTAGGTCTGTGCATGAGAAGAGGGTGTTGGGTCCCCAGGACCTTGAGTTGCAGATGACTATGAGTGGTCCTGTGGGTGCTGGGAATTGAACCAGGTCCTCTGGAAGAGCAGTCAGTGCTCCTAACCACTGAGCCATCTCTCTGGCCCTTTTCATATTACATGTCAATGAATTATCAACATTAATTCCCAAAGTCTATCGAAGTTTTAGGCTCAGAATCTTGCTCTGCTTTGAGAAATAACCTTTAGCTTCTGAAAACCCTTAGGTATACTTTTCATGCTTTAGCCATTGATTTCCTTCTCAATTCATGCTAAGTAACAATGAGTTTTTTTGTTAAAAATCTATATTCTATCATCTAGAATAGGATTAAATATTCCTCCTTATTTCACACTGAGATTCCAGGCTGCTGGTGCTCTCCATCTAAGCACATGACCCTACCAATCTCAGCCTTTCTGTGTGTGTGTGTGTGTGTGTGTGTGTGAGTGTGTATGTGTGTGTGTGTGTGTGTGTGACTTCATTCTATGTAAGGCCAATCACAAAGTCATGGAAGTTACAGCCAATGGTGGCAGCCTTGTTTCCAGAACAGCTAGGATGCTTGCATAGATAGCTAAACAGTGGTTTCTCCTTTCGGGCACTCTCCAGAATTATAAAGATCAACAATGACTGTTAAAGCTGTACCGAGGATCAGAATTCTAAGCAATCCAAATATCTCAGCTAAACCATCTTGTGCTTGTTAACTTAGAAATCTTCACTTACCTGTAACAGTGACTGAGACGCCATGCACAGAAAGACTTGCTCAGACTAAGTCAGCAAATACTTGAGCAAAAGTCCTTTGTTTGATGCTGGAGGATTCTTTTAAACACAGTTCTCTGCAATGCCCTTTCTTCCAGTGGCTCAGGCTAATTAGACTTGCGTCCTAGAATGCTTTGCCCAGAAAGGAAATACCAGTTCTACCCAGGAGATGGTGCTCAGAAGTCAGGAAGATACTAGAAGGATGGAGGGGTGGAGCCCTGGGGAAAGTTTTGTCCAGCCTGTGGATTTCCTGCCCACAGCCTCACTGTTAACCCTTCCTGCCTGGTAGCAGTCCTTTGCACCCCTGGGTTCTGCTGAATATGAGACTGAGACTCCAAAGTCTCCTTTGTTTTCCTCAGGCTGGCCTTAAGCAAAGCACTAATACCTGCCGCCCCAGTATGCAGTAGAGCAGCATGTAGTATGATCTTAGATTTCCTGGCACAAGGAGCTCACATGTAGTAAGCAAGCTGGGTGTCCCTGTGCGGGGGTGGGAGCCCAGCCCAGGAGGTGGGAGGGGGTGTTCTGTAATCAGGTGTCAGAAAAGACCAACATGCTTTGGTTTTGTCAGATACAGGAAAGGCTGAACAGGGGGCCTGGGTCTGAGCTGCTGCCAGACAGGGAGTGAGAGTGAGCTTTGTGGTCCTAGTAGAGCTCTGTGGGGAAGCAGAGCACAGCAGGGCTGATTTTGTGCTTGGTTGGGGAAGACACAGGCTGCTCCTATTAACCATTCCCTGCGGGGGTCTGAGTCCAGCTCTAGTTCCCGTAATGGGTTCCTCAGCTTCCAGGAAGGAGGATAAACAACGTCAACTATGGCAAGTGAGCGCAGTACCTCACTCTTCCACGGGACCCCTAGTTGGCAAGCTTAATGCTCTTTAATAAGACACATAAAATACATCTTATGGTGATTATGACATGCAAGAATGCCTCTCTAATAGGAAAATAAAGATAAAGAAAAACAAAGAATAAAATCAAAGAAAATAGCAATGTGCACATTAAGGGAATAAAACAAAGTTTCTCTAAGCTAGCAATCCAATTCTCTAGGCCTTGCAATCTATTCTCCTCAGTTAGTTCATTCGCCTCATCTCTCCTGTGTGTCTGTCTCTGTCTCTATGTCCATTGTCCTCATCCTCGTCTCATTCTTTTCATCTCGTTCTCTTGTTCTTCTGACCAAGACTTTTCTACAGCTTAAGTAGCAGACTGCAGAATGCTTATCTAAGGAATGTAGATGTCAGGCATATCTCAAAACACGAACCAGTGTGAAGGTGTCTCTCCTCCTACAGCTGCAGGCTTCAAGGTTTCTCAGTTCTCACCAAAGAGTAAACAATACAAGATCAATTAGTGGATGGTAGGGATGTCACTGCTGATTGAATTATATTGCCATTTGCCTTGCACAGATAGTTCAGGGTGCCATGAAGGCACCAAGGGAAGATTTTATGTTTTTTTTGTTCCTTGGTATGTATCTATTCTTCTGAGTCAAAGCTCTAAATTTCTAATCTTATCTGGTGGCCTGGCTAGGTTGAAGGCTATTTCTCTCTTTAAGTTCAGGGAATGTTTACTTTTAAGTTGGTGCAGGCTTGCTATATTCTTCGTTAGTGAAGGGCTAATTGTCTGCTTGTTTTTCCAGGTGCACTAACTTTCTAACTAAGCTCTCTGGCTTCTATCTATTAAGGCTTATCTCTTCCTGGGAAGATCAGCATTTACTCCAGGAATAGCTTTATGATGCACTTGCAATAAACCTGGGTCGCTCTCACATTCCAGGACTTGGAAGTCTGGATGTGATTACAATTTACTTTTGAATAGCATGGCTGTGTTTCATTCCAGCCCACAGTGACCAGCTCAGGGATTAATTTGGATATTACTATTAGGCTATGCAGAACTTATTATTGATGAGAAATGTATGGCACCGTACAGCAAAGATAAGACAGGGGCAAAGCAGTTAAGGAATTCTAGTTCCCGACAGCAGATGCCCAGGAACCTTGTCAAGCTGAAGCTTTCATAGTCTGGGTAACCTGGATCCCAACAATTCCGGTCTTAGATATGTCCTGCGAGGTCAGTGTTAGTCACTGCAGAGTTGCCTTGACTACTGTCCACTTGCTGTGGAATTATCCATAAACACAGCTCTGATAGCTTGTAGTTCAGATTGCCATCAATTTTCAGAGTCTGAATCACAGAGGGGTTTTGTAGCTCTCTTGACTTCATTGTGTACTTTTTAGGTTCTGCTTGTGTACAGCACTCAGACATAGTCCCCCAAACTGCATACCTACCCTGGAGGAGGAGGACCTGCAGCCAGCCTTCCTGCTGCAAATCCTCCCCTCATTGCCTGGAGACGGGGAGTCTCTTAGAACTGCTCACTGTGAGCCCACAGCCTCATCTTCCTCTAACTCTAGACATCAAATGTCCTCTTAACAGATGTGCATTGGATATGTCACCAAATATGCTGATTTCAAAGGACAGTTCCTGCCCAGGTGGTGGTGGCTTGTCATATGCCTTTAATCCCAGAAAGTATTTAATCCCTGGAAGGCAGATGGAGGCAGATCTCTGATGGAGGCCAGCCTGGTCTACAGAGTGAGTTCCAGGACAGCAACAGTTACAACAGAGAAACCCTGTTCCCTACCCCCCCCCAAAAAAAAGCAAACAAATGAACAAAAACAAACAACAACAAAATTACACTTCCCTGATAAATAAAGTGTGTGTTTTTCTTCACGTGCTTGGTAGGACCTTTAGAAATCTTCTGTTTTCCTACATGGTTTACTCCTTAAATGAAACTGAGTTGTCACTTTATTAATGAGTTAAAGGAGAAATCTTGGCTAATCATGGATTGAGATCAGCCTTTGAGAATTACCTGAAACAGGAGATGGATTATGGAGACCCTCCCTCTGATAGAAACTGCTGAGCCTCCAGGAGGTAGAGCCCCACGGAGATGTGTGTCCCTTCCTGCAGGCATTATTCCCAAAGCACCCTTTATCCCTGCCCTGAGGACCACAAGTAGAGAGACATGCCCTGGACACCCACACTGGCTGTGAAGGTGAGTTGTGCCATGGAGGTTCACGGGTACCTGTCAGATGACTCTGACCTGCCGTCAGGTGGGGGTCTTGTCAGCACTTAGTGTCTTCCTTCTCTGGGTCAAGTTTTGGGTTACTGAGTCACCTGCCACTTCAGACTGAACTTGCCAAAAACAATCTGTCCTTTTTCAAACAGTCCTCTGTACTGAGATGCTTTGCCAAGAAGTTTTTTGTACTGTGCAACCTCCCTTATGGCTCCATACAGCTTGGACGTTTGGATACAGCTTGGGGGAAGCTAGTTAAGAGAGTGTGTTCAGTTAGAAAAGTCAGCTGGTCTGCATCAGGCTAGACCAGAGCTAACTGATGTCAGGGGAGATAGTGAGCTCCAGAAGCTGATGATGGAGAAGGCAGAAACAAGGCCAGATAAAGATAGGTCCAGAGAATAAGAAAGAAGAAGGCAGGCATTTGCTGGGAAGACCCCAGACAGAGGACAGCTCCTGAGATAACTGGGCAAACAGTTAATGGCATAGAAGACTTTAGAAGTTAGTCCAGTTCTCCATGTTTAGACAGATAAAGACAGCCAGAGAGGGCTGTCAAGAATTATTCCTTCCTCTCTTTTCCTTCCTAACCTGATAGAGCTGAAGGGGTTTTAAAATGTTACAAGTTAGGAATCTTTTTCAGTAACAGCCAACAGGAAGAAATGATGGAGGGGGTGTGTGTGTGTAGTTCAGTTAGGAGAGTTTAAAAGTAACAGTTACACTTGATGCTCAAACTGAGAAGGCTTCAAAGCTTAAATACAGTGCTTAAACAAGGCTACAGCCTTTAAGAAACCATTTACATTATAGTTCCCATGTTTCTTTTTCTGAAGCCATTGCTCACTGACTCTCTGAACAAGGGCAGCAGCTGAGAAGTCCATTTTATCCAGCTACGTTAATCTCACCCCAGGCTGGGATCGCTGCTGCCTAGCCTCACTCCATTTGCTAAGGCCCCTGCAGACACCGCACTCAGCCATGCACACAGCTCAGCTGACAGCTTAGGTCCCTGGTTCCAATGTCTCACTCTCCTCCTTCCTCTACAGGCTGGGATTCTTCCCTCATCAGGTGACCCAGGCACACTGTTGCTCTCTGTCTGGCACATTATGGGGACAGCCTCTCAGATGGGTTGTCCCTTCGCAGCCTGTACGTGCAGGTGTCTGCAGGCCTTCCCTCCCTGGTCCTGCGATCTCTCTGGACTCATTTCAGGTGACAAAGGTGCCTGGCAGAAGTCCTGGGGGAAAGCAGCACATTTCTTTGTCCAAACATTGAGCTGTCAAGTCAGCTCTGTAGGTGGAATACCAGAAGGACATACGCTTTGACTGACCAGGTTAATGCCCTGGTCCTGTCATGGGGACTCAGATTGGACCTTGAAGGCCTTCATCATCTCTTAGGAGAGAGGGAAAGGGTACACGCTTCCTGATAAGGAACATACAGAAAAAAGTATATTTGTGTTTTGGATTGAAACATTCATGTTTCATGAGTGTTTGGTAAATGATTTTTAAAATATTTTTTTCTATACTATACCACACTGACCTGAAGGTTAGACAAAATCACCTCTGCCTTTGTCTGTTTCCTTTGGATAATTTGCTCACATTCCAGGAACCTCTCTCTGCTGGTTTCATTGAACGTATCAAGTAATGATGCCAAGTCGACCCTGGTCCTTGCTAAGTTTGGGGGACAGAGAAATAAAATATCTATTCTGCCTTGTAACAGTTACAATCCCAGTGACACAATGATTAGAGTCACGGGGAAGGTCATCCCTTGTCCTCAAAGTCCAGATAGGTGGTCCTTGATTTGCTTTGGCAGGATACAGGCACAGGGAAGCCTGGTGTGACTAGTGGGGACATGGGCAAGCTCAGGTGCTAGCCACTGCAACATGTCTCAGGCCTCATTCTTGGAAGGTTCTAGAACCCAACCTTCCGACTGCCTGATCAATGCATCTCTCAAAGAAGGGACTTAGTTGGTCAATGCAGGCCAGGCTACTAGACCTGTCGAGAAGACCAAACCTACACCCAGAAAAGCAGCAGAGTCTGAGAGAAAGTAGCAATGTGGTGAGGGATGGTGATATACTCTGTGCATCAGCATTCAGAGAGGACTGAGATGGCTGGTTTGTGAGCTTTCAGCATCGTGCCCAAGATCATAGCCATTGGCTAGAGGCAGTAAGTGAGAAGATTCCAGTGTGTCTTTTTTTTTTTTAAGATTTGTTTTATTTCATTTTAGTTATTTTTATTTTGTTTGTTTTAGTTTTTTGAGACTGGGTTCCTCTGTTGTAACTCTGCATATCCTGCAACACACTCTGTAGACCAGGCTGGCCAGAAACTCACAGAGATCCACCTGCCTCTGCTTCCTGAGTGCTGGGAATTAAAGGTGTACCCCACCACCGCCCGGCTTCTTTTACTTATGTATATATGTGTGTGCACATGAGTGAAGGTACCCAGGAAGAGTCCAGAAGTTACAGACAGTTGTGAGCTGCCCAATGTGGATGCTGAAAACTGACCCCACATGCTCTGCAAGAGCCGCAATATGTGCTGTTAAGTGCTGAGCCATCTCTCCGGCTCCACCACTCTCAACCAGAAACCACTAGTTCCTTATGCAGCAGAATGAATGATGGTGGCATTGTCCCTGAAAGAGAGGGTCCGAACAGGATACTGTGTGCTTTGTGGGTGACACTGGGGCTGAACATCAAGTCTGTCAGTGGATTCTATCTCCATAATCAACCGTCTGGCTATCCCTTGACACATCAGGGAGTTTCAATATGTCTGTTAATGTTTTGAAAACATGCTCTCACCTTGTACCGTATTTCCCCATGGGAGGCTTTTGAGATATTAGGACTGCTGGCCAAACAATCTGCTACTTGAGACCAACTCCCTACCATCAGCCCATCTGAGCTGTTTCTGAAGTCAGAGTCAACACCATGGAAGAGGAAGCTGAATGCTGGACATGGCTAAGTTCAGAAAGGACCTCATTCAAGGTCAGCATTCCAGGGTCAGCATCCTCTCACGCAGGTCAAATGTTCAAAGGCAAGAGCAGCACAGTGTAGCTCATAGTAAAAGACACTTCCATCGCAACTGTCACACCGTTCCAACTCAGGAAGCCTCTCGGCTTTCTTCAAGAGATCTTGTATGTGGCACAGGCTGGCTTCAGACTCCTTCTCAGAGCTGTGACTGGGACCATAGGTCTGTGTCACCATACTTCTTGACCTTAAAAAACTCTTTCTGAAGGAAAAATTTAAAGTTAGCTGCCTCTAGTAATCAGTACCAAATGTACAAAGAAAACAATACCACAAAGCAATGGATATTAATATATTGTGATCACTACCTTAGGTCATAAGCTATTCTAAATTGAGACTTTGTGACAAAAGTGATATTAGCAACTGACAGTTTTACAATTTGCTTGCAGAAGGACAGACAGTGGTGAACACAGTCTCGGGGACGGGGATTCGCCAAGCACACAGTTGAGTACTGTAACAGAGTCAGGCTTGCTGGAAACCAGAACAGCGTCTTGATTTTATGCAGATGAAACCCTTCTGGGGCAGCTTCTCAGAATCACTGAGCTTAATTTATCAGCTAGAGGAAGCTTTGGAGGGGATTTCCTTTGGCTGTGATGATATTTACTCCAGAGCCTCGTTCCCTTTTGGAGGCCTCTTCACCTGTGAGTAGGGACTTATAGTGTCATCCATCACAAAATCATACAGTACTTTCGCCCAGGAGTTGTAGTGGGGGAGAGTATCGTAGTATTCAGCTGCTGTCTTCCTCACCTGGAAGCGAAAATGCACAGCCAGGGAACACGAGTGTTACTGAGGCCTCAAGAGGACAGGTGAGTGACAGACAGACAGAGGGACAAAATTCCAAAATTCCTGACAGCTCTGCAGGAATAGACTGTCTACAGACCCCACGCACGTAATCAGCTCTGTGCTAATCCACACAGGACTTGCAGCAGAGCCACCAGCAATCTGTTTACTTAGCAACTGCAGTAGAAAATTCCTAGTGTTCCAATATTATAAACTGAGAGAGGCGGTTCAGAGCCTAAATAAGCATTGAAGACCCTCATTAAGACTAAAATATATTAGCAACCATGTAAAAGATAATAATACGTAGTCATTTATTAAATTATAGACCTAGGTGAAAGCTGAATGCATTCTCAACACCTTGGAATATAAGTCCTAGAGAACGTGTTAGCCATACGACCAACACAATCCTACGTTGTCTATGTACTTTATCAAGTTGTAGGTAACTGGAAAAATGCAGGCTTAAAACTCTGCTCTGAGATCACAGCTTAGCCATTGTCCTTGTCACTGCTCCACTGCTGTGCAGAGACACCACAAGCAAGGCAAGGAAGCATTTGGTTAAGGCTTGCTTACATTATCATCACGGCATAGAGCATAATGATACACCTTTTGTTGATAAAATACACTAGCTTCCTTTAAAACTGAGCAAGTAAAGACTAATTTGCACTATTCAGATATTAGAAATGAAATATTTACCAAATTCTTCACTTACCAGAGGCAGGTTTTTCCAAGGAATGTTGGGGAAATCATGGTGTTCATTATGAAAGCCCACATTGAACGTGAGAAAGTTCAGAGGCCCATAATATGAGTATGTCTCCAGTCCCTTTGAGAACATGAAATGTTCAGCTATAAAATGCCCAGAAATTGGAGAGAAACCCAGGCCAAGCAGAAAGGCTGCCAACATGTAAACTAAAGATTTAATTCCAAAAACATAGTAAACACTAGTGTTAAAAGTGATCTGAGCTGCAAAATTGATGATTTCCAGATTAGAAACTGGTTTTGGGTTAACAAATAGAGGTCGAAGCACAGTAAAGAGATGCTGAAAAGCAACCCAGACAAGCTTCCTGAAAGTGGTGCAGAAGAACCAGCCCTCAAAATCAGTAGGAACACCCACATCAATGCCATCAGTGCCGAGGTATCGATGATGATCCATGTGGTATCTCTTAAAGGTAGCTGAAATTGGTATCCCCAAAGGGAGATTGGCAAAAATTCCAAACCAGCGGTTCCACAGAACCTTGTGGTGGCCAAAGGGGAAATTGTGGGAAATCTCATGGATAGCCATTGTCACTGAGTGGGAAATGGGGACACCGAAGACATAGGACCAAAATATGACCCATTTCCACTCTAAGTCTTTGACTAAGTAAAATGCAGCCAACTGGGCAAGAACCATCATGGTTACGATCCAGATCAGGTTAGGATCAGGTTTCATCAAGGATTTTATCTCTGGATATTTTGCTGTAAGAAAAGAAAAGACAAGAACCATAAATGGAGATGAGTGTAATTATAGTTATGATCAATTATACTTAAGCGCACACATGTAAGAACTTATGTTAAAGGATGAGGAGAGACAGTTCTGTGGTAAGAGCACCTGCAGTGCGAGCACGAGAACCTGAGTTCAGTTTCCAGTACCAGGGGGAGTGAGCAGGCTGGGCTCACCTTGCCTGTAAGCCTAACCTGTGACAGCGTGGAGGCAGGAGCATCCCCCAGGCTTGCTGGCCACCAGCCTAGCTCCATTCAGTGAGAGATCCTGTCTCAGAGGACTAAGGTGGACAATGATAGCACATGACACTCAATGACCTTCTCTGGCCTCTACGCACACAAGTGCTGTGAAACCCTACACACATGTGCACATACACCACACACATAGACCACACACACACATAGACCACACACTCACATAGACCACACACACATATAGACCACACACACACATAGACCACACACACACATAGACCACACACTCACATAGACCACACACACACATAGACCACACACACACATAGACCACACACACACATAGACCACACACTCACATAGACCACACACACACATAGACCACACACTCACATAGACCACACACACATATAGACCACACACTCACATAGACCACACACACACATAGACCACACACTCACATAGACCACACACACACATAGACCACACACTCACATAGACCACACACACACATAGACCACACACTCACATAGACCACACACACACATAGACCACACACTCACATAGACCACACACACACATAGACCACACACTCACATAGACCACACACTCACATAGACCACACACCCAAAAATTATAGTAGAATTAACTTCTTAATTACATTTCTTTCAGATCATAGTATTCCCATCATTAAAGGTATAACTAAGTAAATACATGGTACAGGGAAGCAATGTACTCGTGGTAAGTCCTAATATACTGTAATACAACAACTTGAGAACTTATTGAAAATCTGGAACGTCCATGTCTCCCCTTCTTCTTCTTCTTCTTCTTCTTCTTCTTCTTCTTCTTCTTCTTCTTCTTCTTCTTCTTCTTCTTCTTCTTCTTCTTCTTCTTCTTCTTCTTCTCCTTCTTCTTCTTCTTCTTCTTCTTCTTCTTCTTCTTCTTCTCTTTCTACCTTTTTTCCTTTTTGAGACAGGTTCTGTCCCAGAACTCACTATGAGGAACTCACAGAGATCTGCTTGCCTCTCCTCCCATGCGCTGGGATTAAAGGCATGCGCCACTAGAGCAGGCTGGAAACTCCACCTCCTTTCAATTATGTCTTCTGGCTATGCTTTGACAGAGCTCTGAAATTTTTACATTATTAACACGTGTGACAAAGGATAGGCATGTAAGGTCAAGGCTAGACTTGACCAAACTTTAGTAAGGCTAGAAAATGTACAAGTAGGCCTGAACTTTGCCTGAACTTTTCCAGAAACCTTGGCACCCAGATAAGGAAAAGTCTAGTAATAGTCACATATGAATAGATTTCAGCTCATCACTCCCTAGCTACAGAACAATACACCTGGAATATACCAGTCTATGTCATTGTACCCAACCAATCAGCTTAAAGGTTATGTGGTAATCAGTGTATCCAGCCAATCAGCTTAAAAGGTATGTGGTTGCTAAGAAAAGAGTATATAAGCAAGTTAGAACATCCCCTCGGGGTGGCCTCCTGCCCTCTGCATGGGGCTCTATGAAGGTCCACCCCGCGTAGGAAGGACGCGTCAGTACAATAAACCTCATGCTCTTGCAACGATTCGTGCCTCAGTGTCTCTCTCAGGGTCACACCTGGTAAAGAAGACCCAGAGTGGGCTCCTCGTAGTCTGTCTGCGGTTTCTCAGGCACATTTTAAGGTGTTCTAAAGTTCGAAACTTATCGTCACAGTTCTCATGGACAAACCCATTTGTTCCAAGTAATCTGTACTGAATTTTCAAAAAGTAGGAATTGATAAAAAACAATAATATCTCAAGGGTGACCACATAGTGAAATGAGCATTTTCATGAAATGGTGTCGAACTAGTTATCAACGTGCAGGATACTGAAGTGGACACTGTCTTCTGAGCTAAGACATCTACTAACTAAAACTGTATCGAAGACCTAATGATAAAACAACAGAACTCAAAGGAAAACATTGAAGTGACTCTTCGCGACCTCTCTGATTTCTTACACACTTTGCTCAAAGGTACGTGATGGAAGAAACAAAAGAAATGGGACTGCATAAAGATTTTTCCTTCTGCAAATGATACCATTGAAAAAGTGAAGACTATTCAAACCCCAGGGAAACACGGTTGGAAATTATCTATTTCACAGGAGAACTGTATCTAGAATATGTAAGGAACAGTTGAAGCGTGTATGCGGACGTAATGATCCGATTATAAACTGCAAACTGTCTGAACAGATACTCCTCCCAAAGCGCGTGCGTGATGACTAATCTTGGTTGTCACCCTGACTACCTCTGGAATTAACTAAAACCCAGGCAGCAGAGCACCGCTGAGGGGATTTTTCTTGCTTGGATTATTTGAGTGGAGGATCCATCCTCCGTCGGAGACAAACTCTATGCAGGCAGCCACGTAAAAGGATACGGAAGGAGGATGCTTGTGCCTTTTGCCTGCGTGCCCTCACTCTCACTGCTAAGGTCGTCTGCCTTATTCCTGAGGCATTCCTTTGCTGCTGTTAGAACCCGTTTCTCCAGGGTTGCGATGGAGACTGCAGGACATCCCTGGGACTCCAGCAGCAGGCCGTGACAGCTGAGACATCCAGACTCTTGGACAGAACAACTACTGGATCCCTGCCTTTCCATCAGGGGACAGCCATTGCTGGATTACCCAGACAGCAGCCTGTAAATCACGCTAATAAACCGCCCTCTGTCTTTGCTCCCCTGCGCCAGAGTGACTGACACGTGCAACTGGGCCTGGCATCAATGTGGCTGCTGGGGATCTGAATTCGGGTCCTCATGCCTGCATGACAACTTTACCGACTGAGCTGTATCTCCAAGGCGGTCTCATTCTTATTTATCACAGCTTAATAACAGTGTTGTATTTACACACCACTCTTTCCTTATCCTTGCTGTTCATCGATGGACACATCAGCTAATTCCACAACTTAGCTATTGAGAATGTGACAAAACGTATGAATGTGCAGGTTTCTCTCTGACGTGCTGACTCATTCACTTTGGAAGTGTGGCAGGAAGTGGAAGAGAGGATTACACAGGAGATCTATTTTTAGATTATCTTGGGGGAAAACACTATTTTCTTTAGAATTAACTTTCAGAAAAACCCATACTGTCCTCCATAGCAACTACATAGTTTACAACCCCAACAGCAGGTATAAGAGTTCCTTTTCTGCTTCTGTTTCTCTGATGGCTACGGATATTAAGGAATTTTCCACGTGTGTCTTTGCCATTTGTATTTCATTTTTGAGAAGTGGCTCTTCAGATCATTAACTCCTTCCAAACATGGATAACTTGTGAGATTTGTTGTTGATTTTAGAAGCCCTTATGTGTTCTGGGTATTAGCTCTCTGTCCCGTGACTAACTGGCAAATACCTTCTTGCATCCTGCACATTGTCTCTTCACTCGTTCCCTGAGCTCGGCAGATGTTTTCAAGATTGGCAGAAGCCCATTTATGAATCTGTCTTGTGTTTGCCTTTGGGTTCTCTGCCCATGCTGATAACACCAAGTGTTTGCCTACACTCCAGCAATTTCCAGGCTTACTTTCAAGCATCTGGTGCATTTTGAGTTGACTTTGGTACATGTTGATAGGAGAAAATTTCAGTGTAGGGCATGTGGATCATGTTGGGTGTCTTCTTTAATTTTTCATCAACATTTTTCAATTTTCATTCCTGAAGTCTACTACTTCATTAGCAAAGATTATTCTGAGCAATTTAATTTTTTCCTTTTGGGGGGAACCTTTCGAGACAAGGTGTTTTTTTCTGTAGGGCCCTGAAGACCAGGGCTGGCTAGAACTCAGAGATCTGCCAGCCTCTGCCTCCTGAGTGCTGGGATTAAAGGCATGCACCACCACCACACTGGGCTATTTAACTTTCTTAAAGCTACTGTTGGACGGGGTTTGACATCAGGTTTCTCAGCAATTTATTTTTGGGATACAGAACAGATAAAGATTTTACGTTGGCCAGTTTGGTCTCACACTCGTGGGCCCTTTGTGGTTCTCCTGCCTCAGCTACTGAGGTAGTATGCCTGGGTGCGCCACCACGTCAGCAAACAAGTTAGCTTTTGTATGTGTCTGCATCCTGGGACTGATTTTTTTGTCAGTTGTGGGGTTTGGAAGAGAACCCTCCTCAATGGGCTCACATATTTGCATGCTTAGTCCCTAGTTGATGAACTGTCTGGAAGGATTAGGAGGCAAAGCTCTGTTGGAGGAAGCTTGTCCTGATTGGAGGAGATATATCACTATGAAGTTTGAAAAGCTCTCGCCAAGCCCAGTATGCCATCAGCCTGCCCTCCATGATGATAATGAATTACAGCACTGAGCGGCACCCTTGCCTTCCTCCTGAATGCGGAGGAAATACGTCCAACTCTTTCACCTGCGGCCTGACGCTGGCTGGGCCTCACGTGGCTGTACAAGCACTCAGCCACTAGCTACATCCCCAGCCCCACTTCCTTCATTCTTTGCCATGCATTTCATTCACACTAGTTTCCATGGCTTCTATTACCAAGAAGTTATTTTGTTCTTTTTCTGGCATCATACTACCTGTTGTCATGAATCTTGTGAGTTTATTTTGAGATTTTTGAGGGTGTCTGGTAGATCAGGCGTCTCTGCCAACTCTGTGAAGTAGACTTCTTAGAAAATGAGAGCTTCTCTCGTGAAGCTGTGCCAGTTTGTTGTGCAATGCGACTTTGCTTCCACTGTGGTGTCCCCACACCATCTGTGGCTGAGCGTGAGGACGTGGGCACAGTGTAGGCTATGACACAGCCAGCTGGGGCCACTGTCGTCTAGAGGGTTATGACGGCGGAGACGTGCTAATGCAGACAGCAGGGGCTGTGAGGTGCTCACTGTGTAGCTTCTCCTGCAGTGTGCTGGTGGTCTGTGTAGGGCAGTGGGCACTGTGGAGGCTAGCTCTGCTGGGACTGAGGGCCTGTGGCACTGTCAGCCCAGCCGTGGTGAAGTGCTGAAGCCCTGTGCCCTGACCTCTCAGAGGTGTGGCTCAAAGAGCAGCAGTGGGAAGCACAGCCCCCCTCTTTGGCACCTGCTCCCTAGACTCACTCTTTCAGCTGAAGTCTATCCCAGGAGTAGAAGCCCATCTGAGCGGAGCAGGGTGCAGTTTCTCTCCATCCCCTTTGTCCGTGTACACACACGGGAGGAGAATTTGTAAAGCATAAAATAGACTCTTATCACTAACTCTTGATGTAGATTTAAAATGTACGGATGCCGGCTGTTAAAACAACATGTATGTCCTCTTCTGTTTTCCCCTATGAAGAAACTTGACAGAAATTTCAAAAGTCTCCCATGTAACCTAAGCCAACATCCAGATGCTTCTTGCCGAAGGCTGATCTGTCTCTGTCTCCTGAACTGGAACACCGAGCAGCACTAAAGCCTCTTGGGAAACAGTGTAATTATCATTGAGAAGTGTGAAGTCCTTTGTGCTTTTCACGTGGGATGGTTCAACACTAAGGTTGCTGGGACAAGCATCAGTTACAACTTCTTGTTTTTTTAACATTTTCTCACTATTGATGAGAACAATGAATTCCAGTATTTGAGAGTCAGTTTTCATGTGGGCGGATACCACATGGTTATTATTATGCAGTATGGAGATAGGGCATGGATAAGATAGCTACAGGCCACTTCTTATCTAGCATGCATGAGTGATTTGGGATAGGAGAGAGAGAGCATGCAAGAATCAAGAAGTCATACTACTCCCCCTTCCAACCCCCACCCACCCTGCCCAAGGTCTCCTGAAACTCTGTGTGAAGCCAGTTGTCCTGGAGCTCACGAAGACCCACCTGCCTCTGCCTCCTGGGTGCTGGGATTCAGGCTGGTTGCTGTCTCACCTGGCTAAGCCATAGTCTTTTTAGGGCTACCTTAATAAGCAGCCAATGAGTCAGTTGTTAAAATCGATTTCAGTGGCATCTACTAACGCATTCATGAAATAAATCCAATCCATTAGATACTCATAAAAATGGTGCCTTGTCTTTTCCTCGGACAATAGGACATCAAGAGAAAACGAGGAAGCTGCTGTGTAGAGGAGAGAGCCCAGAGGTTGGGTTGTGGCACTCTGTAGAGCACCTTAGAGAGGCCCTGCTTTGGTCCCCACCCTGGAGGGAGGGGACTCCTCACATTCAGAGCTCTCCCATTAGTTCCACTGGTTTAAAATGGACAGAACAGGGCAAACGCATGTTTTTGCAGGCAGTCTAACCCAGACTAGAATTCTCCTGGCATTTATCTCCTTCATTCTCACTGCATCTTTTAAAGGGCAGAAAAGTCAGAAAACCGGATGAGGTAAGGTAGGCAATGATGGAAAGCATCCACCTAAAAGCCTGGGAGGTCAAGAAGAGCAGCCTGGGAGAGATGAGAGGATTCTCTGTGAAGCACAGCAGCTCCTGGTACATTCTCCAGCTGTAAGGCACGGTTAGCCTGACTTTAAAAGCCCGGAGACCATCAGGACGAGCCAGTAATCTTAACTCTTTAACTAGTCTTCCATCTTTCCTTCTCTTTAATCATAAACCCCAAAGGGTTGAAAAATGTCTTCAATTTTGTCACTGCAGCAGATGTGAGCACACCAGGACCAGTCCTCTCTAACCAGCCCTGGGGTCACAGGGTAGGGTGCCGGTCCCTGCTAGTGCTGCCTCTTGCTTAGGAACACATGAGCATGGCTCCCGTGTGCTTTTTATATATCTGCGCCCTGGCTGGTCCTCCTCCTAGAGGCATCTGAGGAGGAGGCACGGCACACAACCCATCCATGAACTCAGGAATCCCTGAGTTGGAGGATCTTGCTGGAGATAGCCCACCCAAAGGGAACTTTAGCTCTAAGGCCAGCAGAGGTAAGATGAGTCAGGGGACCAGCCTGTTTCTCCTAAAGAAAGGCCAGTGTAGCATCCAGCACATAGACCCCACCCAGTACTGTGTGAGGACTTCTCACCTGCGCTAGAATTCAGATACCAATCAAGACTTGGAGATAGGGCGTGAGGAAGGGGCGGTGGTGTGGTGCCAGACCCTGGCTTTGAGCATCCCTGACCTGACCGCACACGCATAAAATCTCACCTAAGATCTCCTGACGCCGTTGCTTATGCTGCTGGTCAGTGTAGACCCACTCAAAATCTTCCCGTGAAACGTGGCTCCCCATGGCTGTGTGAAGATCTGCTCTAGGCTTGCTCCAGGTGCAACACCGTAAAAGTGATGATGTTGGCGGCTGTTGCTGCCTGTGGCATTTGTCACCTGCACAGGCTGAGTAAATTACCTCAGAGGGCAGCACTGACCCCACCCAGTCTGCAGCTTGTCCGATCAGGGACCACACCCAGCTGACTCCTCCGGCTGTGCCACCAGGCTCGGAGGTTTGCATGCTACTTCCTGCAAGAGTTCCAACTCCTGCAGTCTGTGACACGCCCACCAGCGCCTGAGCCCTGGCACAGCTGGAAAGGAAAGATCTCCAAGAACTTGGAGGTACTGCCTTGACCACCTGTGGGGGACAGAATGTGTGGGAAAGTGAAGGCTAAGAACGTACTAGAAAATGACAGACACTTGGTGGACAGCAGGTAAGAAGAGGATGGCAGCTCCTTAAGAGCAAGCCGAACCATGCACAGTTAAGGTACCAGAGAAAACTTAAAGGCGGACACAAAGCTACCCTTGGTCCTGGAGTGAAGCTCACCTTGGGGTTATGCACATGGAGGTCCCGGTTCCGCCGCTAACAGCAACAGTTTAAAAAGGAAAAAAAAAAAAAAAAAGGCTGAAAACCTGCAAGTTCCAGCATGGACATGGGTCCGGATGGGCAGGAAGAGCTGGAGATCTTGTCACAAGCTGCTTTGCACTCAACACCCACATTCCCCACACAGTCTGAGGTTAAGCTACAGCCAAGGACAATGTATGGCCCAGCCACAGCAGCTGAGGTAAGGCACGACCTAGACTAGTTCTTCACGCTTTGAAAGGGCTGAAGATAGAGGGGGACATCCAGATGGGGTTGCAGACCAAAACCTCAGGAAGAATGGTGTTTCATTGTATCTTGTGGAAAGAAAGGCTCACAATATGAGATGTTAATGAGAATGTGCGGGAAGTGAGCTGCAGAGACGTCCTGGACGAAGCTAGAGTGCACCGTTAGGGAAAATAGCCTGTTTTTTGTTGTTAAGCTGGGCGTGTATTTTCTGTATGATTGACTCAGCCACTCCACTCTTAGACATTTTTCCCTAGAGAAAGGAGTATGTCTTCCAGGAAAGAGTTCTATGTGACCATTCATGCAAATTTATCTGTATATTTCCAAATATGGAAACAGTATCAGTCTCTATCAACAGATAACAGTAAGAACAAACTCTGGCTTCGTTTTTTCACATGGTAGAAGGCCACTACATTAGCACACAGCTGCAAAGGGATCTCCAAAGCATCAGGGGGATGAAAGGAGGCTTATGGAAAGAGCAGAGTATTGCCTTTAATCCTAGCAGTAGGGAGGGAGAGTCTGGTCTGTATAGCCAGTTCAGGCCAGCCAAGGCTCCAGATGAGACCTGTCTCAGAACGTGGTGGGGGGGAGTGGGGAGTGGGGGGGGTAGGTAATAAGTAGGTAATAGGGAGGGGAAGGGAGGGGAGGGGAGGGGAGGGGAGGGGAAGAGCGGGGAGGGGAGGGAAGGGTAGAATGGGTTAAGGGAAAGATTAAACAGAAGGACATGATGGTTAAAGAGGCCCTGCCAGAGCCATGGAAAGGAAGGGAATGATGGAACCAAAATTCTTGTTGTCTCAGCCAATTTTTGTTGTTTTTCTTTTTCGGGCTCCCCGGCACGGTCCGCCACCCTATCCCAGCCCGGAGCTGGCTGGGAAGCCGCTGGGTTGCCGCCCTGGCCAGAGGCGAGAAAAGGCGTGGTTCCTAGGACCACGTGGCGCCGCCTGATCCCGCTTGCTGAGAACGAACACGAGACGGAGTCGGCATCTGGTGGACTCGAACTCGAACCCGAACTCGAACTCCTTTATTCCTAGCGATCACCCCGATAAATAACCTCTTCCCATAAGGGCGTGGCTTCTCCCCTCGAGCGGGGAAGCCTTAATTAGCATGGCAGGGGGAGGGGCATACCTGGACAACCCCCACAATATCCATGGCCTTTGCAGAGACAAAGGTGTATGATTCACCACGAGGCAGGCAGACATTTTGCCAATCTGTTTACTGAGTTAGCAGCTTCCAGGGCTTCAAGAGTAAAGGAGACTCCGAGTGTCCTGCCAGCCCCTGGGGGCGAGGACCGCTCGTGCTACAACTTCACTCTTTTAGCCTGGAAGCCCTACAAATTTTTATGTAAATGTTACAGAAATAGTACCATGTTTTAAGAAAATCTTGTTCAAAGAGGTATTGTTGTGGGGTATTCACCAGAGAAGACTGCTCAGTCATGGGTTTAAGCCAATAAAAAGTCATTACTAGCCAGCCAGTGACTACACTGGGTGTTCAGGACCCAAGTGTAGCCCTGAGCCTTTCTCAGGGTGAGCTATTAAACACAAAAACCATATTCTGGGTTGACATACTTCAGTTGACAAGAATAGTTAGCCAGAAGCAGAGCTACAGAAGCTAAAAAGCAAGGTTAGGACGTTTTGAGACTTTCCCAGAACTGTATGGACTGTGATGGATTTGTTTTAGCTTTGCCAGGTGGTGCTGTCTACGTGCTGAGTCTCACAGCCTGAACAGCAGCTCCGTCATGCCGTTGTGCTTAAGGTCTCAGGTCTAGTAAGGTCTGTGGGGCCCTGTTACAGTATCAGTTCTGCATCAGAGTAATGAATTTTGACATTAAGAATTTTAATGATCTTTAATTATAGACAACTTAGTCACATCGTGTCATCTTTGTTTTTTAAGTTTTACCTGTCACATTAGATGACATACTTTTTTTTTTTTTTTGGCCTGCTTCAGCTTGCTGGCCTTGCACACCTTCTTGGAAGTCAATTTCTCATCCTGCAGCAGCTGCTGGATACCCTGTGATGGACCACCACCATTGCTGTAGGAATTCAATCCACACCAGATCTCCTCGGGTCAGCTCCTCCGTTTATTTATTTATTTATGCTTACCATTATCATCATCATCATCATTATTATTATTTGGTTTTTCAAGACAGGGTTTCTCTGTTGTAACTCTGGCTGTTCTGGAACTCGTTCTGTAGACCAGGCTGGCCTCGAACTCACAGAGATCCACCTGCTTCTGCCTCCTGAGCGCTGGGATTAAAGGCCTGCACACACACAAGCACTCCACTTTAATAATATGTTGGTAGAAGTACAGGTAGGCATGTGGCAGCATATTGGAGAGATCTCTGTGGTAGGCGTCAGGTGCTATATGGAAACAATCTTAGCCGCTGGGTTGGTGGAAGCTGATGATATGTTTGTGCATCCCAGAAGGACTTAACCTAGTAGTCTCAGCGATAGATAGTAGGTTAAATACAAATGTGGACAATGAATGGCCATTAAGAGGGTTACAGACAGCACAGTATCATTTGTCTCTGAACCTGCAGCATTCCATCTCCGCAATCACAGAATTCTAACCAAAGAGCCTTGTAGAATCTTTAACATAGGAGTGGTTTTCATACCCTACCATGGGAACTTCGGTTCATATCATCAACGACATTCCTTCAACAGAAATGCTCCCTGGCTGTGCAACAGCAGCACTGTCCCATGCACCTTTAAATTTGTAATTCCCTGGTAATGAAAGTGTGGAGGTTTCTTTTTGTTTTTCTTTTTAATTAATTAATTTTATTTTATATTTATTCATTGCATGTATATTACGGAGCACATGTATGCCTGGTGCCCAAGGAATTCAGAAGAGGGAACTGGATCCCACTGGAATTATGGACAGTTGTATGCCCCACCCCCCGTGGGTGCTGGGGAGTGAACGTGGGTTCCCTGTAAGGACAAGTGCTCTTCACTCTGAGCCATCTCTCCTGTCCGTTTTGTTTTTCATATGCTTATTGAGAAACGGGGTTTTTAAAATTCTGATTCCTCATCATTTGCACTTAAAAACAGAGTTCTTCTCCTCTTCTCATTGAATTGAGTTACAAATCCTGGGTTTATTCTACAGTGAGGTCTTTATAGCTACACATACACAGTATACTTTCCCTTAATCTATGTATGTTTTCAATGCTTTTCAAGCACCCTTTGAAGAACATGAGTTCTTCATTTAAACCAAGTACAATTTCTTTTATATCTCTTATGGTAGGTTTCTCGCATAAGAAATATTGGCTTTCCCCAGTTTACCAAACAATTTAACTGGCAGCTTTATTATTTTTAGAAGTGCAGTAGATTCTTCATTAAGTAGATGTCATGCTATAGGTTACCGCCGAGTGAGCTAGTACAGGAGGGTCAGAAGGAGGAGAAGTAGACATGTCCAGGGAGAGAGAAGAAGAGCTCTAAAATCCAGACTGGATGAGAACAGATACCCGACAATCAAAACAGAAAAACGATGTGTGACTCAGTTCTCTGCAGGGTGAGGGAAAGAAGATGCTAAGACTTTAGGCATCCAGGAAGTATGATCGTGGGAGTCACAGGCAAGTGAGAGAACTCAGGTCACAAAAACAAAGCTAAGTTGTTCATCAGAGACGCTGGTTTCAAAGAAGGAAAATTACCAAAATAAAAACCCCTCTGACAGATACCAGACTCTTGTCCCGTAGATCCAGCAATGACAAGAGACCACCGCTCAACAGATCCTCCCCACTCCAAGCTTATAATTGGTCTCCAGTTCTCAGAGTGTCAGAAATAAATTACTCCAGGAATCTTCTTTCTCTTTCTCTCAATCTCTCTCCTCTCCTCTCCTCTCCTCCCCTCCCCTCCCCTCCCCTCCCCTCCCATCTCCTCTCCTCTCCTCTCCTCTCCTCTCCTCTCCTCTCCTCTCCTCTCCTCTCCTCTCCTCTCCTCTCCTCTCTTCTCCTCTCCTCTCCTCTCCTCTCCTCTCTTCTCCTCTCCTCTCCTCTCCTCTCCTCTCTTCTCCTCTCCTCTCCTCTCCTTTCCTCTCTTCCCTCCCCTTGTGGTCCCCTGCTTCTATTACATGTCTAGAGAGATGAGTGTGCTCTTGTATCTTTAAAATGTTTTGGTGTTATTTACTATTCTGCTTTGTACGTCCATCATTCATCTAACTTTATTTATATACATTTTTCATTTGGGGGCTACTGTCTTGGTGACTGTTCTATTGCTGTGAAGATACAAATGCCATGAACAAGGCATCTTAGAGAAGAAAGCATTTAATTGGTGGATTGCTTTTAGTTTCAGAGGGTTAGTACATAACCATCTCATCAGGGAACGTGGCAGCAGGTAGGCAGGTCTGGTGCTGGAGCAGTGGCTGACAGCTTACATTTTACCTGGAAGGTGGAGGCAGAGAGACTGGGCCTGGTGTGGCCTTTTGAACCCTCCACAGCCCACCCCTAGTGGCACACCTCCTCCAACAAGGCCCTACCTCCTAATCCTTCCTAAACAGTCTACCAACTGGGGAACCAAGCATTCAAATATATGAGGCTATGGGGGTCATCCTCATGCAAGCCACCAAATCCCATTCCCTGGATTGTGGCCACATCATAATGCAAAATACATTTACTCTAGCTTCAAAAATCCCTGTAGTCTTTCACTGTCTCAACACTTTAAAAGTCCAAAGTCTTCTGAGACTCAAAGTAATATCTTAACTGTAACCCCCTGTAAAAGTTAAAATAAAATCACATACTTCCAATATATAATGACATAGAATATACATTACCATTCCAAAAGGAGGCAAGGAATGTAGTGAGGTCATATTGGACCAAACCAGAACAGAAACCCAGCAGGGAAAACTCCAAATCCTGACTTAGATGGACTCTAATCTCCCGCTCCTCCTGCTCTCAGAGCTGGTTCTACACTGGTCTGCAGCTCTCCTTGGCAGGTACCCATTACTCTGGCATGTCCAACGTCTTGGGGTCTCCAATAAAATACAGGATTCACCTTCCCAGCTTCACGCAATGGCCTCCCTAGGCCTCCAGGACTCTCCACACCTGGACTCCGAGGCTTTCCTTAATCACAAAGAAGTAATTCACAACCCCTCTACTCCTGTAGCCTTAAATCCAGAAGCACATGGCTGAAGGTGCCAAGTTCTGCTGTCTGCTGAGGCAGGAACTTTGGGGCACCCTCCTTAAATTACATTTGCATAAGCTTTGACTTGTTGGTACTTTTTAAAATGAGGAAATCTCTTGGGTTTCTTTCCCAATTTGCAGGATTAGCTGCTTGGAGTCCTGCCCTGAGGACACCACCTCATTTTTCCTTAATCCTATCCTTAAATTTCTCATGTCTTTGAGCCATGCCTCCCTGCCTGATGCCATGCTCCCTGCCACAGTGATCATGGACTAATCCTCAGAAACGGTAAGCAGGTCTTCAATTAAATACTTTCTTCTATAAACTGCCTTGATCACGGTGTCTCTTTACAACAGCAGAATAGTGAAAGACATAGTTGGTACCAGAGGCTGCGTTATTGCTGTGACAAATCTGATCATGCTGTTGTTTGAAGAATATGGGAGACTTTGGGACTCAGGACTAGAAAAACACTGGAAGGCTGTAAGCAGGGCTCGTAGTAGGAGCTCAGAAGACAGTAGTGTTAAGGGTGATTTGTACTATGAAGACCCAGCAAGAGGTTTCAGAGAGTAAGAATATTAGAGACCATTCTTGTGATATTTTGACATAGAATGTGGCTGTTTTTTGCCCCTGTACTAACAGTGTGCCTGAGGCTAAATTGAAGAGTTTTAGATGAATGTCATTGGCAGATGAGATTTCAAGATAACCTAGTGCTGACTGTGTGATGCGGTTATTAGTGATCATTTTAATGCAGATGCACAGTGAAAAAGGCAAGCGGGGCAAAAAGAGATATGAAACATACAGTTTGAGGGGAAAAAGAGAGGGGAAATGAATGCTGGAGCCACATCTTACTCACTAATGGTTCAACAGTGGCACACATGTCTTGGTGGTAACCAACAGCTGTCATTGGACTTAAGATCCACTCAAGAGGAGGGAAATCATGCCAGGTATTAGAAACCTAGCCAACTACCTAGGGAAACTAAGGTCAGGGTTCTTAGAGGAAAACCTACTACTGCCACTTTACTAGACCAGCATAGTTCCTGAGTCCTGGAACTTATTCTTATCCACAGATAAGGACACACCTTTCATCCCAGCACTCAGGCGGGAGACAGAGGCAGGTGGGTCTCCGAGTTCAAGGCCAGCCTGGTCTACAGAGTGAGTTCTAGGACAGCCACAGCTACACAGAGAAATCCTGTCTTGAAAAAACCAAATAAATAAAACCTTAAACAAGAACAAGGAAATCCTTTTCAGAACTATTGATGTGGCCATTTATTTTTCATGTCTAAACCACTGTGTAACAGTCACAGACATTTCCTAACATCATTTTACCTTTTTATTTCAGCAAATTATATTTGAAAATTTTGACAATTTTTTAACCACGTAAAGTTGCTAATATGTTAAAGACTTGGTCTGCTGGTGGTGGAGTTCTGGGAGGTTGCTGGATCATGGGGGCAGGAGCTTCATCCCGGATGAATCCAGTGACTTCACAGAGCTGACAGGCTATCGGGAGGTAGGCTCGGTTAGAGGGAACAGGTCTCTGGGAGGGTCCTGCCTCCACGTACTTCTCCGTCTCTCAGCTTCCTAGATACCAGAAAGTGAGCAGCCTTCCTTCCACACTCTGTTTGCCATCAGGAGAAATGGAGTCAAGTGGCCACAGACTGAGACTACTGTAACCATGAGCCAAAATAAGGCCTTCCTCCCTGTTTTCTCAAAACTGACAAACAAAACAACAACAACAAAAACCTGACCACTGGGTCTCAAATCCAGGACAAGCTTCACTCAGTACTTGTGGCTCCTCCCCGCGCTTCTCACCCTGCCTCCTCCCCTAAACCCCTCCCTCCGAGGGGCGGAGCTTCCACTTCCTTCCACCAGCCAGATCCTTGTACAACTCAGGCTCTTGACCTGGATCTCTTCTCTCGGTTGGCAGCTCCTCTCGCTGGCCCTCCCCCTCTCTCCTCTCATGGTCAGGTGTATTCTGCTGGGCACGTGCAGCCTGGACTCCTCCCTCAGCCTGCATTCTCCCTTCCATGTACAATAAAAATCTTTTCCATACTTTTCGGAGTTTTCACGTTCTCCTCCTTTTACTTCATTTTTTCATTCCCTTGACAGTACAATCAATGGCTTGGTGGTGAAAATAAATGGCTAGAATCATATTTTATACGGGTATACAGTGAACATTGATGGTATAACGTCTGATTTCTCTTTGCAATTGTATGGCCAAGTGTGCCAAGAAAGCTGACTTTTCTAGCAAAGCCACTCCTTTGATGATCAGTTGACCCGTTAGGATGGCCATTATCACGTGTTTTCCGTTACATTGTGGATCTTAGATTTTAATTTTTTCAGCTCATTGGTGGGTTCTTGTGGAGTCTGGAGTTCAATGCCCAGTGTCCTTCTCCATTGCTCTCCACATTCGTTTTCTAAACAGCGACTCTTGCTGGTTCTGGAACGTACCGATTTGCTAGACTAGCTGGCCAGTCCCGGTTTGTGCCTGGTGTTCCAAGCTCAGGAAGCCACACCTGTGGGTGCTGAATATCCAAACTCACTGAGCTCACCTCACCCACTGAGCTATTTCCCCAAGCCCCTAGATTTTCATTTTTATATATGTGTATGTGGGGGGAGGGGCGCATAGGTCTTGAAAGGACAAAGGGTACCATGAGAAGGCCAGAAGCCTTCAGTGGGGTGCGGTGGGACGAAATAAAGAGGGACTCATGGAAGATGCTTGACAGGAAAGCAAAAGGAGCTGCTGGGGGCTGAAGGGGCAGCAGGGGTGAGGCAGGGGAAGGGAGGGGAGAAAAATGAACAGAAGTCAAGGCAAAACAAAGTGTGGTGTGGCCCTGCTCTAGAATGCTAGAAAGCTATCGGGTGAGAAAAGGATTTGCTGCGGTTGCTTGTTTGTTTGTTCCAGGTAAGGTTTTACTTACCACATGGCCAAGGCTGGCTGCTCGGGGAAACGACAAAATGAAAAACCGTATTACAGCAAACCGACTTTTGGTATTAAAAAAAGAAAGAACAAAATACTACGCCCGTGTCCTTTTGCTTGTATATGAATAAAGAAACCCTGAAAAGCACACAATAACTAAAAACAAGCATTTGTTTTGGAGTTGGGCTATGCAGTCAGGGGGGGCAGGTGTGTGCAGTAAGGGGATGTTCTAAAAAATACCCTCTAGGGAAAGAGGTGAGGGAGAGACAGCTGATCACATGTGAGTACATGTTAGCTTATCCCTACAAACCCTTCCCTTACACTCCACCCCCGCCAGGGTTATAGGATGAGTTATAGGTGTACTTACCTGCTAGCCAAGCCTGCACACCTGTGCCACACTGCCAGCTCCTACATTGCTTTCTATTTTTGAGTGATGAAAATTATCATCTATTCAAATATTAAACTACTGTAGACTGAATGTTTGTGTCCACAGAAGTTCGTAGGTTGAGACTTAGTCCCTGAAATGGAACATTTACAGGGTTCCATGAAACAAAGGAACTCGGAAATCTCCCTCCCCATCAGGCACATTTGGAGCCAGAAAATCTACAGTCTGTGTTTTCACTGGGGAAGCTGACCTGCGCAGATACAGTCCTCACTAACCACAGTCTGCAGACCTTGACCTTGGACTTCCCATCTACCAAAACTGAGGAAGATAAATTTATGTGAAATATTTTTAGAGTAGCTCAAATAGGGTAAGGTATTAACAAAAGAAAAAAACTCATAAATTATAATTACATGAAACAGTGTACTCTTGCAACAATCTTGAAACCTTGGATTTCAACAATGAGGAATAAGAGACAGAAAATATGGACTTTCAGGAAATCATGTTTTTAACATCTCCCTAATATAATTGAGGAGTACATTAAAAACGAGATGCATACATTTAATGTGCAGTTCTCCGTCTGTGACTAGTCTATATACCACATCTTCACCACAACCCGGGTAACAGATGTTTTCTTCACCCAAAATATTCACTTTGACCTTCATAATGGAACCCAGACACACCCCAGACTAAGACTACTGAAGACTCACTTTCTAGCCACATTCAACTTGCTTTTTTTATACTTCGGTGTGAACAGGAGCAGGTCACCTGTTGTTTCGGTCTTCCCCGCAACTTCGCCACAGCTCTGTCCCAGCCCACAGTTAGCTGGGAAGCCGCCCAGTTTCCCGCCCTGGCCGGGGGCGAGAAACTCAAGCTGAAAGAGCCGTGGGAAAGCGCAGGGAAGTTGGGGAGACCTGAGTTTCTTGGACCGGGCGTGGACTGTGATCTCCGAGCCACCGAGAACGAAGGAACGAGACGCAAGAAGAGTCTCGGGAGTCCGAAATCTGTGGACACGGCACTGTTTATTCCAAGGGCTCTCCCTAATAATAACTTCCCCAGGAAGGTGGGGTTTCTCCCTCGGGCGGGAAAGCCTTGATTAGCATGGCAGAGCGGGGCGCTCCTAAGCAAGGGATTCGTCCTAATGCAGATAAACATGTTCCTTTAGCTTGTGAAGCAAGCATGTTCCTTTAGCTTCTTGTGAAGCAAGCAAGTTATAACTAATATTTTTGGCCAGAGACCTCTGTAGGTTAGAGAGGAGAAGGATACCTCAGTGTCTCAGCCCACTTCACCAGGAAGTGGGGGCACTTTTTGGCCTCACTTCTGCAACCCTCCAGCTGGGAGTCCTGCAATCACCTATATTCTGTTGAGCAGGGCTCATTTCCTTCGACCTAATTCCTGAGATTCCATCAGGTATACACATGCTGTTGTAGAAGAATTCCAACACGAGAAGCTCTGACCATCTGCAGATAAAGATCTATACTGCATCTGGCTGCGCCACAACAATGGGCAGGTCTCTGGATAAGCATGTGTTCATTTCTCTAGGTAAAGTACCTAAGGGTGGGATAGCCACAAGGAATAGTCTCGAGGCTGATGTGTGCTTAACTTAATAACAAACAACTGTTTGCCCCTGTGATCATAATATTGTATATTCTTGGTATGAGTGTACTTGGCTCAGTTCTCCCACTTTCTCACCGACGTTTGATTAACATAGTCAGGCTTTTGTTTGTAAACACAGCACCATTTGTTCTAAAGCTGGTTGGTGGCTCATCTTTATGAGATTCTAAACAGATCTCCGCGCCTGAAGGTATTGGTCTATGGCACCATCTTAGAGTTAGAAACATCTAGTTTCACCTTCTCCGGGGCTCAGAAGACTATCAGCCGTGGTCTTTGTGCTGCAGCTGATGTGCCTTGACATTATGCTGTAAGCCTGCTGTCCTTGGAACTTCGCTACAGAGCCAAACTCAGAATTGCCCAGAGCATAAGAGAGCTGAACTACAAATCAGGTCCTGTGTTCTTTCAAGCTGGCCTACTTATCTGTGACCGCCATGGGGACTTCCAGTTTCTTGGGTATTGTGTTACTATTGTTGGGTACAGAACCCAGGGCCTCCCATAAACATGCCACTCTCACTGAGTATACCCAGAGCTTCCTGCCGGGGTATGCCTTGAGGTCAGTCAAGTTGATTTCCTCTGACTCTGGCTCTTTGCTGTCACTTTCTGCTAATTCTCGCTGGAGGCCTAGTGGTGCTCGGTTTAGCTTGTTGCTGTGTAGGAGCTGCCAGCCTCCTCCTAGCTGCTAAGCACCCAATGTCTGTAGTTCTCTGTGAACTCTTAGTGTTGAAGTTTCCCCACAATCTGTTCTACAGAGTCCATTCTTAGGGAAAGGCTTTGGAGCTCTTTTCTTGTGACTGCCTTTTTCTCCTGAGAAAAATCCTAAGACACTATTCTCAAGTTAAAAGCAAGGGAGTGGCTTGCTTCCCTCGGGAGGAACCCGTGTGCCAGCAATGTTCTGGAAATGGGTTTCCTGATATGGTCTTCTCTCTTGCCTTCCCCACTATGAGGCATCCCTCCTACATGAGGGGAAGGAGTGAGAGGGATGGGTCTGGGTAACATAGACAGGGCCTCCACTTTGTCAGAACAGGAGGGCGAGAGACTCCTTAACCATTTGGCTTTACCCCCTAGGAATTTAGCCTTTGCAGAATGGAGGAGGTAGAAGGGTTAAGAAATGCTGGCAACCTGCCTCTGCAAAGTACTACTGGAGCCCTAGACTGGGAACTGGGGTTAGAGAGCCTATGTCCTTGGGTTTATCTGCCTGGGGTGCAGCTGTCCTGCAGAGCTAGACAAACAACAGGCCACGGCTGAGGTGCTACGGATGCTTGCTGTCCTCACCACAATTCAGATTTTCTTCAGTAAATATTTCTCCACGTGCTATATGTCCCTGGGACAGTCTCTAGAGGCTATGAGTGGTTATCTTAGTAGTTTTATAAGATTTTGGCAGTTATGATTGCCTCACTGCAGAATGGAGACACAGAGCTAGGCACACCTCCATTCTGGACGGTAGAGTGCCTGCAATTCTATCTTATTTTGACTCTGTCTTTTACATGTCCCTGACAAGTAAAAAAAGGGAACTTTGATTCATCTCGTCTTTTCACATTACCCCGGGCCATGTGCTCTGGACCATGCCAGCTTGCCCTCTGACCACTTCCTTCTACCACTTCACAGGGCTTTCCTACTGCCAGTAGCGAACAGGCAGGCCCTGCAGGCTGTTCCTCAGGCTTTCATATCTCCTGGATTCTGGCTACATTAGGCAAATCTGGGACCCAAGAGTCTAGAAGGAAGGGAGAAGCCAGGAATCTCTCCCTTCCGTTCTCCACCTCAAGCCTCACCTACTGGGTGCCAGCTCCGGCCCCAGGCTCTCCATGCCCTGCTTTCACCGGGTGATGCTGGTGCTATTGTAACTGAGAGACAGTGTTTTCCCTGAATTCTGTCTCCCTGGGTCCCCTCTCCTGTCTGAGAAACCTGTGTGCTGCAACAGGTCCCTTAGGTCTTCAGCTGCCAATACCTGACCCGTGTCCGACTTTTAAGCTAGAGTTTGTCCACGGGGCCATTATTGTTTCTCGTTCTGACAAGTTCTTATTTTGTTCATTTTACTCCACACTGCCCAGTTTCTTCACTTGGGGGTGTCCCCGTGAGCACTGGAGGAGCATCAGGACACAGCTGATGTGTCTGTGTCCTCAGTGCTGCGCACCGCCTCTCGGGAGGACACACTGCACACTGGAAGGAGAGCAAAGAGAAAGCTCCCTGCACCTGAGCCTGTGAGGCCAGAGACCCCCGGCCCTGGGCATTAATCCTAAACTCTTAACAGGAACTTAGGCTTTCTCTACTCAATACAATAATTACTGAGTACTTTCCAGAACTCCCTGTTCCAAGAACTAGCCCACCCCAGAAACCATAAAACAATTATTGTCAGGCTTAATTCAAGGGCACTGTGACCCAGCCCAAATTCCCAAAACTAAAGTATGAGAGGCAGCTGCAGCCGCCGCCTAATAGCCTTGGGCAAGGGACTTTCCACGTTGACTAAGACCCTAAGTGTACATTTCCTGGTGCCCATGACCTTGCTACATGCCAGCTCCAATCAGCTTAAAGGTTAATTGGCCCTAACCTATCAAAATAGGAAAACAATTTGGGGACCAATCGACTTGTACCAAATTGGTTTATGCCTAGCAACTGTCTGTATTTTGTATAAAAATCTTCGTTTTCTGCTTCTCGGGGCTGCTTCTATCCTGCGTGTTAGAACGGCCCCAGCGCTGGTTAATAAATCTCTTGCTTTTTGCATCGATTATCCGACTGTGTCTCTCTGTGGGCGCGTCATCAAGTTGGGGTCCGGTTCGGGAACCCAACAAGCCCAAGTTCCCATTCTACCCCATCTGAGTGCCGCAATGGTGCACTCATGGGCACACCACCATCTGGGCCCTGGGTTGGGTTTCTCATGCTTAATTTGGAAAATTGAGGCCTCAGACGCCCTTACACACAAGAGTATCTTACGTGGTCATCTTCTTGCAAAAAGCACACTCACCCAACCAACATTCAGACCAGATGTTACCAACACTTGAGAAGTCACCTCCCTTCCCAATGCTTCCAGCAGCAGCTGCTCCTGAGCAACCACCTGCCTGCCGACGCCCACTGCTGAGAGGCTCTTCTGTTGCCAGGTTTTCCATGGCTGAGTCAAACTCTAGTGCACGAAAGCATGTTGAATCTGTTGTTGAGTGAATGTTTGGGTTTTTCTTGCTTTTCTTTGTGGCTTTTTGAGTGCATGTCAAAAGTATCTGTATATGGGACTATGATGTATGAGTTCATCCTTATTGCTCACATTTAAAAATGATGAACTGCATTTATCTTCATGTGAGGCATTTTGTTCATCAATTACTGAAGGGGGAGGGCCCAGCCCTCTCTAAAAGGGGCCACCCTTGGGCAGGTAGTCCCGGGTTATATAAAAAAAGCAGGCTGAGCAAGCCAGTAAGCAGCACCCCTCCTTGGCCTCTGCTTCAGCTCCTGCCTCCAGGTTCCTATCCTGACTTCCCTTGATGATGGACTGTAACCTGTAAGGTGAAACAGACCCTTTCCTCCAAGTTGCTTTGGTCAGGATGCTTATCCCAGCAATAGAAAACAAACTAAGACAATGCTCAATAAAGTCCAAGAGGACATTAATAAAGAGCTGAATGAATTCTCAAAACAGGATTAGATGAAGTAAGAAAAACAGTGGAAGATGCAGAAGACAAACTCAATGGCGAGAGAGTAACATTGAAAAGAATCTAATTGAAAATCTAGAAATGAAAAGCTCGATTAAAAAAAGAAACCCTCAGTGGGAGGAACCTCCCCAACAGAACGGATAAAGTAAAGACAGAGCAGCAGGTCTTAAAGACAAGGAATAGAATTAGAAGAAGCAGAAAACAGTGAAGAAAAATATGAGAAAGTACAAACAGCTCATGCAAAAATGCTAGACGGCTTTAAAAGACCCAACTTAGGACTCGCGAGCATAGAAGAGGAAAAATAAGCTGAAGACCTAAGGAAATACATTCAGTTAAACCAGAAGAGACAAACCCCTCGCCATAGGGAAGGAGATAGCCATCGAGATCAGGAGGCATTCAGACACTCAACAGAGGCAGAAGAGAACCACCTCCCACCATGTTATAGTTGAGAATATGGAGCAAAGAAAGAATACTAAAAGCTGTGTGAGAGAAGCAGCGAGTCACAGGTAGACGCGTGCCCATCAAAGGAGCGGGACGCAGAAACTCCAAGTTCCAGGAAGGCACCAAGCAGTGAATTCCACGCCCTGAGAAACGATAACCGCCAGCTTCGATTGCTGCGTGCAGTAAAGCTATGCTTCACAGCTGGAGGAGAAAACAGCACCCACGGTGACCACACAGGGGAGAGAACAACACCTGTGAGGTCACAGGAAAGAATGGCACTAAAGGAGGGCTAGGAAGTATGAAACATCACGCGCACTGTGCGCTTCAGGCAGGTGGTGATGTGAAACTCAAGCAGAACACCGTCCTCCTAATGCGTGATCACACAGTTCTCTGGGTTTTTGAGAAAATGTAGGAAATGAAGAAGAGCATGGATGTGGCATTCACGTGATCAACCCAAGGCTAAGCACTCGGGCATGGTGGCAACTGTGTGGCGTCCCACACTGGTGGTCAGAGAATCGGGACTCCAGGTCAGTGAGCTGAGAACCAGCTCACACACCCAAGGACCGAGCTTCTGAGGCTTCCCTTTAGCCCTTTCCTCAACCCAGAGCCACACTCCTGGTGGAAGTAAGGCTCTGCAAACTGCCACAAGCCAGCCAGAGTCCTGTAAATGTCCTGGCTGAGCCAGGAGAGAGTGGGTGTTCTGAGGGAAAACGCAGTGCACACAGAAGACGGTAGAGACTGTGCAGCAAGGACACAAATCCTGAGGCAAAAAAATATGAGGACTGGCTGAACCTGTCATTCAGTCTGACCTGCCAGCTTCTCTTCTCATTATCAAATTATCAGTTGTCCAATTGCTTTTATGAAACAAAAGAACCATCATAATCACGATCCACATCAGGGTGTGCTCAGGTTTCGTCTATGTCTGGATACTTTGACGTAGGGGGAATACATAAATCAGAAATAGAACTATAATTGTGATTATAGGTTAGTATGAGTTAATATATTAAGAAATTGCAATTTTCCAGGCAGTGGTGGCATACTCCTTTAATCCTAGCAGTCAGGAGGCAGAGGCAGGTGGATCTGTGAGTTCAAGGCCAGCCTCATCTACAGAGTGAGTTTCAGGACAGCCAGAGCCGCACAGATAAACCTTTTTTTAAAAAAAAAAAAAGAAAAAAATTAACACATTAATTATGTTCTTCTCTAAATCACAATAAAGATGCATAATTAACTTGTATTTTTTTCTAAGTATTTTTATTGCCTTGATCTTGTTCTTAGAGGAAAGGCAGAATATAGGTGAAATTAGATGCATCAGCTATAGACAATTGCATACAGCTCAACAAGAAGGCAAATCAGCACATCTTAGCAGGAATCTGTTGCGGGGAGGAGGGGAGCAGTCTCAGGTGGGGTCACCCAGGAGGAGGGAGCTGGGTTGGCACTCTCAGCACACCGTCAACATCCTTACTCAGCCAGGGGAAGGCCTTGCCACGCCCTAGGGTCCGAGGCAGCGGTGTCCTTGACCCGGCTGTACTCTGTCAACAGTACTCTTTCGTACCTGGGTACTCTCCCTCCTCGCAGACATTAACACTTATGAAGTGTATGAATTCATTCTCCACTTGCTTTCTCACAGAGGCGAAGCAGAATGGCCTGCCCAGAACAGCTACTGCCCTCTGTAATCTTTCAGTTCTCAGTTGTTGGTTTGTTTCCACTCTGAGACAATCTTGTTATGTACCCCATCTGATCTGGAATGTTCTGAAATTGAGGTTGGCCTTAAATTTGAGGTCTTCTTTCCATACCCTCCGGAGTGCTGTGATTGCAGACATCCATCAACACAGCCTACCAGTGTTCACCTGCAGCTTTTAAAACGATGAAGTGATTTTGATGTCTGATTGGTGGCCTGAGGAGATGGCGCAGTTGCTAAAGTTCTTGCTGCACAAGCATGAGAACCCAAGTTCCATGTTAAGCAGCAACACTCTTCTCGGTGATGGGCACCTGTAATCCCAGCCCGGGGAGGCAGAGCCAGCAGGATCCCTGGAGCCCACTGCTAATCAGTCTATCCCAACTAATAAGCTCAAGGGGCAGTGAGACACCCTGTCTAAAAAGCTAGGTGGGCAACAATTGAAGACTTAGTCACCTGAAGTCTGGTTGCAACATGTATGCATGCATGTATGCAACCACACAGGCACACGCGCGCACACACACACACACACACACACACACACACAGAGATGAAATGTCAGAATTGGTCCTAGTATTCTAAATAAATATTTAGGGATGGATGTGTCTGTTTAGCTGCTGTGCAATTATCAATATGAATATGTATTATTTATGTAAAACACTGTTAAAAGTTTACTCTTAGTGAGGCAGTGATGGCGCATGCCTTTAATCCCAATGCTCTGGAGGCGGAGGCAGGTGGATCTCTGTGAGTTCAAGGCATACCTGGTTACAGAGTGAGTTCCAGGACAGCCAGAGTTACAGCACAGAAACCATATTTAAAAAAAAAAAAAAAAGGTAAATAAATGACAGCTTTATAACTTTCACATTTCACTCAGCTAAATAAGAGAAGCATATAAGTAACCTCAGAGCTCCGTAATGTTCCCTTTGTAACAGAAATAAAAGCACTGTGCTAGAGGCTTAGCTCAGTGGGAAAGTGTGTGCTAGGCATGCATAAGGCCCTGGGTGATCCCCTCTCTGAGAAAGAAGCGAAGATGGTGAACATTTACTGTTTCTATAGTAAAGTAAAGCTTTTGCATTCAACACAGCACATAATTACCAGATGCTGGCTGAGCTGGAGGAGGAGCTTAGTGGCAGAGTATGTGCTTAGCATGGACAAGGTCCTGGAGTGGCCCCAGCGTGAAAACAAGAAATTGTCCATGCTTTATTGTTTATTGAAGTAAGATAGACTCAGATAAGATAAAGAAGCCCTGGAGATGGACACACAGGCCATTGGGCTCCACGCTTTATTCTGACAAAGGTTACCAAGAGGAGTTGGGAATTACTGACACCTAGTAACTTTTAAATGAGTGGTTCCCAACCTTCCTAATGCTGTGACCCTTTAATAGTTCCTCCTCGTGTTGCGTTGACCCCAACCACAAAATTATTTTTCTTGCTATTTCATAACTGTAATTTTGCTACTGTTATGAATCATAAAGTAAATGTCTGATATGAGGTGGTTTTAGGCCACTCCTGTGAAAGGGCCACCCGATCCCAAAAGGGACCCTGACCCACAGTTGAGAACCACTGTTTAAGTCTTTTGCCTTTGCTTATTTCTGTAGATAACTTTTATTGGCAGCATTTCATAGGTACCATCTCCATTCTCAGTTTTCTATACCGTTCATTTTGGCACTCAATCCAACGTCTTAAACTTTTTTGGGTGTACATTTGGGGTTCTTATTGCTATACTCTGCATGTTAGCTGAGCAGACATCTCATGAGGCACATGTACAGTTTCCCTCCATACCGTGAGAGGCTGATGCAATGGCAGCGTACCGAACAGTACAGCTTTCCCCAAAACTGACCCCAAGTTATAAGACTGTGAAACTTCAGACCGTAAGACTCTCGGCACATAGAAGCACTATGGGTCAAAATGAGAACAAAGACGGAATCCATCAGAATCCATAGTTCTGAGAAAGTCTCTAAATGTACTAACCTTTCTTCTTGGCTTCTGTAGTTCTGCTTCTGTCTACCTGTTGTTGTTAGCTGAAGCATGTCAACCCAGGACATGGTTTTGGTGCTCAAAATCTTTCTCTGAGAAAGGCTTGTTGCTACTCTGGAATCCTGAGCACCCAATATAGTTGCTGGCCCACTAGTAAGGACTTTCTACTGGCTTAAACCCCTGCCTGAGCAGTGCTCTCTATACTTCTGAGATCCCCAGACACCAGACCTCAAGATACCATAGGTCTCAGAACTGTCTTAGAGGGGAAGACTGTGGTGGCCAAGGAGCTCCTAGGAGGGGCACAGCCTGAGTTCCAAGTCCCCAGGACTCCCTTTGATCAACTGTGGCCTAATGCTTCAAAGGAAGCTGACATCTCCACCACAGAAGGAAACAAATTAGAAAGTTGCCTGGTCTGACAGCTCTAGAGGTACGTCTATTAAGGTGCCTTCTGTTTGGACCCAAGGGAGAGGATGGATGTGGCTGCTGATCCAGTGTCCAGGAACGAGTGAGGTGTCATTGGACTCCTCCTGTCTGTTCAGGTTTATGAATGTGTGGTGGCCACCCCTGGTTGTCTTTACTGTGTCTCTCTGTGTCTATGTGTTTCTGTCAGGCCTGTTTCCCCGTATTGACCAGTGGCTTCTCTGGCATGAGAATGCCCTGACTTAAGACCTGTGGCCCTCCTGCTGGGGACATGAATCCTTTTGGCTCTTCCAGGTCACCCAGAGGGACAAATAACCAAAAGTAACAACAACAACAAGAACAAGAAACAACAAAACCCAAAACTTGACTGAATACTGAATTACTGCCCCACTCCTGGGGCAGGAATGCTTGCTTGTTTTGTTGCTTGACTCCTGCTCATGGTCAGGGTTGGTTCCTGTGTGTGTGTGGAGGGGCAACATCTCATCCAGGGCCCCCCACTATGTAAGTGGAATGCACCCACAGGTGAGCATTCCCTCCCATCCATGCCTGTTCTAAACAGTCCCAGGGAAGGGGAAGAGTTCCTCTGGGCTGAGCCCAAAGAGAACTTTGGGCTCCTTTCTCTTCTATGATTTATGTCTTCTGTTCAACCAATGATCTACGTATTGGAAAACTTAAAATCCACCATCTCTGAAAGAGACAGAAGAGGTCTGTCCAAGCATTCGTTTCTGCAGTCAGTGAAGGCTCTCCAGTCTTTCATACAGCCTATTCATTGGACTTCCTGAGAGACCCAGTGGACCTCTGAGTCCACCACCAGTTTCCCCTTGAGTCTGCTGATACTGTCTGTGCCAAGCAGGTCGCCAAAGGGGCACTGGATCTATCTTGGAAAGGATGCTACATGGTGATTCTACTCTCTACTAGTGCAACTGAGAATGTGCAGGCCTTACAGCACGAGTCCAGCACACCCAGGTCAAGAGAGTGGAAGCCACAGAGAATGATGCAAAATGGACTGTCTGCACAATGGACCCATTAAGGTTTCATTTGGCCACATGCCCTTCCACTCCCTGCCCCCTACCTCCTCCTGAGTCTTATGTTTGGTATGAATACAGGGTCACAGCACAATTTCTGCTGCCCTCAGGCCTGGACCTGAGAACTGAGAAAGACAGATACAGGGAAGGTGATAGCTAATGTGGGTCTAGACCAGCAATCCGCATTCTGTCCTTTGCTCACTGTATTGGTTGTATTGGAAAAAGGAAAGATGTAGGAGTTTAATCTTTTAAGATAGAAATAAATTCTATCCATGCCCTGAGGCTTCCTGGCCCCACTAACTGCCAGGAACGTAAAAGTTTCTATTGCAAAAATTAGGGTAGTGGTAGTGGAATATTTAATCTTATTCTCAAATATTGTAAAACTACATGCACTTCTGTACAGTAATATGAACCTTAAACTGCTGCTATATCTGGCAACTAGAGCTGCTGCCAGAAGGTCACCTTCCTAAGCTGTTAGAACCAGCTTTCTGGGTGTGGGTGCACTACAGCCTTCTTGAATGCAGAAAGAATGCTGGTTTGGAGTGCCAGTAATTGTCTATCCTGTACACGTTGATAGAATAGATTCATGCTCACTTATCTTGTCCACTGAGATCTTTGTGTTAAAGGCATTTGATTGTATTATTGCTAATGGAGGAACCTTTATGGTCTACTCCCTCAGCCTAAACAGCAGACAGGAAATACCTTGCCCAGGGTCTGACTTTGCCCATAAAACAGCATTAAGTAGGTCGGCTAAAGTTGGGGGTTGTTGTACTGTGGAAGTTCTGTTCATTAAGCAATCAAGACCTTGTGTCTGCTGGGCAGTGGTGGCACAGGCCTTTAATCCCAGTACTTAGGAGGCAGAAGGAGGCGGATCTCTGTGAGTTCGAGACCAGCCTGGTCTACAGAGTGAGTTCCAGGACAGCCAGAGTTACAACACAGAAATCCTGTTTGAAAAAACCAAAACAAATGTCAGTAGGGTGGAGTCTGCTGGAGCCTTTCCTCAATAAATTACCTAGAGGCCATGTGCTATGGGTCAGTCCATGAGAGAGGCTTGACCCCCTGCAAGGCGGTTCAGGCTTTGCACCCTGCAAGCATCTTCTGTTCTTTATTGAACCTATTTGAGTCATTAATATTTCTACCTGAGGCTTCCTAAAAAATTCCTTAGGAAAGATTCTGGCCTATAGGAAACAGGAAAAATCCGGGGAATTAGACTCTATGCCACAGGAAGGGACCCTGGAGAGAGAATTAATCATTCCCAGCCAGAAACTGGCCTGGATTGCTGGTTATGCTTAGACCATCCACTCTTGTACTACACAGATATAGGAACTAACCAGACTGTCAGCTCATTGATTATCAAAACTCACTGTGACTGTGGGAAGCCCACATTAACATCAGAGGACTTACAGGGAGCTGAAACGTGTCTAACATCTTAAACGTTCAACCTGGCACTTCCTCTTATTCGCTATTCTGCCTTATGGGTTAACTCATCTGGACAAGAGCAGTCTTACTGGACCTTCAAGACTACTTGATAGGCATATACTACTGGTTTGACTAAATGACCTCTTCTGATGCTTTCCAAACTAAGCAGACAGGTCAAGCAGGACTAAGAAGTATTAAAAGTTTCCATTTCTGAATTAAAACAACCGTTAGACTTCCTTCCAGAAATGATCCTAGAAAACTGGAGAGACTTATGACTTACTTCTCATGAGATAAAGGAAACTATGTATGGCTTTGGGAGAAACTTGCTGTTTCTATGCTAATTGATCAGGAGTAATTAGATAAAACCTTGTCATGTTTGGGGAAATAATTGGTACCAGTCTCTGTTCTTTTGGCTTTCCTGGCTAACTACTCTGCTATGATTGGACACTGGTTGGGCCTTTAATTCTCATTTTGATTGGTTTAATGGTGGGAGCCCGCATCTTAAACTAAAACAGGATGAATCCATGATTTGTCTCATTCACTAAGACTAGTGGGCCCCAGACCTTAGCAGGCCCCAGATCTTAACACAACTGACCTCATGATGAAACTGGATTCAGGCTGTAAAACTCAGCGTGCAGACAGCAACACCTGCCAAAACAAAAAACAAAACAAAAACAAAAAACAAAAACCTAACCCATTGTCTCAGTTGGGGTTTTTATAAGGGGCCTATTGCTCTGAGGAGACATAATGACCACAGCATTGGGGCTGGCTTATAGTTCAGAAGGTAGTTCATTATAACCATGGTGGGAAACACGAAGGCATGGCAGGCAGACACGGTGAGAGGAGCTGAGAGTTCTACGTCCGTATCTGAAGGCAACAGAAAGAGAGTGACACTGCGCCTAGCTGGAGCATCTGAAACCTCACCCCAGTGACACACTCCCTCCATCAAGGCCAGACCTTCTCTTAGTGCCACTCCCTGTGATGGCCATTTTCATTCAAACCACCACAACCAGGAAAGTAAAGTTGCCAGTCTCCCTATGAACTGTATTTTATGATTTAAACTTTTATTCTGATACTAAAAAGGCTTCAATTAAAATGGTTATTTTTTAAGGCTAAATCTAACAGGGACAAAAATGTAAGTACTAACCTTAGAAAAGCTACTAACTTATTGCAAACTGTTAAAGATAACTAGGACATGCAAATTAGTGGTCAGTCACCTCATGAAGGATCAAAATCTTCAATGTTGTCCGAATTACGCTTGTAGCCATGCTAAGTTCAAATTTAATTAATGAAGGAATAAGCTTTATTTAATAAGCTCCTATATTTGTTTTCAAGGTTAAGCCCAATGCAACTAAAACAAGCAAAGTTTGTTTTGCTCAGACATACTTAACAGAGTAAGGTCTTCAAAGTCTTCAGAGGTCTACGAAATACGGCATTTAAAATGATTAATGAAAAGAGCTTCTTATGATAGGCAGACGTGCCAGCTCCTGCATGCATATGACCCTAAGGCCTCCAAGGAAGACTGTGTGGCACATACAAGGCCACCTGGACTGTGGTCTTGTTAGCCAACTGGCTAACGCCTGGTCAAAACTGCTCCAATGCCTCCCTGGCTGCCAGGAGCGCCAGACTGTGGACAAGCAGGACACTGGAGAGCTGATTGCCTCACTTTGCCTAGTTCCTCCTCCACAGGAAAGTCTCTGGGATCTTCTGGGCCTGGTGATCAAAGACTGATACTGTCCTGGAACCTCTGCCCCCAAGGAAGCCATTGAGACTTGAGGTAACTGTCTAGGTAATGGCTAAGTCTCTGCCATTTTAATTGATACATAGGCCATTTGGATTATACTTTCTGCTATAAATTATCCTTCTCAGATCTCTGATGGCATTGATGACTAGACTAACTGTAGCTTTGTCAGTTTAACAGCAGCAGACAACCTGCCCTCCTCCCCAAGGCTGCAGCTGCCTTGCTAGTTCATTTCATGAATCAGGCCTTGCTGTTTCTAGAGCTCCCAGGTCTCCCGCTGCTGAGGAAGGTAGACAAGTCTACCTTGCTAATAGGCTTCATATTAAAGAATAAATAGGTTTCAGATGTAACTTTTTACTCTTATCTTTATTTAAAAGAACTTCCTTTGTAATGACTGTTCTCAGTGATAACTACTCCCGTCTCTGGTAAATGATTAGATTGAAAGAAAAAGGTTTAAAGTTTATATAGGTTCTTAGGGCCTAAGAAAGTATTCTAAGGTATTCTAAGTATTCTAAAGTATATAAAGGTCTGAGGATATGAAAGCTTACGTAAGTTCTGAAGGTCTAAGGAAGTGATTTAAGGTGTGTAACTGCAAGTTGGAGAGGTATAAAAAATGTGATTTAAGGCATGTGAAAAATGAGAAATGTTTCAGATTTCTTCCCCCTTGATGCTATAGTTACACTAAGATTTCAAAAGTTCAGAGTCTTCACATTAATCAATGGAGTTCTGGTAAGCTGGTAAAGCACTGACTACTATTATCAGTCACGACTCAAGATTTTAAATTTCCTTTGGTTGTCATCTACATTTAGACTTAAAGGTGCTTCTCATCATGCTAAAAGCATCTGTATTCAATCTATATATCCAGCCCTCTAGACAGAGGTAGATTCATTAGCTGAAATAGTTCTACAATATATAGCTTTAAGAAAAAGTTGTTTCTATTAAACTACTTGAGGATCATTAGAGATAATATGGCCGTACTTAAAAAAAAACACTGTAGAAAAAAGGGGTTTGTTTGAGATTCAACAAATAATTGATCTCCATTTCCTTTTGTCAGGCTCCTCCTAGATAATAACTGATGTCAGTCATCATAGGGCCTTGGACCCTTCTGTTTCAGATAATTACTGTTGGCCTTTTCTCATTAATGGTTTAACTAGATAAATTCCATCAGGGTACCATTAAGCTGATGGTTATTAGATCCCAATAAGAAGAGGTACTCACCACAAAGTCAAGGATTGGACTCAGGATAGAACTCAACTGGGGAATGCGAGAGCTAAAGTTATGTTTTAAGTTTTTCTGTGCCTAAGAGATCTATAAAACAAAAATACCTCTAACCTGTAAGCCCCACTTGCCCAAAGACAGACAACTTCCTGAAATGCCAGGGCAGTTGTTCATATAAGATAACAAGCCACGTGTTTTCACTTCCATAAACAAGGTTGGTTGCCCTAACTGCACAGGATGTTCTTGATCATATGAAGGCAGGAAATACTTCAGGATGTATGCTTGCTCCTGATTGGACAAAGTGGGAAATATGTCCTCTTATGAGTAGTGCCATTAGACTCTGACTAATGTATTTCATTGTCATTCTCTGGGAATCCCAGTTGTGCACCTGGCCAGTGTCTATTGTCCTGGCCTGCATTTACTAAAGCTTTCGTCAAATCTGGCTCAAAAATTGTGGAGTGATCTTATTCTCACTCAGTGAGATTTACACCATCTACAGCTTTGTCAGCAGGGTTCTACTTGAGCTGTTTTGTTTTTTCAAGTCTTCTCACTTGCCTTCCCCAGTACAAAACCCCTTTCCTACCAGTAAGAGGAGTGAAGATGTTGGCTCTGGCTATTCCTAGCCTTCTGCAATTGGCTTAGAGCCTCCATGAGTCAAGGGTGGGAGCAGGAATATAGCCCTTGACTGCTCTAGGCACTCTCCTGTCTTTGCAAAATGGAGAAGGTAGAAGAGAATGAGAAATGCTGGCACCCTGCTGTCACGGGGGCACAGTAATCCCAGGCTGGGAACTGAAGGACAGAGAGTCTGTTTTTGAACACAGCTGCCTGGGATGCAGCATCTTCCCAGCTGAGCTGGGTAGAAGACAAATAGCCAGCCATGTCTGGCTCAGGTAACAGGACACACCCCCAGAGAGATGCAGGTTTTGTTAAGTGAATGCTGATGTACATCCCTGGGGGTATTTCTAGTTATGTTAAACTGTGACCACAGTCTCACAGACTGTTTATGATTGTTTCACGGTAGAGTAGATACACAGAGCTGCCCATACCTTCACTCTGGCAGCGAGAGTTTCTGAAATTGTACCCTGCTGTGACTTTTATCCCTGTGTCACTGATGATAAGGGGAAGATATTTTTTTCACATTAACCTGGGAAATTGACATAAACTCATACCTGTTTACCCTCAGACTCATTTCTTTGGGTTTTCCTCACCTGCTCTGCAGAACAGCAGGCCTTGTAGGCTGTTTCTGAGGCTCCTACACCAGCTGGATTCTGGCTGTTTGCCTAATAGGAGACACAGGAGGAAAAGAGGGAAGGAGGAGCCAAGGATTTATCTCTTCTTTTCTCTGCCTCAGGTGCCACTTGCTACAGTCTGGGCTCTAGCTCCTGCAGGACGGCCCCCTGGCTGTGCTGTCACTGGGTGATGTGGTGTGGAGGTTCTACTGTCTCTTGCCTGAGGAGAGACCCTTCGTCTGAGGAACGGTGTCTTCTTTGTCTGCATTGCCACTGAACTTTGCACCATATGCTTAACCCACATCCTACAATAGAAGCCTTTTGCTATTGAGACTTGAAAAAGTGTGTGTCCTCCTCATTAGGTCTTGACTGAGAAGCCATAGCGTTCTTGTTCTGATAAATCCTTTGTTTCTTATTTTCTATTCCTTTCCTCCCTGCTGTGATCCTGAGAGTCCTCCTTGTATTTTAAATAAGAAGCCTTTCTTGACCAATAGTGTTGCTCTCCCTGCTGTGATCCTGAGAGTCCTCCTTGTATTTTAAATAAGAAGCCTTTCTTGACCAATAGTGTTGCTCTCGGTTTACGGCTTGACTTTCCACTCTGAATTCTTGTGATAATCAGATCTTAACTGTGCACTTCTTTGCTCTTGGTTTGAGTTTCTGGGGCTGGGCCTCAGGCCTCTTGAAGCTATGCATGCATGGACCACGGAGCTGCACCCTTAGTGACCAATGTATTCCCACAATGGTTTATGGTTTTCGTGTTTATATGAACCCTCCCCTAACTGTAATAAATTATATGTCTCCTAATTTTGAAAGTTGCTTAGTTTCACCCTCCACATCTTAGTCATAATCTGCATGAAATGATGTGAGTGTACAGAGAGAGTGGGTTCACCTCACTTAAAACTTTCTTCTTCTCCTTCTCCTCCTCCTCCTCCTCCTTCTTTTCTCCCCCTTCCCCTCCCTCACCTCCTCCTCCTCCTCCTCTTCCTCCTCCTCCTCCTTCTTCTTCACTGATCTTACAGTATTACATACTCATAGGATTTTTTTCTGGACCCTCTATCCTGCCCCATTATTATTTTTCTTTTTCATATGCTAATAATTACTCCTACAGAATAAGTGTCTATTCCTAAATTCATTGATTGAATACCAATGTTATGGAATTTCTAGGCAGGGCAATGGAGAAATGAGAGTAGGGATCTCATGTATGGGATTAAGGCCCTTATAAAAGAGACTCAGGGAAGTCTCCCCCTACCTCTACGTCAAGGACAGGTGAGGAGATGCCCTCTAAGAAACAGGAAGAGTGATCTCAGCAGACAGTGAAACTGCCAGTACCAAGGTTGTACACTTGCCTGTATACACTTGCCTGTGGGTTATAAGGGTAAGTTTTGTTTTCTGTATACCACTAAGTCTATGGTAATTTGTTACAGCACCCTGTAATGCTTGATGCTCCATAAATCACATATTAAAGCTGACTAATAACTGACAACCTCTGGCAAAGTCACTTTGCTTCTTTTCTACAGTCATCTTGCTGCTTCTTGATCTTGTTGTTACTCTTCCATGAACATTTAAAAACCATCTGAAACGATTCCCAACAAAAATCTATGTGGAAGTTTGGTTAGAATTGGATTGAATCTGTAGATTCAAAACTAGCTGAATGGGAAAACTTATATTTTTATGGAATTTGGCCTCCCAGTCTCTTAGTATTGTCTATTTCACGATGCATTCAAGTCTTTAATGTCTTTCCATAAAGAGCTAAAGTTATTGGACAGCGTTTGATGCTGAGGGGTAGAGTGTGCTTGTCACAAGCAAGCCCTGGTTCCCACCCCAGGATACCTCCCACCAAATCGCTGACATTTGACCCTAAAGGTTAGATGCATTTTTATGTTTTCATAAGTGTTGCTCTGTTTAATTGCCTGGTTTGCCTTTTTCTTGGTGATTACCAAGCTCTGTCTGTCTTGTCTGTGTGTAGATGGTGTTTTCTGGTGTAATGCATGTATGTATAGGTAGCTACCAAATGCTTGGTTTTTGTGGATGCTCTTTCCTCGAATGTATGAGCTCTCTGTTCTGTGTTCATTTGGATATGGAAAAGTATACTGCTGCCCTTGTTGCCACAAGTCACCAGCCACCATGACTGCGGTGGCTGTTTTGGCCAAGGCTCAGAATTTATCTCTGGGTCCAGTTTAGGAGGGATTCACATGTCTTTTGGATATGAAAAATTAAAGGTTTATTGGATGGTAAAAATCTGTAAAATCTGTGGGAAAAAAAAAAACATTAACTTAAGGCTTGTAATATGGGATTGATAGTAATCTTAAGGACATGACTCCATTTTGGGATATGGACAACATGTGGTTTACAGCCATTTTGTCTGGCTTCCTACTTGGAGAAGAAGGCAGCCAAGTGGCAGGCAGCCATATTTACTAAAGTTGAAGAAGACAGATGTCATGTGACTTCACCTCCATCTTTAATAAAGGTAATCCCATGTTACTGATCAGAGACAACATATCCCTAAGATATTTTAGACTAGAATGGATTTCTGTATGATGATTTCTGTCCTGAAAACAAGGTTTATCAAGGTAGTATTTCTAAAACAGTATGTAGTAAAGTATTAAAGCCACACCTCCGAGCATTCATATACAGGAGTGCACCTTGTGCTGGCAGCCAAACGTTCCAGTGTAACAGTCACTCAGATGGTATTATAAAGATATAAAGGGATGGTGGGAAACAGCTGAGGTTTGGGTAAAGGAACCTGGCAGTTTAGAGATTCAAGGGTCATGTGATAGCTACCACTGTGGTAGGGCTGCCTGGGGCCTAGAGGACAGGCTATTGCCCAGGTGGGGCAAGAGGAATGTGCATAATCCCAGACACAGAGCATTGAATTGTTGACACTATGGAGCTCGGCTTTGGTTTGTTTTCAGACTGTGTTATGCCCTGTGTTTTTTTGCTCTTGAAGTAAAAAAGGTATTTTGTTTTGGTATTGCAAGAACACACAGTTGGAAGATTTTAAAACACTTTAAGAGGAAATTTTGGAGTTTTGCAGAAAACTGAAAATTTAAAACTTGATATTTTAAGGAACACTCTCTTAAGGTATTTAGATTTACAAGTCTATGGGACAGTTTAGGTATATAATGTGTTTACAATGGCCTAAACTGTTTGGCAAGGAGATTAGACCAACAGTTCTCAACTATGGGTCATAACATTTGGGGGGTTGGAGGACCCTTTGGTGAGGATGGTCTGGGACCATTTTCATATTGGCTGTTTGCATTTTAAATCATAACAGTAGAAAAATATTGCAGCTGTAATTTTATGGTTGGGGGTCACTGCAACATGGGACCTGTATTAAAAGGGTCACAGCATTAGGAGGACTGAAAACCACTGGCTTAGAAAATGTCTCTGCTTACCCAGGTCTATTCAGGTATAAACATGTATGTTTATTCTCTTGTCTTTTGCTAACTTTTTAAAGCCTTAGATATTTTGATAAATAGAATAGGATAAGACATTGTAGTATTCTGTAATGGTACACTATAGAAAGGCCAGGAAAGGAAAGATCCCAGTCTCTCTGTGAATTGTAGTTATGAGTTAAAAGTTTTAGTATTAAAAGAGCTTCAATTCAGAAGTTATTTTTAAGGCTAAAATCTAACATGGATAAGCTAAAAAGCTACTAACTTATAAACTTCAATTAATTGATAATTGGAACATGCAAGTTAATGGTCAGTCACCTTATAGATAGTCTAGTTCTTTAATGTGTTCAGACTATACTGTAGTCATGCTAAGTTCATGTGACTATAAAAATAAGTTTTACTTAGCCTCCTGTATATGTTTTCTAGGTTGGGCCTGAGACCGATATCTAGAAGAACAGGCAAAGTTCGGTTAGCATAGAGATACTTAGTAGATGGTCCTCACCCTTCAGAGATCTGCTGAATATGGCTTTAAAAATGTTTAATAAAAAGCTTCCTGTGACAGACAGAAGTTCTAGCCCCTGGCAGCAGCCCTTAGGTTTCCTCTAAAGAAGATGAATGGGGCACAGAAGAACACCACCTGGAGTCTGCTTTGAATGTGGCAAAGCCAGCCACTGGATAAGAAACTGTCCTTCACCTCATTCACCGCCAGGACCCTGTCCAAACTGAGGGCAAGCAGAACACTGGAGAGTGAATTGCCCAACTTTGCAGAGACAAGGTAGGACAGTCTCCCCAAGTTTCTGCTCCACCGGAAAGTCTTTTGGATCTTCTGGGCCTGGCAGCTGAAGACTGAAGCTTCCCTGGAACCCCTGCCCCCATTGTAATCAAGATCACCATGGAGGAACCTAGGATGATTGTCCAGGTAGATGGTAGGTCCCTGTCATTTTAATTGACACGGGATAATTGAGTTATACTTTCTGCTGTAATTTAGTATTCCCAGAACTGTGATGGTTTTGGAGGCTAACTGTAGTTTTGTTAGTTTAACAGCCACAGACAACCAGCTCCTCCCTCCAAGGCTTCAGCTAATAGAGCTACTAGAGCCCCTTCTGAGAAAGACAAATGAGTTTGTCTTGCTAACAGGCTCCATATTAAAGGATAAGCAGGTTTCAGATGTAACTTTTAACTGTTCCTTTATTTGGAAAAACTTGACTTGCAGTGACTGCTCTCAATAATAACTACTCATGTCTCTGGTAAATAGAGTGAAAAGAAAGTTTAAGGTCTAAGAAAGAAGTATGAGAGTCTGAGAAAGTGTTTTGAGGTTTAAAATATAGAGGTCTAAGAAAGTGATTTCAGTCTTGAGTGTCTAAGAAAGTGTTACGATGTGAAAGTACAGGTCTGAGGATGTGAAAGCCTAAGTGAGTTGTGAGGGTCTGAGAAGGTGATTTTAGATGTATGGATAAAAGTGAAAAGGTATAAGAGAATAATTTAAAGATTTCAAAGGTTCAGAGTTGCAACATTGAAATTCTGGATACATGTTTTTATAGAGTTCTGGTATATTATTATCAGATACAAGCTCAAGGTTTTAAATTTCCTTTGGCTATTGTCTAAATATAGACTTGAGGTGCTTTCTCATTGGCTCACATTATCTCCATCCAGTTTATATATCTGCTTTAAAAATGTTCATGCTTTAAACCAAAGACATAGCTTTTGAGAGTACTTGAGGGCATGAGTCTAGTCCAGTTGTTGAGCCTGTTAGTTGTTTTTTCTACAATATGTATTTCAGTGCTGAAAGTTCCAGATGTAAAGTCCGTGAACTTTTGCCCCTAGCCTTTATCTGTCTCAGCAGATTTCCACTTGGCTAACAGCTGTGAGCCCAGGATTTGCTGAAGTCAGATGTGGACCAGTCCAGCAGACGTGATTGCTCCCTGTTCCTTCAGCTGAGACAGCTATCCAGAGGTATCTGATGAATGCCCCATTGCCCAAATCCCTACTAACTTTTGACTAGCATTCCAGTCTTCTTGGGCCCCCTTATAGTGACTTCCTATTTCAGCTAGAAGTAGCTATAGAAGAGAATGCATCATCCCATATCCCCAGTGGGCTGGAATGTTTTGGTCAAAAGAAAACTCCCTGGCATGGGGGACAAAGTGGCTACATATAGTACCTATTGGCCCAGAGAAAAGTTACCTGTTAAGGCGAAATAAACCCAGATTCATTAGCTGACAATACAATAGGGCACTTCATCTGCTCTATGCAGAACAAGGAGTTATTGTATACCTTTAAAAATGTTTCTATAATAATTGGAGATAATTTAGCTGTACTCCAAGAAAATTGCAAAAAAAGGGGACCTGGGATGAAATGAATGACTGGTTCCCATTTTGTAACTCCTCCTGGATAGTAACTCTAATGTCAGCCAGTGTGCAGGGCTTTTAATCTTTCTGTTTCTACTAATTTCTGTGGGCCCTTGAATCATTAATGTCATAATTAGACACATAAATACCCATGTAGGTACTGTTAAGCTGATGGTTATTAGATCCCAATATAAACATATCTATAGAGTCAAGGATCCTGCATCATCAGGATACAACTCTGGGGGAATGTAGGAGCAAAAGTTGTATTTTAAGTTGTAGCTACTGTGCCTAAGATATCTTTAAAAGAAAAACTGATAACCTCCTGGAATGCTAACTGGGGCTGTTCAGGTGAGATAGTCTTGAATCTCCATAGCCCAAGGACATAACCTCTTGGATTATGGGAGTGGCTAGATCCCATGTGGACCCTACTGCACAGGATGTGCTCCATGCACCAGATGTGCCTGGCTGCTTGTAGGTGGGAGATGACCCAGACAGGAAGTACATCAGGATAGATGCTTGCCACTGATTGGACCAGGTGGGAAGTACATAGCCTTATGGGTTCTACATTTTTAAGCACCTGTGCCATGTGATTGGGGCCTTTCTATGGGAGCTCTGGAGACGGCAGGTCAACTCCATGAATACCTCAGAATGGTCTTGGCTACTGTGCATCTTCTTGGCCTTATTTAATTAAAGCTTGCTTGCTTCAAATTTGACTCAATTGTGGTGGTCTTATTCTCAACTGGATTTGGGATTTACACCTCCAAAACTGTCCAGGGACAGCAATTCGAAAGCAGGCCTGAGGGCAGAGGACAGACAGGCAAGGTGGAGGGCGAGCCTCACATCCATTATGCTCTAATTAGTCAGCTCTCTGACTGTCTTATCTGCAAACCATGTGGTCGATACTAATACAAAAGCACAACAGCAACAAAATCAGATATTTATTGGTGAAAAGTTACTGACCTGACGTTGGAAGTAGATATTATGCTTGAAGTCTGTTTAAAGTGGGTGAGGAATGCTTACTTGCTATTATTCTTCTGTGAATTAACACGGTCAAAGCATCTCATTGGCCAGAACCTTTCTAAGTCATTATAGGAGTTCACCCGAATGAGTACTGAAATGCCTGTTCAAAATTACATGGTAGCTCAGTGTGGAGGCACATGCCTGCAATCCCAGGCTCAGAAAGGAGGATCACGGATCAACTGAAGCATGAAACAGAGAGACACCTGTCTTAAATACTCAAAGTAGAACAAAGTTAATTAACTAATTAATGAAGGGCAGGGGAACGTTTGTGTGAAAGGGCATGCTCACCCCATCGGGTACTCTCGGCATCAACAGGAGCTATGCACACTTGCCAGGATTTCACAGAATACTGACGGGTCTTCCTGAACAGCGGGGTGATTACTTCGAAAGCTCTGGCCAAGACTAATAAGAGACATCAAAGCTAGATACAAAGTAAGGACATTTCAAACCGCAAAGCATTTGCCCTGTGCTTCTCTTAGTTTATTTTTCTGTTCTTACACCACACCGAGAGCTTTTGAAACTGCACACCTGGGTGCGGATGAAACTAGGGTCCCTCTCATAATCATTCTATAGCTCAAGTTCTTCTTTTAGAACATCAAACTCTACTTAAAAAAAAAAAATCAACATTTAGCTTTAATCATGCTTTTTTCTCCTTACCCTTCCCTAGCATCTACACTTTTAAAAAAATCTCAATGTGATAGGAAAGGGTCAGGTCCAAAAACCCCCCAAGCAGTCAGGAAGGCCAGCCTGGAATATACACTCTGGCTCTGAGATCCAGAGGGAATCAAGAAAATAGTGGAATCAGGCACCAGTTGGCGACACTGGAGAGCAGGCTGCAGAGCTGGCCTGAATCAGGGGCGCTGACAGCGAATGAAAGGTCCAAGTGTGGCTGGAGAAACATGGAGGGGGTGAGGAAAGCTGCTGTTCCTTATGCTGTGGGCAACTAGAGCGCCCAGAATGAACCATGAATACCTCCCATCCTGTAGAGCCCAGCGTAGGGAACACATTGGGCAGGAATCAAAGGTGGACCGAACCTACACGGCCTGTGAAGAAAATGCAGCGTTGTTGAGACTTGGAAACGACTGAAGAACTGCTCAGGCAGGACTGAAGGAAAACATATACAAAGAAAATATTCCCGGGAACCCTTTGAAATTACTGGCGTCGGTGATGTGGTGCGCACTGAAAACACGGCAGCCTGGAGCAAGAGACAGGAGGGTCGCTGTTTAGAGTTAGTGGAAAAGTATTCCGTCCCTTCCTCTCACCTACTTACTCTGGCACAGTGTGGTCCCTCCTTGAGTGCCTTGTGTAGTTTATGCACATGCAAGAAGGCGTGCACATTTCTGATGGACACCACCATTCTCTTTGTACCTACTGCTTTATATTTAACACACGCCTCATACCATTTCATATTAATACATCAAGAACTGTAGTTTGTACAGTAGCACACCAGAACTTCGTGCTGTAGCTGTTTTAGATTAGGGTACTTTATCCTGGTATTTTTCTGGTACTTACCTTCGAAGGATGAGAACTCTTTTGAGAAACTAAAACCTTACCAGTATATCCCAATTAAGCTTTTAACCAGTAACTTCCAAACACCTTCACCTATCTAAACTAAATGCCAAGTCAGTTTTTAAAACCATGAATCTTTGCATCTGAATCTTAATGAGACGAACACGTTGAATTGGCTGGTACACCTCTTAAACGGCCTTTAATTCCTACACTCCCCTTTCTTTGTGTTCCTTGAATTATAATTATTAAACATTCCAGGTCACTGAAGGGTGCTGCTCCCTGCAGATGGCTCAGGCTGACGGCATCTCTGAGGAATGCCTTGGCATGATCCACTGTCCTTCCTAGTTTCTGTACCGTGGCAATCTGACCCAGGAACGTGAACAGATCTGGTTCTGTGTACATGGTGTGTGCACAGTGTAGTTTGGTCTAGACAATGTGTTCTTTTACCAGGAAACACACTGTCTACCCTTCTGCCATCCTAATCTACGTTCCGTTTTGGACATAGGTGGTAGTTAATTTTGAAACAAAATGTCCCCTCTTGAAGAAGATCTTCAAGACCTCTGGGACAGATGCAAGTAAGAGAATGCACACATTAGAATGACAGGTTCCGTGTCATCTTTCCCTGTCACAAGAATCATGGCTTCATCTTGATTACTGGCTTTTAAGCGCCACACAGCCTGCATTTTCCTTCTGGGTGAGGAGCCTCTCTGATTTAGAAGGCAGACACAAACGGCTCAGATGCTCGTTTGCTCTTGGAAACTAAACTAAATCTGTGCTGCTGCCATGCACCGAGGCAGGACCCTCCTGCCCCAGTGCAGATGCAGTCACCCCGGGGTCCTCGGCTCCAGGAGGTTCTGGGCACCAGCCTTGTCTCCCCAGAGTAATTCCCTTCCTTTTCCATCTTGCCCAGGGATGAGGGGTTGACACTGGACACCTGAAGGAGAGCAGGAGCTGCCCCCACTGGTGCTCACAAACCACAGACTCTCAGATCTAGCAGCAAGTTCTTCCTAGTCTGGCCCTAGAGCTAGGAGCCAGGGGCAGGTGAATGGGGTGAGTGGGCGGGTCGGGCTCAGCTCCACCCTCCTGCTATTCTCCTCAACCAGGCATTGGCACCTGCAGCCCAGAGCCTGCAGCAGCCTCTACCTTCTTGGCTTTCAGGAGGTTGGGCTTGGAGCAGAACCCAGAGAAGTCTCCTTGCAGTCATGGGGAGCCGCGTTTCTCGGGAAGGTTTTGAGTGGGTCAACACAGATGAGCCGCACGCGCAGAGGAGACGCGAGATCCTGGGTGAGGTCTTGTGCATGTGCCACATAGTGTGTGTCCACTGCTCAGGCCCCCGACAGAAGGAGAGGCCAGGGCTAGGCTCAAGGCGCTCCGCTCAGGGCGTGCACAGCCTTTGGTATGCATGGGACTTCACAGGTCCTTGAGAAGAACTACTTATTTGGTGAAGAGGCATAGGCCAGTCCCTGAACATGGGCACCATCAGCCTAGCCTCCTGATTCAGGTTAAGGGTCTCCAGACATCCCAGGCTTTATCCACTAGCGAGGGAATGCTTAGAAAGTCCAATGGCAATGATTTTCCTAAATAGTCTGCAGCTGGCGTGTGTGGTTCAGGAAATGACGCTGGGAAATCCTGGCACCCTTGCAGTCAAGTACAATGAATGAATGCAGTTTTAAGACCCAGGAAACAGCAGTACCCTGTGTCCCGGGGCTTAGTTAGAGAGGATCGGTCCTGGTGTGCTCTCATCTCCTGTCTGCAAATCTACCACAAGCCTGGGACACCAAAAAGGCAGTTCATAGACATTCTCATCTTTTTTAGTTTTTACGGTTAAGAGTCTGAAACACAGATGACTAGTCAAATAGATTGTCCTGGTGGTCTCCTGACTGTGCATGTAGGGCTTTTAAAGCCAGACTAACCGTGCCTTACAGCTGGAGAATGTACCAGGAGCTGCTGTGCTTCACAGAGAATCCTCTCATCTCTCCCAGGCTGCTCTTCTTGACCTCCCAGGCTTTTAGGTGGATGCTTTCCATCATTGCCTACCTTACCTCATCCGGTTTTCTGACTTTTCTGCACTTTAAAAGATGCAGTGAGAATGAAGGAGATAAATGCCAGGAGAATTCTAGTCTGGGTTAGACTGCCTGCAAAAACATGCGTTTGCCCTGTTCTGTCCATTTTAAACCAGTGGAACTAATGGGAGAGCTCTGAATGTGAGGAGTCCCCTCCCTCCAGGGTGGGGACCAAAGCAGGGCCTCTCTAAGGTGCTCTACAGAGTGCCACAACCCAGCCTCTGGGCTCTCTCCTCTACACAGCAGCTTCCTCGTTTTCTCTTGATGCCCTAATGTCCGAGGAAAAGACAAGGCACCATTTTTATGAGTATCTAATGGATTGGATTTATTTCATGAATGCGTTAGTAGATGCCACTGAAATCGATTTTAACAACTGACTCATTGGCTGCTTATTAAGGTAGCCCTAAAAAGACTATGGCTTAGCCAGGTGAGACAGCAACCAGCCTGAATCCCAGCACCCAGGAGGCAGAGGCAGGTGGGTCTTCGTGAGCTCCAGGACAACTGGCTTCACACAGAGTTTCAGGAGACCTTGGGCAGGGTGGGTGGGGGTTGGAAGGGGGAGTAGTATGACTTCTTGATTCTTGCATGCTCTCTCTCTCTATCCCAAATCACTCATGCATGCTAGATAAGAAGTGGCCTGTAGCTATCTTATCCATGCCCTATCTCCATACTGCATAATAATAACCATGTGGTATCCACCCACATGAAAACTGACTCTCAAATACTGGAATTCATTGTTCTCATCAATAGTGAGAAAATGTTAAAAAAACAAGAAGTTGTAACTGATGCTTGTCCCAGCAACCTTAGTGTTGAACTGTCCCACGTGAAAAGCACAAAGGACTTCACACTTCTCAATGATAATTACACTGTTTCCCAAGAGGCTTTAGTGCTGCTCGGTGTTCCAGTTCAGGAGACAGAGACAGATCAGCCTTCGGCAAGAAGCATCTGGATGTTGGCTTAGGTTACATGGGAGACTTTTGAAAGTTCTGTCAAGTTTCTTCATAGGGGAAAACAGAAGAGGACATACATGTTGTTTTAACAGCCGGCATCCGTACATTTTAAATCTACATCAAGAGTTAGTGATAAGAGTCTATTTTATGCTTTACAAATTCTCCTCCCGTGTGTGTACACGGACAAAGGGGATGGAGAGAAACTGCACCCTGCTCCGCTCAGATGGGCTTCTACTCCTGGGATAGACTTCAGCTGAAAGAGTGAGTCTAGGGAGCAGGTGCCAAAGAGGGGGGCTGTGCTTCCCACTGCTGCTCTTTGAGCCACACCTCTGAGAGGTCAGGGCACAGGGCTTCAGCACTTCACCACGGCTGGGCTGACAGTGCCACAGGCCCTCAGTCCCGGCAGAGCTAGCCTCCACAGTGCCCACTGCCCTACACAGACCACCAGCACACTGCAGGAGAAGCTACACAGTGAGCACCTCACAGCCCCTGCTGTCTGCATTAGCACGTCTCCGCCGTCATAACCCTCAAGACGACAGTGGCCCCAGCTGGCTGTGTCATAGCCTACACTGTGCCCACGTCCTCACGCTCAGCCACAGATGGTGTGGGGACACCACAGTGGAAGCAAAGTCGCATTGCACAACAAACTGGCACAGCTTCACGAGAGAAGCTCTCATTTTCTAAGAAGTCTACTTCACAGAGTTGGCAGAGACGCCTGATCTACCAGACACCCTCAAAAATCTCAAAATAAACTCGCAAGGTTCATGACAACAGGTAGTATGATGCCAGAAAAAGAACAAAATAACTTCTTGGTAATAGAAGCCATGGAAACTAGTGTGAATGAAATGCATGGCAAAGAATGAAGGAAGTGGGGCTGGGGATGTAGCTAGTGGCTGAGTGCTTGTACAGCCACGTGAGGCCCAGCCAGCGTCAGGCCGCAGGTGAAAGAGTTGGACGTATTTCCTCCGCATTCAGGAGGAAGGCAAGGGTGCCGCTCAGTGCTGTAATTCAGTATAAGTCTATGAAGTTTTACAATAAGAAAATAGGCAAAAGAAAAACAAGAAATACAAATAAGAAGGTAGAAAGTCAAATGTTTTGTTTGTCTCTAGGATTGTACATGCAGGAAAATAGACTCCACATGAAGACTATTGGAACTGACAAACAAATTCAGTAACATAACAGAACACAAAATCAACATGCAAAATTTAGCTTATTTTCTGGTAATTGTGGTGCACATCTTTGAACAGGCTACTTGGGAGGATGAGGCAGGAGGTTTGAGTGAATTCACAAATTTGAGACCAATCTAGCCAATAAATCAAGAATACATTTTCTTAAATCTCTTTATCTTTGGGGATGGAGATATGGCACAGTTAAGAGGATTTACTGCTCTTGCACAGGACCCAGGTTTGGTTCCTATCACTGACATGGCAGCTCAAAGACATGTATCACTCCAGTTCCAGGGCTCCACCATGCTCCTCTGGCCTTTGAGGGTCCCAGCTTGCATATGGTGAGCATACATACATGCAGGCAAAACATTTATATGCATAAAATATTTTTTTTGTTTTGACACAGGATTTCTTTGTGCAGCCTTGGCTGTCCTGGAAGTTGCTTTGTAAACTAGGCAGGCTTTGAACTCACAGAGATCTGCCTATCTCTGCCTCTGGTGGAATTAAAGATGTGCACCACCACACACAGCTCACATAAAATAATTTTTGTAAATTTTAATTAAAAATCCTTAGCTTCTCTGTATTCCAAAAATAAACTTGCTGAGAAAGAAAAACACTAAGTCAATCACCCTCACAATAGCTATAAATAGCTCAAAATAAATTTTACCATTCAAATAATAGACTTCAACAATGAAAATTGCATAATATTTGATGAAAAACTGAAATGAACACACAAATAATGGAAGTATCCACATATATGACATTGAAATTTGACTCCTGTCAACATATTCAAAAGCTGACTCAAATTGGGATTGGTGGCACATGCCTGTAATCCCAGGCAGGCAGGCTATATGGAGAGACCTTCTCTCAAAACAAAACAAAACAAAACCTCAAAATGCATCAAATACCTAAATGTAGAGAATAATCAACAGAGTGAGGAGACAGTATACAGAATGGAAGAGATTGCCAACTGGTCATGTGCCAAAGAGCTAATATCTAGAATACCTAAGGATTACTTAAAAACAACAAAACACCCTAGTAATCCAAGTTTAAGAGGAGTAAATGAGCTGAAGAGACACTCAAAACAAAAGCAAAACAAAAAACCAAAGAACCAAATGGCCAAGATATAGGTGAAAAAATTCTCAGTGTCCTTAGACATCAAAGAAATAGAAACAAAAAAATACACCAAAAATAAAATTTCCATCTAATCCTTTCTCCCGCTTCTGCTACACCTCTAAAGTGAATTAAGTCAGTATACATCCGTATACTTACACATTCGAATGTATTGTGGCATTCACACTAGCTAAGTAATGGAATTACCTGAGGTACTCATCAACAAGCAGCAAGGATAAAGAAAGCGTGATACACATGTAATAATGTAACATTAAACTATGACAAGAATGAAATGACCTGGAGAGATATCTCAGAAGGCAATAAAGTGCAGGTATGAGGACCTGACTTCAGATCCTCAGCACCTGCATTAAAGCTGGGCAGTTGTTCAGTCATCCTGGTACAGATGTTGCAGAGACAGAGGGATCTCTGGGGCTTTCTGATCAGTCAGTTAGTCAAATCAGTGAGCTCCAGGTTCAGTGATGGCTCTGTCTCAAAATATAAGGTGGAGGGCTAGAGAAATGGTAGTTAAGGGTACTGACTGTGCTCGCAGAGACCCAGGCACCCACATGATGGCTCACAACCATCTGTAACTCCAGTTCCAGGAGTTCTGATGCCCTCTTTTGACCTCCATGTACACTGTACACACAGATAGTATACATACATACATGCAGGAAAAACACTTATATACATAAATTAATAAATCTTTTAAAAAGTGTAAAATATAAGGTGAAAAGTCACTGAAAAGCAACTCCCAACATTGACCTCTGCACAAAGAACCATACATATGCTGTAATTTGTAGATAATATAGGGAACTAGGGGTTAGTGTGTGAAAGGCAATGTCAAGTACATCTTCTCCTTCACATGTAGAAGCCAAAACAAGCTGACTTGACAGTGGAATCACTGTTACTAGAGGTTGAGAAGTGTTTGGAGGTGAGGTGGAAACTGGGAAGTTAGATTTGACCTTCACAGGCTGTATGTACATGAAAAAAAGAACACTGAATCTCATTGATATGTGTAATTACTGTATTAATTAAAATGGTAACTTAAATAAAAAGTTATATAGAATTAGTCTATATCATGCTTTTCTCACTAACAAAGTAAAGAAGTTGGACAATATGACCACCATGGACAAAATAGCATGACTCCATCTAAAAACAAAAAACTTTAAAACTCTAGGGCTCAAGATATAGCTCACTTACGTTGCATGTGCCAGGTTCTATTTTTGGGACACACACCCAAATAGATGATTATCCTTATCTATATTAAACAAACATAGAAACAGGTTTTATATTTACTTTCCATAGAACTTTTGGGTGAAATAACAAAACAATCTGTCCAAGTTTTAGGCTCAAGAAAATTTTCTAATTTGAATATCCCCAATTAATTTCTTTCCCTAAGAATCTTTTTTTTCTTGGAGACAGGGTTTCTTTACATAGCCCTGGCTGTTGGAACCCACTATATAGATCAGGCTGTGCTTGAACTGAGAGATCTGCCTGCCTCTAGAGTGCTGGGATTAAAGGTGTATACTACCACACCCAGTCCCTGAGAATCTTTACATATTTTTTCATGCTTTACCATTAGTTTCTTCTCATTACATTATTCAATCCATACATGGGAAACAACCAAAGTTTTGTTTAAAATCTTCATTATATCTTAGAGTGTAGCTAAATTTTCTTATTTTTCTCTAATTGTTACATATATTAATATTTCATCTATACCATGTCTTTTGCTCAAGGACAAGATCTATCACCTAAATTCAAGAATATTTAGGAAATGAATAATTACACTACTTTATTATACCACAGAATGTTTCTCATATTATTATTAAGTTCTCAATAAATGCTAACTAAAAGATAAATTATAAATAATATTTCTTCAAGCCATGCATACTTTATTCAATCTTGATTTATCATTATACCCTTATAGAAAGTAAAATATTGAGCTAGGAGGCTTTACTTAATGTATATGTGTCTAAGTGTATACTTGTGCATCAGGTATGTGCTGTCTGGACAGTGAGCCACAAGGACCCACCTGTCTCTGCCTCCCTAGCATGAGGATTACAAGATGATGCTAAAACACTTGGCTTTTTCATCTGGGTTCTGGGGATCAAGCTCAGGTCCCCATGCTTGCACAGCAAGCACTGTACCGACTGAGCTCTGTTCTTCAGGCCTCATTATAACTTCTTAGGTGCGTTCATTGTAATTGTTTATAATTGTATTTTTCTCCATTTATGATTCTTGTATTTTCTTTTCTTACAGCAAAGTATCCAGAGATAAAATCCTTGATGAAACCTGACCCCAACTTGATCTGGATCATAACCATGATGGTTCTCACCCAGTTGGCTGCATTTTACTTAGTCAAAGACTTAGAATGGAAATGGGTCATATTTTGGGCCTTTATCTTTGGTGGCTCCATTAACCACTCAATGACTCTGGCTATCCATGAGATTTCCCACAATTTGCCCTTTGGTCACCACAAGGCGCTGTGGAACCGCTGGTTTGGAATATCTGCTAATCTCCCTATTGGGGTTACATATTTGATTTCCTATAAAATGTATCACATGGATCATCATCGATACCTCAGAGCTGCTGGCATCAATGTGGATGCTCCTTCTGATTTGAGGGCTGGTTCTTCTGCACCACTTTCAGGAAGCTTATATGGGTTGCCCTTCAGCCTTTTTTTCTTCTTCTTCAACCTTATTTTGTCAACTCCAAACCAGTCACTCATCTGGAAACTATCAATATTGTGACCCAGATCATTTTTGACACTATAGTTTACCATGTTTTTGGAATTAAATCTTTAGTCTACATGTTGGCAGCCTCCGGGCTTGGCCTGGGTTTGAACTGATTTATGGGCATTTTATAGCTGACCATTCCATACTCTTAAAGGGGCAAGACACAAACTCATATTATGGGCCTCTGAACTTTCTCATGTTCAGTGGGGGCTATCATAATGAACATCATGACTTCCCCAGTATTCCTGGAAGCTGCCTTCCACAGGTAAGTGAAGTTTTGATTTGTTTTAGTTTTTGATCATTATATGATCGAAATTATTCTTGTTCATTGTTTAAAGAAAACTGGTATATTTTATCAAACAAATATTCACTTCAAAATAAAAAAATTAAAGTGTAGTGTATATCCAGCATCTGACAGCCTAATTTTACTAAAGTTTATTCTTTGGGATCTTTACATTTGGTGGATTACAGTTAGGATTCAGAAGTGTTAGAAGATGTGCAAAAATTATTACTTCGCAAAATAACTCAATTAAAAATCAAATTCCTTTGTAAAGAGAATATCAGTTCATCATGTTGAACTGACTGGCTTTGTTGTGTGTTTTTTTTTTTCACTCTCTGCAAATTTTATACATGTATGCAGCATATTTTGATATCAATCCCCTACTCTTACCATGCCTTGACCCTGCCCAATTCTCTGTCCAATTTCATGCCTTCTTTTCATAGCCCACTGAGTTTAGTCAATCCTCTCCTTATTTTCATGGGTGTAGAATCATTAATAGAATGTGGGCAAACTAACAGGGACAGTCTCCTGACTGACTCTCCCCACCCCTGCAGCCTTACAGGGTCAAAGCTCCTCAGCTAGGGATGGAGCTTTGTGAGGCTCTCACCCATCTAGGCCTGATTTTTGACTGAATCAATCAAGAAGATACTTGCAGCAGCCCTACCTGACCCCCAGGCTCCTCTAATCTCCCTACTCTTTTATGAAATACAGATATGGTGACCTGCATAAATGATCTGCAAAGTGAATGGACATCAGTCCAGTACTATACTACTCCCCAGGCAGGGACTGTCTCTCTCTCTCTCTTGACAATAAGAGTTTTGTGTAATGTATCTTTGGTGTGACATTATTGTGGTTTATAAAATAATGCATGGTGAAATATTGAGGGATGAAATAATAGTAGGTTTTCTGTAGCTATTGAATTATGTCTGCAACTTTCAATAGGATCGGCAAGGAGAACAAAGGGTTGGGTTCATTTTATACAGAAGATCATAGAAGGTAACTGTTGAAATAACTGGTAAACTGGAGAAGAGTCTGAAGATCCCATTTGACTATTCTTTCAACTTTTCCACAGACTTTACATTATCAGAATAAAAGTTTTGTGCAAAAGCACACATAGCTGTGTGAACATAACCTTGATGTTTGTGTGATGTGATGCTAGCCTCCAATTCCTTGGTGTCAATCTGCTCTGAACAAAGAGTATAGCTTTTGTTTCTCTCTGCTGTGATGCAGTGAACCGTTGTCGTCATCATCATCATCATCATCATCATCATCATCATCATCATCGTTTTTTTTTAGATAGGGCCTCACCAGGTAGCCCTGACAGGCCTAGAACTTGCTATATAGACCAGTTTGGCCTTGAGCTCAGAGATCCACCTGCCTCTGCCTTCAGAGTTCTGGGACTAAAGGTGCCTGGCCCTCATTTTTTTAATAGGACTATAGTTGAAAAAAATAAAACTTTGAACAAAATGACTTTTCTAATATAAGCCACATAGAAAAGCATGTGTAATTTTCTACAGCCAACCTGGTACTGAAACTTAATTCTGACATCAGTTTATCTAATGCACATGGTACCTGGTACCTCAGCAACTATTCATGTACCTCTCTCATCCATGCCTGAGATCTTCTTTTTCTTGAGATAATCTTACAAATAGCCTTAAACTTCACTAATGTAGCCCTTCCTGAACTTTCTACAATGAATATAGAGGAGTACCTTGTTTCTGAATAACTACCTGCTATTCATGGCACAGTTAAATTATAGCAGTTATATTTTATGTCTATAGGATGATTAATATGACTGTAATAATAAGATGGGTATTTGTCTATTTGTTTATGGCACTGGAAATAAAACATGGCCTAATGCATAGTGAGCAAATACTAAATCACTAAGCTGTACCTCAACCCTCATGATTATTGACTAGCTCTATTGAGATATAACCCATATGAAAAATACCTATTTAAAGTGAACAATTCAATGGTTTTTAGTATATTTATATCTGTATATCTCCACCACAGTAATCAATTTTGGGACATGAAGATTTTAATTTAATATACCATTTTTTGTTTTTGTTTTGAGACAGGGTCTCATTTTGTAGCCTTGTCTGGTCTGAAGTTCATTATGTAGACCAGACTGGCCTCCGCCTCTGCCTCTTGATTGCTGGGATTAGAGGCATTTGTTAACATGCCCAACTAATATCTCAATTTTTAAAGTTTGTTTTTTACTTACTTTCACTGAGATTTGTTGTTCACAAAACACTTTTTAAGTATTTATTTTTTCAGCTGCTCACAACATTGTAAAGTACATAGACACCCAGGGATTTATACTGTGAGCATTAGAATTGTGCTAGATACCACACTATTATATTCTCTATAATAACTCCAAGTATTAAGAAATGTATTGACTTTTTACTTTATGTCCCAAAAATATGAAAAACAAACTTTTATTTTATCCTGGTTAATAATATACTTCAATCTTCAAGAATGCCTTAAGTGCTCTTTCAGGGTCTGAACTCTGAACTGGCTCTGTCATTTTACAATTTTAGAACTCTATTTTCTTTCTGTTCCAGTTGCTAAGTAAACTGATTGCTGGTGGCTTTACTGTAAGTCCAGTGCAGGCTGTGACAGAGCTGATTATGTGCGTGCAGTCTGTAAACAACCTATTCCTGTAGGTCTGTCAGGAGCAAAGGCTGGTTTGGCTGGTTTGGAATTTTGTCTCTCTGTCTGTCTGTCACTCACCTGTCCTCTTGAGGTCTCAGTAACACTCATGTTTCCCTGGCTGTGCTTTTTTGCTTCCAGGTGAGGAAGACAGCAGCTGAATACTACGATACTCTCCCCTATCACAACTCCTGGGTGAAAGTACTGTATGATTTTGTGATGGATGACACAATGAGTCCCTATTCAAGGATAAAGAGGCCTCCAAAAGGGAATGAGCTCTAGAGTAAATAAGTGTGGGAGTCGAGTCCAGCTCTAGTCTACTCGGGGGTCGTTGGCCTCCACGAAGGGGGATAAACAACGAAGTTATGACAAGTGAGCGCAGTACCTCACTCTTTTATGGGACCCTTTTAGTTGATTCGCTTACGTGCTTAATGAGACATAGAATACACTTTAAGATGATTATGACATGCAAGAGCGTTTTCTTTAATAATAAAAATAAAGAAATTAAAAGTAAGAAAGTAAGAGAAAAATTAACAATGTGCACATTGGGGAAAAATTACAAGACTCCTCCCAAGACAGAAAATTGTCCTGACTAAAATACGAAACTGTTAATTTCTCATCTACTAGAAATGCAGGTGTTCAGGCAATACAACAATGCAAGAGTGTTCATCCTCTTCTAGCTACAAGCTTCTAATCTTCAAGGTTAAATTTAGCGGGTAGCCTTAACACAATAGTCTATTAATGAATAGCTGAATTTTAGGTCTGTATACTTGCTACAATAAAGGGGGGCAGGCATTCCGGGGTGAATATCTATTTGCTTTTTCAAGCTTGCTAACATACTGTCAAGACTTTGTTTCTGTTCTTGACTATGGCTCTGTCTCTATGGAAAGGTCAGTTATCAAGAATAATTTTTTATATCTCTACAGAAAGCATGAATAGTATTCACACATGCCAAAAACTTGAAGGCCAGTAAGACTGTTACAATTGAGATGGCATTGCTCCTCTCGCAGCCAGCCCAGGAATAGATTTGAGTTTTACTATAAGGCCAAAAAAGACAATATTATTGATGAGAGGCTTTTGTCACCATACAGTAAAGATGAGAAAGGGGCAAGGCAGTTGGTGGGCTTCAGACTCCTAGCTAAGGGGAAAATCAGGATCCTTGTCAAGCTGGTTACATCCACAGCCTGGGTATCATCAGCCCCCAACAAATAAGTATCACCAGAGCCAAAGACAATCCTTTCAAAGCTTTAAAGTCGCCAACAATGTGGAAATATCTTTGCCCACCCTGTGTCTCTCACTGGTAATTTAACTTAGGACGTCATACACACTAGCAAGAGCTCTGCCAATGAGCTATCTTTCCAGCCTAAATTTTTGCCTGGTTAAATTTGGGATCAGCAATGGTCATGAGCTGTCTTGCTACAATTTGAACTCAGATCTCCATGATATCAAAAATTCACTCTGGTTTTCAGTCACCTGATTGTTACAGTGCTAAGCTCTGCCTATAAGACATTTGCTTATTGAATTATCATTGCTAATAGTGTCTTCATCCATGTCTATCATTTTGTAAGCACATCATGAAATGCCTATTTTACTACATGATTTTTACCATATAGTTTTACTTTAATAAAAGAGCTAACAAACTGGGCTGTCAATCAAAATGCATTTACTGTTTGCTTTTTGTATTCTATTGTCTTTTCTCTGTTATATGGTTACAGTAATAGTAGGGAAAATGTAACTTTAAATTTCCTTCCCACCAAAAGGATTAGAAAGATTCAGAGGCCTTGGTAGCACACAATCTATAGTCTCAGATATGGTCCCAAGGAGGCCAGGAAGAAGAATCACTTGGCACCCTCTACTGCAGCCAGCTTTATGTAGTTTCTAGGGATTTGAACTTGGATCTACATGCTTGTACCTCAAGCATTTTACACACTGTTCTATTTCCCTGGTTCTATCATCCCTTTTCAAAAACTCAGAGAGCAGTGCATGCATGCCTTAGGAAAACAACCATCCCGTTTCAATTTAACAACGTCATCTCCTTTAATGTGCACATTGGAAAGTGGATGGTCTGGTCCACATTAAAAGGAAAATGAGGGTCCAACATATGAAGTGACTTCTTTTAAGTTTGTCAGCTTCCTTTTACAGTGGTGGGGGACCAGAACTGGATCTGAGCTACCCTCATTCCAAATTTAAAGCCTGTCCACTGTCTATGATAATCCTTCAGTTATATATCCACAAAGAGCCTCTCTTTGCTCACATATGGAAGAAGGTGTTAGGAAGTGGTGTCTTTGGTTGGAAACTGGGATGTTTAAATGCTGAGGCAGAATTCCAGTAACTGAACAGATAATCACCCATGGTGATGGATGGCTCCTCCACTCTCCTGCCACTCCCTCACATTCCAAGGGGCGCAGCGAACTGCTACTGCCTCCAGCTTGGGCTCATTAAAGTGAAGTAAGTTGAGGAAAGAGAAGGCAGACATGCACATATACACACACTGCACACATTCCCATATTTGTGACGGCAGCCTTGCAGTATCTGGCTCCTGCTTACCTCTTACATATTCTCTCCTCCCCTCCCCACTCACTGCTGTGTGCCAGCCCCAGCACATTCTTTTGTTCCATTCTCAAGACTGCCACAAATTAGAGGCTCCTCCACTCCCCCTGTACCGGTCCTGGTACAGCCAAGTCGTTCCCTATGCTCAGATCTCAGCTCAAAGCCCTTCTCTTTGAAGAAGCAATTTCTATGAAATTGCTTGATTTTTTTCAGTTTTACTAAAACTGACCCGGAGACAAGGAGCAGGGTAAAAGAGTTCTCTGGAGTGTTACCTTAAGAGTGAGGGAGTGGGAAGTTGGTCAGAAGAGTAAGGAAAGTGTGTGCAAAGGAAACAGTAAGAACTGTGGAATAACCAGGCACAGAGAAGTAACCTAGTGGGCAAAGGATGCTTAACCCAGCCCTAACTCCTGGGGCAATTCAAGGACAGCCTCTTCACAGAATTGTGCATTCACTGTAGTTTCTTCATTCTCTGAACATTATATGAATTATTTAAGTCTCTCTGAGCAGTGGGGAAGTTGAGTTGCACACTGATTAGCTTCAGCCCTTCTTCACTAAGGGTTGATCCTGGGCACTTGAATCTCTGTGATGTGGAAAGGGCAGAGAAAGTTCTTAGGCAAAGAGACCCATGACAAAGGCCTCTACACTAAGGATCACTGTCCTGAGTGGACAGACAGGAGAAGAGGGACCTTGCTAGAAACTGTGCTGCCAAACTGATGTCACACTATCTCTCCCACATCATTCTCTAGCCAAGTTTTAGGGGACAAACTAGAGCCTCACTGGCCCGTGTGGGAAATGACCCTAAATGCTACAGAATAGGCTAAGACTTGCAAAAAGAAAAGAAAAAAAAAGAAAGAAAGAAAGAAAGAAAGAAAGAAAGAAATGAAAGAAAGAAAGAAAGAAAGAACCACCTTCAAGGAAACACCTCTATCATAAAAATTAAAAGGCAGCTGGGTGTGGTGGCACACATGTTTAATCCCAGTACTTAGGAGGCAGAGGCAGGAGGATCTCTGAGTTTGAGGTCAGAGTGAGTTACAGGACAGGGAGGGCTACACAGAGAAACCCTATCTCAAAATAACAAAAACAAACAAAAATTAAAGGTGTGAAATTTGGGGCTGAAGAGAAGACTAAACAGTTAAGAATGCTGACTGCTCTTGCAGAGAACCTAGGTTCCATTCCCAGCATCCACATCGTGGCTCACAATCATCTGTAACTCCAGTTCCAGGGATTCAACAACCTCTTCTGGCCTGTTCAGGCACTGCATACATGCGGTGCACAGACATACATGCAAAGCAAAACACTCATACACATAAAAATAAATCCCAAAATAAAAAAGAATTGTTTTTAAAAGGGGTAAGATTTAAGTAGCACCCAGCATTATATCACAAGACATGAACAGAGAAAGAAGTCTTCTGTGTTCTTAACGATGAGATTTCCTGGCTTGAGTTAACTCGAGAGGAGGAAGTGCGAGGAGCCAGCCACAGGATGGCCCCCAACTCTTCACTTCATCCTTCTGTCACTCAATTTCGTCACAGAAAGGCAGCAAAGTCAACTAGATAATCACACTGAAAGGCCAAGTGAGCACTGTAGCATTTGCTGTCCATGCTTTCTCTGGTTAGATAGGTTCTATAGATGTCAAAGTGCTCCTGTTCTGTTCCTCCTAGTCACTTGCCTCATGTGTACAACTGTACCCCAAGAAGTGAAAAGGCTTTAGGTAGAAGTCTCTGAGCAGGCAGCAATGTGGCAGCTTGCTTCAGCTGTGCCACTGTTCCTTGGCTCTCCTCCAGCTGCCTTGACAGAACCATCTGAGAAACGAGAGTACCTGCCGTCCTCATTCTCGGTTCACATGTACCTCTCTTGACAGTGCTTGTCAAGCCTCATCCCGGGACAACTTGGTGGTCTTATAATCTCCGTTCTCTTGTCTGTCTCCCTCTCCTCTCTGTGGCAGGTGACTCCACTAGAGCATGTGTTCTTGACGCCTGAGGTCACAGGAGAGACTGACAAGCAGTGAGGAGTGTTGATTACTCTGGCGGTTGGCTTTGCAGTTCTGGGAGAGCATGGAATATCCCTCCGGTTTCAGTTGTGTCCAGCCACTTGTTTTGCCACCAATTCCAGCAGTCACACTTTTAACCAGGACACTCCTGGCACCTCTGCCATAGTCAACACTTTTGGCTGCGGATCACCAAATAACAGCATCCGACATTGCTTCACGGGAACTCCAAGGTAGCTCAAGCTGTTTGAAACCACTCGCTCAAGTAGATGCCTGAACAGATGAGTTGAGGCACAGGAGAGAAATCTCCACCTCTGAAAAGCCAACTCAGCCATTATCTAGTAAAGCTTAGAGGTACTTCTTTAGTTCTTTTGCCCTCCTTCCATTTTCCCCAATCCAGACTATCTGCTTCTGTTTCTGTCTCATTCCTGGTTTTAGAGAAAAATGCATGTTCCCCCCCCCCCCATTTACCATCTTTTTACTATAGATTTGCCATTGTAATGTATGGAGGTACATTCCTTCTATTCCAAGTTTAGGGCTTTTTTATCATGAAGGGGACATCCAACTTTGTTTCTGTATTTAGATGACCATAAAACTTTTCTTCACTTTTTAATGTATATTTCATTTTTAATCTGCGTGTGTTGAACCATCCTTGCATCCCTGTCATGAAGCCAACCTAATCATGGTGAATAATCTTTTTAATGTGTTGTTGTCTTTAGTTTGCAAGAATTTTATTGAGATGTTTTGTTATTTTGTTTTGTTTCTGTTTTGTGTTTTTTTGGACAGGGTTTCATTCTGTAGCTCTGGAATGCACTATGTAAACCAGGCTGTCCTCAAACTCAGGGAGAAACTCCTCTGCTGCTCACATGCTATATTTAAAGGTGTGTCCCATGTGCCTGGCTTATTGATAAGTTTTACATCCATATTCATGAGAATCATTAGTTGACAATTTTCTTTTTGTGGGTACTTACTTGTTTTGGTGTCAGAGTAATACTAGCTTCATAAAATGAGTTTGGTAGTATTTCTTTCCTCTGTATACTATGGAGTAATCTGAAGATTGGTATTAGTTCTTTCTCAAAAGGTCCGGTAGAATTTAGCAGCAATTACAACCAGGCCTGGGTGGTTTTATTTTGGGAGTCTTTTTATTACTGCTTCAATTTTATTGCTCATTATAATCTGCTTCAGTTGATTCATTTTTGGTAGGTCATCTAGATTCTCATGTGATTTGGAGTATGTTTTCAAAGTATTCCTTATTGATTCTCTGGTTTTCATGTGTTATCTATTGTAAATTAAGGTTTTCCTTTCCATTTCTAATTTTCTTGATTTGGTTCTCTGTCCTTTAAGGGCTTGTCAGTCTTATTTCCTTTTCAACAAATCAACTTCGTTTCATTGATTATCTTATTCTTTTCATTTCCATTTAATTAATTAATTTTTCCTTTCTACCTTACTGAGTTTATTCTGTCCTCAATCCAAGTTCTACGCTGATAGCTGAGAGATGGAATAAATACAAAGTGCAGGAAGTGCAAAGTTACCCACTGCTACACAAAAAGTCAGAGGCCAGCATGAGCAGCATGAGACCTTGTTCTCAAGAAAAAGTCCTGTAATCACAAACAAGAATGGTAAGACAAAATACAGGGAAGAAATTTATAGTGAAAATAAAAATATTTTAGTTAAAAAATGTAAGAGGGGTATAGTGGCACACACCATTAATCCCAGTACTTGGGAGGCAGAGGCAGGCACATGTCTATGAGTTTGAGGACAGCCAGGGCTGCATAGAATAGAAAGGCCCTAATTTAAAAAATAAAAAGAATTGGCTCTCCATCACCCAGAGATATTATTTGCTTGTGGTAGCTAGGTCAGTTAGTTTATTTTGTGTTTTCCTTCTCTGGCTATTTTGAGTTGTTTTCTTCTGATGAGAATGGATAATTTATTATCTGGCTTTTGCATTTGTTTCCTAAAACCATGGGCCAGGCAGTGCCTGTGTTCACTCTAGTCTAGGTGTTCTTTCTGGCTCCAGGGACCTTAGAGGACTGTTGTCAAACATTTCACCCAAGAGGGCATAGCACCTTCAAGCTTCTGTGGTTGTGGGAGGGCACAGCAGGTCTGACATTTCACTCCCTTCTCTTCTATTGCTGCTGTTCCTTCTTCTCCCTTCCTGTTACCACTCTCACTTTGGTAGCTAGCTTCTCTATATGGTTCCCAGATTGACGTGAGCTCCATTACAGAGTATGGTGCAGACAAGGTTCTAGATTGTGGAGCTTTCCATGGTGCTGACTTGCACTTTTTTTTTTTTTTCTTCGGGGACTCTGAAGGCCAGCTCTCAGAGCAACATCAACTGATACTGGCTCTGGGTTTTGGAAGTAGGCACAGCAAAGAGGGAATCTTTCTTAGTCTGTAGAACTACAAGCTGCAGGCTCAGAAACAGTTTCAAAATGGCTTCCTGCAGTGCACTGATCAATGCAGAGATGATTTCCAAACAAAATATATTTGTTTTGGTTTTAATTTGTTTAAAGACATGGCACCATTCTATATCTGAGGCTGAGCTGGCACTCAATGTGTATACCAGGCCAGCCTTAAACTCAAGGCAATTCTCCCACCTCAGCCTCCCAAGTGTGGGAATTACAGGCATGAATCACTCACTATCCCAGCCAGCACCTATGTTTTGTGGACCCTGGATCTCTGTTAGAATGCAAAGTTGCTCAATGAGAACCCTTATGTTGTTTTCTGAATCTGAGATTTGGGAGTGGTTTGTTTGTTCTCCACCCGTCTTAAACCATGTGGCTTTTGTCCTTTGTACCACCTTCTCCACTACCCTCATTTCTGGTACTGAAAAGTCCTTGTGTTTTCTGAGGTTTTCCCCTTGCCTCTCACAGTGGTTCTCTCTGTTCTCATCCGCAGCTGAGGATGTCACATCTGGGGCTGAGATCTCAAGAATGAACCCCCTCTCCTGGTTGTTCTGCTTCCTAAAGTTTTCCTTCTTTGCAGATACTTAAGTGTCACCTAAGGAAATGACTGGTTTATTTCTTGGAGATTCTTGCACTCAGTGGGTAGGTGTCTTCAGTGTCTTCTTAATCCAGAAAAGCTCTTAAGGCTGTGAAACTTCCATCAACTAAAAGCACATGGAGCAATGCCTAGTCCTAACTAATGATGCTGTCTAAACCATGATGTCAGGCTTGGCACATAGTAAGTGCTAACTTAATCTGCTTAGCCTACTTGGACAGGCTGTGTGTAAAAGAGAAGAGCCTAGATTCTTAACAAGATGTGCTCTATGTGGGCAAAGCATCAAAACATACATTTCTTGGTTTGGAGGTTAGTCACTCACAACAGACTTCTTCACAAGACCTCTTCAGCTCTCTTTGTGTAGATGCTGGAACAGACTCAGTGCAGCCAAGTCCTTCCTTATGATAAATTCTCTCAGATCAAAGGCCATTTCTCTGGTGGTGGGGTGGGGCTCCTAGCTACATTTCCATTTTGCTTTATATTATTGGGTTTTATTTTTCCTTGTTTTGAGACAGGGTCTATGTAGCTCGAGAAGGCCTGGAACTCACTGTGTAGTCCAAGCTAACATTGAACAGGTAGACCCTCCAGCCTCAGCCTTACAACATGCCCTGTTACCACTCTCAACTGCCAAATTGCTTCTTTACATCATAACCCAACACCCAATCCTATGGAGGTAAGATTTGGGACTCCCACTACCTCACACTTCTGATCCCTTCATGCTTAAATTCTTTAGAAAATTCTTATTTAATGTGTGACAGACCGCAGTGGTCAGCATACCTGAGATGAATCAACTTGACAACAGAAAAAAATGGCTCTGAATGTTTTCACCTCACTGATGTGCTCTGCTGCTGCGGTCTTCTAACAGCACAACAGTAGTCCAAGTGAGAAAGTTATAGACCACTACGTACATAAGAGTCCTTTATTTAAGATAGAGAGCAGGCTTTTGTCAAAAGGACTTTTACCTCAAAGTTCAGGGATATAGCATTTATAAAGGCAAAAACCATGATGATATTATCAGATTAGGTCAGAGTAACCTTGTAATATATATTTTAGCAGAAAATACCAGTTGTTTTTGGTTATACATTTAGCAGTTTATTTTGGTTATGCATCCGAGTCATGGGAAATCCTGAATGTGCTGCCAAGACAGATGTAGTTATTCAGTGGTATAGGGTTGGGGCTGGCTAAAAGAGTAGCTTGATAAAATGGAGCCAGGATAAGATCATTGGTAGGATAGCAAAGCAACCTGAAACTGAGTCCAAGTCACCATTTTTCCCCATCTGAGTATGACTTCTGGGCACTCTTAGGTAGGTAAATCTCTGATCCTAGGGTTGGGTTTATCATTCTCAAGTTGGAAGAGTGGGGTTTCAAGGGTTCTTGCATAAAAGGGCATAGGTGAGCCAGTCATAAAGAAACTTGAAGAACATTCCAAGATGTCAACAGCACTTCAGAGTCCTACTTTATGAAGTCTTCCAGCCTCTACTCCTCTAAAACCAACCATCCACTTACGTATAGCAACATCAATACTTCCGCACTTTTGAGTTTTTGCTTAGATGCCCATCTAAGCATCTGGTGAGGGTATACCTGACTCACTGCCACATCATGCATCCTGAGATTATCATCCACTATTGGCTTCCTGAGAATGATCAAAATCAAAGTTTTAAAATATAACTCCTACTGAATATATCTTTCACACTGGAAGGTTGAAACATATTTTACTAAGTACATTATATATGATCTGTGGGATAGTTTTTCCATTCACCACCAGTGAGATGATCTTCTGTTGTATAATTTTGTCGTGGATGGATCATACTCTGGTGCATGAAAATTATGATCCATTCTACAGATGATGGGTATTTTGATGATGTTTCCAGTTTTGCTCTGTGGCTTTTTGATGACATACCCGGAGTCTTTGTCATGGGGTATATGTGTATGAAATGCTTGTTGTTCCATGTTGGTTCTTTCTAAGCATATGGCCGTAAGCTGCTGCCATATATATATTTGCTTTCCCTGCAAGAGCTTCCTACTCCCATCCCTTTTGATATACAGTCCTGGATGGCCTGAAACTCACTCTGAAGACCAGGTTGGCCTTGGACTTAGAGATCTGTTTGCCTCTGCCTCCTGATGGCTAGGATTAAAGGCATGTGCCCACCACAACCAGCATGAGCCCTTAAACAAACTTAAATAAAAATATAACTACATAATTTCTTCCTTTCCTCCCTCAAACCCCTCTCCTATTCCCCTATTCCCTCTTGAATTAGTGGCCTTTTCTTTGTTACATACATACAAACAACCTGTTAAGTCGGGTTAATGTTTTAGGGCTGGCCACTTTTTATTGAATAACTAATTGGGGGAGGGAGAACTCACCACTGGGAGAGTAATTCTCTCTCAGCAGTCATTTGTTGCATATAATTCTTTGTCGAAGGATGGGACCCCATGAGATTTCCCCCTTTTGCATTAGCATGTCTATTAGTATTGTCACTGTTTAGGTCTTGACAGGTAGACATATTGTTGAGGTATCATGGGCATACCTTCCTTGTCATGTCTAGGAGATACAATCTCAAAGCAGACCTAATGATCTTCTGGCTCTTAACAATTTTCCCACTCCCTCTTCCTTGATACTTTCTGGACCTTAAGTGCAGGAGTTGTATTGTAGATGTATCCGTTGGGGCTGGGAACCCCACAATCAGCTGATCTCCGCAGCGTGGCCAGTTGTAGTTTTCTGTAATGGTCTCCATTTGCTGCAAAGAGGAGCTTCTTGGATGCAGGGTGAGAGCTACATTTATCTGTGAGTATACATTTTACAATGCAGTTAGTAATTACGTTAGTCTATGTGGTGGCAGTAGGTTCTCCTCTAAGATCCATGACCTCACTAGCCCCAGGTAGTTGTCTAGGTTTCTGAGCTCTTCTTAACAAAAGGGAAGGAGAGGAGAATGGATATCAGGGATCAAATAGCAGTTTCTGGCCCATACCGAATTAGGCATAAAAGTTGTTCTTGCTACCCCATTATGTCAGCAGTGTCTGACACAAAGTGTACTTTTGGTTTGTTTGTTTGTCTCACTAAACAGCCTTTGCTAGTCTGGACCTGAGAGATCCATCCATCTGCTTCCCAAGTGCTGGGATGAAAGGCAAGTGACACTATGCTTGGCTACAAAATGTACTTAAGGTGGCTAAATCTTTGACAATGAGAAGACAGTAGATGCAATTCCAGGCGTTTCTAAACACAAGGATGGATCTTTTTCACAAAAGAAAAGTTAGCTAGTCAGACTAGAAATTAGGCTGTTAGTATTAGCAAGTACTCTTGAACAATCTTAATTTTCATTCTATAAAATGTAGATGTCAACAGAACCTACTGAGTTGGGAACAACACATAGGAGCACACAAGAGTGTCTAGCATTATATAGAGCATGTTCAAAAGATGTCATTTGCAAAAATGTTGAGATCTATTTTCTGTCCCATAACTGACTTCAACTTGTACAAAAGGTGCCACTCCTTACACAATCAGTATTCTTACGTCCAGGCTACCAGAAATAAATACACTTCGGCCTAACATTCAGCTGTCGGGAAGATCTCTGATATGCCAGATGGTGTTTTCATTTGGCATGTAACAAGAAAAGCATCAGACTCAATTGCTCAGATTTACTATTTAAGCTTTTCTGGCATTTACTTCTAATTTTCTGATCATCCTCAATCATCTACATTTACTGATCCTTGTAGCAGTTCACCTACTATGTGACTCATCAAGGGTGAAAAGGGAGATAAATTCGTTGGTGCCAGACCTCAGCAGAGGTAACCACTATCCTGGCAAGCTCCATACCCAACAGTGGAACCCCAGGCATCTAAGTTCAGATGTTTTTATTGATCCAGAACTCCTCAGGTGTTCTACAGACAGCACATGCAGATCATATGCAATCAAACATATCCTACATTGTATCTTCAAAAGGATGCAAGTTAAATCAATCCAATCACTGACTTATGAACTTAAAAGAGCTGGATATGGGGGTACATACCTTTATCACAGCATTTGGGAGGCAGAGACAGGCATATCTCTGGGAGTTTGAGGCCTGCCTACTCTATATAGTTAAGTTCTAAGTCAGTCAGGAATACATAGAAACTGTCTCCAAACAAAAACAAAAACCTAGCAACAGCAAAAACCTTGGGCACTGTAAGGGAACTAGAAGATTTAATAAGACACTGGAATAGCTAATTTTAGACCGAACCTTTTTAATACAAATGACATCAGAACATCTGGGAAAGACTGATGGAACTTGAGAATTAAATAGTAGCAATATGTCAGTGTTTTCGATGGATGGTTATGTAGAGAAATATGCTGGTATACAGAATCTGATATGAATGTATGTCTGGGGCGATGGTGTATAAGGCAACTACATCTCAGGGAAACCTTTTTTGTAACTTTTATGTACGAACAAGTTTTTCAAAATAAAATTTTATTTGAATAAGGCTTTACTTTATCAGTCTTTTCTTTTCCTTAAAGAGGAGGTAGGCAGTTTTCCCTCATAGTTGGCCAGATGAGAAGTATCATCTTCTCCAACTGGGCCTCATTAATTTGAAAATAAAATGCTTACAATGAGATCATCCGTGTCAAGCTGAAAGCAGACCCTTCAGAGTGCGTGTGATTATTGGTGAGCTCCATGCACTAGACACCTCCATGCCAGGTACTGCAAACGTCACTGACTGAGGGACTTCTGCAGAGCTTCATACATCATTTGGTCCTGTGCGGATAGAAAATGCCACATAACGCTGATCAATCAGTTATGGGATGGGAGGTGTAACCTGCAAGCTCCTGTATTGCAGTCCTAACCCCTAGGACCTCAGAGTGCGCTGTCCTTGGACACAGGGTGCTACAGAGGTGATCGGGTTAAAATAAAGCAGTGAAGGTGGGTCAGGCCCAAAGGACTGGGGTTTTGTAAAAAGAGGAAGTTTGGACACAGAACACACAAACGAAAGGACATGTGGAGACAGGACGAAAACACCTGGAAGGACAGAGACTTCAGAACTCCAAGACAACATCTTGATCTCAGATGTCTGGTCTAGAACAGTGAGAAACTACAATCTATTGTTTAAGATGCTTGTCTGTGGCCCTTTGTTACAGCAGTCCTAACTGCTGGACCCAGAGATTCTGCCTTGCTCTTGCACCTAGAGTCTGCACATGCTCCTTTCCAGGATATGCCATGATTTCCATCATTGTTCAGGGAGGTTTCAGAACCAGGTCAAGAAATATTTGCACCTGTAAACTACCCTGAATCCAGATGGAAACAGGAATCAAAATAAAGGCTTCTAAAATGTCCTATCATTCCAAGAAACTGCCAGATTGGCTCCCAAAGTGACTGTTCCACTGTTTCTAGCACAATATATGAGACTTCTAGAATCTCACAGCCTTCACTGAGGCTAATCTCTCAAAGTTCTGTCAATCCAGCAGGTGTGCAGTGGACGCTCACTGTCGTCATGTGAACCTTCCCATTTAGATGGCAATTCCACTCTTACCTGTTTATCCCAAAGAAAAACTTACAATGCATTTTGGTTTATTTCCAGCTATTTGGGATCTACCTTATAGCCAGCAAGATGGCTCAGAAGATAAAAGCACCTTAGACCCACATGATGGAAAGAGAGAACTCACAGTTATCCTCTTGTTTCTACTTGCATGCTATAGCACAGGTGTGCCCCCACCACACACAGATAAATGTGAAACCTGTTTTAACAAGCCAATCGTGCGAGGTAAAGTGGCTCATGCCTAGAATACTAACACTGAGAAGTCTCAAGTAGGAGGACCATCATGAACTTGAGGCCAGCCTGGGCTAGAGTGAAACCCTGTTTCAAAATCTAAAAACAGAGGATGGTAATGTAGCTCATTTGGCAGATTGCTTGCCTGCTATACACAAAGCTCTAGTTTCAACCTCTAGCACTATCTAAAGCCAAGTGTGATGGCATTTGTCTATAGTGTCACCCTGGAGAGATGGGAGGATCAGAAATTAAAGCTATTCTCAGCTAGACAGGGAATTCAAGTTCAGCATGGGCTACATAACAACCTTTCTCAAATACCAATAAAAACAAACAAATCAAAACCACACACACCCCCCAAAACAAAACAAAAACAAAACAAAACAAAAAAACTGAGTAAACAAAGCCAATTAAATTAAATTTTTCTTCTGGATAGGTAAAATGTTCAGAAATGTTAAAAATACCAGCCTGGTCTACAAAGCAAGTTCCAGGACAGTAGAGTTACAACAGAGAAACCCTGTCTCGGGAAAAAAAAAAAAAGTTAAAAATATTTAACACTTAGGCTAGAAAGATGGCTCAGTAGATGAAGGCAGTTGCTGCCAAGCCTGGTAACCTGAGTGTAATTCCTAGGACCACAGGGTAGGAGAGAGCTGATTCTAGCAGGCTGTGCTCTGGTCACAGATGTGTGGTGGTGTGAGTACATGAGAAGATGCACACACAAATAAAACAGAAAACAAAAAAGCTTTAGAGAGGGAAAAAGAATTTCTCTCATATAACCTTCCTTTCAGATAAAAAATGTTTCCATATACATCTCCTTCTGTAAATATAAGCAAAACTACAAATAATTATTTTCACCTTTTAATATAAACAGCATATAGAGACATAATTCCTATAATTAGACCGCCATAGACACAACTCCCGCGTTTTATTAATTGTACCAATAAATATAATTAATGAATATATTAAATATTAATAATATATCAAATATAATGAATATATTAAATAAATAAGTAAATATATTAAATGGTATAATGAATAAATTGTGTTAATTAATAATAAATTTGGGAGGTTCTTTGCGCCTTCAGAGTAGCTATATCAAAATTCATTATATGAATATTTAAAGTTACGGCCTACTATTATGTGTGTCAGTGAAGAGGGATATTATGGCACACGTCTCTAATCCTAGCACTTGAGAGACTGAAGCCGAAGGTTCATGAATTTGAGGCTAGCTTAGGCTACACAAAGAGACTATCCCTAAATAAACAGATGGATAAAACTTCCTTGCTCCTATCCACTGATGTCGTTTCCCATCTCTTTTCTAGACACTGAGAATGTTTCTCACCTTTACTGATATAGATGGCTTTACTTTCTTGAAAGCTTCTTCAAAGTGCGTATAACAGACCTTGAGCTTACCTGTGGAGGAAACACAAAAATACAAACCTCAGTATGGTCTGCTAACTTGAAAGACAGAACACTGCAATGAGTGATCAGATGGAATCTATTCAAGCACATTTCCATAAGCCCCTCTCCAGTCCTGCCTCACTGAGACTCTCACCATTTCATTTGGGGAAATAGAACTGCTGGTAGTCAGTCTGTCTCTCAGGAACGTTGGGACGAAGTTTAAATCAAACTGTGCATGTGGGCCACACTGTCAGAAATGACCAATGCGGTCTCCGGTAGAATTAACTTAAGAGATTTTAAGAAGAGATGGTCAGGCTGGGTGGTGGTGGTGAACATGTTTAATCCCAGCACTAAGGGAGGCAGAGGCAGGTGGATCTCTGAGTTTAAGTCCAGACTGGTCTACAGAGTTCTGGTATGGGATGGGAGCGGATGGGAGGGGAGGGGAGGGGAGGGGAGGGGACAGGAGGGGAGGGAAGGGGAGGGGAGGGGACAGGAGGGGAGGGGACAGAAGGGGAGGGAAGGGAAAGGAAGGGTAAAGAAGGGAAAAGAAGGGAAAAGAAGGGAAAAGAAGGGAAAAGAAGGGAAAAGAAACGGCTCATAGAACTAGAAATAACCAGGAATTTATATCACTACTCAAGGGTATGTTCTTAAATACAAATTTACACTACTGGGTAACAAAGGCTAGCTAGAAGACCTCAAAGACAAAAATACTAAGGGCACATATGCATACCACAAAATTGGATTAGACAGAGTTATAATTTTTATAAGGTTAGGTGATAAAATAACTAAATGTTAACATATAACTTGGCTTGCAATGTCAACATAATAACTTAAGTTATCATATAACAATTCATATTCAAAATTAGGATAATACATTTACCTAAAAAAAAGTAATACAGGTTGCTGATCTTGTCACTGAGAATTTGGACAGCAGAGCTGGCTATGATTTGGGTAAGGTATCAGTGTAATCTAAAAGGCCAGACATCTAAAAATGAAAGCCAGAGCAAGCAGAGATGATAGAATTTGCTAAACATATGTATAAAACAACTAGACAAAGCAAGCAGTAACCCCAATATATGGGAAAAGGCATGTTAATTTTTAGTCACCAACATACCCTAAGACAGCTGATCAGATTCAGCTTACAAAGTAGCAGGTGTGATTTTGCTCAATTTGTGTGTGGGAGGTGGGGGCAAGGAGGATAAAACAGAGTTTCATTATGTGACCCTAAACTTAAGACTTTCTGCTCTGGTTTCTTGAGCATTAGGATTACAGGCACACAACCAAATAAGGCTCTGATTTTTGTTTATAAAATGTTATAATCTGGCCTATTATCGTTTACTTCCAAAAGGAGCAAAATATAGTTATAATAAGTAAGTTTTAGTAATTGAATCTTAACATTACCCAGGAAAACAAAACAAAAACAAGCAAAATGAAACGAAACAAATCAGCCCTTCCTAGTAAGTCTACTCATGAGTGCCAACAAATCTAGGCTAAGCATATGTTGCTGTAACTAAACAGTATTAAACTTTAAGATTTGTGAAAATGAGGCTGGAGAGATGGCTCGGCGTTAAGAGTTCATACTACTCTTAAGAGGATTTGCGTTCAGTTCCCAGTACCCATGTCAGGTGGCTCACAACCACCTGTAACTTCAGCCCCAGGGAACCTTAATGCCAGTCTGGCCTCTAAAGTCACCTACATTCATGTGTACATTTCTCCCCTACCAGACTCACCACAGACACACATATATTAATTAAAAAGAGACCAGTTCACTTGAAGTTCCCACAAGAGTATATCTGGTACAGTACAAAGCACCTCAGAGACACCTAGGCAAAGTAAAGGCTATCTGAAATACAAGTTATAAATGAATCTTTTCTGGCCACACATACCCAAATAGTAACATCAAAAATACTGTCAAAATGTGAAGTAAACAAACATGTTGAAAGCGCCCCCCATATTATCCACAAAGGAATACATTAAATTTTGTCTTTGGGCTTTCTGGCCTTTGTGTTGCTGGGGAAAGAATCCAGAGCCTTGCACATGCTAAGAAAATGTTCCATCACTGAGCAATCAAAGTTGCCATCTTAATTTATATTTCAAAGGAAAAATCTTAATATGTGGGAAATTACGTATTTCTTAATCTCTTCAATTTAGGTTAAATTTTAACAAGCAAGTGAGTTTTACCTTAACAAAAAAATAAATAACTTCAAAATTATTAAGTAGCAAATTCATGACCACAGCAGTAAATGAAGCCCTTTGCCTCTATCTAATACTCAAGATGCAATGATGCTTATTAGAGAGATACTCAATGACCACTGTCAACAGAGGTTACATAGTACTCCACAACAATGTCTAAAGGTTTCATCAAACAAAGTCGTCTTCATTACATATTGTTTTTAAACATGTTAGAAAAGCACTACTTTAAAGGGCAGCAGTGGTTTTTAAGTCTCCAGAATGATGAACTAGAATGGAGAGATCCCAGAGAGCCTCATACCTGCTCCAGTTCCACTCTTCTGTCCTGTTATTTCTTGTCTCAGGGCACAGAGAGAAGCTTCTCGTACCAAAGCAGAGAGGTCTGCACCCCTGTAATAAAAGAAGTGTTCTTATGTATTTTAGATATCCTAGAAGCCAATAAAGATGTTTAAACGTAATATACTTAACGATGAGGAAAAAGAGCAATGAATGGAGGTGGCTCAAACTGACTAGGATCAGTATGACAGAGCTTTTAGGTTCCACTTAAAGAAATTTTAACCTTTAGAAGAAAAAGCCTTGTGGAAGATACAATGAAAAATGAAAATGTCCTTCCTCTTAGCCATAGATACTAATGTTGTTATAAAACATCCAATCAGAGACTCAAGTACAATGACCTGAGTTTAATTCCTAAAAATCACATTTAATAAAATGAGAAAGAACGCCTTTAATCCCAGGCCTGCCTGGTCTATCTAGTGAATGCCAGGACAGCCAGAGCTACCCAGTGAGACCCAATCTCAAAAAAGAAAAAAAAAGGATCTGAGACTTAAATACTCACGTATAGCAATTACACCGAAGGTCACTGGCAATTGCTTCCAGATTCACGTCTTCATCCAGTGGAGGTTTGGTGCCATTCTGAATAAAAGAGAAGCATGAGTTTTGTCTGAGGTGTTAAAGGCATTAAAGATTCATATGCATCCAAGTCACAAATTCTTAATGAAGAAGAATGGCTGATGAGTAAGGACATAGAACTAACTCCAAAACCAATGTAGAGTACCATGGATTTCAATCTGGATTAATAGATCTGCAGATTTAAATGTGAGAAACTGTAAAGGCAAATCACTGGTACTCATAAAGCTGGAGAAATCTGTGTAATGAGATTGACTGGAAGGAGAATAATATTTAACCCAGCTTGTTGAGAATGAAAGGAGCCTGTTCTACACAGGACCCAAGATGTTGTTTTTTTAATCCCTCATCTAAAATCCAACGTTGACATTGGAACCAATTCCTCTCAGCTCATAATTACAGATGCTAATGATGACAAGGATCAGAAAAGTCTCTGAATTTCAACACCAAACATAAGCTCTATATACAGAAACCATGCTTAGTAATACTTTTAATAAATTACATGGCAGAGGCAAACACTACATAGTTTAAAAAAATATTTTTACAGAGGCTGAAGACATGGTCCAGTGGTTAAGAGCCCTGGCTGCTCTTCAAAGAGAACCTGGGCCCCATTTCTAGTACCCACATGATGGTTCAAACCACCTGTAACTCCAATTCTGGGAGATATGATACCCTCTTCTGGCCTCTACAGGTAGAGCATCTGTAGTTAATTCATACATTTAAAATTTTCTTAAATCCAAAAACAGTTTTTTTACACTAAAAAAATTATTTGTGTGCATATATGGGCTTACAGCATGTAAGCCACAGCATGTAAGCAGAGGCTAGGGAAAATTTCCAGGACTTTGTTTTTTCCTTCCACCATGTGGGTTCTAAGGACTAAACTCAAGGTCTTCAAGCTTGGCAGCAGGAGCCTTTACCCTCTATTTTTCCTACCTCTACTATAGTTTTTAATGACTTAAAATGTTATGGCTGTTAGATGGTAGGTTCAAGAATATTTATGGTCCTGATGTATGACTTACATACACATTCTATATCTTTTCTTTGAAAGTATATACTACATTGTAAAGTAACTATTTTTAGAAATGCACACATGAATAAACATGCCACTGAGTTCATCTTACCATCAAATACCAACACTACAGGGTACTCTTAACACGGGATTCTACAGACAGCCACCTTGTATAATTATTTATCACTCTACCCAGATCCACACAGGAACTTTGCCTGTATCCATCCCAGCAGAGCCTATTCAAAACCTGCAGAAACTATGGGCTCTAAGAGCCACTGTCATCAGATAAATATCAAACCCATCTAACACAGGACACAAAAGTTCAATCAAGGAATCAGTTTTTCTGCCTATTTAATTCACCTTTACCCAGGAAGTAAGCTCTGCACCTCAGGGGGGAAAAAAAAGTCCTAAAGCCCCCAGTTGTAAAACTAAGGGATCTCTCAGTGCAGCCAGGACAGTGATTAACCCAAGGGGAGCAGTGACGAGTAATGACTGGAAGGAAGCAGAAAGGCAACGTTTGCAGACTTCTGTATCTTTGTGGTACCATTTTAAGGGCTTAATTCAGTGGAATTCTTTAAAAAAACTTTCCAAAATCAAGTCTTTTACCCATTAAATATTAACTTTTCACTCCCCCACTCCTATCCCAGCTCCTGGCAAACATTATTCTACTGCCTTCATAAATTTGATGTGTAATATTCTCTTTCTTGATTTGGAAGCATTATTTGAAACAATTCACAAGACTAGACACTTCAATATGTCTAATGTATGTGTAACACATCTCAGGGAAAAAAGATTCAAAATACAGATAAAATATTAAGCTCAGCTTTCAAAAATCCAAATTCTATGGTTCAGATGTGCAATATTTGACCTTTGGGAAGTAGGTTGGTCGGTTTGTTTGTTTTTTTTAAGGGGGTTGGTGCTGGGTTCGAGACAGGGTTTCTCTATGTAGCCCTATACATCCTGGAACTCACTCTGTAGAGCGACCAGGCTGACCTGGAACTCACAGAGATCTGCCTACCTCTGCTTCCTTAGTTTAAAGGCACATGGCACCTAGCAATTCTTATTGTTTTTAAAATGCTTAAAAAAAAAACACACACACACACAACAACAAATTGTATCTCATCCACAGAAGAGCCTGTAATTCTGTGCTATAATTGGGAGGACAGAGGGGAAAGTTGCTATGTAGTGCTAGTGATTGCACCACAGTTGATTCATAATGCTGAAGGACTGGAACATTCCAAGCGCACCAAAGTGGGACAATCATCTTTGCTAACACCATCATGTTAAGCATCTTCAGTCATTACTGGAAGAGAATGATTTGGATCTGGGAGCCTCCCCAGTGGGTAGGAATTGCTGAGAGCTTGAGAGCTTTAATGTTCAAAAGACTTCCAACCTAACCTTGACTGTCACACAGTGCAGAATCTCCCACAGAGATCCCATATGCCATTAGATACTTTTACCTTAAACCTTCTAGTTTCTAAATCAAAAGTTCAATCATAAGAAACAAATTCACCAAGTATTAATTAAGGACAGCTCTTGTATATTTCTCAATACCTGAATTCTACTCTTGGTCAAGCTGGCACTCACAAACCCAGAATCTGCTCAGAGTGCACTCCTCTGACCTTTCCTAACACTGATCTTAATAAACTTGATTTGAGTCTGTCCCTGCAGCTGACATGAGACAACCTGGCTTGCTCTAGCTCATTCCAAAGAGCTTTTTACTGTGGTGCTGTTAGGATGTTGCTGACTGCATTATTTAGCACATCCTTTGTGTCCTCATGAGGACCCAGAACAAAAATTTTTCTCTCATTGGTATAGTGGAACAACTATCAACTTTCTATACCTGGGGTATCCTATAATCTCAGCACTTGGGGGAGGAGTGTTGGCAGGAGGATCAAGATTCATAGCCAACTCACTGCATAGTAAATTCTAAGACATTACAGGCTATACAAGACTGTCAAAAAGCAATGCAAAACAAACAACAACAAACCACACTGCAATTTCTAGAAAAATCAGTGGAGATTGTATAACACAGGAAAAATTATTTCCAGTTAACCTGTCATTTAATTATAAAGACAAAAAGCAATCATTCTTAATCTGAAAATAATTTCAGGAATACAGCTGAATAATCTGAAGAAACAGAATAAACCTAATGATGATATAATTATAGAATCAACTAGAAAACCTATTTGGAAAAGAAGTAACCAAACTGGTAAAAGTGCTGCTTTGAGTACTAGAGCTATTCAAATACAATATGAATTACTATGACTATTGAATAGAATGTCATAAAGTCGGACAAAGATATACAAGGAACAAACACTGAGTAGTGGAAGGAAAGAAGTACAAAGGTGCTAATTATTTCATCAATTAAGTGTAAGTGTCCAAAAGTGTGATCGCACACATGTATAATCCCAGCACTTAAAAAGCAGATGCAGGAGTTTGACAACTCAAAGACAGCCTAGGTTACATACTGAGACTTTTCAGGCTGCTTTAAACAGTTATGACTTCCAGCCAGGCAGTGATGGTGCACACCTTTAATATCAGTACTTAGGAGGCAGAGGCAGGTGGATCTCTGAGTTTGAAGCCAGTCTAGTCTACAGAGTGAGTTCCAAGACAGCCAGAGCTACAGAGAAACCCTCTCTAGAAAAACAAAACAAAATAGTTAACTATAAAGGCCAGGCATGGTGGTACATGCAGGAGGCCGAGGCAGGTGGATCTCTGAGTTCGAGGCCAGTCTGATCTATGTAATGAGACCCTGTCTCAATAATAGTAACAATAAAAAACGACAACAAAGCTAACTATGCTAACTTGAAGAACAGAATTCATTATGAAGACTTCAAATCACAATGGGTCTCTTAATGTTTCTAAATGGGCCTGTATTTACTTGTTTTACATTACAAAACTTTCTCTTCCATTTCTGAGAGGATCTGAAGCTCCAAGATTTAAAGATACAGGAAACATGATCACAGTGATATCTGATGACACTTGTTGAACATTAACTCTGATCCTTCATTTAATTTATCTTCATTTTTAGTAAGGAAAAATGAGAATGGATAGTATGTTTAGTGATCAAAGCCAGCCTCCACTGGGAGATGGAGGCCTGGTAAACTTTTAAGCTATAAAAGAGTAAAGTGGTATGAACAGGGCTGGAGAGATGAGGTTAAGAGCACTTACTGCTTTTGCAAAAGACCCGAGTTTGATTCCCAGCACCACATGAGGAGCCTTAGAACTAACTGACAGTCAGTCCAGTCTAGAGGGCCTGATCCCTTCTGGCCTTATTGGGCAACTGCACGCACATAGTACACATAAATTCATGCTGGCACACACACAGATACATAAAAAAACCATTTTTAAATGAGGTGAACATACACAAAGATACCATTTCTTTTAACTCACTTTTGTGATCGTCTTTAATATTGCAACACGGTCTGCTGGGGGTGGCAAACCCACAAAGAGTGTTTTGTCCAGCCGGCCTGGACGCAGAATTGCAGGGTCGATAATATCTAGAGAAGATAGAAAAAGAGAAATAAGTTAAATAGAACAGTTTTTTGTTAAATGTAATTAGTAAAAGATAAGTTCTTCTTCTTCTTCTTTTTTTTTTTTTTTTTAAAAAAAGGTTTTTAAAAAAAGCTTTTTGGCTTTTTAAAAAAAAGCTAATACTTGTGGTTAATTGGGTATTACTAAAATCAAATGCTCTGCGTCTGGGTCAGTGGCTTAGCTGGTAAGGTGTTTAAAATGCAAGCATTAGGACCTGATGTTCAAATTCTCAAAACTCACACCAAAGTAAAGTATGGCAGCGAGTGCCTATAATTTTAGCGCCTGGAAAGGCAGAGATAAAAGGATCCTCAGGGGCTTGCTGTCAGCCAGTCTAGCTATAGTGAGTTCCAAGTTCAGTGAGAAATCTTGTCGCAAAAACCAGGTGAAGACTGAGGAAGGTGGCCTACGCTGACCTTTGGCCTCCACATACATGCATGTGCGTGCACCCACATACACAAATATATTTCTCAGTGGTGCCTTCTCCATCCTTCATCTGTATCTGCTGAAATTTCCCAAGAGCACCTCCTTCTTAGAAGCTTCCACGAATTTTTTCAAAGAAACTCTCTTATGATTCTTTGTGTTCCTGGCTCTCAGTGGCAGGGCATAGTGCTGAGCTTCACATGTAACACCACTGAGGCTCACCATAAAGTTTTCTGACTTCTCTACCAAGAATCCATTTGTTAGCAAAATCATTTTCAACAATCTTTATACCAAGACAGTAAGCATGAGAGGTACCAATGGTTAAAGTCAATGTTTTACAGGCAAATCTAGAAATACACACACACACACACACACATACACGCACACGCAAACACAAAATAAAACTCTATTGCATCCACTTATATTTTTCTACTGTTCTTTGCTGCTGCTCATTTTTTTTTAAGTTTTCAACAGTACAGCGCAAGCTCAGGACCTTGTGCATGCTAAACAAGTTGTCTACTACTAAGCAAATTATATCCCCAGCCCAGCCTTTAGCTATTCTAGAGTAGCTTGACTCATGGCAGATTCTTCTAAGTTCTTCACCTGAGGACTTTTCTCTTCATTACTGAAATACAGGTGTTTTGGATACAGAGTTCTGAGCTGACAATTTATTCTGCTCCGAAAAGTATTATACCAATTTTCTCTAGCCTTTATTATGTTTCAATATAAATTTGCTGTCACTTAAATTTCAACGCATATGCATACATGCAGGCAAAAACTTTACACACATAAAAACCATAAAAAAGTGGGGTTATTTTGTAGCTCAGTTATTGATAAGAGTTCTTGTTTAATATGTACAAGACCCTGTGTTCAACTCTCACTGCTGGAAATAAAAGGAAAACACTAGGCAGAAAATAATTACAGACATCAAAACAATAGTCACAGGTATACAATGAAATAGAACTGTCAAACAGTCATGAATACAACTGAAAAAGGTCTAGACAATCTATCTGTAAATATATGCAGTAAACTAACACAAGAGTTTGTTATAAGGAAAAAAGGAATGGATAAGAAGATAGAATAAAGTAAAAGAAAAACTAAATATACAAAGGCAAACAGGTTCCAAGATTCATTCATCACTCAACATAGGCCACATTCAGCCCAGAATGTTAAACAACTAAGAAGAATCTAGAGAATAGAGAACTTTAAGATGACTGAAGTACTAAGGGTAAGAAACCTACCAAGAAAGATAAAATGTATATAAATACTCAGAAGATGAGTTAAAATCTAACACTGAAGGGCCTATTATTCTCTAATCTACAGAGATTGAATAAAAAACAAAATTGTTTACAGTACACAAATATTAACGATGGTATGTAATCCATCAAGGACAGAATATGCTGCTACAGAAGACTGGAAGATAATCTTTTTGAAATCTGCTAGGAAAAAAAAAGGTATCTGCTCAAGAAATGCAGCTGTGCTGGCTAATCTTTTATCAACTTGAAACAAGCTACAGTCATCTGAAAGGAGGGACCCTCAACTGAGAAAATGCTGCACAAAGAGACAACAACAACAAACAACAAACAAGGCGAATCCATCAGAAATAATTTTGTTCCTGGTCCCCACAAAGGACTTTCAGAGTTTTCTGAGTGACAAGAGTCTTTGCTGCACTACTGAGGTTACTTATGAGGAATCCTTGGGTAACTTTGGGATGAGGATCAGTAACAGTACAAATTGAGCGTGTAACCAGTATTCAAATTTCAAGCCACACCCCTCTGAATTCTGAGATAAAGCCCAAATCCAATCAGGTGGATAATGAGTTAATTTAGTGTGTCTCTGTGGTGGTTTGAATAAGAACGACCCCCATAGGCTCATAGATTTGAATGCTGAGGAGTGGCACTATTTGTTGAAGTAGGTATGGCCTTGTTAGAGGAAGTGTGTCACTGGGGGTAGGCTTTGAGGTTTTATTCCAAGTCTCTCTCTTCTTGCAGCCTATGGATCTGGATATAGAATTCTCAGCTACTTCTCCAACACCATGTCTGCCTGCATGTTGCCATGCTTGCTGCTGATAATGTACTAAACCTCTGTAAGTGTAAGCCAGCCCCAATTAAATAGTTTCTTTTATAAGTTTCCGTGGTCATGGTGTCTCTTCACAGCAAGAAAACAGTGATTTAAGAGTCCACAATGAAGTCCCAATAAGAAATCTGGCCCCCAAAGTTTAAGGAAACTTCCCAGTTAGTGAAATTCTATGCTTCTTTCAGACGAGATACCATGTAAATTCTTGGTAATAAAACTGTAAACCACCTCTAACACTTCCCTGTGGTCTGCCAATTTTTAGCAAATTGTTGAACTTAAAGAGTCATAGGAATTCCCACACTCAGAAGTACAGGTGTCCTAAGAACATGATTTACAGCTGGCATTGAAGTGGTACAGTCCTGTAAGTACCAATTAATAAGTAACATCTGGTAAATATCAGAATTGACCTAGTCTATTTAATTGTCAGACCAGTCTAGGTTGTAACACCAGTATTTGGTTGTTGAAGTATTGGGCTTTATTATCACTTCTTTTTGGTTTTCAAGACAGAGTTTCTCTGTTGTAACTCTGGCTATCCTGGAACTCACTCTGTAGACCAGGCTGGCCTCTGCCTCCCGAGTGTTGAGATTAAAGGCGTGCACCACCACCACCTGGCTTATTACCGCTTCTTGACAGACTATAAGACACAAAATCCTACAGCTAGGATTCAAGTCCAAGTCTGTCATGTTCACATTTTATTTTTATAAGAGTCAAACTATAAACCATATCTTTCCATTTTTCACTGTATAATAAAATGGTGGGTACATCATTATGATTTTGATTTCTGTAGCAATTTCCCTCAAATGAAAACTTACACCAGTTATACAACTGAGAAATCTATCCAAGGAGCCAAGTAAGGAATCTATTATCGGTAATCACAGTACTTAAAGAGGCTGAGGCAGGAATATATAAATACCAAGCCTTCCGGGGCTATTTAGTGAAACCTTATCTCAAATAAAAATAAAAAAAAAAAAAGAAAAAGAAAAAGAAAAAAAGCAAACCAAAATCAACATCATATTGATGAGGTTGGCGAGATGGCTCAATGGTTAAAAGCACTTGACGCTCTTACAGAGTACCTGAGTTTGAATCCCAATAACCATGTCAGGTGGCTCACAAGTGCCTCTAACTCTAGCTCCTGAAATGTGACAACCACTCCTGGCTAGAAGGCAGTTATCAAACAACACAGAAGACTATCTAAGAAAGTATGAATTGCAGGGAGGGCAAAGGGTTAAAAATATCAATAGAAATTAGAGTAAAAAAAGAAAAACTAACTTTAATACTTTGGAAGTTTGTTGCCTTTTTTTCTCCAAACCCATCTTAGAATACGTAAGCTTGAAACCAATGTTTAAATCAAAGTTATAGGTCAGTAATGGGGCATGACTCCAGCATAAAATCTTTAAAAATGTTATCTTAAGTTTTCAGGTATAATGAGCGTTTCTTGTTTCCTATGAACTTGAGAGAAACCACCGTACACAAATTCGGAGACTACTTTTAGGGTCAAAGTGTGCACTATGCTAGGCATGATGGTTCATGCCTATCATATCTCAGCACTCAGGAAGCTCAGGAAGAAAGACAAACAGCTCAAGACCAACCTACAAAGCAACATCCTATCTCAAACGAACAAAAACTCAGAGTATAGCACAAGTATTCTCTGACAAGAAGATATCTGTATTAGAACTGTTCTAGTTTGATTTCTATTGCTATGATAAACATCATGACTAAAAAAATGACCAAGAGAAACTTAGGGGAGAAAAATATTTGGCTTATGACTTGCTCACTGGTTCATACATATTCTTTCTCTTTTTTTAAAGACTTATTTTTATTTCAAGTATTTTATGAGTTTTGCCTGCATGTATAGATGCACACTGTGTGTATCTGGTGCCCAGAGGCCAAAAGAGAGCATAGGATGCACTGGAACTGGAGTTAGAGATAGCTGTGAGCAGACGTGGGTGCTAGGAACTGAACCCAAGTCCTCTGCAAGAGCATTAAGTGCTTTTAGCTTCTCAATTACCTCTCCAGCCCTCAGCTGGCTTTCTTATGCAGCCTTTATCTACCTGCCTAGGGAGGTTGCTGCTTGCGGTGGGTTGGGCACTCTCATGCCAATTAACACTCAAGATAATCTCTTACAGACATGGCCAAGGCTCATCTTATCTGAGCAACTAATCAATTATTCAAGTGAAGTTTCATCTTCCCAGGTGACAAGCTGACAACAAAAATAACCAGCACAAAAGTCAATAAAGAAAAAAACAGTTTCTTGAGAATCAGGAAATAATGTTTGGCTTTTTTAATTCTAAAAAGATTTATTATTATTATTTTATGTGTATAGTGTTTTGCCTGCAAATGTGTCTATGCACCACATGCTAGCAATGGATCCCTTGGGACTGGAGTTACAGCTATCTCTCTGTTGCCTTGTGGGTGCTGGGAACTGACATGGGTCGAATGGAAGAGCAACAAGAGTTCTTAACTGCTGAGCCATCTCTCTAACCTCAATGCGTTTCACTGCAGCATACACAAGAGCTGTCTAAGGTCTTATTTTACGTTATGAGCTCGTTTGTGTGATGTTCTTCTTTCTTACCTGGTCTATTAGTGGCAGCCAAAATAAAAACTTGCTGACGTGTTTCCAAACCATCCATTTCTGTAAGCAGCTGATTCACCACACGGACACTAGCACCTGCCTATAAAAATAAACAAACAAATAAATAAATCTAGTTCCATCACCTTCAGCATAAGGAAAGCAGCCTCCCTCCCCGATTCTTCCTCTGCACAACAGAACACATTTACTAACCTGAATGAGAGCTTCTGACAAATAAAGATTCCAGTAACTGGACAGTAGCATGAACCTAGGCACTCAGAGGCTGAGGCAACATGATCACCTAAATCTAGGAGTATAGGGTCAATTAAAGCATCAGAGAAAGACTCTTTTCAGAAAGATAAAAGGAAGAGCAAGAGAGGAGCAAAGGAAGAAAGGGAGAAAGAAGAGAGGAAGGAAAGAAGGAAGGCAGGCAGGCAAGCAGGCAGATGGACACCAATGACTACTTCTTAAACAGTCACTATGAGCTAAACACAGTCATCAGTGAATTCTCCAGCAAACATGTTATTATTCAGTCAGGATGAGAAAACTGAAGCCCAGAGAGGTTATTTGTCTAAGGTCTCATCTCTACATGAGGAGAGAGATCTAACTTACACCCCGTTGTAGCAGTACGATACAATCTTTTACCCTCAATTTAGGGCAGGAGAAAACAAAGATAGAAATCTTCACCGCTTTTACAGGTGGCCTTAATACAGAAAGAAAGGTAGAAATCTTCACAGCTTTTTTAGGCTGTCTTAAGCTTGAATCTCTCCAACTTTTGTTCTTTTACTAACTAATGATAGCAACCCAACCAAGGAACCACCAACCAACGCCCACCCTGCCTCTCGGGGCTTCAGATATGCCCTAAGCCAAAAAGTCCCATAATCCCATATGGCACATAATCCCAAAGACAAGCTACAGATGCCAGAACGACTGTACCTAACCAAATTATAGCCACCTGCATCAAGCATTGCAAATCTAACTCATAAACAACTCTACCACACCTGGGGTGGGAAAACAAACCTCTAGTGACTCGTCAGTTAAACCAAAAAGCTTTCCTTAACATAAAAATTCCAAGTGTTCCTCTACCCAAGCCTTCTGTTTCTGAATTATTTAATAACTGTCATGAGCCTCCCTTTGGGCAAATCTAGACTCAACTTTCAAGCACTAGACTTCTGCCTATGTCAGGTGCCCCCTATCTTTCAATGCAATACATATAGGAACACTAAGTACATTAAGATTTTTATCTTTTTATTGAAGAGAATGGTACAAAGTATGGCTATTCAGAACAATACTCAAGAGAATAGTTCAGGAAGTAACTACAGGAATACACAGATATGGAATCATGACAATAAAACATGACAAAGCAGGAAATGAGAAAGTGCTGCCATGAATCTTTATTAATTGCCTTTCTTCAACATAAATTTATGTATAGACACAGCAATGTGCTTTAACCCATTGATTCTTTTAGAAGGATGCATTTGTGGAGCCTTATCACTCTCTGGTGACCTAACACTAATAATTAAGACATTTACAGATGCATAATCCAGACTCATCAAGAATTACTAGATTTTAGCTGGGTGGTGGCTTAATGGCATATGGCTTAATCCCAACACTTGGGAGGCAGAGGCGGGCAGATCTCTGTGAGTTCAAGACCAGACTGATCTACAAAGCAAAGTTCAGGACAGACAGGGCTACACAGAGAAACCCTGTACCCAGAAAACAAAAAAAGAATTATTAGGTTCAAAACCAAATGGTGAGGGGAGTCTAACTCACTCCTTTGCTGCATGAATGTGAGGACTGAAATTCAGATTCCATATAAAAAGCGGTCTGTGGCAGCAGTGGTTGGGGAGGTAGACAGGAGTTCCCTGGGGCTGGTTGGCCACCAATCTGCCTTCGGTTCAGTGAGAGACTCTACCTCAAAAGGAGTAAGTTAGAGAGATGCAGCAGGGTGCCCTCTTCTGGTCTCTGTTAACATACACATGTAGGCATGCACAGCTGCACACATGTAGTATATATCACACATAAATTTTAAAAATGATCCTCTTTAAGCAAGAGAAAAACTACAAAATCAATAAAGGATGAGAGACTTTGTAATGCTAAGCTAAAATTACAATACTTTATAACAAAATAAAGATAAGTAGTAAGACGGAAGAATTGATGTTAGTGTGCTGAACTAGAAAAGGAACTGATTTCCACTAATTTTCATATAAAAAGCTCTAATCAAAAAACATTCCAGGAGCAAAAAGATCAACGTATATCTGATATGTAATCAGGTAAGTTACAGACGACAAAATACAAATTTATTAAAAATGGTCAACTTTCCAAAAAACAAAGTTTTGTTAATAAAATTGACAAAAAAATAAAGGTGGGCATTATCCTTAGTTGAGAAGGTGTGGGAAATGGTCACATTTACATGCTGCTCTTGGGTATAACGGACAGATTATTTTAAATATGACACAGTATTTATTATATTTCAATATCTAAGTCTAATGTATATACATCGTCAGTATTAATTCTTCCCAAATTCTATCCTACATTATTTGTATATGTGCACAAAAATAGCAGATACAAATGTTTGAGAAAGTTCTATTTGTAAAAGAAACACCTAGAAGAAATATAAATATCTAAAACAAGGAATCATCAAGTAAATTTTGCTATAGACAGACTGTGGAATATTATACAACAGGTAAAGAAATCAAGATAACATATCCAACACTATACATAGAGCAGAAGTCTTAAACTATGTAAGTATTCAAGTATTTATGGAAAGAATTCTATAATGATACATACGGAGCATGCAGTGTTAGCAACTTACAAGAAGTGTAATCAGGAGAAAGGGATTTTTAATTTTTCTATAAATGTTATTTATATAAAATTTTATAAGCATGTATTCATATGTAACTAGAAAAATCTGTGATACTTACTTCTCTGTCTGATCTTCGAGGACATAAAGCATCCACTTCATCAAAAAATATCACGCAGGGTGCGGAGTTCTTGGCTCGTTGAAAAACCTGTCGCACAGCACGTTCACTCTCACCAACATACTAACATATACAGAAAGCAGATAAAATGGAGAGACAGTTGAATCTTGGGGCTTAGTACCAAATGACAGTAAAAGCAGTTTTATGTCATGTAGATCCTGTTTATTTATATACTGAAGAATACTAAACAACAATTACAGAAAAAGAGGTCATGAATTTAAGACAGAGCAAACAGAAAGAGGCACATGGAAGTAGTTTGGTAGAGGAAAGGAAGGGAGCAAATGATGTAATTATATTTTAATTAAAATGACTTAAAAATTAAGATTATATAATCAAGAGTTCTAAAAAGTATTAGATTAAACCATGTGATTGCTACTATTAAATCGTTCTGATCAACTGTACTAGACATGGTGGTATACTTCTATAATCTCAGTATTTGGGAGGCTGAGATAGGATGATCACTAGTTTCAAAACAGCCTGGACTACACAGCAAAGTCCTGTCTTAAAAAAGATATCCAATTACATATTTAATCAAATTAACTATTTTAATTCACAAAATAAAGACTAAATAGAATGTAAAATCTCTAGTTTTAAAAAAAATCCTGTTATTCTATTGCAGTCTAAAACCAATTTCCTATTTCTTATGCAATAAAATACCCAGGAGAAATTGCTACTAATCCAACAGTGTTTTGAAAGCACACAAATCAAATTGATGTCTATTCCCTTATAAAACAAATAAGTAGCAATATATTTGTATCAAGTAATAAGACAACTTATATGTAAGGACGGAGTTCTGCTCTTTAGCTAGACACAAACTTTTCCTCATACGGCTGAGAGTGCAGCTCCAGTAGTATGGCATTTACCCACCACAGACAAGGTTTAGGCATCATTACAAAAAAAAGAAGTTTCCATAACTAACACAAAGAGCAGGGTTGGGATGGAAGATAAATAGCTTGCTGTGCAAGCATGAGAATCCGAGTTCAATTCCAAGGGTCCACATGAAAAAGACAATGTGGCGGCTAGCATTTATAATCCAAATACTAACCAATACTAAGAGGAGGATCCTTGGAGTTTCCTGGTCAGCCAGTCTGGACCAACTGGCAAGTTCCAGTCCACTCAGAGACCCTGTCTCAATAAAACAAGGTGGACAGAACCTGAGGAACAACACCCAAGGTATACCTCTAGACTCCCCATGCACCTATAACACCTGTGTACCCATACAGCCATGCACACTCCCAAATACATATAATACAAGCACATATTATGTTGTAGATATTAAATTTTTTCATTTATTTATTTTATGTATGGTGAGGGAGGAGGCATGCCACAGCATGCATATGGAGGTCAGAGGAGAATTTATGGGAGTCAGTTCTTTCTTCCATCACATGGGTTCTGGGGACTGAACTCAGATCTTCAGGGTTAACTGCAACTGCTTTTTACCTGTTGAGCCATCTTGCTGGCCACAGACCAGATATTTTAAAAGAAAAGCTACCAGAGATAGATAAAATGTCAGACAGGAATGGAAGAAGCAATCAATACACTGGTAATGGAATATTCAGTATAGCAAACTAAAATGGCCAAGTAAAATGAATTTAAGTTAGGGGAAGATAAGTTTAAAGTTCCAAAAGGATAGATTTAAACTTCCTTAAGTGATAAAAGTGGAGCTAAGCGTGCCAGGCTGCAAACCCAGAGAAACAGCTGGCTGCTCTGACAAGTGCAGAAGAGGAATACCTGCCCACAGTGGCAGAAGCAGCAGCAACGTCACAAGGAATGGAAGTGGCTGTCTCCTGAGCAGTGACAGCAGCCACAGCAAACTCTAACACCCTATTGCCAAGGGCTAAGGGATCCCAGCTTTCTAAGCGTGCACAGGAGCTTTCTTTATAATACACTTGCAAGGATGAGGATCCCGGTATCTGAGGCCTGCACAAGATCAGCCCTGCACAAGAAGTCTAACGTTAGAGTGCTGCAATGCTCACTGCCATCAAACAAAAGCTACCAATGACCAGCACTCCAAGAGCTTTTTTAGTCCTCTCACCATTCCTACCCTGGCAGAAAAAGATCCCAGCCAGCCGACTAGGCACAAACACCCAAGTTGAGATTGAAGTTAATTCTCAGAAAGAGACTGAAGGACATGATTGAGGAGGGTCAGCAAAAAGCTTCATATACGTTGCTCCCTCTCCCCACAAACTAGTGATAATAACATGTTAGAGTACATACTCTATAACCTCATATATTCCTAAACTATTTGTAATAATTTTAAAATTTTGTCTTCAAAATATTTCTCCTACTTTATTGTATCCATTAACATCTAATCAAAACCCCAGCTTGCTATAAAGGCTCTTTAGTATTTGGCTCTAACCTATTCCAACTTCGACATCTACCAATCTACTACTCCCTTCAAAGCTTATTTATAATACCCTTTTCATTAGAAATTAAAAAATACTTGAAGCCCATGGGAAATACCTAAGTATAAACTTTTGGAGGAAAAGTCAAAACAGCAAGAAAGATTTTTTTAAAAAATGAGAAAAAGGCTGGTATTTCCATCCCTAAGCTGGAAAAATATAAATAAAAAGATGGGGAATAGCCAATGGGAGAGCAACTTGAATGGATTTAGAATCATCTAGGGGTTTGTGGAGGGAACACCTTAAAGATGTTGAAGAGTTTTTACAGAGAAAATGAACAGAGTGGAGAAGTGTCAACCTGAAAGCAAGGGCACCATCTCACGGGTCAGAACGTAAGCTGTTCCACCATGCCATCCCTATCATGATGGCCAGAACCTTCTACAACAACGAAAATAAATCCTTCCTTATGTTGTTTCTGTTATTTTGTCTGGTTTGGAGCCAAACCATCCTGAAGACACCTGATTTCAAGAAAATAAACACAATCTTTTGTTTGTGTGTTTAAATATAGTACAAATACTGAATGACCTTTCTACTTTACATACGGATGGCAGGAAATAACTTCAGTCTCTTAAGTTTGATACATAAACTGACTAAATGCAGAAGACACAGGATTTCTGAAATTTCTTTCTTCTGCTTTTATTTATTTATGTACAACTGAGCCATACAATATGAATTCCAGTGTCTACTCTCCGGCAATACTCCTAAATGACAAACTCTGCAACTTACAAAGCTTCTCTACACTAAGCATTACTTATCTGTACATCAAAGGATAAGTAATTCAGAGCTGGGGAGAAAGCTCAGTTGATACGAGCTTACATGCATGCATGAGAACTCAAGTTCAGTTCCCAACACCTATTGAAAAAGATGGGAATTCTGGCACACAACTATAAACCTAGCACTGAGGAGGCAGAGAAGGCACATTTCTGGGGTTCACTGGCCAGCAGTATAGTCTCACAAGCCCCAGGTCCCAGTTAAGAGACCTTGTCCCAAAACACAAGGCGGTTAGTTCTTGAAGAACAACACCCAAAGTAGACAGACCTCTGGTCCCCATTCACATGTGTACCTGTACGTACACACACACACAATTCATACTTTCACAAGGTTGTTCAAGAATAAATATATTTGAAGTGTCTGAAAATGGAGAGTAAACACATTTCAATGTTAATAACTGTAGCAAATCATTTCCATTTTAAACGTGTAGAAACTCAAGTTTGTAGGTTAACAGATTTGTTCAAGAAATTGTTTACAAACAAGCTCAATCTTTTACCCCTACAACAAGAGATTTTGTCAAAATGTTACAACTGTTCAAAGATCTAAGAGCACCAAGTCCTATAATCAGAATCATGGCTTACCTTAATGAAAATAATGGCCACTGCCACATAACTTACCATGTTTAATAATTCAGGGCCTTTGACAGATATAAAATTTAGTCCAGACTCATTTGCCACAGCCTAGCCAAAAGAAACAAAAAGATACAAATAAGACAAACAGAAAAAAACAAAACAAAATACTTATTGAATTGTCAAATATTAAATTTTAAGCCAGATATGGTGGTGTGTAAACACCTTTAATCCCAGCAATTGGGAGGCAGAGGCACACAGCTGTGAGTTCAAGGCCAGTCTAGTCTACACAGTAGGTCAGCTAGAGTAAGGCCCCATCTTAAAAAAGAAAAGCAGTTTTAAATGGCCACTGCACATTTAAGTTGTGAGATGAATACTCACATTCTAATAGTACAAACCTTTAGAAAGCTACCTTGATATACTTTAAAAACATGCGTTCTATTCACTGAAAAATGATTTAGGACTCCATTCTAATAAAATTACCAGTGAATACAAGATTATGTAATATAATGAGATTTTGTTTATTTACTCAGTTGGTTTTTTGAGTCAAGGTCTCATGTGGCCTAGGCTGGCCTCAAACTCATTGTAAACCAGAGGATAACCTTAAACTCCTGATTCCAAGTACTAGGAATATAAGCATGTACACCTATACCCATATTACCATACACTACAAAACATCTCTATGGCAAAATATAATACGGGTATTAAAAATCTTTAAATTTTTTTTACTACATTTATTCATGTGTATCTATGTGTGTAGGTGTACACGTACTTTATAGCACGCTCATGGAACTCAAGAGGGCAATTTGGAGGAGTCAGTTCTTTCCTTCCACAATGTGGATCCTGGGGCTGAACTCAGGCCATCAGGTTTGGTGGGAAGTGCCTTAATCCATTTGCTGACCACCTCTTCAGCCCAAGGTATTAAAAATATTGTATTCAGAGCTGGATAGATGGCTCAGTGGCTGTTCTTCCAGAGATCCTGAGTTCAATTCCTAGCACCCATATGGCAGCTTACAACTGTTTGTAACTGTAGTTCCATGGGTCCCAATACCTTCTTCTGGTGTGCAAATGTACATGCAGACAAAATACCTATATACATACATAAATAGATCTAACAACAACAACAACAAAAAGGGCACTGTCTACTTTTCCAGAGAACCTGGGTTTGATTCCCAGCACCCACATTGCAGTGGGTATAACCCTCTGTAACTCCAGTTCTTGGGACTCCAACACTTTCTTCTGATCTCTCTGGGCCCCAGGAACACACGTAGTACAGATATACATGAAGGTAAAACACTCACATATTTTAAGAATTCAAAAAATACAATACAGGAATAAAAATACAAAATTCAGAAAAATAATGCTAACCAAGAAAAGCATGTTTTAAGACTTTTTTTTGAAGCCAGATATAACAATGTACATTTATAATCCCAGCATACAGGAGGCTAAGGTAGGAAGATAATCTGTAAGAGTCTGAGGCTAGCCTACACTACATGAGTTCCAGGCCAGCCTAGGATACAAAGCAAGATACTACACTCACAATTAATATAATTAAAAAAAAAAAGCCAGGTGGTGATGGCACACATCTTTAATCTCAACACTCACGAGGCAGAGGCAGAGGCAGAGGCAGAGGCAGAGGCAGAGGCAGAAGGATCTCTGTGAGTTTGAGGGCATCCTGGACTATAGAGCATATCTCAGGACAGCCAGGGATACTCAGAGAAACCCTGTCCCCAAAAAACAAATAAATAATAAATAGGCTTGGCTTTCTACTGACAAGGTTTTGGGAAGTAATTAGATCCTGAGAGATCTGACCTAAATGACAGATTAACTGATGCATTAATAATTTGATCTCATTACTGAGATGCAGGAGTGTTGAAGGAGGTACGTCACTAGGGGAACATTCTGGAAGATCTGTCTTGTTCCCAGTCTCTTTCTGGCTTTCCTCTGTTTCCCAGCTACCAAGAAGTGAACTGCTCCCCTGTTACCCTTCTGCCATGAGGTTCTCCCTCAGCACAGGCAGAAACATGGAGCTACTAGATACTGGATTGAAGTCTCAGAAACCATGAGTCAAAATGTTTCTTCACCTTTAAGATGTTCAGGCATTTGATTACACCAACAAATGATCATTAACAAATTATCTTGCATATATTTTATCTTGATATGTATAAAAACACCTGGTATTGACCACAAAATGAAACAATGGTAGTAGAAAGTAGTAGTAGGTTTATAAACACTTTCCTTTTTGATAATTTACATTTTCTATTGCAGAAAGTTTTAAAATATATTGTAAAGAACATAGTGGAAAAACTCAAGTTTTAGTAATTAAATGAAAGCAAGAAACAAGATCAGCTACAAACTAAAGTTATGTAATAATACTTGAACAGTACAAAAATTAGAATGGCCCCTGAGCAAGAATGACTAGTGAGTTCATGAAATGTCCCATAACTGTGAGAGACACATAAGGCTTTCTGTCCTCAGGGGATAGAACCTTTTCCTTGGCTCTTTCCCAGGAATAAGGGTGACACAACACATTAAAACCATTTTGTTCTAAAGAAGGATACACAAATATGGATTTTATTGAAAAAAAAAATCAGTTTTTCTAAAATGAATTTCTAACACAAAGTATGGAAAAGACTTATTTCATGGTGTTATTTAAACTTCTATTATCCCACTGAAGGCAAGAATTGGCAATGCATGCAGTGGAACTTGTACCATACCTTTGCTAAAAGAGTTTTTCCACAACCAGGAGGACCAGCTAGAAGGATCCCAGCTGGAGCCACCAAACCAAGAGCTTTGAACTGGTCTGGGTTACGTACTGGTGCCTAGAAGAAACAATGCCAACAGTGATCCATGACAGGTGTCCACTTCACATTGCATGTTCAAATGTATCTCATCTCTTATATTCAACCCTGACCATGAGGCCTGAAAATGACAGTAGCTAGCTGACCCTTATTTCAGGTATCAGGTACATGATTTTCTTCTGTTTTGTTTTCTTGAGACAGGGTCACACTGTGTAGTCCTAGTTAGCCTGAATATTGATATGTAGACCAGGCTAGCTAAGCTAAAAAATCTACCTGTTTCTGTCTCCCAAGAACGTGGATTAAAGGTGTGTACTACCATACCAAGCCAAAGTCACTGTTCCTAAATAATTTATATATACATGTAAATTCTGAGAACATTTTAGACAAAAAGATACAATATTTCATTATTTTTGTATCATTATAATCTGTGTGCCAGTGTATGTGTAGGTCAGAGGACAATCTCTGGGGTGTATCCTTGTCTTCCACCTTCAGTCAGGGTCTCTTGTTTTTTTCTGTTGTGTATTGTACTGAGCAGGCTTGCCCACAAGCTTCCAGGGACCCTTCCTTTCTCTTCCTCCAGTCTCCCTCTAGGAGTGCTGAGGTTACAGACATTTACTGCTGCATATGGCTTAACATGGCTCCAAGGGATATAAACTCAGGTCCTTACCTTTGCATAACAAACACTTTACCCACTGAGCTATTCCCCAGGCCAAAATAAAATATTTCAATATATTAAAACCAAGTTTTGGAAAGTCAACCAAATTTCTAAGTTATGAAGTCTAGGTGACAGCTTTCTCCAGGGAAACCAGAGACAGCAGACCCTGTGCACAGACAAATGCCAAACATGCCTGTTCTCTGCAGTCCTAGTGTACTTTCACTTTTGGTAGTACATTATCTCTTAAATGGATCATAATTTAATTAAAATGGTCAGTAAACAGAAAAGAAAAAGTAAAGTAAAATCAATCCAAAGTTTCATGGGGGTTAAAACTGCCTTGACCCTCTTGAATATGATCAAGATAAGGTGGTTTTCATACAAATTGGTATTGGATGAAATCTGAATTTGTTTTTTTCTTGAAATTACTATATAGTAATCAAACACAACCAAAACGAGTATTACACATCTTAAGAGAATGTTATTTCACTGTTGGGACAATTAGACTTAAAAAAAGATGACAAACTGAGACTGAATTTCCTAATATTTGAATTATATTTCAGTAAAGCAATATTTTAAAGGATGTATTCAGAGATAGTTCAGTGGTTAAGAACACTTACTGCTCTTTCAGAGAACCTATCATCTAGAAGACATGGTTCTCAAAAATCTATAGCTCCCGTTCCAGAGGAATCAATGCCTTTTGACTTCTACCAGTAGTAAGCATGTACATGGTGCACCTATATATATGACTCAGGCAAAGCACTTATACACAAAAAATAAATAAATAACTCTAAAACAACTTTTTAAATGATACAATCTGGTAGACATGCACACAACTTTTCTTTTAGATCTAACTCACAACCAATGCCAATGACACATAGCTGATATACCTACCAATATTGCCATTATGAGCTCTTCTCTAATATTTTCCAGGGCACCAATATCGGCCCACGTCACATTAGGGACAGTTACAAAGCCTTCTCTTTTGGCAGAAGGCTGGACTTCTGCTAGAGCAACAATGAAATCATTTAATTCAATGCATAGTCCTTGCATCTGTTCCTCTGAGAGGGGATGTTGGTCTCTTAGCAACCCCAACAGCCTTTGCAATTCATCCTTCAAGAAAACAGTCAGAGGAAAAAAATGTAAATCACAAAGTTATAGGTAATTTAAATAATTATTCCAAGGTTCTCTAAGTTATAGTTAACTTAATGAACTTCTACGAATTATAATTTCTCTCTTTACACAAGATATATTCATTTCATTCTAAGTAAATCATAAATTTGGTTAAATAAGGATAAATCAACTATACTTAAGATATATAAAAGTAATTTCTAGGCCAGTAATAGTGGCCCATACCACTCAAAGTCATCCTCAGCTAAATATATAAATTTGAGGCCAGCGTGGTCAGAGAGAGGGAGAAGCAAGAGTTTGATTTGATATTAATATGATTCTAAATCTTAAACTAGGGTTAAATAAGGCAAACATAGGCAGTTGACCAATATTCATTTAATCAATTCCATTTCATTTCTAAATATTGATAAAGCAAGCTGACTTAAGACAAAATCACTCTGGTGACAATATAAATTCATTATAAGGTTCTCTAATGCCTTATCAACCAAATGCACAGTAGGCAATTTTCCTAGTCCAGTGAATCTCGAACTTCAAAAGCAGAGTTCTTGCTTTGTGAAGAACATTAAGGGACAGAAACAACCTTCCCATTCCCAACAGGGTTTCTCTGTGTAGCCCTGGCTGTCCTGGAACTTGATCTGTAGACCAGGCTGTCCTGAAACTCAGAGATCCACCTGCTTCTGACTCCTGAATGCTGGGATTAAAGTTATGTGCCATCAATATCTGGCAATTTCTTTAAATTAATTAATTCATGTGGATAGGTGTTCTGCCTACATGTATGTGTGTGTACCATGTGTATGTCTGATGCCCGCAGAGGCCAGAAGAAGGTGTTGGATCCTCAGAGACTGAAGTTACAAACATTTCAGAGTTGCCACATTGGTGTTGGGATTTGTATCTGAATCCTGGAAGAGCAGCCACTGCTTTTCCCAATGAGCCATCTCTCTAGCCTGTTTTAGCTCTATCCATTCTGTAACCAGTATCTATATATAAAAATAGATATTGACATATTTACTGTGTGCTAGGAAAGATAATACTAATAACTAAGATTAAAATAAAAAACCTGTATTTGACTTGGCCAGATTATCAAGGCAGGTATGATTATGTAGCAAACCGTTGCCATTAAAAACCATGGGGCTAGAGAGATGGCTAAACTCTGGCTGCTCTTCCAAGGAACCAAATTCAATTCCCAGTACCCAATGTCCTCTTCAAGCTTCCTTGGATACCAGGCATGCATTTGATACACAGACATACATGCAGGCAGGCAAACACTTGTACGTATAAAATAAATAATAAACAAACATACCTTGTGAATGCATTGCTATTTGAGAAATTCTGATATTTAGAGTGCTCCCTTTTACTTCTCCCTGTAGCCTCACTCTACCAAGGTCTTTAAATGCAGAGCCTGATTTTTCATTGTTGTATCTAGCACTTAGAAGCATCCCTAATAAATATTTAATAACAAATGTGTCAAACCTGGATTAAGGCAATCCCAAAATTTAAGCTAAATTCATATGAAAGTTAAAAGGAAGAAACAATTTAAAATACAGCTCTAGGGCTAGAGAATTGGCTCAGTGGTTGCAAGTTCTTACTGCTCTTATAGACCTGGGATCAATTCCTAGCACCCACAAGGTGGTTCACAACCAACTCTAACTCCAGTCCCAGGAGATCAGAAGTTCTCTTCTGACTTCTATGGGCAACAGGCACAAATGCATGCACATATACACATGCAGGCAAACACCCATAACACATAAAACAATAAAAAATAAAATAAAATTCAGCTCTCCAGGCAATGGTTGCACGCGCCTCTAATCCCAGCACTCGGGAGGCAAAAGCAGGTGGAGCTATGTGAGTTGGAGGTTAGCCTGGTCTACAGAGTGAGTTCCTGGACAGTCAGAGTTACAACAGAGAAACCCTGTCTTGAAAAACCAAAATAAATTAAAAAATACAGCTCTACTTAGTAGAATCAAGTGGCAAATCCCATATACCACATCTTATACTGATATAAAATTTTCATCATTGTTAGTCTGCGTATGGAAATATAGTTGTCTAACTGGAAATTGGGAAATTTAAGTATTTCTAGCATTTCTGTGTAACTATATTTTTAGATTAGAAAACTTGCCTTACTAAACTGAGTTTTTGAATCAACCAATCATCAAATCAGGTCAAAATCCTGCATTGTTGCCATGGCAGCATGTGCATACAATCCACACTTTAGAAGCTCAAGCAGGATGACTATCTCAAACTTGAAATCAGTTGGAACTACAGTGAGAAACCCTACCTCAAAACAAACAAAAAGTAAAACTAAAGTAAATCCTAACTCGTATGCAATGTTATAAAAAGAATGGGTTTATCATGGTTAGAAGTAACGATGGTTCCAAATAAGGAAAAACCAAATGATTTAAAAACAAAAGACCTGAGTTTAAGTATCTGCTTTGCAAGGCAGAGACCAGGAAGGTCTGCAAAAGTCACAACCTCTTAAAATGAGAAAAATACTATTTTCTTCATGTAACATTCAGAAGCCAACTTTCCAAATTATATAATACTATATGCTACAATCAGATTTTTGACTTACAAACTTAACCTGAAGCGTAATTTTTAAATGCCAGTGCCCTAGCAGAGTTGCAAACTTATTTTGTAAAGGACTAAGTCTCAATCATACTGGAATGACTTGAACACAGAGTAAGAAAAAGAACAGACGAGCACCTGTGTTTCAGAAGTGAGCTCAGCACCCAACCCTTCCTCCTGGTTTCCTTCACAGGGCAAATCTTCAGTCTCAGGATGTTTCTTCTGCTGTTCCTGTTGCTTCATCAAGACCCTATTGACTGCACACATGGCTGCCTCTCGGCAAAGTGCCATCAGATCAGCACCAACAAAGCCTGGCGTTAGGTGTGCTAAGTGACAAAAATCAAAAGTTTCAGGAAGTCTCAGTTTTCGGCACAAAGTTTGAAGTATTCTAAAGAAAAGACAGTTAAAAAATTTTCAGACTCCTAGTCTAATAATAAAAGCAAATTTCTAACTATATTTATTTGAAAGCTTAAACTACATTAATCTGTATTGGTGGTATTATAATGATTACTATGTAAGATGAAACAAATGGTTCACTCAATAAATGCTTACTCACTATTAATCAGCTGTATTCCAGAAAAGCTTATGCTATAGATCTACTTATTGGGAACTATGCTAACTACTATAAGGAAAATAAGCAGTTTAAAAAAATTCACTTTTAAGGCGTTTTGCAATACTGTAGAGGAAATAGCTTATGAGGATACTTTCAGAGCAAACAAAGTATGTACTTATCAGAAAGAGAAACCTCCACACTAAAACTATTCAACACCAAGTTTGTTTTTTCTCCTTGAAACAGGGTCTTAGTATGCAGTCCTTGCTGGCATGCAACTGGATATGTAAAACACCCTGACCTCAAACCCAGACTGCCTCAGCAACCCAAAAACTGGAATTGAAGTTATGTTCCATCATGCCCAGCTCCAACAGTTATCTTTTGTGAGCATATATTCATTACACAAACGGAAAGATAATGATCTTTATTCTGACACTTTAAACATCCAACGTTTTCCTTTGCAGGGATTTGGATTCTGAGGCAATGTCTCATGCAGCTCAAGGTGGTCTCAAATTTTGTATGTAGTATGTATGTATGTAGTGGAAGATAGCCTTGAACTCTTGAACTCCTTATCCTCCTGCCTCTACCTCTCAAGTACTAGGATTAGAGATACATGCCACCATAATCAGTTAACATGTCATCTTATGTTAGGATAGTTATTGTTCCAATTCCATCATTTCCTGTTGCTCATATCTTATTCTGCACATGGAAAAATTTTTGTTAAGTCCAACTGACAGTATGATATTGTCAATGTTATTTATTTTAAGAGAAAGGGACTTCTTATATTGACCCAGCTAATTCTGAGTCATAAGTTCAAGTGATCTTCCTGACTCACTCCTGAGTAGAAGAGACTGCAGGTATAGGATACCAAACCCAGCTTCTAATCTTTGCTTTTTCAATTTTTTGAGATGGCGGCCAAATGGAGCTAGACTTTATTTTTAAAAGGTCTTTAAGGTACTACTATGTCCTACGCCTGTAGGGTTCAGGGTGAAATATATACAGAGAGGTGCTCATACTTGTATAGGATTGTCAAGGAAACATATTTTGGGGATCTGGTGTATGCATATTTCACTAGCAAAGAGAAAGTCCATCCATGGGTCTTTCCATGTGAGCTCTAACTGAAAGACAAAAGACTATAAATCTTTACAAAGATTCAAACTATTAGATGTTCCCAGAATAAATAGTCCAAGTCTTAACAGCTCATTTGATAAGTAATAGGATGAGTTTTAACTAGTTTGGGTTTTTGTTGTTTTTTGTTTTGGTTTGAATTTTTGGAGAGAGGATCTCATGTAGTCCAGGCTGGTCACAAACTTGTTATATAGCTAAGGCTAGCCTTGAACTCTAATTTTCCACTGTCATCTCCCAGATCTCCCAGGTGCAGGTGCTGGGATTATAGGCAACTACCACTCTCTGTCCTACCATTTTTAACTAATGCTCTTAAAAAAGACTTTTTTTTTTTTTTTTTTTTTTCCCGAGACAGGATCTCTCCACATAGCCCTGGATGTCCTCAAACTCACAGAACTCCACATGCTTTTCCCTCCCAGGTGCTAGGATTAAAGGCATGCACCCACCATATTCCAGCTTTAAAAGGACTTATTTTAAGTACAACTTTAGTTTTATAGAATACTGCAAAGCCAGTACAGAGAACTCTGTATACCCCAACTTATTACATGCTATTGAGAACAGTTTTTAGAACAGATACAGTGTTTTATAAGATGCTCCCAATTTTTTCCTCATGTTTAGACTGGGAAATATGTCTGGGGAGGAAGACCACAGAGGCAGAGTGTCATTCTCATCACATGATATAGAGGATATACACCAGTAGCACAGCACTACAGACTTTGGCTGTTTAGTATGAGACATTATGTAAGTTTTCCTGTTATACAGTTACTCTTGTCTTCAACCCTCTTGAATTACAATCTTTAGAAAGAAGTCATCACTGAGTGGTATCAATGGTGATGCATCCACAAAAATTATTTACAATTCTTCTTCCTCCCTCTCTCTCCTAAGAACAACAATAAAATCTTCAATTAAGTTAACATATAAAACATTAAAGTTTTAAAAAAGTCAGAAAAACTTTGAAAAATGAAGTCACCTTAACTAGACTTAATACTGCTTTCATTTTTAACTGTTGGCAGCAGCAGGGGTGTCAGAGAAGTCTATGTTACAGACGAGAGCAGGGGAGGCCTTTGAGCATTTGTCTTTTTCCAGCTCAGCTCATATGCCCTTTTTGGGGTTGCCTTTGCCTTTTAATAATCTGTCTCATGCTGAGCGGTGGTGGCTCATGCCTTTAACCCCAGCACTCGATACCAGAGGCAGGTGGATCTTTCTGAGTTTGAGGCCAACCTGGTCTACAGAGTGAGTTCCAGGACAGCCAGAGTTACAGCAGAGAAACCCTGCCTCAAAAAGAAAGAAAGTATTCATATAAGAGCTGGGGATGTACCTCAGTGGCAGAGCACTTGCCTACCATGTGCAAGGCCCTGAGTTCAATCCCCAGTGCTATAAGAAAACAACAACAAAAATATTTATTTTATTTATTCTCACAAAACTATAAAAATATAGAAACACAAAATCAGGGAGTAAAGTAAAAACCTTGCAATCCTGATGAAAATTGAAAGTATCACTGTAATTCCATTGTAAATTAAACATATATTTCACACATAAATACTACATTTACAAATATGTTATGTGTGTTTCCTAGCTCTGTTCACTAGTGGCTTACATAAAACTGATTAAATTCAAGAGTAAGGACCACCCCTAGTACCCAAATGACGATCACTAAACACCAATTGCCATTGAAAGAATTAACAGTCTTTAGAAGAACAAGCCTTAACTTCGGGCCTGGCACTGGAAATAGTCAAGATGAGCACGGACTTTGTGGCATCACATAGTAAGAAAATATCAGAAGCTATTATGATTACATCAAAAGGACACAGTTCCTTTTGGTAGTCCAGAAAGGCTGAAACGGTAGGTAATTACTGACATTGTATAATAATTACATGAAGTGCCATCACTGTAATGGTTTTAAAATAAGTCCAAAAATTCATGACTTTTCTCTCATTGGCAGGAAGGTTCCGTGTTATCTTTTTTTCAGTCTGGGTTAACCTTAGTGACAAATCCATCTAGTATAATGATACTGATGTTTCATGACTTCTGAAGCTGGGTTTAAAAAGCAATGCTAGCCAGGCCTTTTTAACTGAAAGCCTCTTGCTGAATCTCCAAGCTGTCTTGTAAACATCAAGCCACCTCAATGTGGCTATGAAGAAGCTCAAACTGCCCCAAAGAAGTCCTAAGCTAGGCAACAGAAAGTGAGAAATGATAAAATACTGTCAAGATGGATCTAGTATATATAAATAAATCTGCATAAACCCATATCCTAAGCCAAACACATGTCCAATGCTCCTGCTTCATGACACCAAGAGACAGACTCACCTAGCTCACTCAGACCTTTCTAAACATTCACATAAATGATGAGTACCAAAAAAGTGACTTTTAGTTACTGGGTTTTGGTAGGGAGGGGAGTTGGTTTTCTTTTAAGGGTATGACCCTTGGTAGGTTGACCCTGCTTCAGTGAATGGTCCCAAACCTATGAGTATATGGAAAGCACAGACTATGGGTTATTTTTAAAAAAAAAAAAAAAAAATTGGAGGAGGAAGAGGAAAAGAGAACATGAAGTTGGGAGGGGATAGGGCAGAAAGGGATATATATGCAAAGTGTTGGGGCTAGGAATAGGAAGTGAATATGATCAAAATACATTGTATGCATGTATGAAATTCTCAAAAAATAAAAATATTATTTTCATAAAAAAATAACTTTAAAAAAATTAAAAAGCCGGGTGGTGGTGGCACACACCTTTTAACCCAGTACTCTGGAAGCAGAGGCAAGCAGCTTTCTGTGAGTTCAAGGCCAGCCTAGTCTAAAGAGTGAGTTCCAGAACAGCCAGATTTACAACAGAGAAACCCTATTTTGGAAGAAAAAAGAAAAAGAAAAAATGTAATCAATTAAAATGGGTCTCCTTTCATGTATGATAGAAATTCCTTGTAAAAACAAAAGGTGGGGTTGGGGATGCCTGGAGAGATGGCTCAGTGTTTTAAAGCCCTTGTTGTTCTTGCAGATGACCTGGGTTTCACTCTCAGCACCCACTGGCAGCTCACAACTGTCTATAACTCCACTTTCCAGGGGATCTGATGCCCTCTTATCTCCATGAATATCAGGCATGCACATGGTGCACAGATACATACAGGCAAAACACCCATACACATTAAATAAAGTCTTTTTTAAAAAAGATTTTTAAGGAAAAATAAACTATCAAGTTACCTTAAAATTTCTTTTCTAGGGCTGGGACAGAGTTCAGTGACAAAGGAAGTACTCATCTAAGACTTTGGGTGCAATCCCCAGCACAGTCTCTTCTGTGTCGAGTCATTGTACAAGGCTACTTAATTCAGTCTTTATAAGTCTCAATGCTAAAGCATTATCAATATTTTACACAAATTATTTTAATTTTAATTATTATTTTCATGTAAAACTAAAGCTTGGTATGAGGACACTCTGAGACAGAGATGGGATAATTTCCTGCATTGAATCATGCCTCTGAGATTACAGGCATGAACCGCTTTGCCCAGCTGCTCTATACTTGATAAATATGAGTAATATGAATATTTTTGTTGGAGATATAAAAGCATTTAAGTAAACGAACTTTGATAATTATTAAGATGTTTGAAGAATACATATGAACATAGTTATTACCTATACAAATAACTATGAAGAAAACATCTTAGAAATTGTCAAATAATAGTTTTTTCAGAAGTATGAACAGACATCAAACACTGGGAAGGGAAGGGTGGCATGAACCTATACAGGCTGCGCCTTCTACACACAGTATTTTCTGACCATGTTCTCCATCCTCCCTTCTCACTAAGGCAATGATTTCCTTTCATATTTATCGCTTTCCCTAAAAGTAGCTGTGATTATACCTTAAGGGTACTTCTTAAGATATTCTGGTTATCAAGTTTTGTTTTTGGTTTTTGGAATGCAGCCCTTGTTGTTCTTTGCTCTTTGCTCTTTCCACATCAACCACTAGGTAGCATTTACCAGCATCTTTTTACGAGACCCACAGCCTTGGGCAGACTAGTGCAATGGTACTCAGATTTAGCGAGTATACGGACCAGATGGCACCACACTGCTCCACAGTCTAGACACTGTTCCTTAGCTGGTGTGTCAACTAAAGCATATAATCCATTAGGAGTATCAGATAAACAGCTATCAACAAGCACAATGATTATCACTACTAAATAACCTAAAACAAATGTCCTATTGCTGATTGAGTTGCTTTGTTAAACTTTTTTTTCCTCCTTTCCAAATCAATTTTAGAGAGAAAAGGGGAAAGAGAGCCCGAAAATATAGCTCAGTGGTAGGTTGCTTGCCCACACATTTGAGGCCCTTCGTTCAACTGAGCAAACTACGTGGTATTTCTTACGACTTAAGTTCAAAACATTTTGCTCAGATTACATAAACAACACTCTGTTCATACCTTTCTCTGGATGCTTCATCTGGGATACCTAGGCATACTTCTCGGTCAAACCTTCCTGCACGTCTCAAAGCAGGATCTAATGAGTCTGGTCGGTTAGTAGCTCCTACGACCAGCACTCGAGCTGTAGCTGCCACATTATTCAGATCTAGTAAGAACCAGACAAAAAAGAGTAGAGAACAAGCCATCTGGCATTTGAGGATACTGTTGACACAAATCATTGAAAGATTAGAGAGAATTTGTATATTTTGATATATAAGTATTTATAAACATGTACTGTTTAACACATAAAAAGTGTGAAGAAAATAAAAACATGTGTTATTTCTTTCTTTTCTTGTTTTGGTTTGTTTTAGTAACATATACCTGGTTAGCCTACAACTCATTTATATAGCCCATGCTAGCCTCAAATTCTATATGGAAACATTGGTAGATATGGTTAAATCTTCATAGTAAATTTAAAGAATATTATTAATAGTTAAGAAGAGGTAAGTACAGGGCTGGAGAGATGGCTCAGCAGTTAAGAGCTCATATCACTCCTCCAGAGATCCTGGCTTGGTTTTAAACACAGGCCTGGAGGCTCACAATGGCCTGTGACTGTAAGGCATCTGTGGCCTTTGCGAGCACTGCACTCACACACACCCTGCAAACATACATACACTTAAAATAATGTTGTGTAGGAGGGGGGATAGAGACAGGAACTCACGTTGTAGCTCTGGCTGGCCTGGAACTCACTATGTAGACCAGGCTGGCCTCAAACTCAGAGATCTGCCTGCCTCTACCTCCTGAGTGCTGGGATTAAAGGCAGCTGCGAACATACCAGGCTAAAAGTAAAAGTATTTTTTTAAGAGGTAAATATAAATGCATTAAAATGCCAACATTTCTTACAAAGTTATCCTTAAGGGACAATAGTTAGGTACTATGCAATCCTAAAATTGAAAGCAAAACCAAAACAATATATTTGTATATTTAGTATATTTGTATATTGTATTTAATAACTACAGGTTGGGGAAACAGCGTGGTACACAGGCATGGGGTCCTGAGTTCAAGCCCCAGTGTTTAAGAGCTCTGGCTGATTTTCCAGAGGTTCTGAGTTTGAACTCAGCAACCACATGGTGGCTCACAACCATCTGACATGCAGGTGTACATGCAGATGAACACTCATATACATATATAAATAAATCTTTAAAAACACTCAAAAGAAGATTAAAAAAAATTTCATATAATGTGGCACACTTGTAATTCCAGTGTTGGGAAGGTGGAAACAGGTAGAAACAGGCAGATCCCTAGGGCTCATTGGTCAGCCAGCCTCGTCTATTTGGCAAGCACCAAGCCAATTCAACTAATGATGGTGGCTCCTAATGAATGAGATCAGAGATTGACTTCTGGCTTCCCTACTCACATACACACGTATACACTCCTGGCACACAAATGTGTATATACACACACATACAATATACTTTGAAATGAATGCAAAATCTTTTACAAAAAAAAAAAAAGATGCTATTTCATGATATTTACTATTTAAATGGCTCATTTAAGAAATATATTATCTTAAAACAAATACATTATTTTAAACTGACCGTCCATGCAGGTTAGGAGCTGGGCTACAATTCTTCGTTCCATATCTTTTGAAGCAACTTCTCTTTTGGGGGTAATAGCATCAATTTCATCAATGAAAACAATACAGGGTGCATTTGACTAAAAATAAAAATACCAAAAGAAATAACTGTAAAATAAAATTCTCTATATTGGTGTATAACATTTTTAGAATTTTAAAGCTCAAAGATCAGTCATCAAAAGAATAACCACAAAGAAGGCAGTTCACAATAATGCTTCAGGTTGTTACGTCTCAAGAGAACTAAGATGCTTAAAGATTAGAATGCATCGAGGTTTGTGAAATATCTTCTGAAATTCTTCTGTAAGTTAGACATATCTGTATGCTACAGAATATAAGCAATAAATTTAAAAGCTTTAACTGAGTCTAGTGGCATAAGCTAATAATTCCAGCACTTGGAAAGATCAAAACTTCAAGGACATCCTAGGCAACATTTCCAGCCAGACTAGATAGATGAGATCCTGCTTCAAACAACCAAAATAAAAATAAGTTTCAAACTAGAAAATCCAAGTTTGCTCAAATGGTATGAGTTTTTCTCAAATATAAAAATGTCCAAAATTTTCAATTGGTTGTAAGGAGATGTAGGAAGTACAAGACTTTTTTTTTTGTTGTTTAAAGTTTTAAGTATAATCAGTGGCATTACATGTGTTTATGCTGTTACATAATCATAACCTCCACAACTTTTTCATTATTACATACAAAAATTAGCAAAGGCGTGTGTGTGTGTGTGTGTGAAACGGGGGGTGGGGGGGTAGGGGAGGAGGCAGAGTTGAGGTGATAGGCATTAAACCCATTCTATATACTGCTGTGGTATATTTGAACTTATCTCCAGATATTCACTGAAAATATTGCACTGGCTGCCTAAAGCCTAGCAGGATGTGATTTCTATGGCTGAACCAGCCTGTAAATATGAGTTATCCCGTAAATATGAGTTACTCCCGTTTAACGTAAATGGAGCTGCTGATAAAGAGGTCATTTGGATGCTCCAGCAGACCTGAGGTACTTAGGCATGGCTTCGACTTCCCTATTGATCTGTAGTTCCCCCACTATAGTATGTGGACATAACTGAGATGGGTGGGGCTGAGCCCCTTCTGTGTTGGTAGCACCACTATAGACACGAGGGGTGGACACACCCCCTCGGCTAAAGGTTTGGGAGAAGTAAGCCATTGTATCTCTTGGTCATGCAAATAAATGGCTTAGAGAGAGCTAGGGGCTTTTTGTTGTTGTTTTGTTTTTTTGAAACAGGGTTTCTCTGCTGGAACTCTGGCTATCCTGGAACTCACTCTATAGACCAGGCCAGCTTCACAGAGATCTGCCTGCCTCTGCCACTGGAGTGCTGGGGCTAAAGGTGTGTGCCACCACTGCCAGGCCTCAGAAGTTTTTTTGTTTTTTTTTTTAAAGATTATGTCTGAGTGTTGTGTCTGCATGTACACCTGAATGCCAGAAGAGGGCATCCGATCCCATTAAAGATGGTTGTGAGCCACCACGTGGTTACCAAGAGAACTCAGGACTTCTGGAAAAGCAGTGCACTGAGGGTGGGGTTGAAGGTGGGGCTTTTAAGGTAATAAACTGCCAGGATGAGAAGGCAGTTGGAGATGGAAGATGTCCTGTTGTGAGCTCTCCTCAGGTCTGTCTCACTTGTACCTTTAATCATGTCCCATGCGTCTTTTTAAATTTATCACCTGACATATTAATATATAACATACATACAAGATAAACATACAAGACTCCATCACTGTAGTCCCAGATTTTTTTTTTGAAAAGCCTATATTGAATAACTAAGGAAAAAAAAGTTTCAGTATTTCAGTTAACACATGATCAGATTTCTGTAGGTGTTCTTTGTTGTTGCCGTTTCATGTTTGAATTCATGTTATTAAAATAAGTTAAATGTCTGAGTTTTATCTGTACGTATGTCTATATACCATGTGGGCGCCCAGTGCTAGCAGAGCCACGCAGATGGTGTAGGATGCCCTGGAACTGGAGTTTCAGACGTTGTGAAGCACCATGTGGATGCCAGGAACCCAGTCCAGGTCCCCGGCAAGGGCAATAAGTGCTCTTAACCACTGAACTATCTATCCCCCAGATCTGTTTTTATGTATAAACTAGAGTTCAGAAGGATTACTTATTACAGTCAAACCAACTGAGGCAACAGTAGTTGCTGGGGACTGGAGGAGGGTAGAATGTGGAATTCCTGTGCATCAGCTACAGAGTTTCAACTGGGAAGATGGAAAGATTCTAGAGGTGGGTAGTGATGACCATTACACAAAAATGGTAAGAATAGGGGTGATGACATATCTCAGTGGGTGTGGAAGGGTGCTTGCCACTAAGGATGACCTGAGTTTGATTCTTGGGATCCACATGGTAGGAGAGAACGGATTCCCATAAGCTGTCCTCTGACTTCTACATGTTACATGTGCCCCAACTCCATAAATAAATTTAATAAAAACTTTTTAAAAAAGTGAAGTACTAAATGCTACTGAACAGTATAACTTAAAAATGGATAAAATGGGCTGGAATGATGGCTCAGCTGTTAGAGAGCACTGACCGCTCTTCCAGAGGACACAGGTTCAATTCCCAGCACCCACATGGCAGCTCACAACTATCTCTAACTCCAGTTCCAGGGTATAAGCCCCACCCACTCCAACAGGTAGTTCCCCAGCTCCACCCCCATGCTGGGCCCTGGCGCTCAGGCCCAGAGCCCCCTAGGCTCAGCAGCACCTGTCACCAAGTTCCACAGAGCCCCCTGGGCTCAGCAACACTGGCTATGGAAAACACTGTGGAAAATCTACTCAACCAGCTGCTTCAGATGCTCCCTACGCTAGTCATCGTTGCTGGTGGTCACCTCGCCACTGAAGATCGTCATCTTATCCTCGAGCAGTTGTGGGACAATGGCATGAGACAGACCATCTCCAGAACCTTGAAACCCCAGGACTCCAACCTCCTAGAAACTGTGTCCTTTCTCTCAGAAAGGAATAAGCACCCTGTCTCTCCATAAGTTCTTTAAGTGTACCTAAAGTTAGTAAAGTTCAAAATTTAAGTTGTTCATTTACCTCAGAATTAGAGTTTATTTTACAGTTCCTGAGGTCAGTCCAAGCCACAGTTAGCTGGGTCCCTCTCCCTGGATTATTCAAAACCCACCAACATCTAAGCTCAAACCCTTTACAGCCTCAAAAGCAGAAAAGTTGACATTTCGGGGTGAAAAATGTGGACTCAAGCCCACCAATCACCAAGCAATCTCTAAGCCTGAAAACCCACCAAATCTTGAGCTCAGAAAACCCACCAATCATAGGCCATGTGGTTAGCTCAGCCCCCTCCCCAGAAACCCTATATAAATGGCTGAGCTTTGCTCAGTCTTTCATTGCTTCTTCTCAGACTGAAGCAGTCACTCTCTTGGATTCCTCCCTCCAAATAAGTCTCTTTGGTGGGATTTGCTGCCTGCTGAGATTCTTTAATCGGAGAAGAGGCCAGGCAAAGCAAAACCGAACACTTCAGCTCTGCTGGGCTGAGCACTTAAGTCCTGTCGGGATATTTTCTCTTCCGACTGCATCACCTCTACAGGGGAGATTTCTCCCCTTGCATTGTGTAGTCCCTGGGATCCTGAATGCCAGGCCATTTTTCCATTTGAGCTGAATAAAAACCCTAATACAGGGGATCTGACACCCTTACACCAATGCACAGAAAATAAAATATATTATTTTTAAAATATGGATAAAGTGGCCGAGCAGTGGTGGCTCATGCCTTTAATCCCAGCACTCAGGAGGCAGAAGCAGGTGGATCTCTGTGAGTTCAAGGCCAGCCTGGTCTACAGTGTGAGTTATAAGACATCCAGAGTTGCAATAGAGAAACCCTGTTTCAAAAAACAAACAAAAAAAACCGATAAAATGGGCAAAATTGTGGTTCATGCTGGTAATCCCAGCACTGACTAAGGCAGGAGGATTACTAAGTTTGAGGGCAGTCTGGAATACAGACTAAGATTCTAACTCCAATTAACAACAATGACAACAAAATAGTAAATTTTATAAAGCATACATTTTACCCCACCCCAAACACACAAGGAGCAATGAGGATTAAGTGAAAAACAAAAACCTAGGCTTACAATCTCGATCATACGTAATCACTCCATAATTAAAATAGTGACATTTATTGTGCTAAAAGTCGCACACTATCAGCTTGGACAAGACAGCTCAAAATGACACCAAAGTGAATCTGTCACTTTGTATCTGTCACCAAGTATCTGACTTGGTGTACCTCTACTGTTTCTCTTCTCCAGTCTTCCTGATGACAACGTTTGCAAAGAGCACTGCTAGATCAGTTACAAAAGTAAAATTACAAAGCAAAGGTTCCAGAAAATCCATTATTTTTTGTCAGTAACTTGGAAAATTACATAGCCAAGAATAAATGATGATAATTAAAACTTAGCCTAAGGAAGGGATTAATTTTAGAAAAGAACAACCTTGCTTGACAAAGGTTATTGTACTCACTTGGATTATGGAAAAAACAGCAGGGAAAGAAGGTGTAAAATCGATGCTTACTCAACAGCTGCATCAAGCATTGTACTTGCTCAATACTAGTTTAGAAGGAGACTCAACACAGAACTGTGACCTAAATATGCCATTTATCTCTGTATCCATATTTGTTAGCTGTGTTTCATATATCTATACACACACACACACACACACACAAATTCCCATGGTGGTCTGAATGAGAATGCTGCTCCCCATTAGCTCATATATTTGAATACTTGGCCTCCAGTTGGTGGAACTGTTTGGGAAGGATTGGGCGGTGTGGCCTTATTGGAGAAGGTGTGTCACTGGTGAAGGGCTCTGAAGTTTCAATAGCCCACGTCATTCTCAGTTAGCTCTCTCTACCTCATGCTTGTGGATCAAGTTCCCAGCACCTGCTCCAGCACCATGCCTGCTTACCTGCTGCCATGGTTCCTGCCATGATGGTCATAGACTCTAACTCTCTGAAACTGTAAAACCCAATAAACTATTTCTTCTATAAGTTGCCTTAGTCATGGTGTTGTATCGCAATAATTAACTAAGACATGTAACTGCTGTGGCACTTACACACATTTTAGAAAAATGCACACTGTCATTTTCACCTTTTCTCTGCATCTCCCTGGTTCTGCTCATGGTGTTTCACTGTCAGTCTACATAATGAACTTAACAACCAGCCTCATTTCCTATCTTAGAAAATAGTTCTCTTGCTGGGCCTGGTGACACAACACAGCAAGGCAGAGGTAGGCTCTGTTAAGTTTGAGGCCACTTTGATCTGCAGTGTTCTAAGATAGCAAGGACCACACAGACTCTCTTTCAAAAATTAGTGAATTATTATTATAATTTATATTCATTATTATTTATGATTATTTATCTTAAATGTATAATTACTTATTATTATTGCTGCTAAAATACATTTCTCTCCTAATTTCACATCAGCTTCTAGTAGCTACAATGGTCATTTTTTTTTTCCCTGAGACAGCGTTTCTCAGTGTAGCCCTGGCCATCCTGGAAGTCATTCTGTAGAGCATGCTGGCCTTGAACTCACCAATCCTCTGCCTCCCAAGTGGCAGGGTTAAAGGCATATACCACCACAGCTTACAATGGTCTTGTCTATGAGACATTATATGCTTTAGATGCAAATAAAGACATAAAATTAAACTCAGTGTGGTGGCACACAACACTTGGGTGGAAGCAGGACGATCAGAAGTTCAACGGCATCCTTGGCTACAAGAAGTTTGAGGCCAGACTGGGTTACATGAGACCCTGTCTGAAAGGGAGAAGACACACAACATAAAAAAACCTTTCCATTGCTTTTTACTTTTCATCACAGTGATTTATGTCTGCTCAAGAGCACATGTCATGATGTACAGGACTCTTGCTATATTCTAGAGACAATATTAAAGGTTTTATAAAGATTCTCTCAGTTGGGCATGGTGGTACATACGTACAATCAACAATCTCGCAAGAGAGGCTGAGTGAGGTAGGTAGGTTTGCTTGGCCAACAAGGCCAGGCTAGACAACACAGCAACATCCCATCTTAAAAAAAAAAAAAAAAAGGAATCTTCTTATTTAAACACTCAGAAAACCCATGAGAAATGAGTATTGTTGTCATCCCAGAAAGCAGAGTAGAGCAGATAGGTTTCTTCTCTAACGTGTTATGTGATGACACTAAATTGAAATCAACTTTTTCAATGAGATCATAGACATTCAACCAAGCTATGCTGAAGATACAACTTCAACTGGATCCAAACATTTTATAACAGAAGCTATAGTCAGGTGCAATTTCTCTCTCTGGTGAGAGAGTTTCCTTCTCCCCTTAATCACATAAACAGCATTATTGCTGAGTTTCACAGAATTTGAATAATCCTAAGGATAAGAATTCTCATATTGTTTGCAAATTTAGTCAAACATAAGCTGGAGAAACAAAAAGTGAATGAAATATCATAAGGACAATACATTTTGAACATTTAACTTTTAGGTACAACAGCCCAAAACTTGTCACTAATTAGCTTTATGCTTGATTTCACATTAAACAGATTACCTATCCAAGAGTCTGTATCATTAAATCTATCTTAAATTTTTACCACTAAACATTTTTTAAAAAGGAAATCAGTAAATGTGATAAAAAATATTAGCATCAGAAAAGCAGAATCTATACTGTAAGCTTGCAGCATGTGACAAGCTGCCACAGGCAATTGATGACTCACCACGGCTTGGTCAAATAAATCTCTGAGCTTTTGCTCAGACTCTCCAGAAACTCCTGACACAATCTCTGGAGCAGCCACTTTCAGAATTGGTAAATCAAGTTCCTGTGTACAAATACAGAAAAGAATGATCAAATATTAAATAAAATCTAACCTCTCCACATTTTTCTAATCCAATCTGTCCCACCAAACTTATTATTGTGTGTGTCCATGCACGTATGTGTGTAGACATGTGTGTGCCACTGTCTATATGTGGAGGTCAGAGGACAACTTGTAAGAGTGGATTCTCTCCTTCCACCTTATTTGTTTCTGGTTCCAACACAGGGTTATCAAGCATGGTGGAAAGCACCTTGACCCACTGAGCCATCTTTCTGGCCTCTACAATTTCCTAAGGAATTTCATCTCTGTGTGTGGGCCCAATGGCAAACACAACTAAAAAGTATGAGAGATGGCTTAGCAATTAAAAGCACCCACATGGCAGCTTACAACTTCCTGTTAACTCCAGTTCCAGGGGATCCCATGCCTTCTTCTGACTTCCATAGACACCAGACATGCACATAGTGCCTAGACACATATGAAGGCAAAACATCCACAAATAGAATAATTTTTTAAAAAAGTCTATGATTTAATCAATTGTAGCGGATCATACCTGTAATCTCAGCGTTTGGGAGACTAAAGGTTTTAGTTCAGGGCTGCCTGGGCTCACAGTATGAGAACCTGTCTTTAAAAGAAACCCAGGGATTTGCCCAAACACATAAATGCAAACACTATGTTCCAAGGTCTGCTACACAGTGGCCATAAAGAAACTTATTTATTTATTTTATTATTATTTTTTGTTTGTTTTTGAGGCAGGGTTTCTCTGTTGCAACTGTGGGTGTCCTGGAAATCATAGAGATCCACCTGTGTCTGCCTCTTGAGTACTGGGATTAAAGGCATGTACCACCACTGCCCGGCAATAAATTTATTTTTAAAAAGACAAATCAAGTTTTCTTTTAAAAGTGAGAGCTTGATTTATTAATGATTAGAATAATATGCTATTCTGCTAGTTGAAGTTCCTTGGATTATTTTACATTTTACCATGAAATAAGTTTCTGAAGAAGTTGATAGGACAAAAATAGAATTGCTAGCTTTATATTTTTCAAAATAAGTGTGTTTGTGGGTGCAGGGGTGGGTGAGGTTGATACAAGAAAGAACTACGTAACCCAGACTAGCTTTAAACTTGCAATCGTTAGTCCCACAAATATTAGAATTTCAGGAGTGTACTACCATGCCTAAGTGATCTTTTATAATTACTTTAAAAGGGCATTTTAACAATGGAAATTTTAATAAATTCAGCTCCAAAAAATATATTTTTCATATTTTTCTGCTTTTAAGAATGACTGGAGTTGGGGCTGGAGAGATGGTTCAGCAGTTAAGAGGACCCAGGTTCAATTCCCAGCACCCACATGGCAGGTCACAATTGTCTGTAATCCTGTTCCAGGGGAATCTGACACCCTCACACAGAGATACACATAGGCCAAACACCAACGTACATTAAAAAAATAAATGAATGTTCAATGAGAAATCCAGCCTCAAAAAATGAGGTGGGGAGAAACCCTGTCTCAAGACAACAACAATAACAACACAATGAGGAAGATGATGAGATAGGAAGAAAGTGAGGGGGAGGAGGAGGAGGAGAAATTTCTTATTGGTCAAATTTGCTTCCTAAAGAGATACCAGATCTTATTGGAATTGACCAAAGAGAAAAACAAACGGCAACAACAAAACCAAAACCAACTAGTCTCACCCCAGCAATTGCATGTGCAAGTAATGTCTTCCCACAGCCTGGTGGCCCATGCAGGAGAACTCCACGAGGGGGCACGACACCAAGGTGGTGGTATACCTCTGGGTGACGCATGTGTATGAGCATCTTGCAGACTTCCTGTTAAAGAATAAGCATAGAATATGTCTTCCTCAGCCCAAGACAGAAGGAGTCAAAGTAGAATGAAATGTCCTAATTTTTTGAACACAAAATATACCAGACAGAACACAGGCTTTAGGCTTTGCCTTGAGCTTGAATTCCGGCTGTGGTATTCTGTGTAAATAACTTCAATGGTAAATCCATGCTTCTATTTCCTAAGCTGTAAAAATATCTATGTCATAAAATACCTCGGGTAGTAACTAACAGTGACTGTAAAGAGTTGACACTAAAAGCTTTGCCCATTATCATCAGTACTGTCAGAACAGTGTAACTTATAGAGCATGTACTCCACATACACTAGAACTAAAAATGTGGAAAGACCAAGGACAGGGAGCTTCTTCTCTCTTAGTACACAAAGGATCAGGTTTGCCCATCTTCCCTTCTTTTCTATATTCATTTCACATTAAAACCAAAGAGGCAGAACTGGAGATATGGCCCAGTGGTTAAGAGCACTGGCTGTTCTTGCAGAGGACCTGAATTTGTTTCTCAGCATCTACATGGTGGCTTACAATGGTAACACCAGTTCCAGGGAATCTGGAGCCCCCTTCTCACCACAGAAGGCACCAGGCATACAAGGGGCACACAAACATACATGAAGGCAGAACATCTATATATATAATCTTTTGTTTGTTTTTAGTTTAAATTAAAAACGAATAGGTAGGCTTTGTACCCATTTAAGTAATGCCGTTTCTCAACTGGCACTAACTTTTAATGTTGCATCATTGCCCCCAACATCTTCAAACTTCACACTGGAGATCTGCAACTCTATACTCTTTGTTTTAGCTGGGGAAAAAAAAAAAAAAAGATGAGAAGATTAGTGATTCCATACACACAACCAAAACTCCATTAAATAAAAAATATTTTCAACTATGTATTTCCACAAATAATTCTCAAGCAAAACAACTCAAAATGGTGACCCTTCTCTCACAACAAACACCCACTATCTACTACTACCCACAGCTCACCTTTCTTTAGCAGAGTAGCTTCTATTTCTCCATCTACTTCTTGAAGATCCTCTGTCTTTCTTTTGTTTCCTTTGTCCTTTGTCCGACCTTTCCTTTTCTTATCACTTTCCAGAAGAGAGGACTCTTTTAAATTCTGGAGAGAAAATACAAATTCAAATACACTATACTTCAAATTACAATGCTAATAGACGGTTTTCAAAGATAGACTGTGTGTGTGTGTGTGTGTGTGTGTGTGTGTGTACACAAATCCATTTGATGTAGTGCTACTAACTACTGCTCAAGGATCTGCCTTCTGACAGAAACCTAAAAGAACAGTTTAAATCTTAGTATTTGGCCAAGCAGTGGTATACACACCTTTAATCCCAGCACTCAGGAGGCAGAGGCAGGCAGAGCTCTGTGAGTTCAAAGCCAGCGTAGCCTGTTCTACAGCATGAGTTCTAGGACAGTCAGAGTTACAACAGAGAAACCCTGTCTCCATAAACCAAAACAAACAAATAAATAAAGCTTAACATTTGATAATGTTTTTTCTAGGCTCTGCCAGTTGACCAGTTAAATTTAATCTCTTCTAAAAGACATAACCAAACAAACATCAGGTTCTTACCAATTATAATAATGTTCTCCATAGATGAATAGTCAAAGCTTAAAGCAAAGATATTTGGGAAAGGCACATTAATAAAAGGAAAACCTATAATCCCAGCACTTTGGGAGTAAAAACAGAAGGATCAGAAGTTAAGGGCATTCTTAGCTACACAGCAATTTCAAGGTTGGACTAGGTACCCTATTTGAAAATCCGAAATCAAAACAAATAGGGTTCAGTCAGTAAAGTCCTTGTCAAAAAATCATGAAACTGAGTTCAGATATCCCCACCCCCATACCCACATAAGCATCTGCTTGATACTACATTCAGTGAAAAATAAATAAAATTGTAACTAAATGATATTATATTAAATATTTGGTTTTGCTGTTTGTAGGTTTTTGTAGATGCCTTTCAAAATGTAAAGGGAATTTTTAAAAATGAGGGTGTGGGTTCCTTGTCTGTTTACCATTTGAATCTGGGTTCAGAATGTATCTAAAACGCAACAGTTTTTCTCACTGGCTACTTGACTCCACCCCTCTGTTCCCGGCTGCTACATTTCTAACTTGTAACCTTTAAAACTTCAGTTAGCTCATAGGGTTAAGGAGGGAAAAAAAAGAATAGGAAGGAAAGAAAAATCTTTACAGTCCTTTTCTCTGGCTGTCTTAAACTATGTCTGGGGAACTGAACTAACTCCCACTCTGGTTTAGCTTCTCCCAGCATGGCAGTTACTGAGATCTAAACTGTAACTTTAAAAAAAAAAAAAAAAAAAAACCAATTAGTTCATTTTATCTATCCTTATTTCTGCCTGCTTCTCTATGTATCAACTCATAGTTCTGATTCTTAGCTTCCAATTTCTCTGTCAGTAACTGACTTCTACTGCCCTCTTTTATCCCCTCCAACTATTCTCAGAAGTCCAAGGGGCATACAACCACACGGAGGAGGGGCTTTCCCCTGGCAAAGCTTCATTCTATATAAGATAAAAAGACTGCAATATACCCCAACTACATGGAGCTAAAATTTCACTATAAAAATACCTGTATCGTAGATATTGGCGTCTTATAGTTGCTTTGGTCATCTGGTAGGTCCAAGGGAAGACTTTCTTTCTTTCCACTTGGGGTTTTGTCAATAAACCATCCTCCCTCAGATTCTCTGGCAGGGGTTTTCCATGGCATGGATCCCGTTTTAGAAGTCAGCAATGGTGTTGAAGTTGTGGCTTCTCTCTGCTCCAAATCCGGAGTATTTGAAATAGAATCAGAATTTCCTTTCCGATACAAAGATAGCAGGGAACTGTTCATGTGATTTTTTGACTGGAAGGAACATGATTTCAATGTAAGTTACTCAAGAAGTCTTAAAGCTTCAGTAAGCTAAAAGTCTTTGTATATTTTGCTTTAAACAACTTCTCTTACAACATTTACAGTCAGAATTATACAGGTTATCATCAGATTAACTCCCAAAAAAGATTTTTTTTATCAGTGAGTTACTACTATTTCATCAATTCAATACTGGATCAAATATAATGGAGTAAAGTAATCACTTTGTTAATAAATTCAAAGTCTCATTTACCAAGGAGGAAAAACTAACAAGAACACCTATGAGTAACTTGGTGAATTTTTGCTGTATCTTTTAGTTAGACTTGTCATCAGTAGTGCTGCCTCCCTGGAAGAAAGTAGAGCCATTTCCTCTTTTTTTTTCTATTTTTGAAACAGTCTTAGTATGTAGGACTGGCTGGCCTGGAACTTGCTATGAAGATCAGGCTGGCCTTATACTCAGAGATCTGCCTGCCTTAGCCTCCCAAGTGCTGAGATTAAAGGTGACACCAACCTGGTAAATTTCTTTTTTTTATTATTACTTCCCTTAATATTCTAATTTGCTTTTAGTTTTGGCTACTGTTTTCCCATATATAACTGATTATACAAACATAAGTACTGAGCGTGGTAGTGGTGGCACATGCCTTAAATCGCAGCATGGAGCAGGCAGAGGCAGGCGGATCTCTGAGTTTGAGGCCAGCCTGGACTACAGAATGAGCTCCAGTACAGCCAGAGTTACAACTGAGAAACTCTGTCTCAAAAACAAAACAAAACAAAAGCAAACAAACATAAGTACTGGAAGGATGATTAAACCATCAATGATGTGTATAGCAAGCATTCAATTATGTATTGGTAAAGATAGACAAGGTCCTTCATTCTATTTTTGACTTATTTTCTTAGACAAGATCATAATGAGTAAGAAAAAAAAAAAAAAATGGGGCTGGAGTGATGACTCAGCAGTTAAGAACACTGGCTGCTCTTGCAAGAGGATCCAGGTTCAGTTCTCAGGACTCACATGGTGGCTCACAACTCCAGTTTGAGGAGATCCAATGCCTTCTTCTGACATCAGGCACCAGACATGCATGTGGTACACATACATACATGCAGGTAAAACCATCATACACATAAAATAAAAGTAAATAAATCTTAAAGAAAGAAAAAGAAATCAAAGTGGGCTTACCTGTGGATCTGGGTAATCATCCATGTTTGAATCATCAGAATAACTTTCAGTGTACCTCAGGTTTAAAAAAAAAAAGGAAGAAAATATGCTTTGAAGGCTTTTCTCCTATAACCTAAAAAAGTTCCTATCCCAAACAAGTCAGTATATTAAGACAAAACATTATGATGGCTCCAAGCGCTGAGAGCTGGAGAGATAGCTCAGCGGTTACAAGCACTTGCTGGTCTTACAGAAGACCAAGTTTGGTTCATAACACAATAACCTCTAGCTCCAGCTCACAAGAGATATGATGCCCTCTTCTGGCCTCCACGGGGACCAAAAACACATGACATTCACTAAATCAGCCACACTTCACTAATATAAGTAATTTTTTAAAAACAAAAACCTCAGGTCAGTGTATTGCTTAACCCTTCATCAGAGAAGCTTCTTTGTGTAGATGAGAATTAATACAGAGATCCACAACTAGATCATGTGCAATATGACAAACTTTGGAGCACTCAGTTTCAAATGGACTGTCTTCATCAAGGATCAGGGATTGATGTAGGAGAGAAGGCAGAAGGATTTAAAGAGCCAAAGGTAGTGGTTGACTTAAGTAAACAGTGTCTTCTAGACACAAGACTGATGCACATATGAACTTACAGAAGACTATGGCAGAATGCACAAGACCTGCACAAGTTCAAACTGAACGAAATCCCTGCACTGAAAAGGAGAAGTGCATTTGAGAAGTTAATTCCAATTGATAGCTACTAAGAAAGGGAAAATCAGTTTTCTCCAATGGAGTGTCACTGGATAGATTAAACCACACTTCACAGAAGCCTCATGCTTTGGAGTAGTTAGCTGGCTAACACGAATCAAACTCCAAGATTTCTTTGTGGCCTTTCATTTTGGTTTGGTTTTTTTTTTTTTTTTTTTTTTTTGTCTTACTAGTTTGTTTGTTTGATTTTTATTATTTGTTTGAGAGAGAAAAAAAGGAACACAAAGTTGGATGGGTAGGGAGGTGGGGACAATCTAGGAGAAACTGGGGAAGGAGAAAAACATGACCAAAATACATTGCATTAAAATATTTTTAATTAAAAAAATGAAATAATGAAAATAAATCTTAAAAATATACTATGATAAAAGAAACTAGAATGGCCAGGCATGGTTGTGTATGCCTTTATTGCCAGCACATGGGAGGCAGAGGAAGGCTGATCTCTCTGAGTTGACGCCAGCCTGATGTAGCCAGGACTACACAGAGACCCTGTCTCAAAACTAAACTAAATTATACATAAATATTTATTTTAGCCAGTTAGAACTCTGTGCTTAATGTTTCCTAGTGTCAGCTTCCTTACATAGCAAATAATAAGTAATATCTCGTTGAGTTTTTTTGTTTAATGCGTAGGTGTTTTACCTGCATGTACGCACATGCATCACATGTGTGCAGTGCTCAAAGAGGCCAGATGGGTATGGCTCCCTTGAACTGTAGTAACAGACAGCTGTGAGCTCTGGGAACCAAACCCCAGTCCTCTAGAAGAACCAAGCCATTGCTCCAATTCCAAAAATGTTTGTATTTTTAACATGAATGCTCCAGCCATAACATATTTAAACACAAAATTTACTGTCTTTTAATATACCTGGCATTAATTATAACACAGCAAGGAATAACAAAGATAATGAGACAACTTTGTTGGTAATATAAAACAGTAAACAATATCAATGCCACATGATATAAAGATTACAGTGAATGTCTATAACCAGATGCTAAGGAATCTAAGAAGGCCCAAGAAAGATAACTACATCTTCAGTGACATTTGAGGGCTGAGTGGGATTTGTGAAATGGAAATGAATACCCAAATTACTGAAAACTTCAGTCAAAATGTCTTTAGGCAATAGAGAAGAATCGATATGCCTGGAAGAAAAGATGTAGACATAAGGTATTGTTCAAGTACAATTGCCCTTTTGGCCAAAAAGAATCACTGGAAGTATTCTAAGTATGAATGTGATTCAGGAAAAATGCTTTGCAATACTTACTCATCCTCTTCATCTTGCCTTGCTCTTTTGGCCAGATGCTCATCTTCTAATTCTTTAAGATTCTTAAGTTCTTTCTCACTACTAATTATGCTAAACACTGAAACAAACAACAAAATGTCATGAGCTAAAATAATTATTTTGGTAACTGTTGATAATTCTGTTCACACCGTGAAAGACTCACCTTTTTCTACTTGAATTCTAAAAGCATTTCTTTTTCTTCGACCATAATCTATACTGGGGAGAAAAACAGAGAACTTTAGCATACAGTTTTCACAAATATTTTACATTAAACTTGTAATATATGTTATATTGGAACAGATATGAGGCCCCCTTGTCTCCGACTCAACCATGTTTATCTCAAGTGCCCTCTAAGACCCCCTGTGCTGGGGCTGGCCAGCACAAACCTGTCAACAGGGAAGAACCGCTAATAGCTAAGGGGATCAGAAACATTGTCTTTTTCAGAACAGCTAGAAAGAAAACCATTTCCAACAAAAGTTACTATTTGTCATACCATGGTATAAAAATGTCTGTGTAGGGGGCTGCAGGATGACTCAGTGGTTAAGAGCACTGACTGCTCTTCCAGGTCCTGAGTTCAATTCCGAGCACCCACACGGTGGCTCACAACCATCTATAAAGGGATCAGATGCTCTCTTCTGGTATGCAGATATACATGTAGGCAGGGTACTCACACAAATAAAATAAATCAGTCTTAAAAAATAAGATAAAACCTGCAATTAAAAAAAAATCTGCATAGGAACAAGAAACTAGAGAATGCTCTGTCCAGATCTCTCAACTGGGAACTCCAGCATGACTATTTCAGCAGGTCTACAGTTGGTCTGCTGCATATTGTAAGTGCCAATTTGATGACATTATTTATCTGCTACTTGTTATTTGTTCTTTTACTCTTGCTTGCTATAAGCTCAAATTCACGGGTTCAAAACCAAAAATATAGCTACTACACATTATAGATCATTCTCTATGGACAGATTATTTAGATATTATTTAGATTATCATATTTATATATAAAACTATATTAGATTAGATTAGATAGTATTTAGATTATTTATCTAAAAACCAGTGATAAATAATCTTTCCCAACCCCCTACAACACTAAAAACATAAAATGTTGCCCTAAATCTGTAATCACCCTTGATTCCAGAAATGACAAAGTCTGGCACCCAAACCATACCCAAAATAAAGATAAGTATTTATGGTAGTCCATTTTAATCATTTTACAGGAACCAGATTAATTCCCTCAAAAGATGACAGTGCTAGTTTCAGACTCTTATGGAGCAAGAACTGAGACAATGACCAACTGGTGAGACATCTTGCTCATATACAACAATTCCACCTAAAAAGAAGCTACTCCTTCTTCACTACTTTCAATTGTTTGCCATTCATTCATGATGGTGAAGAACCTGGATTTACTTACCTGAGCTGGAACATATCTGCTGTATATATAAATCCATTCTGAATAGTTTTAAAGTAACTGAATTTTTTAACAATACAATTGCTTTACAAATTGAGCAATTTTGGGGCTAGATAGCTCAGTGGTAAAGAACACTGGCTGCTTTTCTAGAGGAGCTGGGTTGAGCAGAACTGTTTAATCATTCCTATCTCTTGCTCCACTCTCCTGATTCTTCCTGTTTAAATCTGAAGCCAGAGCAGAAGTCAAGAGGACTAAGCCTGGCGGTCCACACCTTTAATCCCAGCATCCGGGAGGCAGAGGCAGGCAGATCTCTGTGAGTTTGAGGCCAACCTGGTCGACAGAGTGAGTTCCAGGACAGCCAGAGAGTTACAACAGAGAAACTCTATCTTGAAAAAGACAAAAAATAAGAAATAAAAATAAGCTCCTGTCAACATCCTGAAGACAAACTTGGCAGCTCACAACTGTCTATAATTCTAGTTTCAGGAGCTCTGACACCCTCAAAAGACAAACATGCATGTAAAACACCAATGCACATAAAATAAAAATAATTAAAAACAAAACAAAAAAAATTGAGATATCATTGTTGTTTTTTATTCAACCTGAAAGCTTTCTTCCTCAGCTTTCCAGGTGATAGGATTATAGACATGGTCACCAGGCCTGACTCATATTCCTTGGTAGAGTCAGAAAGCTGAGGGAGATCATGCTTGATGGTTTTAACTTGCTGATGAAACAGAAAAGGAAGTAATACATACAACAATACCTTTATCTCCTGGCTAAATAAAAGCTAAAATGTAGCCATTTTTCTCTGGTGAAAAGAATAACACTGCATATAATAGATGATTATAAATGATTGTATAACTGATTGGAGATCCAGGTTTATGAATTGTTAAAATAATGCCAGCAGCCATAGCAACTGAAAGAATTAAGCAAGATGGAATATTTAAAAATGAAGGGGAGGCTTAAAACAAACAAAAAAAAAAAATCAAGGATTTAGGAGTATACTTCTGTACCTACCTGTACATACGCTGCAAATCAGATGCTAAGATTCCAGTGTCCACATATTTGCCACATCTATTACTGGTAAGGTACTAAAAGAGAAAATACAACAAATATTAACTTAAGAGATTTCAAGTGGTAAACAAGAAGTTGAGTTATTCCAACACATACTTTAATGTAAATTCTTCAGCAATAAAGTGTACCATAAAATTTAAAAGTATATCACAAGCTAGGTGGTGGCAACACACGCCTTTAATCCCAGCACTGGGGAAGCAGAGGCAGGTGGATCTCTGTGAGTTCGAGGCCAAATTGATCCACAGAGTGAGTTCCAGGACAGCCAGAGTTACAACAGAGAAACCCTGTCTCAAAAAAAACAAAAACAAAAACAAAAAAAAAAGTATATCACAAATGTAAATTTTTAAAAAACTGCCAAGTCTGTAACTTAAAACTAGCCATTATAATTCAGTATCTTTAAAGTAATAAGGGCTTCCTAAATACCCTATGTTCCCAAACACACAAGAATGCAACAGCAAACGTTTGACATCCATCTGTCAGATACTCACAGAACTGCTAAAAGGAAAATCAGCTGAAGGCAATTCAGTTGTACATTAAATTACCTTTTTTTCTTTTTGAGTTGGGGTCTTGCTGTTGCCCAGGCCGGTCTTAAAACACAATGCTTGCCTAACATCCAAATCCCTGAGTTCCATCCCCCAGTACCGTCCCAAAGAGGGGGGTGGGGGAGGAGAAAGAAAAGGAAAAGGGATGAGGGGGAATATTCTTCCAGATATTTCAAATACCACAGAATGATTTTGACTAGAGCTCAGACAAGCTCCAATTTTGCTTTATATAAATCGTTGGCTGTTCTGTTGAGTCAGAAGGTGCATTGCAATAATCTAATTAGAACAGGTTGACTGGTTTAGAATAGAATGGGTGGAGTGAGAGAGGAAAAATTGGAGAAATTATTATTTGGATTGGTTATTTTCTTCAGTCATTTGTAGCCTAGGCTGACCTTCAACTTTGAATGCTCCTGACTCAGATTCCCAAGTGCTGGAATTAGAGGAGACAGATACCACACTTGACTTAGTTTTGGAATAGTCAAGTAGATTATTAAGGGATTAAATACAGGATATAAAGAAGTAAGTCTGAATGAGCCTTTACGTTTTTACTTTAACAACAAGATGGAAGGTGGTGTCATTTTCTGAAATAAGAAAACACTAAGGAAATCTGGAGGGAAACACAAAGCAATGTCTGGGGCTGGAGACAGCTACCAGTAACTGAGCAGAGGTAACAGCTAGGAAGCTGAATGTAAGAAATCAAGATAGAAATCGGGACTGGAAATAAAAATTTGAGTCACATAATTTTATATAGCTCATACTTAAAGGTGTTAGGCTAAATGAGATCCACTAAAAAGTATGGAGAGGTAAGAAGTGTGAAGAAGGGGGAGAGGCTGGAGAGATGGCTCAACGGTTAAGAGCACCTCTGCTCTTGCAGCTAACGATTGTCTCATGCCCTCTTCTGACCCCTGTGGGTACCAGGCACACACATGATGCACAGACATACATACAGGCAAAAACACCCATATAGAAAAAATAAAAATATTAAATAAAAAAATTTTTAAGAAAAAGGAGATCCAGGCCAGCCTGGTCTACGGAGTGCGTTCTAGGACAGCCAGAGTTACAACAGGGAAACTCTGCCTCGAAAAATACAAAAGGAAAAGGAAAAGAAGAAAAATACAACTACAAACGACTTGCGGGGAGTGATGGCGGAGGCGTTAACCTAGCAATGGAGAAGCACAGGCAGGTGGACCTGTGTGAGTTCAAGGCCAGCCAGTGCTTCACAGTACTACTACGCTGTCTCAACAAAACAAAAATCAACAGCCTACCCCATCCCCGCCCGCCCCTTAAACGGCTCCCTGAGTGCACTACCGCATCCACCACACACAGCTTCCTAGTGAGGAAGATAAAGACACAGGCAAAGCACTCACAGGTTCCCTCTTTTTACTGTTCCCCAAGGTAACTGCAAGCTCTGGGGAACGGGAATGAACGCTTGAATTATGGACACCGGAGAGCACTGGAAGAAAATCCCTGCCTTGATTTAACGTGGAGGGCAGGCCGGTGTGTGCCTCCACAGTGGAAACACCCACAGGCCACGCCGGACCAAGCCGCGGCCTGAGGCGCCAGGCCTGGCAGCCGCGCGGAAATGGAGACGCGGCGTCCTGAGACTCGCACGCACCTGAATGACCCGCTGCTTCAGCTTCCCGTCTACGAACACCGCGGGCCTGGGCTTCATGCTGCGGGTGCCGGCCGCCAGCTTCTCACGTCACCAGGGCCGCCGCCGCTTCCCCCGACCCCCCGCACCGGAAACGCATCGCACGCGTGGGCCCCTGGCACCGGAAATGCCCTCCGCACCTTCTCCTCAGCGCGAACGCGCTGAGAGGTGGGAAGAAAGCAGTGCCTAGGAGATCAGGAAGACCTGGAAAATGTCCGTCAGTTTTTTTTTTAACTCGGTTCTTTTAAAGGATTATCCAACAAGGCCTGAGCGGCTAGGCTGGCTTTGAAGACATTCAACTTTATTGGTTCCCAACTGAGCAAACAGACAAGGACTCCAATCTTTGCGACTGCGCACTCTCACAAGCAGTGTTATTCCAAGCCAGGCAGAGCGGCACATGCTTATAATTTCAATATTCTGGAAGCTGAGGCGAGGAGATTGCCGAGAGTTCAGAGGCAGCAGAGCCAAGTAACAAGATGCTGTCTCAAAACAGAAGTTTGTCACATTCCAGGCTGGGAAGCACAACAATTTCCAGTATAAAGTCGTATGAGTATGCATGAGTGTTTTTGTTTTGTTTTGCCTTTATGTTTGTTTTGTTTTGCTTGAGACTGGGGGTGGGAATGAGGTGGGGGAGGGTGTCACACATTATAACCCAGGATAATGAGAAACTCAGTCTGCAGCCTGAGTTTTCACTTTAGAGACATCTTTTTCAGGCAAAACCAAGATTGGTGGCTTTGTGGCAGAAAAGAATTTCAGGATAAACCAAATATGAAGCAGAATTCGAGTTTATTAACGGGTAGTTTTAACAGTTTTAAGCTCAGTTGTTAATAGAAAGATGCTCAGAGAAAGAACATGATATAACCCAAGGGTGAGTATGGGTTTCTTGGCCTTTTAAAAGGGAAAATTGTGCATAAGAGTTTTTGCAATGGGTATGGGTAGGAGCCTCTGAGTTGTTGGTGTTTTGTTGTTGTATATTGTTTTTCCAGACAGGGTTTCCCTGTGTAGCCCTGGCTGTCCCGGAGCCCACTATAGTAGTGGAATATTTAAACTTATCCTCAAATATTATAAAGCTACATGCACTTCTGTGCAATAAAATAAGAATTGTGAACAGCTGCTGTATCTGACAGCCAGAGCTAGTGCCAGAAAGTGCCAGAACCAACTTCTGGGTGTGGATTCTGGTATGCAGAAAGAATGCTAGTTTGAAGCACCAGCAATTTTCTACTCAATGGCCCATAGATGGAGCAATTGTTTAAATTTAACTTTGCCTACTGAGATCTTGGTGTTGAAAGAACCCGATTGTATTAATGCTATAGAGGAACTTAACTGTCTTCTACTTCAGCCTAAGCACCAGGCAAGGAATACCTTACCTGTGGTCTTGACTGGGCTGTAAAATGGCAGGCGGGGCAGCTGAAGTTGGAGGTTGGTGTACTGTGGAAGTTCTATGCAGTGGGCAGTGAGTGGTACTGGGATTAAAAACTTGTGCCACCACCACCCGGCTCTGGTATTTGTTTTTAAGGTAAACTGTTCAAAGATTAATTTACAACAAGGCATAAGTGGTTGTAAAGAAAGTTGCATTTATGAGGGGCGTGAAGGAGAAGTACTGAGAATACAGAATGGGTTGTCTTAGTTGTTTTCAATTGCTGTGATAAAACACACGCGACAAAGGCCATATATAGAAGGGTTTATTTGGGGCTCATAGTTCCAGAGGGATTTTTTATGCAGTTTATGCTGGTGGAGCAGAGATAGCAGGTGGCAGGGCAGCAGCTGAGAGCACACATCTCCAACCATAAGCATTGAGCTAACTCAAATTGGTAGGAGACCTTTGAAACCTCAAAGCCTGCCCCCAGATACACTTCATTCAGCAAGGCCATACCTAAACCTTCCCAAACAGCAACCAACTGGAGACAAGTATTCAAATGTCCAAAACTGTGAGGGACATCTCGTTCAAACCACCACAGTAACCATGCCTGGCAGTCGTTAATTTTCATTTCTGGATATCAAGCCCAGAAACCTCATACATGATAGTGTTGGACCCCCAAAGGTCCAAACCGGGACGTCGCACCCCCACAGAGACTCACAGACGGGATATCGATGCAAATAGCAAGAGGATTTATTCCAGCGCACTGGGACCGTTCTAACACGCAGGATAGAATCGGCCCCGAGGAGCAGAAACCAAGCCTTTTTATTTACTGTTCAAACGGTTGCTAGGCACAAACCGAGTTGGTACGAGTTGATTGTGTTGGACCCCCAAAGGCCCAAACCGGGACGCTGCACCCCCACAGAGACTCACAGACGGGATATCGATGCAAATAGCAAGAGGATTTATTCCAGTGCACTGGGACCGTTCTAACACGCAGGATAGAATCGGCCCCGAGGAGCAAATGGTGAAGCTTTTTAAACAGTTGTTGGGCACAAACCGAATTGGTACAAGTTGATTGGTTCCCAAATTGTTTTCCCATTTTGATAGGTAGGGGCCAGTTAACCTTTAAATTGATTGGTGTTGGCATATAGCAAGGTCGTGGGCACCAGGAAATGTAAAGTCCCTTGCCCAAGTCTATTAGGCGGCGGCTGTAGCTGCTGCTCATTTTAGGAATTTGGGCTGGGTCACAGTGCTCTTGAATTAAGCCTGACAATAATTGTTTTATGGTTTCTGGGGTAGGCTAGTTTCCCCGAACTATTCTTTATCCTGATAGGTTGGGGCCAGTCAACCTTTAAACTGATTGGTGTTGGCATAATAGCAAGGTCGTGGGCACCAGGAAATGTACACTTAGGGTCTTAGTCAACGAGGAAAGTCCCTTGCCCAAGGCTATTAGGCGGCAGCTGCAACGGCCTCTCATACTTTAGTTTTGGGAATTTGGGCTGGGTCACAGTGCCCTTGAATTAAGCCTGACAATAATTGTTTTATGGTTTCTGGGGTGGGCTAGTTCTTGGAACAGGGAGTTCTGAAAAGTACTCAATAATTATTGTATTGAGAAGAGAAAGCCTAAGTTCCTATTAAGAGTTTAGGATTAATGCCCAGGGCCGGGGGATCTCCGGCCTCACAATAGACACACACGTTGTGGGATATTTCATAGATGTGGATGATATTCCAATATGCTGTAAAAGTGGAAGGGCATTTTCTGAATCATTGCAACAAGTAGGGGAACTACTTCCTACCTGCTAAACAATGGAGTGGCCACCCAGTTCTCCATATGAATGGGCCATTCGTTAACCTTAAGGCAGACGAAGGTTAGGCTCCATTCATTTGTATATTGGAGGGCTGGGTGGAGACAGGGAGGATTTGGAATGAAAAAGCACCTAGGGCTGGGTGGGAGGGGGAGAAAGGAGAAGCAATGGACTAAGCTCTGCTGAGACTTCTCATGGCTCGTAATTAATAAATAACATGGAAAAACCAATGATGGACTTTTATTAACAATTGATGGACATTTATTAACACATGCACACCCTCAATTGAGCTATATCAAGAGAACTGCTCCAAATTTCATTCTTCTTAATGCCAGAATAATATTCCATTCTATGTGTATATATATTTTAATCCATTCATTTCTTGTTGGGTGTCTAGGTTGGTTCCATAACTTGACTGTTACGAGTAGTGTTGTGTAACTGTTCACTACAGTGTTTTTTAACCCTCTATCTGAGGAAAGAGAAAGGAAGGATTTAAAAAAAGAAAAGGAAATCTTCACTGCCTTTGTTTGCGGCCTTGAAAGAGAGAAAGAAGGAAAGGAAGAAATATTCACAGCCCTTTTTGTCTGTCGAAGCTTGGAGAGCAGGAGCTGATAGTGAGCTGGATTCACATCTCAGTGCAATATCCCAAACCTAGTTTCTCCTACTGAAGTTCCTCTAAGCAATAACTGACCAACAACCATTCGACTCCAGCTCTCCGGCCTTCAACACTTATATAGTCTAAACAAAATTCCCAGAAGTCCAAGCTGCCTGCAATCATAAGGACAAACTATATGTGACAAAACAGCTGCGCAAAATCAGCAATGAACAGTCTAAATCAAACTCATCCACTACACCTTAGAAGGGAACATAAACAGTCCAAACTCCATTTTGTGTTATTAAAGAAACCAAAATCACAAACTCCTTCAAAGTGTTATGCTACAGTGTAATAAACATGTATTTGTAATACATATATTATATTAAATATACATACAATAAACATTGTAATAAACATGGGTACGTAGGTATCTCTTCTGTGTACTGACAGTAACTCGTTTCGGTGTATATCTATGAGTGGTTCAACTAGATCATGTGGTAGTTCTATTTTGAGTTACTTTTAGGGATCTTCCTACTGTCTTCCATAGTAGCTGCAGTAGTTCACATCCCCATAAATAGTATCTAAGGGTTGCTTTCTCTCCCCCACCCTTCCTAGCATTTGTTGTTAATTATTTGCAACAGCCTTTCTGACTGGAGCAAGATGGAATCTCAGCAAAGTTCTTTGCATTTTCCTGTGTTGCACTGCTTTCCATAGCAGGTATATAATTTTACATTCCCCCCAACATGTATAAAAATTCCAGTTATTCAAACTGAACACCTTGGCTCATTTTGTAATCCCAGAATTCAGGAGGCAGAGGCAAGAGGATTGCTGCAAATTTAAGGCTAACCTATGACTCTTTTACTGAGTTTCAGGCCATCCTTGGCTACAGTGTGAGACCCTGCCTCAGCAATAACAATAACAAATATTTCATATCTTTATCAACATATATTTTCTGTTCTTTTCATAGTAGCTATTCTAATAGATGTGTCACCTCATTGTAGATTTGGTTTACATTTATTTCCCTAGTAGTTTGGTAATACTAAAAGTCTTTTCATGTGCTTATTGGCCATTTGTATAACTTTGGGAAAGTGTCCATAAGTTCTTTTTCCGTTGACATTTCTTAATTCAATTTGCTGGATGATTTAGGAATTCCTGTATGTTTGAAATATTAATCTCTGATGAGATATTTGATCCTCAAATATTTTCTCTAATTCTAGGGACTGTCCATTTGCTTTGTTGAAGTGTCTTTCTACTCTGTAGCACTGACTACCCTGGAACTCCTATGTAGATCAGGCTGTCCTCGAATTCACAGAGATCTGCATGCCTTGGCCCTTTGAGTGCTGAGATTAAAGGCATATGCTGACATGCTCTGATCTTATTTCTTTTTTTTTCTTTTCTTTCTTTTCTTTTTGCTGTTGTTTTGAGACAACATCTTTCTACTTGATTCTTTTGCCTTTAAACTCAGTAGTCTTCCTTGCTTCAGCTTTGTAAATATTGGGATTATAGGTATGTGCTACCATGCCTGGATTGTCATACATGTATGTATGTGTATATATATATACACATACATACACACACATACATATATGTATATATGTATACACACACATGTATGTAAATATTTCATTTATTTAATGTATGTGTGTGTGTGTGGGCACTCAAGCAGCATGGCATACATATGGAGGTCAGAGGATAATTAGCAGGAGTAGGCTCTCACCATCAGGAAAAAGAAAGGAAGAGTTGTCTAACATTTGTTAGCAGCCTGAGGAAGGCTGTCTCAGAAGGAAGGAGCAGGGAGAACTTTTGTCTAAGTTAATTTTTGAGATTACTTAGTGAAAGTTTCTGTTCACTTCTCTCCTTTTCCTTGTTTCATTTTGGTTGTTGAAAACTGGACATTTTGATATGTTTCAACTCCTTTCACCTGTTTCATTGTTGCTACTTGTAGTTGTCATTTGTTTAGTTACTCCTCTGTTATAGTTTGCTGCTGATGAGACAGCTCAGCAAGAGAGACAAAGAGGCATATTCATATCTGCAAACCCTGCCAGACCTAAGCAGAGGGAATCACTGTCCCGGCCAATGCCATACTCAATCGACAGTGGAAGCTGTAGCTTGGAGCCAAAATGCTGCTTAATTAAACTGACCAGTTTTTTGTTGTTGTTGTTTGTTTTTTGTTTTTTTTCCTGCAAACCCAACTAAGAGAAAGACAAACAGTCCAGATTCTGGTGATGGTGATGAGAACTCCACCCAGGAGGGGAACGTTCCTACAGATAAAGTGACCAGTTATTTTTCCAGCAAACCAGACTCTACCTTAAAATCTGGAAAGTGTTTCCTCATGGTCAGTACACAGAAGCTGTCTTCTAGAACTGGCTAAGGTTGTATCTTTGCTGGCAGCTGAACTTGGTACTGTAAGAGTCACCCAGGTGGACTGGTTTTGAAGGCATGAAGGGATCATGGAGAGCAATTGAGGCTTGGCACTGTGAAATGTTAGGAGAGCCCATTGGAGAAGTGCAGCCTCAGTGGCAGTTGAAGGCCCAGACTGAAGGGGTCATGAAGAGAAGTTGAGGCTTGGCACCATGAAGAGAGCCCAGCAGAGGCTATTGGCGAAAGTGCACCCCAGTTGCAGCAAGGGACCCGAAAAGTTTTTGAGATGCCAGTATCATGGGATAACCACTAAGAACAGTAGCAGCAGTGGAGTGAAGCCAGCCAGAGTCTGGAGGACAAGCTGTGTGTGCTGCAGAAGTCAGAGCCAGAGAAGTGGCCCAATCCCTTTGGAGGAGCCCAGAAGATTGTGAATGAATTCCAGATAATTGGACATTGATGTTTTTCTGCTGTCCAAAGACATTGTGAAAAGCTTGATGGATGTTTGGTCCTGTGCGTTAGCAACCCTCATGATTGTTCCTCTTGTAGATAGTTTTGCTGGTATAGAGTTAAATTGTGTTATAAAGGTAAAACAATTTTTTATACAAAAAGGGGAAATGTTGTAGAAGTTTATTTTTAATTATGTACAAAAAATTGTTTTATGTATTGTTGGGTAAGGGGCTGCCTAGGTCTTGGCATTTTGTATTGTCTGCAGGTGTTGGATTTATGTGGGGGATGTTTGATTGCTTATGATCTGCACCTGAGGAGTTCTGAATCAAACAAAACAAAACAAAACAAAACAAAACCCACCTGAGCTCAGGTGCTCAGGGTTCCACTGTCCAGAACGGTGCTGGTCAGGATAATGGTTCCCTCTGAGGAGGTCTGGCAGAGTTTCCACATATGAAAAATGCCTCAATTACTACAGCTCTTAACCACTGATCCATCTCTCCAGCCCCCAGGTTTATGTTTTTAATCAAATCTCTATTTCTTTCTTTTCTTTTTTTTTAAATTTTGAGACAGGGTTTCTCTGTTGTAACTTTGGCTGTCCTGGAATTCACTCTGTAGACCAGGCTGGCCTTGAACACACAGAGTTCTACCTGCTTCTGCCTCCTGAGTTCTGGGATTAAGGACTTGTGCCACTATTGCCTGGTAATCTAATCTGATAATCTTATTATAATTTATAATCTTCTGATAATCATTTATAGCCATTTTATTAAGCACTAGCTATTTATAGTGAAGGTACTAGTAATACAAAACCCAACAACATATGTTGCCTTTTATCATCATCTAGGGAATGACTGGCTAAGCATGCTTATTTAACAGCATCTGAATTTTCACCCCACTCCCCTAACCCCACCACCCCCAGTTTCTTAAATACAGGAAGCTTCTACTGTCTTGTGTTGTGGGATATTTTAGTTATAGGATCATTCTCCTGTGTGCTGCTATTGGGGGAAGGGTGCTTCCTGATGCCTTGCAGCTTGTAAAGGCCTAGCTTCCTACCTGTTGACACTTCTGTGCTAATAGCCACTCACATCTCCACATGAAGAGGCCATTTGTTTACCTTAATGCAGATGAAGGTTATCACCATCAAAGTCTGCTGCCAGGTGGTCAGAGAAGACTCTGACTCACCCCCAGCTTGGACACCCCCACACCCCCACCCCTACCAGGATAAGCAGCAGGTCTGTAGGCAGACTTTGAGAAGTGTTAGGTACCATTCATTTGTATAATAAGGCCTGTGTGGGGAGAGGGGTTTGGGAAAGAATAAAGGACCTAGGAAGAGAACCACAGGGCGAACTGCCAGAGGAGGTAGAGGAGGGATGGGTGACTGCTCTGCCTAAGCCGCCTGCATATTGGATCCCTGAGAGTTGTCATGGCTTATGTTTAATATATCAACAATGATCTAATAAATAGTTTTGTAAAAATCAACTATGGACTTTTATTAACAACCCAACAAAATATGTTGCCTTTTATCATCATCTAGGCAATGACTGGCTAAAAATGTTTATTTGACAGCATCTGACTTCTCAAACCCCCACCACGACCCTCCCCAGTTTCTTAAATACAGAAAGCTTCTACTGTCCTGGGCGTTTTTGGTCCCTTTTGAATCTTCCAACACTATGGTTTTCTGTGAGTTTCTCAGCCTGGTCTCTGCTGGTATTTAGGTGTTTCCTCATGCCCTTCAAGGTACTTAGAACTACTTTAATTGATACAGTTTTCTGCCCCCCCCCCATTTCCCATGCAAAGTACAGGCTTGAGTACCTTCTCTTTCTGTTTACTTGCATCTCTAAGGCTTAGAACAGTGCCTCACATACACTATCTGCTCAGAGGATACGAATTAAATAAATGCATGAATGAGTGAATGCCTGCTGTAATTGGCAAGCTCTGGAGGAACAGGTCAGAAACTAGCCAGGAGTAGTAAGGCTGCATTTATATTTGAGATGAAAGGACAGAATTCAAGAAGGTAGAGAGCAGACACTAAAGCAGCCATGTGTGGCGCCTCATGCCTGTAATCCCAACTAGAGAGACCCAGCCTACCACAAAAAAATAGCTCACTCTCTCAAAACCAACAATAGTGGAAAAAGAAGGATGGATAAGAAGTTAAAGAAAGCAGGGCTGTGTGCATGCTTTTAATCCCAGCAGAGGGAGAGGCAAGTACGAGTCCAGCCTGGTCTACAAAGTGAGTTCCAGGACACCAGGGCTACACAGAGAAACCCAGTCTCGAGAAAAATAAAAGAGAAAATTTCATACACGGTGAGTAACTCCTTATGAGTTATCTGCGTGTTATCCCGATCAGTGAATACTTACTGAGGATGAAGCCTACCGCCTTCTGAACTCACCTCACTCATGAACTGCATTTCCCATCCTGCATCGCGCCGAGATGGCTTTCTTGGACCACAACTCCCGGCATGCCGCCTGTCTCGGCGGCGCGGCCCGGAGCTGGTTTGACGGGCGGCGGCGGCGGAGGATGGAGGCGGTGGTGTTCCTATTCTCGCTCCTCGACTGTTGCGCGCTCATCTTCCTCTCGGTTTACTTCGTATCCTTGCTTGAGACGGGCTGTGGCCGCCGCTCGTTCCCAGGGCTGCCGCCGGGGCAGTGAACGGAGGGTGGGCCCGGCGGGCACTGGCAGGTGTGGGGTGAGGGGGTGGCAGCGCGGGCCCGGGTCGCGGGCGGAGGAGGCACATCGAGGCTCTGGGGGGCCTGAGCCGGCGTCCCCTGGCGCCTCTCCGCCGGTGTCCCCAGGGGAGCGAGGTGGTCCCGGGCGGGTGCTGGCGGGCGGGATACTTTACAGCCTCCTCTCGTCCCCGGCAGCACCCTTGCCCCTTTGTCCTCTCGGATGTCTGTGCTTCTGGGGACTCCCCACACCCAGATGACTCATTCCAAGAACCGGCGAGTGCTTCCTTCACGTGCGGTTCTGTAGAGAGTTTTTGAATAGTTACTTCAGAAGCATCCACAAAGTGCTTTTAGTTGTCCCCGACAGTGGAAGATCTGTAAATTAAATAACTACATGTGACTTAGTCCCCAGTTCCTAACCCGTAAAAAAAAAAAAAAAAAAAAGTCCATGTTAAAATTCGGTATTTTCCGTAGTTCTTTCTGCTACAGGTGTCAAACAGTATTTTCCAGAACTATAAATAGTGTCTAGCAACCTAGCACTGTGGAAGTTGTGTGGCTACAGCTCTTCAGTCCTTGGGGATCATAGTCTTTGTTGTAGCACAGTATTGTAATGCAGTAGTAAATGCACAGTCCAGTTTTAAGTAATTACATATGACTAGAAAAGTGCATCAGGACCTTTCCATGTTACCCCTTTTCCTTTGAAATCACGTCCCCTTTTCTGATCCAGTTTAACTTTGTGTTTGGTACTGTACAACTTCAGAATAGCCACACAGTATATTCTCCATTTTATTCTGAACTGACAGTTTGTTTTAATAGGAAGGGACAAAATTTAGAATTAAGAATCCTTGCTCTGCTCTATATCATACCTGCCTTTATTTTCTTTAGGATTGGAAATGTTTATTTCCTTGATAAAATGAGAACTTGTGTTAAAACACCCAGTAGTGGCTGCCCTATCAAAATTATGTAGCAGCAGTTTTTGCTTTGATGATATCTAATGAAAAGAGTTTTTCATTTTATTAGCTTTGACAAACTGACTAAATGGGCAGCATTTCTTGACTAAATTCTAGTGACTGATGTCTAGCTGGTGATAAAAGGAACCAGAGCTGTGTGACAGTCAGAAATGCAACGATTATTTATTTATTTATATTTTGCAGTTTGAAAAACTAGACTCGGTATTGAAAACAGTCTTGGTGTATACTAAGTCATTAGTGTATGTATGTACATGTTAACTGGAATGTTTAACTTTGGTTATATATTCAGGGTGCATTTTGGTAAAAATTCAGCATATTACTGGTTGTAGGAGAGTTGCAATAATAGCTTTAGAGAGAATAGGTGGAAAATGGTCCGAATAGACTTCATGTGGACTATATAGGATTATGTGGAGTTTGAGTAGTGGAGAAACCTACAGGGAAAGGCAAATATCTGCAGTCACTGGCAAGAGCAAGGTGCAGGAGCAGGCATGTTTACTTCTAGGTGATGGTTAAAGATCATCAAGAGCACATGGTTGCTTTAAGTTGTAACAAGAGTTCAGGGTGGGAAGGCAGAATTAGAGTTAGATTAGATAAAAGAGGAGGGCTTTTTTTTTTTTTTTTTTTTTTATCCTGCAAGCAGAGTAAAGTAAGTAAGTCACTGCAAACTTTTGACATAAACAAAATGACTTTAGGTCAAGGATACACAATTTATGTTAGACGTAAGTTCAAATGATCTTTTGTTGATCTGAGTTTGTGGCTTAGTGGTAGAGTGCCTCTATGGAATGGATAAAGCGCTGGACCATGAGAGTAGGGGGAATACATTCATCTGGTGACAACAGTTAACAATGTATCCCATTTGTGAAAAATGCTAAGTGTGTGAAAGTAATGGATTTTTATCACAAAAGTAACCAACCATGTGAAGTAATGCATATTGATTGGCTAGGTTTTATCATTCTACAATGTATACATTATTTGAAACATGTTATATATGGTGAATACAATTTTATCATTTTAAAAGCCCAAAAAGCAGAAGTTTATTAGAAAGATGAATCTGCAGAATAGATTGAAAATAGGAAAGATTGGAAGAGAAACCAGTTGGGAAGAGGTTCTTCCGAATTTGAAATACAATGTTAATTGTGGTGTTGGAAGAAATGATCTTTGGTCTTGGCATTGACTGATTATGAATTTGTGGGGAAAGTGGTGAGTTAGATACTTGGTTGAGAATCATTATTTTTACTTTTTACTAAATTTCATCCTTTCCTTTTCCTTTCCCTTCTCCCTTCCCCCTTCTTCCCCTTTCCCCTTCCCTTCCGTTCCCCTTTCCTTCTTCCCTTCCCTTCTCTTCTTTCTCTTTCTTTTCTTTCCCATCCTGGTCTTGAAATTCAAATTCACTATGAGGCTGAGGGTAGCCTTGAACTTCTAATCCACTCATCTCCTGAATGCTGGACTTACTTTCTGAAACAGAAATAATACTTGGTTGTTAAACAGGAAGTATAATTCGTGAGACTTGGCAGATAGCTGATTAGGGTAAAGTGCCTGCTGTGCAAGCTTAGGGACCTAGTTCTGGGCCCTAGCACTGAGGAAAATAGAGGCAGAAGAATCCCTAGCCAGCCAGTCTAGTCAACAGTTTCAGATTTAGTTAGGGACCCTGTCTCAAAAAATAAGGTGGAGAGAAATAGAAAAATATTGCCAACTTCAACCTCTGGTTCATACATGTGCACATACATACGCCTTACAAACACCAAAATTATGTATATATAATTCCTTATCTTGATCACCAGATCATTACATTGTCTGATTTAGAATGTGATTACATTAATGCTAGATCATGTTGCTCAAAATTAAACAAGGTAAGACATTTCTTTGCCCATTTTTGGTTGAAGCCAATTCTTTTCATGCTCTTTTTATTATAGATAATCAACATTTACGGTTTTGGTTTTAGAATCTTATGTATTCATTGTAATGTTATAGATAGAACTGCTATGTTTTACAGTATTTCAGATCATGAAGTTTCTTTACTGTGCATGTTTTTGGTCCCCTTGTCTACATGAAGCTAATTGTTCTGATTTTCTGTGCCCATACCGCCACCTCCCACTCAACGGAAAAAATGCTCAGTCTGCCTTTTGTTAGGTGAAAGAAGACCTTCCTTGTGTGGTTTGTGGGGAAAAAAATGGACTTGATTAGTTTGTTTTAAGGTCATTTTATATTTAGTATAATAAGAACTTTATATTGGCATAAATCCTCTGACTTGGGGAGTTTAATCTAGATACAGGGAAACCATTTGTCCCTGACTCATTATATGAGATGAAGAGACAAAAACGCTTTCTGGATAGAAGTTCATGTAAAAATGTATTGAGGGGACACTTTTTGCTTGACCTGAAAAACAGTTTCCATGTGACTTCACATCTTCAGTCTGTTGAAAACAAACAAAAGAACAAAAACAAACGAAGAATCAAGAGGTTCTAGGAGAGGTGGTTGTTAGGTATCCCTTTACTGAGAACACCTGCTTCCTCATCTTTGTTGTTGACATACCTGGCTTGTTTTACCACCTTTTTTTCTTTTCAGAGTAAGTTGATGTTCCAGTATTTGTGTCATTACAATCTACTCTTGTAAAAATATGTCTCTATTGCCCAGCCTCAGAGTAGACTGATGATATTTCCCCCGGATGCTCCCCCCCACTCCAAAGTGTTACTTTTCTTGTGTTGATAATTATCACATTTCAGCTAGGTAGTGTTGGCTCATGTCTTTAATCCCAGCACTCAGGATGCAAAGTCAGGTGGATCTCTGAGTTCGATGCTAGCCTGGACTACAGAGGCAATTCCAGAACACCAGGGCTACACAGAGAAACCCTATCTTGCTCAAACAAAGGAAAAAAAACAAAGGGGAAAAATAATTGTCTCATTTCTTTGTTTCCTTTGTTTTCTGTTTACCTATTATTAAATTTTCAAACACATCTGTAAATCCTTCAGTACTATTTTCTGAAGGGTAAAATGCCAGGCATGGTAGTGAGTTCCTGTAATCCCAGTATTTAGGAGGCTGAGACAAGAGTTTAGCCATGATTTTGAGGCCAGCCTTGGCTTCATAGCAAGATCCCTTCCTCTTTCTCTCTCCCAAATGAATTAGTAAAAGGTTAAAGGATGTATCAGGTGTGCCGCCCCCTCCCAGCCCCCATTGGGGAGCCATTTCTTCCTCAGGCCTGCATCCTCATGTTGTCCTCTAGTTGGCTGCTCTGTGACTGTGTCATGGTTCTCATTTGTTGTGGATCCCCTCATTCTTCCTTCTTGGCTGCTACTTCATTTTGGAGGAGTAACTTCTTGAGGTTACAGCATAACATGTGGGAACTGGAGTTTTGAAATGTCTATGTTTAAACATACTTTACCTGTATCTTTGATTCTTTATCTGAGTACAAGGTTGTCTTCTGGAAAGTATTTTTTCTTTCTGACTCTTAAGGACATTGCTTATGACCTTCTGCCATCCATTACTATTTAAGTTGATACCCCTGTATTTTAATTTTAGTTTATGTTTGTGTGTGTATATGCAAGTGAGTACAGGTGCCTGCTGAAGCTAGTTGAGATGTCAGTTCCCACTGGGCTTGAATTATAGAGGGTTGTTACCTACCTGATGCGAGTACTGAACTCAAGTCGGGTCCGCTGCGAGAGCAGTATGTACTTTTAGTCACTGAGCCACCTCTCCAGTCCTATTTTTTAATCTTTAAGATTTATTTTTATGTTTTATGAGTCCATGCCACATGTGTGTGGGTGCCTGTGGAGACCAGAAGAGACATGGGATCCCCTCAGAGTTACAGGGAGTCATGGGCCACCCCATATGGGTGCTGGGAAATTCAGGTCCTTTGAAAACAGCAGGTGCTCTTAACACCTGAACCATCTCTCTAGCCCCCTATTTGAAATTCTTTATTCTTATTTTGTTGTTGTTTTGAGGCAGAGTCTCACTAGGTAGCCCTGGCTGGCCTTGATTTTTGCAGTGATTCCCCTGTCTTCCTAGTGCTGGGAATTCAGTTACTTATCATTACACATGGTCACTTATTTAATTTAATTTTTCTGCATTGCATTTGCTCCCTCAAGATTCTGGAGATGGGGAAATATTTTTTCAGGGGAGCGTATATTTTAAGGTCAACATTCTAACTGAAAAGGCATATCCATGTTTGTGGATATGGCATGTTTGTGGATACCATAATGATTTAGAGCAGGAAGCTTTAGCGTAGTGGCATAGATACTAGAAAAGGAAGTATAGAATACACTGCTTTTTTCCTAGTTATTTAGACATGCTTAGTGAAAGAGGCTAAGTTTTTGTTTAAAGTGAAATAGAACTGAAATTTAAATGCTTTATTTTTAAACTGTTACCTAATGTATTTGCCTAGAGTAAGAAGTTATACCACTGACTGGGGTTTCTGAATCTAAAAATTAAAATTGTCTGTACATTCATCAGTTTGGCTTCAAGTGTTGTGTACAGCCAGGAAGGTGGATCAGAGAGCTGTAACGCACTGTTCTTCCCTTGCAGTGGGTGCTACCAGAGTTGGTTGGCCACACCCTCGTCACTGTGTTGATGCTTGTTTCATTGCACTGGTTCATCTTCCTTCTCAACTTACCTGTCGCCACTTGGAATATATATAGGTAAGTATAGTTTGTTTACTGCTTTGTGACAGTTCTTCAAAAACATTAACAGCTGAGCATGGTAGCACATATCTATAATCCCAGCACTTAGTGGTAATCCCAGCATTTGGGAGGTAGAGTTAGGAGAATCACGAGTTTAAGTCCAGCTTTGGCCTTCAGTGAGTTTGAAGCCATCCTAGGCTGAAAATACATTTTAAAAAATTGCATGTTAATGCCTGCAAAGTAGGTAACTTGTGTTTGGGTTTGTGGGGTTTTGTTTGTTTTTGCAGTGCAAATTAAATTACACTAAATTTTTCAATTTTAGAAAAAATTAGAAAGTAGGTGGCTAAAGAGATGGCTCGGTGGTTAGGAGTACTTACTGTGCAACAGTGAGTGTGGGAGTATAGATCCTAGCACCCAGAAAGCCCAGGGTCCTGCATGCTTATACAGACAGGCACACACACATAAATAAATAAGTAAGTAAGTAAGTAAGTAAATAAATAAATAGTTTTTTTAAATCTAGGAAGTATATTAGTCATTGTTCTCATTGCTATGACCAAAAGTGCCTTATAGAAACAGCTTAAAGGAGAAGAATTATTTTTAGCTTACCGTGTCAGACCTTTCAGTTCATGGCTCCATGCCCTTGGCCAGGAGGAGCTTCTTCACTCTGGTAGCCAGAAGCAGAGAAGGGGAAATAGGGAGGGACTCGGGCAAGATATAGCCCCAAACGTATGTACTCAGAGACATACTTCTATCTGGGCCCCACCTGCTACCTTTTACTACTTCCCAGTAATACCTTCATAGTGTGAGTACATCAAGAGATTAATCCCTTGATTGTCACAGTTCTCATGATCTCATTGCTTCTAGAAACTTCACAGGCACATCCAGAGGTGTGCTTTAATAATCTGGCCTTTCTTTATCTTTTGCATTGACAATCAAGATCAACCATCTGAAGCTGGATAGGCATGGGGGCATGGTGTTGACAGTCTTTAATTCTAGCACTCAGGAGGCCAAGGCAGGCTGATCTCTGAGTTCAAGGCTAACTTTGTCTACAGAGCAAGTTCTGGGACATACAGGGCTACATAGAGAAACCTGTCCTTGAAAAACCAAAGGGGGAAAATAAGATTAATCATCCCCGGAAATTTGTTCAGAACTAGCCCAGGGGAAACAGAGTAGCTATAATTTTAGTGTGTGTATGTGTGTGTGGTGTGAGTGGGTATGCATGGGGACCAAAGGAAAGTATTGGATCCCCTGGAACTGAAGTTACAGATGGTTGTGAGCTGCCATGAGATATTGGGGACCAAATTTGGGTCCTGTGGAAGAGTAGCCAATGAGCCATTGCTCCTAACAACTGAGCCATTTCTCCTGCCTAGAATTATTTTTTGTTAGTAGATTGCTGCTCTATTTTTTTTTTTAGCTTTTATTGTTCATATTTAGTTTTTTGAGGGGCAAAAAACACTCATTGGCTGATTGTTAAGCATAATGTTATAAATATTGTTAGAATAAAAGTGAATCCTGTGGTGCACACACCTTTAATCCCAGTACTTGGGATGCAGAGATAGCAGATTTCTGAGTTTAAGCTTGGTCTACATGGAGAGTTTTAGGCCAGTCAGAGGGACACAGTGAGACCCTCATCTCAAACAAAACAAAAAGGCAAGGAGTGCTAGTGAGATGCTCTATGAATAAAGGTGCTGGCTGCCACGCTTGACAACCTGAGTTTGATCCCTAGAACCCACATAGTAGGACAGAACTGATTCCTGCAAGTTGTCCTTTGACCTCATGTTTTCTGTGACAGGAGCATGTGTCTTCCCCTCCATCCTCTCACATCTGTATATGTGCTTGAACACACACACACCCACACATACGTGCGCACTCGGCTTGTTCTGGAGGGGGGGGGTGTCTAAAACAGTAGAAATAGAAAAGGACATGGAAAACGAGTAAAGGGTTGGAGCTAGGCGTGGCAGAACACATTTGTAATGACTTGGGAAACTGAAACAAGATGGCGAATTTAAGGCCAACCTGAGTTATGCAGCAAGATCCTATCTCAAAAACAAGAACAAAGTTTTCCTAGGACTTCCCCTGACTAGAATGATAAGGAATCTATGTTCCCAGGATGAGGCTCATATTAGGATGTAGATCATGAAAAAGCAATAAAAAAGTTGAAAACAATAAATAAACCATTCTACCCCACTGGCCAACTTTTCCACAGCTGAGGCAGGCCTCTTCCACAATGAAGAGGCCATGGAGGAGTTCTGTTTACTGGCTTGCTCTCCCTGGACCACCCTGTCACATCAAGCATCAGTCAAGAAAATGCACCACAGGACAATCTGGTGGCGGCATTTCTCAGTTGAGGTTCCTTCTTCCAAAATGATTCAAGTTGATGTAAAACTAGCCAGCAGAGTAGATGAGAGATGTCTTTGAATTTCTCTAACCTCTACTTCTCAATTGCTGGGATAACAGGCATGCACCAGAATGCTCTACTTTATGCTGTGCTGGGGGCTAACCCCAGTGATTGTGCGTGCTAGGCAAGCACTCTACCAACTGAATTCCATCCACAGCACTATCTCCTAGACCTTTACATTTACAGATTCTGGAAAGACATATAAAGATAAGTGCATGGTCTTTTCTGATTGGTCTCTTAGCATGTTGAGGTTTATTTGTAGCTTGTATCAGCACTTGATTACTCTTTTTTTTGCCATCTGGGATTAAAGGTGCGCCTACCACAACCAGCTGAACTCAGGGTTTGTGCATGCTGGGGAAAAGCTGTTCCACTGAGTCACATCTCCAGCCCACATTTTATGTTTTTTAGCAGCAAGATGTCATAAATTATGCTTTCGGGAGATTTTTTTTCATGAGCAGTATGTAGTATTGGATAGAGAAAGGCCAGGACATTAAGAATTGAGTTCAGAGAATGAAAAAGAGATTATATTGTTGGAACAGGGTTATATTAGTGGGAATGAAAAAAAAGATAGCTTATAATTAATACTAGAAAAGACAAATGGTAGGAGTTTGGTGGCTCCTACCTAAGAGAGAAGAACTGTATAAAAAATTTTAAGGTTTACCAAGAAACTTAAGTAACAAGTCTTTTTTAGACTTTTTGGGTATATTATTTGGATATTCAAGTAAAAATACCCTCTATTCAGATACTGATTAGGCCCGTAGGATTTAGGGGAGAGTTTAAGACTTGTGAGGCTCAGAGAGGCTTTTGCATTTCACAGAAATGGCATTGAGAAACTGAGTATGTGGCAAGAGTGAGGAAATCAAGAAGCCTAGACATGCAAGCAGGAGGAGGTTATTTACAGTGCTGGGTTTAGACATGTATGTTACACATACAGCACGTACCCATTGGTTCTGGTGTAGTTTTCCTTCTCAGTTTACATAAACAAGTTTTTGAGAGCCAGGTGAGAGCCATACATGCCTGGAATGTCAGCACTCAAGAGACTGGGAAAGGATGATCCTTAAGTTCAAAGCTAGACTATTTAGTGAGTAGGGTGGCCAGCTTGAGCTACAGACTGGGACCCTGTCTTCAAAAAAGAAAGGGGCTAGGGAGATGGCTCAGTGGGCAAAGTGCAAGCATGATGACGAGTTCAGACCCAGCACACATGCTAGGTGTGCATGATGGCCTGGGCCTGTCTGTAATCCTGGCTCCCAGGTGGAAGCAGGTGGTTTCTGGAACAAGCTGGCCATCTAAACTAGCTGAATTAGGGAGTTCTGGGTTCAGGCAAGAGACCCTGCTTAAATATATAAGGAGGAGAACCATTGAAGGAAACACCGGATGTCAGCCTTTGGCCTGCACACTAACACACACACGCACAAGCATATATATGCATGCATGCATGTGTATGTACACACACCACACACACAAAGAGATCCTAAGAAGTTTCTGTGAACTTGATAACATTGGTTTGGTTTTGGAATCTCCTTTAACTTGTGTCTAAAGAACTCAAGAGAGATAGAGGATGTGTTAAAGGTTCTTAGAGTTTATTGGGTATTATTACTACCTTTATTTCAGTAGGTAGAAAATTAGATGGAAAGTCAAGAGTGGCTTCCAAAGAAAAACCATATAGATGGTAGCCCAAGATATCATACTGCTCTATTTTGTCTGAATTTGAGGATGTAATGACTGGTTCACATTTGCAGATTGGTTACTATTTTGTTACTGTTTTTCAATATTTTTGCTGAGATTTCATGCCTTCTAATGTGTGTATCCTTTATCAGGTTTATTATGGTGCCAAGTGGTAACATGGGAGTGTTTGATCCAACAGAAATACACAATCGAGGGCAGTTAAAGTCACACATGAAAGAAGCCATGATCAAGCTTGGTTTCTACCTGCTCTGTTTCTTCATGTATCTTTATAGGTAAGTTTAGAGTCCTCTGCATATTGGATGCCATGCCTGCTTTTGATCCATAAGATATTACTGTACTATAGGATTTTGTATTAACATTGTAAAACTTTGGGGAATTATATGAACTTATTATGGCTGTGTTGATTCTTTTAATGTATGTCATAAAACTAGTGTTCTATCTAACCTGTAGTAGAGGTTTATACATTACCTTATTTGTAACTGTTGAGGCTATCAACATGCTTAGAACTATCATTGCTATTCATTTCCTATCTTAGAATCTAGCTGAGAGGTTCCACTGTTCTGAAGCTAGAAGAAAAACTACATACATACACATACATATATATACATACAGACACACATACATACATATTCATTTCCTAATGATTAGCAACTCTTGTTCTGCTAAGCATGGTGGTACATGCTTTTAAACTCAGCACTCAAGAGACAAAGACAGGCAGATCTCTGAGTTGTTTTACATAGTGAGTTCAGGTCAACCAGAACAACATAGTATATCTGTCTGTCTGTCTCTCTCTCTCTCTCAAAAAAAAGAAGGAAAGAGATAGAGAAAGAAAGGGTTGAAAGGCGTCTCAGAGGAGCCAGGTTCAAGTTCCCAGTACCCTTGTGAACTTGGTGGCTCAAATCCATCTCTAGCTTCAGTTCCCAGGGATCTGATGCCTTCTTCTCACCTCTGTGGGCACCAGGTATGCACATGATGCCCAGGCATAGATGCAGACAAAGACTCATAAATGAAAAAAAATTTTTTTTTCCAAGACAAGCTTTCTCAGTTGTAACTCTGGCTGTCCTGGAACTCACTCTGTAGACCAGGCTGGCCTTGAACTCACAGGCCTCCTATGTGCTGGGATTAAAGGCATGTGCCACCACTGCCCGGCAAAATTTATTTTTTAAGTTTGTTTGTTTTGTTTTGTTTTGTTTAAGACCAGGTCTTGTGGTATAGCCGTGGCTGACCTGAAACTCACTATGTAGTCCAGTCAGGTTTGGAACTTCCAACAGTCCTCTTCCCTCAGTCGCCTTAGTGTTGGGATTACAGGTGTGAATCATCACTCCTGGAAAGATAATGGTTTGTTTCTGGTTTTCAGCTTTTGTATTTTTATGTGTATAGTGTTTTGCTTGCATTCATGCTTGTGTACCACATTTGTGCTTGGTGCCTGTGGAGACTAAAGAAGGCTTCAGACCCCCTAGAACTTGAGTTACAGTTGAGCTGCCATACAGGTGCTAGGAACTGAAACTGGGTCCTCTGCAAGAGCATAAAATGCTCTTAAGCACTGAGCCATGTCTCTAGCTTCAAGATACTGGTTTTTAGAAATCTTATTTTAGCCAGAAATCATGGTACGCATCTGTAATCTCAGCACTTGAAAGGCTGAGACAGGAGAATCACAAACTGAAGGCCAGCCAGGACTACTTTGTAAGCTCCATGGTTCTCAAAGTTACAGCAAGATCCTATCTCAAAAATATGAAAACAGAAAAGTGGGAATAGCAATTTAGGGGCAGGTTTAGGGTGTGGTTCTTACAAATGAGCAGCCTGTGTGACTGGCTGCTGTACCCTTGCTGGGTGCACTCTCCCCTTTTCTAGCTTCCTTTTCCTTTGCCAGCTCATGTTTAGCCACATTGTTTTACCTTAGCTCTGAATGCCATTCATAGTTCAAAGGGTTGGCATGGATGCTTTTGTTTAAAAGTGATTTTATTACCAACCAAATTATTACCTTTTATTTTAGAGATTTTGTGCTTCTCTCACACCTCTTGCAGTACCTTTTACATGGCAGTCATTCAGGGAAGGAGGGAGGAAGCATTAGAATGGCTCCTTATAATTTAAAATACCAAATGAAAGGGAGGTAGAAGTTTTGGCGCTTTGTTGAAGCCCATCAATAGAATTTCTTATGGTAAAGAAATCACTGGCTTAAAATAACCAATTTATTTTTAAATTTCAAAATATTTAACATTTTTATTTTGTATGTGTGTTGGGGGAGGTACACACGTGCGCAGGTGTGAATGCACGTGTGTGGGGAGGTCAGAGGACAGGCTTAGATGTAGTTCCTCGGGTCCTATCCACCTTTTTGCTTTGAGATATGGCCTCTTACTTGCCTGGAGCTTACCAGGTCCCAGGGATCGTCTCTGTGTCTACCTCTCCAGCGTGCTGATAGTACAAGTATATGCCACCATTCCCAACTTTTGTATTTTACAAAGGTACTGGGGTTCAAACTCAGGTCTTCGTTCTTGCCAGGTAAATAAGCTCATTACCAACTGATTTCCATCAACCCTTACTTTAAACCTCTCTGTAACCATAGGGATATTTGATAAAGGTTACATCGAGAAGGAAATGTGAGTTCAAAGTGCATGTGTCCCTAACAAGAAGCATACACATTATTTACATTAGGGAAAAGCTCAGACAAGTTAATAGCATTTCCCATATTGGCTTATTCAAAAAAACCATTGTATTTCAATTTAGATTAAGAAACACATTAACAACATAGAAAGAAGCCTACTACTGTCTATGAAGATGCTCACATCAGAAGCACACGTCTTTCAGAAATAAGTTACTTGAATGTTTTCAAAGCATGCATGAAAGTCTAGCATGTCTAACAACGAATATAACTGTGTTAAAGCAAGCAGCATTGAGAAACACTGTAAGAGAGGTGATCTTTGGTATGAGATAAGAGCTCACTTTGAACTTCTCATTAACAATAGGGCCATTTGATAAAGGCATATGTGAAGGTTACATCAAGGAGGAAACATGAGTTCAGAGTGTATGTGTCCCTAACATGAAGCGTACACATTATCTACATTAGGGAAAAGCACACACAGTTGATAGCATTTAGCATATTGGTCTATTCACAAGCCTTTGGCTTGTAGGCCAGTGTGCTCACCTAATGGGATCTGGGCTCTACTTCCTACTGTGAAATTAGGACATACTTACCAGCTTCTTTGTGCTTCGGTTTTTTCACCTGAAAATGGGATATTACTAATACCTAACTAATGGGATTGAAGCATGAACGAAGTGGATATAAAGTGGTTAAGTTTATCATCTATGGTAAACTCAAAAATCTTTTCAAAATCTTAGCAGCTACCTTTACTCTGCACTGTATACTGTTTACAATTAATATGCCTGTTTATTCTGTTAGTAACACTGAAATTTTTATGTGCATTGTAGTAATTTTGGTCTGTTGACCAAGGTTGACCTTAGTCTGTTGATCAAGGGCTGGGTTGATCCTTGCACATAGAAGAAAGGATATTTCATTGTGTTTTTGAGGTGACTTTCTTAAGTATCTCCTGTCTTCATGTCATCTCAAGTGACAAGAAGGAGCAGAATAGATCCCTACTGTGAAAGTGTTCAGCTTGGCAGTTGCAGTCTGGGGTAGTATATAGAATAAAAGAGGAGGTGCCTGGGTCTTGCTGTGCTCACAGACCAAGATCAGCTCTCAGGCCAGACCACACAGGAGCATAATAGGCTAGAAGGAAACCTCACCACTGCACTGAGCTAGGAGCAGCTTCCCAAAGCAAGTGTTTTAAAGGCTAGTCGTGAGAAGGAATTACTGGATTAATAGCAGAATGGTAGGATTCTGAACAAGGTAAAGATCTGGATAGGGAATTAATATTTTTGTTGTTTGTTTTTGCCTGCGCATAGCTTTATTTATTATTTTTTTATACAGAGTCTCTCTTCGTAGACCAGGCTGGTATTCACCTCACCTGCCTCTGCCTTCTGAGTGCTGGAATTAAAGGCATGTGCCCAGCCATATTTTATTTTTATTTATTTTTATTTTAGTATGTGTGTATGTGCTCATGTATGTGGATATATGTATGTGAATGCAGGTGTCCTTGGAGCCCAGAGGCATTGAGTCCCCTGGAGCTGGAGGTAAAAGCAGTTGTGAGCTACCTTAACTGCTGAGCCATCTTTCCAGTACCTATTTAGTTTTTAATGACAGCACTAACTTGGTTTTAGATTTACTCTCTCCCTCTCATCTCCATTTGTTTATCGTTTTAGTGGAAACATTAGAGGCTTTCATCTAGTATTCTTTCCATTGGGTTTAATACTCACTACAGTGAGTATTTCTTGATGAACCTGGTGCAGGTCTGAATGGATCAGATTCCAGGGGAGACCTAAGGAAACATTAGTAATTCCAGTTTCTTTTCTCCACAGTATGATTCTAGCTTTGATAAATGACTGAAGCTGGAGAAGCCGCGGTGGAAGCCAATCTATACTACACTGCACAATTGAGGAGCCAGAGACTTCTTACACATCCTTAGATCCGTGACCATAGCAGTATATATTTTGGTCTTTGAACAAAACCTATTTTTGCTGTATTTTTACCACATAAAGTATTTAAAAAAAAATGAATTGAGTTTTTGTAGATTTCTGATTCTCAATCTCAACACATGAAGGTGTTTTGTATCCTCTGTGGCTGTTTGGTAGCCGTAGGAATGTGCTGGCTTTGTAGGCCAAAGAAATTAAGGACCTACTTAAAAGAGCCCTTTTGATTTAGCTGGGCTGTCTTGAAGTCTGAAAAGTCAGAGCAGAGAGCAACACAGCTAATCTGGACAAAAGAAAGTTAATTACCCATCAAGCCTATATTGTGGTAACTTCATGTTGATGTGGTTTAAGGATTTGGGAGACTTTTCATCTCAGTCAACAGAAAATGTCATTTTAAAGTATATTTATTTCTTTACAGTATTTGAAACCTTATAAGCCATGTGCCCTGCTTACAGAAAGGAAAAATAAATTTTAAAACCAAGATTTTATCAAAAACTTCCATTTTAAGCTTGTACCTCTATAATCATCCCCAATCAGTCATACTGGCTCTTTCCAGGCCTTATTTTTGCATCATAATTGTTCCATTTGTATTTGATCTCTTTAATAATATGTTGTAATGGGTATGGAGAAGTGATTCTATAGACGACCTCAAAATCAGGAAACCCTCCAGTCCTTGTTAGTGAAGCAGCCTGCGGGTGCTCACTTGGCGCAGAACGACAAGCAGCCCTCTCCTTTGCGCTCACCACGTGTGTATTGGGAAACCCAGTACCAGCCATCGCACGCACATGGCAGTCCCGAAGCACTCTTTAAACTCTTGCTCTGGATGAGAACACTTAACTTCCTCGTTTGTGTTGATCCTGTCTTGCAGAATAGCGTGAATCTGGCAATTTGTCTTCAGTCCCATTTGTACTTTAATGTTAGTATCTTAAGTACTGACATTTAAGAAAAAAAGACTGTTCATTTGGGCTTGATGGACCTTGGTGGCAAAACAAAGTGTGTGGTTTCCCAAAAGTGTACATGTTTAAATGTTTCATCTTATTAAGAATTGGTAGAAGCAAGAGAGCCAGGAAGTTAGATTCCCTGTCAGAATGGGAGTGGTGCTTGGTCCACACAGGAAAAAAAGGACTGGGTGGTGGGGTGGCATGCAACATAAACTTGGTTCCCTGCGCCTCTTTGAAATCACAGGAATTTTCCTCACAGAAATCTTGTGTTTCTGCCTGGAAAACAGCTAAGAAGCTATACAGCAGAAGTTACTTTGTTTTTATCTTTTTCATACCTTGTCCCTCAGGGACACCTGTTTTACACTCCCACTCCCAGTGGCTCCCAGTGTTACTCAAGCTCCTGTGGGAGGGTTCACAGGACCAAGAGACAAGCTATCATACCTAAGGCAGTTCCAGGATAGTAGAGGACTTTTGGCTAAAATGTTCCATCTTCTCCTTCAGGTAGCTTTAACCCAAACTGAAAGCCATGTAGCCAAGCCATTTGGGCTATCAGTTGTCTGTCTGGCATAAGCTGCTGAGGCAGAGCAATGAGAAAGCTGCCTTGTCTACAACAACCAAATTTTACTCTCAACCACTAGTTACAAACGAAACTCCTTTTTCTCATACTCCTTGTATCAAAGCCAGGAGAGGTGTTGGGAGAGTCATTCCTGTTTTTGTTTTTTAGGGAGGGGATACTTGCACAAATGCTAAAATGGAGGAAGCAAGCACTAGCCCTAAGTAGCTGTGGCTAAGACACCTGCAGTGCTGCTGTGTAGTGATTAGAGCATTGCAGAGGGCCTTTGAGATCATGTGTCCTAGCATTTTTGTCTCAAAGATGGAGCACAGAGGCCAAGAGATTATCAGAGGTCTCTAAAGTATGAGCATCTGGAGTCTAGTCCAGCTCAGCATCCTCCTGTCCCCTCTTCTCCCCTGCCCTCTAAAGGCTGTAGTATTGAGAGCCTGGCCAGTGCAGACTGCATGGGGTTCTTTTGTGTGCAGTGTCATGCTCCCTTTTTCCTTCTAGGCTTTTAACAATAGATGCTCTTGTTAGTCTAGAGCTGAGGAAGTACAATCCGAGATGCAGCCCCACTCGTCACATCTATCAGGTCCCTTTCCATGCCTGCTACACAAGAGGACAATGTAGCAAGAACCTAGAGGCTTCGTCCCTTACCTGGTCTGACTTTAAACCTCTGTACTCTATCTATGCCAAGTACTCAGTACTTTCCATACTGTGTCAATTGTATGCAGCTGGTCTCTCCCATTAGATTGTACGCTCCTGGAGGGCAGAGTCCACTCTGATCATGTTTGTTGTCTTCTTTCTCCCCTGGCACCTAATAACAGTGCCTTGCACACAGAAACAATAAATGGCTATTGAGTAACAAGCTAATCTGATTGTGTTGTTCTATTGCTCTTTCAGTGAGAAGTCTGACTGATATCCTCTAATTCTGAGAAGCAGTAATGGAACAACATAATCAAAGCCCACCACTGTCTTTTTCTTCAAGGCAGTTAACTTTAGGAGTATTCTGTTTAGGTTTTTCAAGACAACTCTGGCTGCCCTGGAACTCACTCTGTAGACCAGAGTGGCCTCAAACTTACAGAGATCCACCTGAGTCTCCTCTGAGTGTTGGGATTAAGGGTATGTGCTACCACCACCCAGCTAGTTTGTTTATTTTAATGATTTATCATTTTTATTTTATGTGCATTGGTATTTTGCCTGCCTGCATGTCTGTGTGAGCATATAAGATCCTCTGCAATTTGAGTTATAGACAATTGTGAGCTGCCATGTGGATGCTAGGAATTGAACCCAGGTTCTCCAAAAGAACAGCCAGTGCTCTTAACCACTGAGCCATCTCACCAGCCCAGTAATGCAGTGCACACTAAAAATCTTATAAGACCTTCTGGGCTCATAAGGGAAACTTTTTTATTGGGCTTACTTCATACTGCTGAAATTAACTTTGCTTGCAAGTAACATTTTATCAGATGCTATAAATTACCATATACTAGGTGTAATTGTCTCCAGTATCTAGATAAACTCGTTTTAATGCAGGAAATGGCTGAACTGGGGTGTAGTTCAGGGTTAGTGCAACTTTCTGGCATTAGCGAGGCTCTGGGTTCCATCCCCAGTACCACAGAAAGGGACAATGTGAAATTGTGTATTTGTCATCTAGGTTTAGCAACCTGAGATTTTTAGTTTTTTTTTTTTTTTTTAATATGTATAGGTGTTTTGCCTGCTTGTGCGTGTACAGTACCCGTGGAATTGGGTACTATATCAGTACCAGGATATCAGTCAGCTATATATGGTTGTTAGCTACGATGTGAATACTGAGGAGGAAACCTATGTTCTCTAGAAGAACAACCAGTGCTCTTAACTGCATGGTCATCTCCCCTAGCCTAGGACAGGATCTCTTGTGTCTAGAACTCAGTATCAACCAAACTACATCCCAAGTTTTGTCCTTTAAACATTATTTTGCCATGTACTAGAATAGATTGAAATATTTTTGATATAGTAAAACTGGTTAGCAAGGCTGTTCAAAAGATGGCTGTTTTTGATTTTCAGTGAAACCTTTGGATTTTGGTACCTTTTCTTAAATATTTAAAAGGCAGAAGGGTAGCTTTTGCTAATGACAGGGTCATTCAAAGCCTCAACTGCAGTTTTCACAATAAGCCACAGCATTTACATGGTACTACACTCAAGTTGCTCTTTAGAAAGACAGCTTTTCAGTTGCCCCATGAGGTTGAGTGGGGAAGAGGGTGTGCTTGGGTGGTGGGTGGTCATGATCAACTAGCTGAGGCTCAGAGGTGTGCCTTCCTCTGTTGACAGTCTGCTGTGCTTTATCTGTTGAAGTGCAGTCTCAGGCCCCATCTGTTAATCATTTTCCACTAAACATTAGAACCTGGTCAAAATGTGTGCTAGTTTAACAAATACCTAAAAGCCAGTGGTAGAGGTAGACATCACCTATAACCCCAGCACTCTGGAAGCTTAAGCATCAATGCTTCCAGGCTTGCTTAAGTTACATTGCCAGGCTTGTCTCAAAATCCCCAAACTGAAAACATGTACACAAAACCCTCAAATATGCTAAATTCCTGTTTTCTAAAAGAACTGCTGTATGTTACATATTCAGAGGTCATGGTTTTTTTGTTTTTCCAGTGCTAGGGAATGAACCCAGGGCCTTGCACGTTGGGCAAATACTCTACCATGGAGCTACACACTCTCCAGGGCCTATGATGTCATCTTAGGAAACTTGACCTCATCTTACATCCACTACACTTAACTATTTGCTCTTGGCTGGCACTTAAAGTTTTGTCCATTCCGAACGCTTGCTTCAAACTGATAATCATTCTCAAAGAGAACATGGATCCAGCTGTGGGAAGTTTCCTTCTAGATAGACCTTGACATCTCCAGAACTCATCTGCCCAAAGCCCGATTATTCCACATACTGGATAGTGCAACTTCGTTTAGTTGAAGGCAACACATTAGTTGCTATGATTGCTGACGAAAGGGATCCATGGGACAAGGCAAGTCCTCTGCAGCAAATCTGTATAGATTTTTAAAAAAATTTTTTTTTACGTACATTGTTTTGCCTGTATGCATGCCTGTGCGAGGGTGTTGGATCTCTTGGAACATGAGTTATAGATGGTTGTGAACTGCCATGTGAGTGCTGGGAATTGAACCCAGGTCCTCTGGAAGAACAACTAGTAAACCATCTCTCCATCCCCTAGATGATCTAAATTAAAAAAAAAAAAAAAATTCTGGGGGAAGATGTGCATCTGATCTCACCTTCCATTTCTGCTACTGCCCAGCATACTCCAGCGTATTCTTCTATCTCTGCTTCCCATCTTGCCTTTGAGTACTAAGATTACAGATATCTATATCTATCTATCTGACTTCTTATGTAAGTTGAGGATTGAACACAGGCTTGTAAAGCAAGTGCTTTTACCTGCTGAGCCATTGCCCTGCCCACAATCCGAGGAATTGAACTCAGGGCTTCACACATGCTAGGCCAAGTGCTTAAATCACTAAGCTAATTCACTAGCCTCTATATCTACCAGTTATCTCATTTTATCCACAACCTACCATCTTCCCTGTCTACCATGCTTCGAAGCAAGTTGAACATCACATTTTTAGAATCTTAAAACGTAAGTATAATACCAACACCCTACATAAACTAGGACTTTCTTTTTTGGATCTATGTAGCTCAGGCCAGGTTCAAAGCCATAAACCGCCTGCCTCTTCCTCCAGAGTATTAATTAGTTAAAACTACTTACCATTTCTTTGTATTAAATAGCCCATTAGGGCTCAAATTTCCCCACGACTCAAAAGTTCTGCCGTTAACTTGTTAAACATAGCAACCTAGTTAAGCCTATATATTTGGACAATGTCTATAAAGCTTTTATTTTACCGCAGAGGTCAGCAGAGGAACTGGAGTTACAGATGGTTGTGGACCACCATGTGGGTGCTGAGAATTGAACCTGAGTTTTCTACAAGAACAGCTAAGGCTCTCTTAACGGGAGCCCTCAACTCCACCCTCTCACCCCACCCCCATTTAACAGTGCTTCTCTAGCCCTGGCTGGCTTGGCATTTACCATGAAGATTAGGATGGCCTTTAAGTCTGCCTTCTCCCCCTTTTTAGGTTTTAAATCTCTAAAGCATTTCTGTTTTCTTGCATGAATTTTCAGTTCAAGGTCTGGTAGGGGTATTACTAGCTGCTTTCCGAGATGACTGGCTAGGCTGTGACATGCTAAGTAACTTGTCTTTAAACACTCCAGAATAAACTCAATTTTAATTATATGAGGAGATACCTCCTGAAATCTTAATGTGCCATTTAACTTTAATGACTGTTTAACAAAAGTTTAAGTTGATTTTTCCAAAGTGGCCATCTACAGACTAAGGGAAGACTGTGTGGTATGACTAAAAACACAAACTCAGAGATAATGGTTTGAATCTCAGCTTCATAATTGCTTTCCCTCATTTATAAGCTAATAATTGAGTTTCTGCCTTATAAACTTACCATATTTCTACTCTAACATAAGTCGCTTATTCATTGTAATAAGTGTAAACACTGTAAGTGTATTAGTTTGCCAGTATTACTTAGCAACCAAGTAGATATACATACACAATTAGTGATAAGTCCCTCCAACTCTTGCTTCTATCATGTGGCATCACTGGAGTGATGGTCAAACACCAATCACTGGATTGGTAGCAGGTTGATACCATATAATTATATGAGTTACCAACAATAATTCTCTGGGACTGTTAGAGCACCTGCTGGGTCCCAGCATCTGTGCCTGGTGCTTCACACTCCTGTAGCTCCATCTCCAGAGATTCCACACTTTCTCTAGCTTCAGAAAGCGAGACCATGGGTGCATGCATGCATGCATGCGCTCACACACACACACACAAACAAACATTTTTTCCTTTAAAAGGTTTTTAATTATTTCTTTGGGGGAGCAATGTTGTCACAGGAGTCAGTTCTCTCTCTTTTCATGTGAGTCCTAGGAATCAAACTGGGGTCATCAGCTTGGCAACAAGCACCTTTACCTTCTGAGCTATCTCAGTGGTTTTTCCCTCTAAAGAGAGTTCTGGAAATTGGTTTGGAAACCTGAAATCTTAACCCAATCCTACCCCAAGTTGAGTCTCATGTTCTTCTATTTAAGTACAGGTTTTGGAATCTAAACTTATCCATGACTGGCTGTACAATGGCCTTAAAGTGCACTAAGAATTGCTCCCTTAGACTCCATTCAGATCTTAGGTCAAAATATTGTCACCAGTTCAGCAAAGTAGTCATTTGAGATGTAATACAACAAAAATTACTTTACTCATTCTGTTTATTGAATTGAGAGAAGGGAATACAAAGGACTGGGCAAGTGCTGTGCACTGACATGGGAAAGGTGTAATTAAAATAAAAATTTTAAATCCCAGTAAAGCAAATCAAAATTACTGTAATTTCAATCAGACAGAAAAATTAAAAGACATTTAATATACCACACATTTATAAAATAAATGTCAACCAAAAGGTGTCTTGTAAATAATTAGTAGAACAAGTGAAAATAAATATGAGACCTGAAGTTTTTATACTTTAATGAAAAATAATAAAAGAAATTTAAACTACTAAATATAATCTGAGAGGCAGTTAAAAAGGCAAACCCCAAAGTTTAAGAACACAATCCTCTGGAAACATCATCAGCCCATAGGTAACGTTACTCCATACCAACAGCTCTGTGTTCGCTACATTGCACCACAACGCCATCACTTTCCACAGTTCAGAAATCTCTAGACCAACACCCAAGTTCTTTACTTGATCTCTACAGCTTGGTTTATAAACACACACATGCTTTTGTGATCTATTCCCCACCAGACACACACGCATTCACTCATATTCATTCTCATTCCCCCACTCTCTCACACACACTTTACTTTCTGGGGGCCAATAACATTTTTTCCCCTTTGAGTCTAAAAATGTTATGATTTAATTCTAGCATATTGATCCTGATAATGTTAATGACTTAAGTTAAAGATGGAACACAATTTAATCCTTATAAAAATAGACAAGTATTAACTAAGCCTTAAACTCAAGAGAGGGCACTTCACATGTGCACAAGACTGTTCAGTAAAAATGACAACTGAGAAGTTGTTTCTTGGATATTTTATGAATCAAGTTCTTTCTCACACACACTCACACACTCACACACACACACACACACACATTTTAAATCCAGGTTATCTGGATTAAGTAGATAGGGGATTGGTTTTTGGAACTTGTTTTTGGAACTCTAGGGTGGCTACTGTAACAATAGCTCAACACTGCAAAATTTAGATTAAGTTCACCCTGTTTTTAGAAAGTGTCTAAGTATAAATGCAAATTCACCTCTTTAAGTTATAAGTTTACGTGAAATCAGTATGGAAACCGAGGTAACACTTTGGCCAGCAACACAAAGGGAGAGTTGCTGAAGTAAGTCTAAATGAAACAGAGTAAAACTAAGTAAAAATATTTTTTTAAATGGGACACAAAGGATATTAAGACAAATATCTTCTTTCCTCCCCATTCTTCTGTGTAAAGTAAATGGCATGGGTATGTTCCCTTTCAAGAGATGTGCGATACATTTACCCACTGGGAGGCAGAGGGTCAGTTCTTGTTTGCAGGAACCAACATCCTAAAAAAGAAAATTTCAAGATGGGGAAGGGTGGGAAAGAATTTTCTATTAATGCCACAGAATGCCAGTTGAGGCAGAACACTCCTAATAACAAATCTTGCTAATTAATTGTTTGTGTTTTCTCAGACTAAGGAAATATTGACAAAATTGGTCTTTGTCTAATAAGTTATTTTAATTACTTATAGTCAAGATAATTCTTTTTGTTTTCCCACCCAATAAAATGGGCCAACTTATGGTGATATTTGCAAATAAAATTTCCTGTTTCAACTACTTACCTGGATTACTAGAACACATTTATCTGGCCAGCAAGAACAATGGAATTCAGCTGGTATGAATACTAATAAAATACAGAAACCAAATTTGAGGCTGTCATCTCCTCCAACTAAACCCCACTCTAATTCTTTTATCACCACCCACACATCAACCTCAGTGATCCCCAAATCCCAACACTTTACCACTAATAACCAGTTATTTAGAGGAAAAAGACATTTAATTTCATTCTTGCTCTAGCCCTTAATGCATTAACAAACAACAAAAACATTTTTAAGCACATGGAATTGAGCCTACTAACCTGATTTTTTGGAGCCAAAATTCTCCACTATTTTGATCTATGTGCAAAAAGTATTGGTACTTTTCAATTTATACATTGGTTAGTCTCTGTGGCTGGCTTGAAAGAATTTCCCTCTTAAACCTTTATGTAATTCATCACATTGTCAGAAATTTTCAGTTAACAGCTACAGGTTAGAAAAATCCTGCCACCAGGTTCTTCCATCATAAACCCTAGGTTTCTTTACCATCTTTCCCACCTTTCTAGGACTCTCTTCATGGCAAATAATGTGAAACAGACACTTACAGCAAATTGGCACAATGAAGTACCGGTATATACAGGAAACTGCCAGTTAAGACAGACCTGGAAACCAAACTCACCTAGCTGCTATGAACACCTTTGCATAGTTGTGACTCCGTTTTAACAGGAGTTATGTTCTTGTAAAATGTCGCTCACTTTCAGTCCATTTTTTTACTTCCAAGTGTTTTTAACTGTACTTTAGAAAACTCAGATCTAGGAGTGGTGGGGTGTAGTAGTACAATCTGAGTGCCAAACTCAGGGAAATGACATGTGTGCTATGCAGTACAATTTAACCACATTTGTAAACAGCTGTGGAGTTTTATGCCCACATTTTGTCAGTGATTGTTACTGTAGAGACTGGGGTGTTTTAATGGCTTCAGGGTATATCAATCAAAATATGGTTTTAACTGCACTGAGGTAAAGAGGAGTTGCCACTTAATTATATACAGTTACGAATGAAAATTTTTATTCAAGCTTAAAGTGAAAAGTAATTTTAGTCAAGAAAATGAAGTACCAGATAAACGGTAACATTATTTTAACTTAGAAGTATCAAAACAGGATTTCTCTGATTTTCTAAAGTGGTGGTCTCTGCAAAACGAAGTTTAAAGGAATCTTTTACACACCAATTTGATAAAAGAATCTGCTGACTACGATTTGTTATTCCCTTACTATGGGCTTTGGGAGAATGAACACACTATTTTAAGGCCAAATGTGTTTTCTTTCTCCCTTTTCCTGACTTTACCTTCCCTACTGCCATCTCTCCTTATGACCCTCTACAATGCAAAGGTTTCTCACTCCAAGCCTCTCTCCTTTTAGGGTCTTGAAGGGGTGTGATCATGGTGAGAATGCTAGCAAACTGGCTTGGCCTCCAGGGCAATTTGGTATAAGATTTTTTTTCTTCACCATGATCTTATTTTGGGAGTAATCCTACTTTTCTTTCCAATAGCTGTGGTCACCCTGATTATCCTCTATTGAAAAACAGGGAATTTCAAGGGAGACTATTAGATCCAGTAGTTATGGGATGTTAAACACACTATGAACATCAGGCTTATGTTAGATGTAGAATCTTCAAAACAATTAAGCTCCCCCTACCCCATAAAGGAAACCTTTCCTGAAAGAGGAAGGAGAGGGAAAGACTGTCCACAGCACCAGTTTGAATGAGGTTCAGTATGGCAACATGAGAAGGAATCTTCTTTAAATCCGAGTGTCCCTAAATGTTGGGCATTAAGGGCAAATAGGAGAAATGACTTAGGTTTCAATTCCAGTTTACATATGTATGTTTGTAACCTGCTGAGCTCTTCTAAGTTTCAACTACACTATAAATTCCCAAAGCGGGTCTATCTTCTGATCTCTACTTTTGCTAGATCTTATCAAAAGTCCAGAAGAACTTGGAACAAACTTTCTTGAAAACCTAGACTGATGGCTGATCTCTCGTGTTGGTTGGTGTAGTTATAAAATTCTCCTTTTGAATCTTGAATTTCTTCAACATCAGGTACTGATGTTCCTTCGAGAATAAAATAAAAAGGGGGAACCTTCAAAGTATCTCTCTGGCTTTCCTGTGCCATGTCCTTCTGAGAACTGTTTCTGACCATGCCATGTCTCAGTGGTACTCCAGAAGAGCATCAGTCACACTGTGTATCTGCGTAACAGAGGAAACTGTTTTTAAGCTGGTTTAGATTCCAAATGTATACAAATGAAGTCACTTTAATCCTATAAATACTTCTTAATTTATTTTTAAAAAATTGTGCTGTTAACCCTTTTACGGGGCAACAAGCTATGTGAAAAGTACAAAACTTTTTGTCAAATGTAATATTGAGAGTGCTTTTGACATAGTTCACTGGTTTATCATCTGATCAGCATATACTGCGCAACGGGCAAGGCTAGAATCCATGAACCAAGCTGCAAAGATCTCAAGCTAAATAAGGCGGAAAGATCTGGAGAAACAAAAGGAAATTCTTTCCTGTCCAATGTATACTCTTCGGACTAATGAACTCTTCCTATCAAGCCTTCTAAACTGTTAAATAAAGTTTCCAAACAAGCATTTGAACTTCATTACACAGAAGAGCAACAAGAATGGTATCCCACCAGACAAAAGGCAGGAGGGAAAAAATATATATACTGAGTTCAATGGGTAAGCCTGAATGTAGCACAGTTCTTCACAACCGATGGGGAATAATTCAACATGGTGTCCAACAACGTTCTAACGACGTGCTTCATCAACTGGTTACTAAGAAGCAAGGTGTAAATGTTTGGCCCCAATCGGGCTTCAGAAATGGTTCTTTTTTCATGACGAGCATGTCTGTCCAGCTATCAATCATGTTTGTTTGCACCAAATCCCAAGCCATTAAAGTACGACTAATTTTAAGTTAAACAGAAGTCGTCTGCTCCAAATGCGCCATCAACTATCCATGCTACTGCATTCCTCTGAATGAGATGAGATGTGCAGAGAAAAAGGAAGGAGGGAAAGGAAAAAAAAAAAAGATACCAGTTAGAAAGTTTCAAAATTGGCATCAGAACATAACAGCAGAGTAACAATAAATAAATTCTCGATACTTTCATAACCATTAAACCATGTCTTCCCCTCAGTTTCAGATTATCCTCACAATTATTTTGAATTGAAAAAAGGAATGAATAATTATGTTGGAATTTCCTATTTTTGTGTACTTTGTGTGTGTGTGGGGGGGGTTGCGGCAGGGTCTCACTGCACAGCTCTGGCTGGCCTCGCATTCACTATGTAAATCGGTTTGGTCTTGAACTCACAAAGATCTCTACCTGCTTCTGCCTCCTTAGTGCTGGGATTCAAGGCATGATGCATAATCACACCTGACAGAATTTCTCATTTTTAAAATTAAGCTCAAAATAGATGAATAGAGTAAGAAAATATTTGTAAGTTACAACACAAAAGACAAGAAAACGCTGGTAGTACAAGGCACGGCAGTTTTAGTATATCCACAGCTTTGCAACGTCAATATACAGTTTTAAACCAACTTCACCATCTAGTAGTAATCACACATCCTCATTAAAAAAGAGAAAAAAAAAGCTCCACTCCTCTGGTCTCTATGGATTGGTCTATTTTTAGACCACCTTCAATATAAAATGGAATAACGAATGTGATGTCTGGTATGTTTTTGTTTCTGTGTCACTTAGCATACTGTTTTCAAGGTTCATGCACCTTACAGAGCATACATAAACATTTCATATGACCCCACACAAAAACAAAACCCAGAAAGTAACTAAGGCCATCAATCGTGTAACTCATTACAAAAAACAGCAACTTCTCTTTAAAATAAATTGTTGAGCAAGGAGCTAGAGTGATGGCTAAACAGTTAAAAGCAATGACTGCCCTTGCAGAGGACTCTGGTTCAATTTCCAGCATGCACATGGCAGGTTTTTAAATCGTCTCTAACTCCAGTCCTAGGGAATCAGACGGCCTCTTCTGGCCTCTGTGGGCACCACATGTGGCACAGACTCAAAGCAGGCAAAACACCCATAACACATAAAAACAATTCATTTAAAATACTTGTTGGGCTAATAATATGGCATCCTGAGTAAAAACACTTGGTGCTAAGCTTGAACTTGAGTTCAAACAGAACCCACATGGTGGAAGAAACGAACTCCAGCAAGCTGTCCACTGACCTCAACATAGCATGTACACCCACCGTCTTCCACACACAGTAAGTGTACAAAACTTTTATACATATATAAAGCGCTTTAAGTATTTAAATGGTATATGGGACCTTATGCTACAGTTATTGAATATTATCTTTAACTCACCTATACTTTCAAATTCCTAATCTAAACAAGTACAATTAGAAAAAAAAATGTTTATTTGTGTGTAGAAAGACTCCAGAGGGTATCTCAAAAAGTAGTCTTTTATTTGAAATGAGAATGACCATATTTGTAGAGTCAAACCTATGCTGGTATAGCATAATAGAAGTTGCTGAATTGGGCTTGATCTTGCAACTGAGCCAGTATTTGGCACACCCACTTAAGTGGATTATTACGTTAATTAAAGTCACCAAGTACAAAGTGCAACTCTTACTCCACTGTGGTATAATACAGCACCCTTTTATGAAGTGAAGCTGCTATGGTATGACCAGTACTTCCCTACATCTTCCAATCATATTCTGAATGACTAATAAATAGAAAAGTACAGATAATTAGACACAGATCTCCAAAAATCATCTTATAGAGCAGGCCTTGAAATCTAGACAGGACAACCAAAAGTAAAGATTTCTGGCCTTTGTTGATTTCCCAAGAGTATCAGGTAGTGGAGCAGGAGGAAAAGGCTTCCAAGCCCCATGCAACTTTACTCAGTAGGTCTCAAGCTTTTTTATTCTCATCTCTTGAGTTTCTTTCTTTTCTTTTTTAAAGCTAACTTCCCTCTAATGAAAACCATTAGTTGAAACTTAGACATTTTTCTTACTAAATTATTTAGGAGAGATAGATGGTCTTAGCAGTTAAGAGGAGTGAAGCTGCTCTTGCAGAGGCCTGGCATTCAGTTCCCAGCATGCACGTCAGGTAGCATGAGTATACAGGCACACACACAAGGAAAACAGAACAAAAATACCAACCATTTAGGGGGAACACCCTGAACAAACAATCTATAATTATTTCCTTCTAAACAAGACATTTTTACTTGTTCTCTTTGAGGAGAAAAAAGATATCTACATAACATTTCTTATTACTTCTCTCTAGTACTATTATATTTAATCAAGAATTTGTTCTCATCTGTTAGCTTTATGACTTTCTTCATCTTCAAATATCAGGGTGGTGGGAAAAACCTTTCAGACCTAGACTTGCCAAAATGGTAGCATTCATCAAGTTAATGAGGTCTGCCATATTTTGGTACCTTCCCTACACGATGAAAATAAAAACGTTTCTCTTACAAGACCATGAACATATGTGAGAGCAAATATACTCTGAGCATGCTACTTGGCACGTGGACAGCATAGGGAATTTCAGTTCCTTCCTCTTTCCCTCACAATCAGACACAGTTCTTGTTAGTATGCTACACAGTGCTAATATATTAGGAAAACACAAAAATGATGATTATTAAAACTAAAGTTTCTCAAATTTTATACAAATATATTTGCTTAGCATGACGAAGCATGACGAAGCACGATGAAGGTTTGTGTATGTGCATGCAAGTACATGTATGCAGGTGCAAGGTATGTAGAGGTCAGAGAAAACCTTGTCAGTCCTTGCCTTCCACCTCCAGACAAAGTCTCATGCCTGGCTAGCCAGCCTGACAGCTTTTGGGGATTCTCCTATGTGTCCATTTCCCACGTGCCACAGAAGCAATAGACTCGCACTACTACAGAACCATTACATGGGTTCTGGGATCCAGGCTCAAGTCCTCAAGCCTATGTGGCAAGCACTTACCACTGACCCATCTCTAAAACTAAAAGTTTTTGAATTATTACTACATTTAGCTTGATGCAAATAAGGTAGCATATTCTAGCTTACTTTTCTTCATTACCTCTCCAAAAACAACAAATAAAACCAGATCTTAGATTTCTTAAGTTCTATAAAGTGAGATAGGTGAAAAAAAAGTCATATTCCACATTTAAATTGCTATTTAAAAACACTGTCACTCAGAGCAATCTTTTATCTGGAGAAAACAAGGACTATGTATGGCCTTACCTTCAATATTCTGGTGGTCTATAAAAGGTGCTGGTCCCCATATTCTAACAGTGCCATCATCTGAGGCACTGGCCATCATGGATGGAATCTGTGGGTTCCAGCTAACACAATTTACTGTGCGCGTGTGCCCTGTCAGCTCCGCAATTGGCAGTTCGCTACGTTTATGCCAGATGTAAACCTTGTGATCTGAATGTACAGCAATTCAGAGAAAAGTTGGAAAGCTGTTATTAACAAAATCACTGACCATAAATTACCATTTATTACACACAAAACATGATTCTTTAATGTTATAACTTAAAGGGAATACAATTGAGTAGTTTAATTAATTTTATGAAAAGCTGTTAATAAACTACATTTTTTTTTCTGTTCAAGGTAACTAGAAGTCACAAAAACATCTGTTTACAGTAGTCTGTCCATACAAGGCTAATGAATAATTACAATCTGGGGCAAGATGGCTCAGCAGTTAAGAATGCTTACTGCTGGGTCTCGAGGACCAGAGTTCAAAATCCCAAGCACCCATGTCAAGTGGCTCACGACTGTGGGCAACCTCTACAGGCATCTGCACTCACACACACATAAGCACACAGTAACTGTGGGCACCCTCTACAGGCATCCGCACTCACACACAGCACACAGATAAGCACACAGTAACTTTTTAAACAGAAAAACACCAATCACAATGAAGGTGTCTGAACATAAACTAGTCCAGAATAGAGATGATGATAAATTTTGTGGAAATCTTAGGTGACAGAAAGATAAGGTATCCAAACTGAAAAATATTAAAACTAAATTACTTTATATATATTTAATCCTACCATGCTATTGAGGTGGGTACTATACCCTACCACGCTGTTCAGATGAAGTACCTAGAGGTTAAGCCACCTCTTATGGTTTTACAATGCAGTTAGGACTCTTAATTGTAGCCCTGCAGACAACTATCTTCTATCTGTACCTTATGTATAGCTTCTAAAAGATGGTAATCTCACAGTGACCATAAAATAAATCAAATCCACTAGAGCTCAGTGATAGGTAAACACAATACCAACTAAGCCATATCCCCAGTCCCTAGTTTTTCTAATATATTGTCAGTACAATAAAAAAGCTTAAATACTAATAAAACTTTCTAAAGAGAAGGCTCTTACATAAGCATTTATATACTTAGGGTATTTGGTAGGCTTCTGAAATACAGCATTCAAAAATTAAGTTAAAGGGTTACTGCAGTCATCTTGGGAAATCACTATATACAGCTGGAATTCAAAAGATTTTTAGAACTATTCTATATAACTTGGAGTAACAAAAAATTAATCTCTCTACTTGACTGTTTAAGTATTTGTTTGTCTAAATATACATATTATTTTAAATCTATAAACCAAGTTTAGTAAAAGGGATAGTGTTGTGGGATATTTTACTCCTGTGTGCTGTTTTGGTTTGCAAAAGGGCTTTGATTCCTTGTAGCTGGGAAGCCAGTTGCCTTACAGCAGATGCAGGCCTTGCTTCCTACCTATTCACACCCTTGTGCTAGCCCTGCTGGGATCTCAACAGATAGAACTAACTGTTTACAGTTGAAGGTGACCCATGACATGAAAGAACTGCAGGCAGGTGATCAAAGAAGACTCTGATCACCCCTAGCCGAGTATGCTAAGGTACTATGGTATTGTAATGAAGGCCTGGATGTGGAGAGGGGGCTAGGGAAAAAAGTTAAAGGAAGGGCTGAGGAGAAGCAGGGAGATTGGAAAAAGAAATGAAGTCTCTGCTTAGCCTCCGGGTATGGGATTCCCTGAGATTTGACATGGTTTGTGATTAATAAAGAACATTGGAAATTTCAACGTCTGGATTCTCCGTTAAGCATCATAAAGATATTTTAACAGGATAGTTGTGCTAATTTGAGCTTTTCTGAAACCTAACAACTACTAGGCATGAAAGTGATGCTTGGATATACATGCTCAATATCTTAAAAAAAAAAAAAAAATTGAACTGAATGTTTCCATAGCCACTAAAGAAATAATGACTCTGTTAAAATACAGGTAAATTGAAACAGTTAACTTTGACTTTTGTTTTTTGGAGACAGGTTTTGTCTACATAGTCCTGGCTGTCCTGGAACTATGTAGACCAGGTTGTCCTCAAACTCAAAGAAATCCGCTTGCCTCTGCCTCCACCTCCTAAGTGCTAAGATTAAAGGCATGAGCCACTACTACGGTTACCAACCTTTGAAAACTATCAGTGCCATAAAAAACATATAAAAGTATAGTGATGCAACTAAATCTTGATTTGATTTGCTTCAAACACCATGCTTTTTTTTTTTTTTTTTTTTTTGGTTTTTCTAGACAGGATTTCTCTGTTTTTTAATTCTGGCTGTCCTGAAACGCACTCTGTAGACCTACCTGGTTGGCCTCGAACTCAAAGAGCCTCTGCCTTGAGTGCTGGGATTAAAGGCGTGGGCCACCAATGCCTGGCCAAACACACTTCTAAAACATGATTAGGAGAGGTATCACTGATCTGTACATTAGGAGGGCTCATCCACAGAATGCTAGGCAGTTGAGTCCCTAGTTCCATCACCAACAGAAAAGAAAATAAACAAGCAATAAAAAAAAAAAAAAAAAAAAACCAAAAAAAAAAAAAAATCAAGGACTCAAGTCATCACCACAAATGGGAACAGTAAGAATGTACTGGATAATCTGTATTAATCTCATATCTGAGAAACATGGCTACCCAGATCAACTGGGAGAAAATTACAGACCTTTAAACTCATCAATGTATGTGAACCAACAGTGATAGAAATACTTTACCTTCACTGCCACTAGCGATGAAGTCTTCATTATGGCCTCCAAAACATGAATGAATTGTATAAAACCCTTGTGTAACACCTTGATACTTCCTTACTAAAACTCTGTCTTGCAAGTCCCATAAATGAACTCCCTGCAGACAAAATAAAAAAAAAAAAAATGTTGCTGTTGTTTTTTGAGACTTTGTAGCCCTGGCTTTTGTTTTTTTCAAAAAGACAATCGCATTAACTATATGCCCCAGGCTCCCCAGGAACTGACAAATCCTTCCAAGTCCTTTTTTTCTTTGTTCTTGAGGCAAGGTTTCCCTGTGTAGCCCTGACTGTCCTAGAACTCTCTGTAGACCAGACTCAGAGATCCACCTGCCTCTGCCTCCTTAGTGCTTGGATTAAAGCCTTTTCAGCCTGGCCCTCACAAGTTCTTAAGAGTTCAGGCATGTACAACATCACTCAGCTTAGTAGTTTTTTGTTTCATTTTGTCTTAAAAAGACAGACTATCAACTCTTGCTGGCTTGGAACTGCTATGTAGAGGCTGCTCTTAAATTCAGAGAAATTGTCCATCTCTGTCTGCTTCCTGGGTGCTGGGATTAAAAGGGTGGGGTACCACACCAACTCTCAATAAAATTAACAGTAATTTGTGAATATTCCTTTGCCCACTGGAGCATTTATTTTCTATTTGTGCAAAATGCCATTATTTCAGTAAACTTATAGCTGATTCCTACACATTTAAGTACTAAGTACATATAATAAAATTTAAAAGTAGAAATATTTAACACCTATACTAAAAGCAACAAAAGTAACTTTTACTAAGCTAAATTTTTCAGAAAGTTGTAAAAAAACATACCTGAGTTGCTACATTTAACAAAGCTAATCGGCCATTTTTTGAAATAGTAAATGACATAATAGGATGATCTTCTTGTACTCTGTAACCAGAAATAACTTTGTCAGGAACAGCAAAATGAAGAGTCAAGAATTTCAAATTATGAGAGACTATAAAATATTATAGCTTAAATGACATTTTTGTCTTATATTTGTCACTCGGAATGAGTTAACAAGTACCACTTAAACACCAATTCAAATTACCAATCAAAACAAAAGCCACACACACAAAATGCTTTTCTGTAAAATTCAACGATATACACATTTTGGTATAAATTAAACCATTTCTAATGGAAACAAAATAACAGTTACATGTTCCTATCTGTAAGGTCCTCGAAGTTGTAGCCCCGGATCCTCTGGTGTGTGTCAGAAGCCAGCACAGTCTTCCCGTCACTCAAGCACCACAGGCATTGCACTCTCACCCCCTCCCAGGAGTCCAAAAGATTTCCATCCAGGTCCTAAGCAAAATAAATAAATAAATAAATAAAAAGAAAGTAATATTCAGAAACTAGACCTGACCTGAAAGAAATGCTTTGCAATATGTTATCAAAATAGTTTTGTTTTTTCCTGAAACTGATCTCAGCCAAACTGCTCTACAAGAATTATCCAACTGAGGAGAGTTTGACTACAGGTCTGCACCATAACATTGTACTATGATAATGCAAAGCTGTGGTATGAAAAAAGAGAACTAAGAATTAATAGCTTATAACCTGCTAAGATAAACAGCAATGAAATTCATATGCTACATCTACTAGAAAGGGGCAACTGACACTAGCTACCCAGGAAGATACTGGATTGCCAGTGAACCGCCGCCCTTGAAGGGCATTAAATGACCTACTCAAAAGAAGCCTGTTGCACAGCCTATTAAAATCTGTTTTATTACATAAAGGTTAACTACAGGCAGTTTATCTAAATAAACACCTAATTGAAATGATGCAGTGAGAAAAAAAAAATCTTACAACACCTACTAGAAATGTGAGACAGTGATATGTGGCATGTGACACCTAGACAAAGCCTAAGGACACGGCATTCGCATCAAGTAATAGGACAATTTACCTTAGTTTAATCAAACAATTTATAATTGCCAGGCATAGTGGTACATGCCTTTAATCCCAGCATTCTGTAGGCAGATGTAGGAGGATCTTTGTGAATTTGGAGCTAGTCTGGTCTACGCAGGGAGTTTCAGGATAGCCAGGGCTACATAGAGACCCTGCCTCAAAAAGAGTAACAGTAACAACATCACTATCAACACAGCAGCTACTGACCATAAGACCCTTTAAATAACTGAAAAAAAAAAAAAATTATGTGTATGTCTGCGCATGGATGTAGTTACTCATAAAAGCCACTTGGAACCCAACTTGGGTCCTGTGTTCAACTGCTGAGCAATCCTTTCAGGCCCAGTATTTATTACTTTTATTGCTCAGATATTTCTACTCATTCTTTTCATGAAATTTAACATTCTTGTGGGTTTGTTGTTCTGTACAGGGACTCATGTATCCCAGGCTGACCATGCAGCCAAGGAGGACCTTAAATTTAGGGTCCTATTGTCTCTACCTCCAAGTACTAGAATTAATGTGTGCCATCACACCCAGTTTTAACAGGTCCTGGGGAGCAAACTCAGCACTTTATGTATGCTAGCCAAACATTGTACAAACTGAGATTCATCTTCAGCCCTACCATCACTGCTTACTGTTTGTTTGTTTCTTGAGATGGGGTCTCACTTTGTCTAGGCTGGAATCTAACTCACTATATCCCAGGCTACTCTTCAACTCTTGGCAATTTTCCTGCTTAGCTGCTGTGAGCCCCAGTACCCTGGTAACATGGATGAAGTCTGCATGACAAAGTTCCAGGCTCCCTGGCCAGGGATTTCAGCTCACCAGCCATTTTGCCCCCTTCTCCTCTTTGCTGTAATGGTGACAAAAAGCCTTCATTCAGTAATAATAATTTCTGCATGGCCTAATAATACCTGAGCTGGCTGTTGTTAGCTGAGAAGGGGATGTAGCCATTTTACTCAAAAGTAATTGTTATTGTAAAATACCTTGCAGGCTTCTAAGTCCTCTATGAATACTGATAGTACATTGTAAAGGCTATTCCTGGGGTGGGCATTGGTCTCTCCAGGAAGAGACAAGCCTTTAACAGACAGAAGATAGAGAAAAATAGATAGAGCAAATAGAGATAGAGAAAAAATAAATACACACCAAAGAGCTAAAAACCATAAAAAAAAGAAAAAAAAAAAACAAAAACCCTTCTTTGGCGCCTGCATGGCACCCTGCTTTGTTTGAAGCAGTTGGGGAGATATTATTCAGCCAACAGTAACATTCAACCAATTACGGGTTACTGAATCAAATGTTCTTTGATAGTAAACAAAATAACCTTAAAGTTTGTAAGTCACAGGAGGAAGGACACCAGGCTCCTCCCTAGGAGTGACTGACTTCTGCTAGTGACAACATCTGCATATCAAGCTGGCTCCTCCCAAGGCTTGACCAACATCTGCATACCAAAAACCTGCATTTGGCTTTTTAAAGTTTTTGCCAGAGCAATTCTCTCTTTCTGGCATTGTTCTTCCCTGGTAATGTACATCGTCAGTCTCTCCCTTCTTCTCAGTCTCTCTTCTTCTTTTTGGTGTGGTTTTTCCACTGACAAGACATTGTCAGCCTTTCTCGCCCCTCTCTTTTCTTAATATGTATACTGTTAATTCCCCTATTAAAAACGCTCCCGTGTTTTACTTCTAAAGCGTGTTTTCTATGTGTCATTTCAAAGCACGTTTGTGTGTGTCATTTCTTTGGATCCCATAGAAATACGAACTACTCTGTTCATTTGTCATCCCTCATTTTCCCGAATTTGTACTCCCTCCTGCATAGTTTTCATGAACCTGTTTGTGGAAAAGGCTGGATTCCTCCGCACATGGCACTTAGCCTCCTAAGTACTGAGATTATAGGCATAGGCTACCAGGCCTAGCTAGCAATGTTGTTTTTAAAAACAAACAAACAAAAAACCCCAAATCACAAACAAACAAACAAAAAACCCACAAAGGTTTATAGCCACTCAAAAGAAACTGCTGAATTTCTCAGTCCTATAAATAAATATCTTTGTTTTTAAGACAGGGTCTCTCTCACTTTGTAGTCTTGGCTGGCCTAGAACTCATGATATCCACCTGCATCAGCCTTCCAAATGCTGGGATTATAGCCACCATGCCCAGCTAATTTTTCACTTTTCATAAATACCTGAAACTGTTTTAAAAATGTGAAATAAAAATAACAAAAAATTTTACTAAATACCTATTTTAAGAGGATGGTAAAATGTTTTCATATACTATGTGTCAAATGAATCTTTTTTTTTTTTTTTTGAGATGGGTCTCACTATGTAGCCTTGGCTGGCCTGTAGAACTCACAGATATCTACCTGCCTCTACCTTTCAAGTGCTATGATTTAAGGCATGTGCCACCATGCCTGACAACTGCAAATTTTAAAATATCATTAAAAAACAAAATAAATAAAAAACTCAGTTCAGTGGTGGTACTGGTGGCGGCGCACACCTTTAATCTCAGCACACTTGGGAGGCAGTATGAGTTTGGGGCTAGCCTGGTCTATAGAGTGAGCTCCAGGACAGCCAGGGCTACATAGGGAAACTCTGCTCAAAAAACAAACAAAAAACAAAACAAAACAAAAAACTCAATTTACTTTTAAACAGGCAGACACTGGCAAGAAGGTGCTCAATACTTACACACTGATAGAACTGTCCACGCTGACCTCCAGTCACAAAGCGTTTCCCATCTGGATTCCAGGCTACACTGGTCAAACTGTCTTCATGAGATTGACTCATTTTTGTTCTTAATTCTCCTGTCTATAAGGAAATAAAACTGTGGATAAGACATTCAAGATTCTTCTCTAACGGCTATATGTAAAGAAAGGAAAAGACTGGAAAGGAAGAGATGGGAAGAGAAAGGGGAGGGGGAAAAAGGGGGGAAAGAAAGGAGGTAGGAAGGTAACCAGAAGGAAGATAACTGGGGCATCCTGCTAGGCAGCATTCCTAATCAGAGAAAATAGCTGTTTTAACTGGCCTCACCAAAAACAAGACTATAGTACTTGAAGAAAAATTAAGTTCAGATACGATGAGATAAACTTTAGTATATTTCTCATCTTGGAAGAATTATAATAATAAACTGACATGTAACTTGTCTCAGTCAAGATAATGAAAAGCCCAAAGCTATCCTTCTGAGCTTCCATCTCTGTCTAAAATTCTTTATTAATTTTATACTAAAACTACAGTTAAAGCAATTAGCAATTCATTAAGAACACAATTCATGGGTAGTAAAAGTATGCCCTTAAAACACACTGAGGGCAATTTAAATTATACTAAGTTTCATAGTCAAATGCTCACAATATAACAGGGAAGATGTGAAAAGACTATTTTTTTCTAGTATGTAACTTTATTTTAATTAAAAGCAGAAGAAAGAAAGAATCATTGTACTGTTTAGCATAGAGTTCTACAGTGTTTCCAACTAAGCAAGTTGTTTAGTGCTTAAACCTCAGACATCCTCCTTTTACATGTTCTAAGTTATTCAATTTAGGAGACATTACACATACCATTTAATCTAGTCTTGTTCCACTTTGTTCAGGGATTAGAAACAGGATCTGAGAGGTAATAGCTGCCCTTGGTATAATAAAAAGTACATGGGCATAATTTTCCTGTGAAAAATGGGTAATCAAAAGTAAAAATAAAAGAGTGAAAACAAAGGGTATAATTAGGAACCCGGGGCCAAGTGATAAAGGCACATGAGGCACAAAGTAGAAAACTAGTTGTCTCCCTTATATGAAAAGAACAAAAAACAGAACAAAGAAACGAAACCCAATTCAACATCCTTCCCCAAACTCTTCACTGTTCTTACCTATTTAATTACCATTTTAGTCACTTAACCTAACAGTTAAAAGTTTAAATACAAATACAAAAAGCACCTAAATCTTGAGTGCTACTGTTAACAAGTATGTCAACGCAGTAAATTCTGGGGGCAGCAATGTTTTTCTTCTGTTATATAAGGAATAGTGAGTATAATAGATCACTATATTAGAAATCTAAAAATACAAATAACCTTTGTAAAATACAAATAAGCCTTAACTTATTGTGGTTTAACTTAAAACCTGACTCAAGTAAACACCATACAAGTCCCAGTCATTGTGTCCCTAGTAAGGCTATTTACACCTACTTAGGAGGAGGAAAAACCTTAATGGAAAAAGGAAAAGTTTCACTTTAACCTATGTTCTTAATCTGTTTTATTCCTATTTTATCCCATACTTTGCCATGTCCCTAAACCCAGTCACAAATACAACAATGGTTATTAAAGTGTGGTTAATACAGTGGTTAATACCTAGATACAAATAGCATAAAAGACATTTTGAAACAAAATGGGATGTGAGTTAGGTACTAGAAAGTAAGTCAGGAGGTAGAGAGATGGCTCAGCAGTTAGGCGAATTAGTTGCTCTTGCAGAAGACCAGGGTTCTGCTCCTAGCACCCTCATAGTGATTCACAACCATCGGTAACTCCACTTCCAGGGATCCGATGCCTTCTCCAGCCACACAGGTACCAATCACACATGTGGTGCACATGCATGCATGCAAGCAAAACGCCTATACACATAAAATAATACTGCTACATAAGATGTTATTTTTGAGGATACATGCTTGAATGAATATTTATGGGCTAAACATTTGTAATTTACTTTCAAATACTTTGGATCTGGATGTTTAAGATATGTGTATGCATATTTGATCACTATACCATAGTTTTCTTTCTCTGCTTTTTGGGAACATGATGGTCTCTAACTTGCTATGTAGCTGAGGATGACTTTGAACTCTTAATCCTCCTGTCTCTATCTCCCAAGTTCCAGGATTACAAGCATGCACTAGCATGTGTGGCTACTCGAAAACTTTTGTGCTGTCCAGGTTGGGCTGCTCATTATGTAGGTCATGTGGGCCTAATCTCACAATATATTCCAACTCAGCCTCCCAATGGGTGGTAGATTATAGGTATGAGACACTATACTATGTCTGGCTTTTTGAGCTGGTGTTACAGGCACCTGTATGGTCCTTGACTTTAGTGATGAGAGCCAAATTCTGGTCCTCTGAAAGAGCAGTATGCACTCTTAACCACTGAGTCATCCCTTTAGCTTCTCAAATTTTTAATATTTAAAAATTCTCTTCAAAAGTTGAGGTGAAAAAAGGAAATAAATCACAGTAAAGAAATCTTCCTCAAACAGCATTAGGATTATATATTCACTTGTAGATACATCTTAGTATTCATTCTGTGATTCATGCCAGCCATGCTACTATCTGAGTCATCTCTGTGGAGTATTATTATTATTTTGGTTTTTAAATGTAGTCCCAGTTGTCCTGGAGCTTGCTATGTAGACCAGAGTGGCCTTGAATTCAGAGATCTCCAATCTCTGTCTTTGAAGTGTTGGTATCAAAGGTATGCACCACCACACCCTGCTTGGAGTATGATTTTTACTACTGTAAACAGTTACTGGAGTCAACGTCCCATCTCATCAAGTTTTACTCTTATACTCAAACCACAGATTATCATTCCTTTACTGAGAGTTTAAATTTTAAATATGCGGATTCAAAACCATATAAAATTGAGAGAACCTAATGACAAGTTTTTCTAAGACAGGTTCAAAAAGTTTTCAGTTAGAAACTGTATTATAAAAGTTCTTAGAACATTCTTTAGTTGCACTAAACTAGCTCAGACTACTAAATCTGTAGGTTAGGAGATGGTGTACTTGCCATCAAAATGTGAAATTTTATTTAAGACTGATATTTTATACTTGAAAGGTTAAGCTTCACACACAATGATAAAAACACAACAACTAAAAATCTTTTTTGTTCCAAACAGCAAAACATGCTGGAATATAAACAAAGTTTTTGGTGTTTTGGTTTTTCGAGACAGGGTTTCTCTTTGTAGCCCTGGCTGTCCTAGAACTCACTCTGTAGACCACGGTGGCCTTGAACTCACAAAGATCCACCAGCCTTTGCCTCTCCTGTGCTGGGATTAAAGGCATGCACCTCTATGCCTGGCTAAGAATGATATTTTACCAAATATATGTGTTGAGTATGCTGGAGTTAAACCAAGGATAGAACTCGCTCACTTGTACATTCCAAAGCCAGAGTTCAGAGCAGTCATCTGGGCCACAAGCAACAAGATAGTTGTCATCTGGACTCCATGCGATGTAAGAAACACCGTACGCATGTCCTTCTAATGTTTTAAGCAGTTTTAGCAGGTGAGTATCCTAAAAAACAAAGCAATTTGGTTAACTCATCCCTAAAGGCTATGGCTTTCTAGCACAAGACCTTAAGTATAAAGACGGATATTGATATTCTCATTTATCCCGTGAAGTTTCTGTGACAATCCAGCTTAAGGTCAGGCAGCTTGCCTCAGAGATTCACTAACATATTAATTATCTACTACACAGAGCATACTGTATACGAGATAGACAAAACTGCCACAGAATTTACCCTTAGCAAATTCAAAAGGAACTGAAAGGAGACATGCACATCAGAAGCTACCTTTTTTTTATTTAAAGATTTAAATAACTTCACTGACACATAACAGCATAAAATACATCCCCTGAGGGTATAAGGTTCAACAGTTTTAAGTATATTCACAGACTTGTAAAACAACTCCCATTATCTAACTTAAAAAGAAATCCCTTATCTGTTAATAATCATTTCTCTCCCTGTAGTTCCCAGAAACCACTATTTTGTTTTTATTGATTGTCTATTCTGGGTATTTCATATAAGTGAAATTAAACACGATACAGTCTCTTAAAGTTGGCTTCTTTCATTCACTCCAATGTCTCTATGCTTCATTCATACCAAGGGGTATATAATTTTATTGAGTAATATTCCATTTGACAAACATGTTTTGTCTATTTGGTTTCCACTTTTTTGAATATGAAGAAAAAAAGGGCTAAAAATTTGTATGTGCTTTTCTGTGGATGTGTTTTTCTCTTAAACATATACACAGCAGAAGAATTCCTGGGCCATTTGCTGCCTAATATTTTGAAAAACTGCTCAGCTTTTCCAAGTGACTATACCATATTACATTTCCACTAACAAACCAACATCAACACTACTTATGAATATTCATTTAATCTTCATTAAGTCTTTTATCATTAATAACGTGATACCAACATAACATTATTAATAACAGTATACTCCAGGGAAGCAAATAAAAGTTTTAGGAAGATTAAAAAGTCTGTCTCTGTTTGTAACAGTGGAACAAATTTGCATTTGCGCTTCCTGACTTAGGGCCCATGCTTTGCAAGCTCTACTATACAGTATAAATATGTAAGCGAGGAGGCTGGGATAGTTGACATGTTTGCTTTACAGTAACACCTGGATTTTACCCAGTGGGTGAAGTCACGTAAAAATGCCAATATAAGGAATTTCTAATAGGGAGAGGGTGGAAACAACAATGCTGAAGACAAACTAGAAGGAAAAGATACAAGAAGCACATAATGGGCTAACCCAGCAGTTAAAAAAACCCAAACACACAAACAAATAAAACTGTTTTTCTGTTTGTTTGTTTTGTTTTTCATCTCTCATCTCCCATAGCATCCATTACAGAATAATCAGGGTTTATTATCATATGCTCAGTTGCCAGGGCTAAAAAAATTAACACACAACAGGCATTTTATACTGGGTAAATAAAGTGGGAATCTCACACACAGCTGCTAGAAAAGCAAAATTAACAAAACCCCTTAGAATTCAAAGGCCAAGCTAATCCCAAACTTATTCTAGTGTCATCTGCAACTCCTTGCCATCATAAATAAACCTTTTTGTACTTTAATGAAGGAGGGCAAGACATACTCCTTCTCCTACCAGAATGTCCTTTTGTCTCCACTTGGCGCTATACCAAAAGGCTCTAAAAGTATTCCCACCTATAGTTGAATATAAATGCAATGTTTACTTAATGGCATTATTGTCCTTTCTAACCTGTACAATTCTTTGATGGGGTTCTTAATCTAACATCTACAATATAAAGTCCACGGACAGAATCAGAGTTTTGGAACACAAAAAAGAAAAAAGGTAAAATTCAATATTTCCTTCCATCTTGAATGTAGGCAATTAACAAAGTAGCACCTAAGCTATCATTATACCACAGTGATAAATTATCATACAACGATCTCTTACATTCTAAAGGACGCAAACTGTTGCTGGACCTCACAGCTGAAGTTAATAATATATACTGAGGTCACTGAAGATTTAAGACTGCTATTCTACTGTATATTCAGACTGTTGAACCTGCCTTTAAGAGAACAATGTAACCAGGCGCACCTTTAATCCCAGCACTTGGGAGGCACAAGCAGATGGATCTGTGAGTTCCAGGACAGCCAGAGTTACAACAGAGAAATCCTGTCTTGAACTCCCCTCCCCCTGCCAAAAAAAGAAAAAAAACAAAACAAAAAAACCCCTTCTGTTAAAAGATTTCTGTATAAGTATCTCCCATTCCTTCTCCATGTACTATTTTTCCCCCTGGTCATTTAAAAAACAAAAAACAAAAAAACAAAGCCCTTAGCCGGGGACAGACACAGGGACAAATTCACAAAACAGCATTAAAGCATCAGATTCAGACTCACAACAGACAGACAGTGAAGAACAAAAGACACAAGGGGAAGAGAGAAGCAGAGAATTCAAATCTAGGCTCATTCGTGGTTAAATTACTCCAAGGGCAAGTGCATATAATTTCTATTCCTTAATGGACGCCAATGAATTATTCGTGACTGAGTTTATCACTAATATATTTAAACTGATCCAGCATACTACATTATGTAGAAATATTAGGTAGTACATTTCTGTAACAAAGTAAATTCAGTAGTGTGCCTTAACAATGAAGAAATTTCAAATACTTTCATATTATAATTGTTACAGATATCTTACAATAGTTCAGAATGCTGGTAGTTATTATCTGATGCTAAAATTATTTAGTGTTAATAAAGAAATATATTGAATGTACTTTTTCATTCTAAGTTGAGAGCCCACATTCCAATAAAATTAGGCTCCTTAATTAATTAGTAATATATATGTGTATGTGTGTGTATATATATACACACATATTTAGGCTATGTATTCTAGCTTGTGTATTTAATGGGTTTTTTGTTGTTTTGCTTTCTCTTTTACTTTGACAGTTTCATACATGTGTACAATGTAACTTTATTTTAAGATATGTCCCATAAATTTGTCAGATTACTAACTAGGGATTACGGTACAAGAAGAACTTTTTTTGTTCTTCTTCTTATTCTTTTTCTTTTTTTTTTTTTAAAGACTTATTTATTTTATTTATATGAGTACTCTTATCTGCATGTATACCTGCATGCCAGAAGAGGGAATCTAATCCCATTATAGATGGTTGCTGGGAATCAAGCTCAAGACTTCTGGAAGAAGAGTCAGTGCTCCTAACTTCTGAGCAATCTCTCCAGGCCCAGGAGAACTCCTTTTTTATAGTGATAAGAATGCTGTGCTCTCCTGCTACCAACTACAGCGTATTACAGGTAGATACTCAAGAAGTGCATGTCTCAAATTTGTATTTTTCCTTCCATGGTGCCTTTCAATTACATATTGTGCATGTTGTATATGCATGATACTTATGTGTGGGCTCACATGCCATGACCTACTTGGCCACAATAATTCCACAGTCAGTTTTCTCCACTTTTACGTACATCTCAGGGAGCAAGCTGGCAAGGCAAGTGCCTTCACCCACCGAACCATCTTACTGGCTTGTAAGACTCCTTTTAACTGTTGGTGTTTTACTCAAAATAAATTTGGGGGCCAATAAGTTTATCCAGAGGCAAAAATTTTAGTTCTCAACTAAGTTTCATTTACTTTAGATTTGGAATCATGGTCTTTTTGACTAATAGACAAATGTTCAGTTTAAAAGAAATTAACACTGTAGGTCATTTAGTGATAAACAAAGGATGATTCCTATGAGAGAAAACTTAGCATTTAAAATCCATATGCAGTAATTTTCAAATACTATTATAGGGGAAAACCAGGAAGATGCACTAGAGATCCACAAACAATACCTGGAACTTATCACTTGTAACCCAGTTTTCTCATTGTAACATTTTAGCACCTGGGAGTCATTCAGAGGATTAAATAGTATACACTGACTTAGCACAATCTCTAGTATTTAACCCTGAACAACTAAGATATTAATCTACAAAATAAAAAAACAAAGAGGAAAGAAATATAGAAAAACATGATTAACATAGTCAGGCATCATGATACATCTGATAAGCTTTCCAGGAAGGCTGGAACAGGAGAGTCTTGGGTTTCAGACCAGCCTGGGAAACTGAGTAAGAATAGAATCTGTCTCAAAAAAAAAAAAAAAATCAAGTCACAAACATGATCAAAAAAGCAACTGCAGAAGACTACCACTTTAATATACAAATGTATATTAAAAATAGGTAATCAGTGAGTTAAGATTTAAAGGTACCCATTTTGGGTCTGGAGAGATGGCTTAGTATTTGTTGCTCTTGCAGAGAACCTGGGTTTGATTGCAAAAACCTACATGATGGCTTACAACCATCTATAACTCTGGATCAGATGCATTCTTCAGGCCTGTCCAGGCCAGGCATGTACATGATGTACATTCACATAGCTGGCAACACACAATAAAGTAAGTAAACCTTAAAAAAAAAAAAAAAAATTTAACCCTTTTGCAATCTAAGGACTCATACAGAAATACATACCGGATCAACTTGCCATATGATAACTGTGGTATCCTTTGATCCTGTTGCTAGTTTAGTGCCATCATTAGAGAATTTACAGAACCACACTTCATTACAATGCTCCGTAAGTATCTGCTGAGTGTAACAGGGGAACTGCCTCCTAAAACAAACAAATCCACATATAATTATTCTTTCAAAGTATATTTTAGCAATAATGATAAGGGCATTAACAACTGGTAAAACTCCTTTTGGAGATCACATAAACTTCAAGTATAAATATGAATGTATTTACAATTCTAAAGAATCAAATTTGTTTTGGTATTTTGAAAAATAAAACATTATTATATCAGGTACTTTTTGTTCGAGTCAACTTTAGGGAAAATCTGTAATATAAAACCTACTTCAACCTAAAGTTTACTTTTCTGCTGCCTTCTGAAGGCTATTTCGTTTGATTAAGGCAATTTATATAAATAATATTATTCAGGAATTATGTTTACCCCCTTTTAGACGGCATTAGTTGGCTGTTCTACAAAGAATAAGGACTAATGTAGCATTTTCAAGCAATGCTAAAAAGACTTGGGAGGTACAGTGAGATGCCTCAAAGGGTAAAAGTGCTTGCTGATCAGCTTGACAATTGGATATCCCTAAAACCCAAAAGATAAAAGGAGAGAACACTCTGAAAGTTGCCCTCTTCCTCAACGCATGTACACATGTGCTATGACACCCATGAACACACTCATTAATAAATGATGGCAAGATGGCTCAATGGGTAAAAGTGCCTGCTGTTAAACCTCTCAATTCCTGGGACCCACATAATGGAAGGAGTAAATCAACTCCTGCAAGGGGTTCTGAGTGTTCTGCCTGTATAAATGAAATGTGCACAATGTGTGCCTCATGCACCACGTAGAGGCCAGGAGTTGGTGTCAGATTCCCTGGAAAATGGAGTTACAGATAGTTGTGAGCCACTACCTGAGTGCTGGGACTAAACTCAGGTCCTTTGCAAAAATAGCAAGCGCTGGGTTATGTCTAAAGCCCTCTACAGCCCTCTATCCCATTTTGAGACTGGTTCTTACTAGTGTAGCCCAGGTTTGCTTAAAACTCTTAAATCTTCCTGCCTTGGTCTTCCATGTGCTAAATTAATAGGCAGGCAGGCATGATTTGCACATGCCACACTTAAAAAATAATAGGAGCCTGACATAATGATGTGAGAATATAGTCCTGGCACTTGTGAAGTTCTGGCAGGAAGACCAACTGGGCCCAAGAATTTGAGACCAGCATGGGCAACACAACAAGACTCTGTCAGAAAGAAAGAGGAAGGAAGGAAGGTAGGTAGGTAAGTATGTGTGTACAGGCACACTAGGGAAGGAGTCTACTATAAATTCATCAGCCTGACAGACTGCAATTAGCCTTAGCATGTAATACTTGGCTACTTTAAACTTTTAGATTACTTAACTAAGAACTGTTTTAATACCATTTTGAACCAAATAACGTATGCTTGTTATTTTATTAAGCACTTTATTAGGTGCCAAATACTGTATGTGAGGTTTTCCACACATACTATTTTAAATTTTATTTTTTGTCTTACGTATATGGGTGTTTTGCCCGCATTTATGTCTGTGCACAACTTGTGTGGAGTGCATCCAAGGAGGCCAGAAGAGGGCACTGGAGTCACAGACAGTTCACCACGTGGGTGCTGAGAACCAAACCAGGGTCCTCCTCAAGAACAAGTACTCTTTAACTACTGAGCCATTGCTCTACACCCCAGAACATTATTTCTTGAAACTAATATGACAAGAGAAATTCTATCATCCCAATTTTCATAAGGCTGAAAATGCCAAGTATTTTTTACCAGATTTTCATAAAACCGTTAAGTAACTGAACTAAAAATTTGAACCTATGATTGACTGCACTATTTTTCCAAATGTCAACTTTAAATAATATTTTTCAAAGACTGAATAAAATTAAAATAAAAAAATTCAAATGTCTAAAGTTGATCACAGCAGAGTTATTTAGATTAGCAAATTACCTTTAAGTAAGGACTGATTCAAAGTTACATGGCATAAATCATTTAGTCTATTGACAGCTGTCAGTCGTTTTAAAATTATCATTTAATCTTTTACTAAGGTGGGGCTGGAGAGTTGGCTCAGTGGTTAAGAGTACTTGCTGCTTGTGTAGAAGATCTGAGTTCAGTTCCCAGCACGCACAGGGCAGCTCACAACTATCTGTAACTCCATCTCCAGGAGACCCAGTGTCCTCTTCTGGGCTCCGTGGGCAACAGGCATGCACACAGTACACAAAGGCAGAACATTCACACCCATAAAATAAAATTTTAAAAGAATTTAAAAGACTAAAGTAATGTGCAATTTATTAACAGCCTTTTTCCAGATACAGTTATAGCTTCTGTCTTTGCTTTCAAATAAATTTAAAACTTAGGATGGTATTAAAAACCAGTACTGTGTGGAAAAAACATAGTAAGTGAGCATTTTGACAAAATTCAATCTTCAAATATTTTATAATAATCCTGAACCAAAAAATTAATTCGTATAGAAGCTGCCTATGAAAACATACTTCTATTAGTTATGGTATTTAAAAAAATCCATAAAATGATTTCTCTTTAATTGTTTCTTACTGGTCTGATTTAACCAAAAATATGAGCACATTAACTGATAAAAAATTGTGTGCAATCTAATAAAAACTCTTCAGTGTTTATACAGGTTTTTCAAAGTCCAGCATTCATAATCTTCTATTCTCTAGAAAGGAAAGAATATATAGTTTTCAACGTTTACATTTAATTTTAGAAATTATCTTTCAAGCTCCAATGCTAAAATCTAGTTTCTAGAAGAAAATAAAGCAGATGGCTAAAATTACCAACTTTTCTTTTGAAGACCTCCAGCTAAACTTAAGGAATTAAATTCAGGCTCTATTTTCCAGTCTGGCAATGAAGGGTACAACTTACTGAGTTAATGCCTGGTGTTACTCTCTTAGTGTCCTTAAATCTACCTCTAGAGTGAACAGCTGAGGATGGCTCCTGGACTTCTGGCTTGTTAAACTGGGTAGGTAGATCTTCCCTGAGATAGAAAATGCAGGGATGGGAAGATGGCTTGGCAGTTGAAGTTCTTGCATGCAAGCAAGAGGGTGGGAGTTCAGATGTCCCAACCCCCATGTAAATGCCAGGTGAACATGGTAACCCACCTATAATTCCAGCCCCGGAAGATGGAGACAGAGGATCCCTGGAGCAAGCCAGCTAGAGACTTGCTGGGATGGATGGGTGAGCTCCAAGATCACAGTTCCAGTATTAACCTTGGGCCTCCACACAGATGCACCCACATATAAATGTACGCATGTATACACATACATACATACATACACACATACACACACACACACACGCCCACACATGTGAAAACATACACACTTAAGTACATATATCATACATGTGCAAAGGAAAAAATAATAAAAAAGAACTCAAGGGTCCAAAAACAGACTTAGCAGGTCTGAGTAAGAGGTAGAGAAAATCTGTTTGGAACTGCTATGCCTAACTAGAGCAGTATCTAAACTACACTCAGATGTGAGGCTCAGGAGGCTAAAAACTGTAGCTCTAGCCTGTTTCTAGGAGTCATTAAATTCATGGGAAGTGTAATCTATGGAAGAAAGATGTGAAAAGAAGTAATAATCCTGAACACATACTAAAGGGACAGATAGAGATAAAAAGCTCTGGCAGGGGTCAGAACTTCAATCTACACTCTGGAATATTTATTTCAAAGAAGAGTTCTCAAATACTATAGAAAGCCAAGAGAAACTGGAAAGCAGTTGAATTAAAAAAAAAAAAAAAAGATAGTTCTTCATCTACATCAGGAAGTTTTATGTTCTAGTTTCTCTACAGAATTAATACTGTAAAAATCTGATGAAGAAAAAAACAAGGACATAGACAAAAGAATTGCACAGCCGATGACTTGAGAAATTAGTCTGAAGGAAGGACATGATAAACAGGGGGCACAGCACTCTGTTCTGTTTAATTTATCTCTGTATGTATGGCTGTTTTGCTTGCACATATATCTGTTTATCATATGCATGCATGTTTTTGTTCTTAAGATCATAAAGAAGTACTGAAGAACAATTACTTCTGAAAAACAAGAACTTGGTTGGGTGGTGTGGGCCACACCTTTAATCTCAGCACTCAGGAGGCAGAGGCAGGTGGATCTCTGTGAGTTCAAGGCCAGCCTGGTCTACAGAGTGAGTTCCAGGACAGGCAGGACTATACAGAGAAACCCTGTGACCCTGTCTTGAAAAAAACAAAGGGGGGGGGGGCAGGGAGAGAAAAAAATAAAGAAAGAAAAGAAAAAAGAACAAAAAGAACTCTTTCAGTCCTAATACAAATTCATAGATTGATGAGCAGTCACCCCTGAGGTGAAGGATTGAAAGGTAGACTAAAATATTTGTTCTGGGTTAGTTATACAGATCAGAGTATATAGGAAAAAAATCCTCTTTTCACGTGTTGTTCCCACACAGGAAGGAAAGGCTCTTATTTTCTGACAATTCTGGCACCATTAAGTTTAGTTGTCACCTTCCAGTGTAGGGTCCCCAGCAGAAATGAATTTATGTGCCACAAAAAGATTTTGGTCCCTAAGTGCCTTAATTTTAGGTTTCCAATCTCCTGAAGGAGCTATGAAACAAGGGAACAACTCTACAGCCCTTTAATCTATTATTCCACCCCACTACAATTTAAACAAAAAGCTTTAAAATTCTCCCAAGTTAACCGTAGGAGTGGAAGGGGCTAAGGAAAAAGAATCACTAGTCACTTCCTTGCAGAACAGTAACCACCAAGATACAGCCCAGCACTTCAAGATGAGCGTCACTATTTAAGGCCATTAGCTCAATTTTTTTTCTTACAAGTAGGGTGAATGAGGTCACAACTATGTAGCTCAATGGTAGACCCTTTGACTAGCGTTTGAAATGACCTATATTTTATTCCCAGCACCAAGGAAATACAAAACCCAAAGTGAAACACCGGTTTATACACCTCAATGCTGTTTTAGACCAGTATTTAGATGTGCGTAGTGCTTATGGTTACTTGGAAGCTCCTTATTGACTCACATACACTCTACTGCCTTCGTTACTCAGATTCTTTACTTTTACTAATTCTTCAATGAATGCAGCAGAAGCAATGGAGCATGTGCATTGCTGCGTTCCTGCTTTCAATGCTTGGCTGGTACAAGCCGAATCATTTCTTTCCTGGAGTTTGAAAATGTTCACAATTTCTATCTTTGCATTTTAAACTTAAAGTTCTGATTTAATTTTGGAGAGTATCATTAAAATAAAAAGAATATTTTTACTAAATACTCTTAACACCAAAAGACAGTTTGAATTCTTCCAAGTTCAATTATGTGCATGGTTTGGTAAACATAAATACAAAGTTATTATGTCTGTTATTCTAACCATTTTTAGAGCCCTTCTTTTAAAAAAGCAGAACTTTCATTAAGGAAAAAATCATTTCTATGGTTTTTATATGCAGAGAATAACTTGGTACATAGTTTAAACAGTTTAACACAAAATTTTTTAACATTAAAAAAAAAAACAAAGCCACAGATAAGAACATACATAAAAATACAAAAAATTGGCTTTTGGACTTTAGCTCCTAACTGTGACTTACTACATAAACAGTTGAGACTGACTTTCTATTAGTTTTCCTTGTAAAGTTTCAATTTTAGTAGGCCTGGGTTTTACCGTGAATAAATGGTATATCAGATATGAGTTGTAATATAGGTGTACAAAGAAACTCTAGAAAATGTTCTAATAAAGTTCATAATTCCATCTTAAAAACACTAAGATATTTAGAAATGTAAGAAATTTCCTCTTACCTACTGCAAACATGATCTATAAGTAGAGACACAGAATCTAAACTACTGTCAAGTTTGGTATTGTGATATAGGCACCGGTCCCTTTGCAGTTCCACCGCCTGCCGCAGGAGAGTCTGTAAACGCCGTGGGGGAAGCATCACTGATGGTGGTAAATAGGCTTTAATAGAAGATATTTTAAAAAAGAGAAATAAAAATAATAATAAACTGTAAACTTTTATTTAAGACATTTACTCCTCTTCTGTTTACTCCTTTTATCTCAATATTATTGTTTCCTTTACAAAAACTAGCTCTAGGAAGGTGATATAGTTAGGTTTTACAGATATTTGTCAAAAGCTAGTGATATTGCCACTAAGAGGAAATGTACTGCTGTATCTATCTTGTAGGTGGAGTTTCTAGGGAGGACAAAATACCACATACAGAAAACCATTACAAAAATAAAAAGATGGATAGGAAATCTGAAGATGGGTTATGTATCAGTAGATGATCATTTAAGAAAAAATCTTCACTTAACAAAGATAAAGCCAAAATCCTGACTGGCCAACTTCTAGTTGCCATCAGAGGCTATTAATGCTGAGGGTACTGTGGAAATTCAGAGAAAAGAGTGTTTTGACATCAATACAAACTTATTCCAGTCCTCTCAGGCTTTACTTTTCTCTCCAGTAAATGAAGTATATATTTTCTGATTCTTGAAATTTCCAATCTCACTGCAACATGACATAATAGCATGATTTAAACAGAAAGGAGATATTTTACATAAAGATATGGCAAAAATGAAATCCCCAACACAACTTGAAAATGATATAACACAGCTGGGAGAAGCATAAAACCCAAGAACTTTGGTCCCTACTAAAGAACAGAAACTATAAAATGCTTCTGACTTGAAGCTGTGACACACATTTTGTTCTTTAACCACAGTACTTTCCCCCGTAAGAAAACCCTTAAAAGCATAACTAAATAACGTAAGGAGAATGCTCTGAGACCAGCACCTTCTCACTGACTCCTGAGGTTACATCTGGTGAGTGTGAGAATCTCTTTAATGGGTATCTCTTTTTCCACCAACACACAGTAAAAGTATGTCTAAGTACAAGCTTTCTATTTGATCTACAGTGTCTACTTCTAATCTAAAGGGAAATAAACATCTAAAATGACTCTTACTCTGAAGCTTGTCCAGTAGTTTGGATCGGGAAGCTGTTCCTTTGCCTTCCCATTCAGCTTTTGCCCGTAGGTCTTCCGCATGGCTACACATCAGATACCTATAACAGAGTAAGCAGCAAATTTTAAACTTTTCTTTGGAATATAATTGGAAAACAGTTGACTGTATTTTCACAATCAAACTCTTACTTACACAAATCAAACAAAAAAAAATTTATTTTGGTTTTTCAACACAGAGTTTCTCTGTTGTAACTCTGGCTGTCCTGGAACTCACTCTGTAGACCAGGCTGACCTCAAACTCACAGAGATCTGGCCTGCCTCTGCCTCCCAAGTGCTTAACCCACCTAAGAAAAGTATTTTTACAGTGATTCCAGTTTATTAATACAATCTGGTACCTTAATAAAATTATTAAAAGGTAATATAATAGTACCTAAATATACAGCACTATCATTACAATTAAAAGAGTACTCCCTTCCACTGATATTTTATATATGCAGATTATTTTGTATCAGGGTATGTTTCAAATCCTCAGCACATGCTTCATTGAATGCTTGTAACTATCGATATGAAGCAAACACTATTACCGTAATTGCATAAGTGAAGAAACTGAGACACAGAAAGCTTAGTAGCCTTAAGAGGTAATCAAAGTAGGAATACAGAAACCCAGGCATTCTAGCTACAGACCTTGTTCTTCACCACTGAGCTAACTTCACAGCGTCTCTACTGAAGTACTAAAAACACAAAAAACAATTCAGGGGCTAAGAGCCCCTGTTTAGTGGGTTAAGAGCACTTGCTTGGCATGAGGACCTAAGTTTAAGTACCAATCACACAAAAAAACCAAAAAACCAAGCAGGGCAACGTATACTCCTCATTAGGGGCAGACAGCGGTGTAAGTGCTGAAATCCCTTAACTCTGGGGAATATATGACAATTCTTTCAGGGAGCATACCTCCAAACTGGCTTTTCTTAGGGGAACAGGATTGAGCAAAGGAAATGAAGGCCTTATTCATGGAGGTGAGATCTGGCAAGTAACTCTCCTGGCTGCTTTGTCTGATGCTCTGCTAAATATACCTTTCTTGTCACTTATATAAAGGACAATCAGGCAATGAGGGCTAATCAAAATGAAGTATTCACTCTGCTGCCTGCTGCACAGGTAAGGTTCAGTGACATCCCTCAGACATCAGGGGTCAATACCCCTCCTTTCCTTAACTGAAAAAAGTATCACATAGAGTCTAAGTAAACAGCAGAACACCATGTCTTCTTGTATTTAGTACGGATGTAGTATTTTTGTTTAATGAGAAAAACTTTTTAAGAAATGGTAATCGTATTAACAAGCCTCAGAAGAAACCGAATATTGTGAAAACTTTTGTCTCTAAGATAATTTTGAAGAGCCACTGAAAGTGCTTTGGGAGTCAAGGCTCTTTTAATACAAGCCTGACTGCCAACCTGAATTTGATTCCTCGAACCCACAGACTGGAAGAACAGATTCATACAAGTTGTCCTCTGACCTCTACATTTGCATGCACACACAAAATAAAAAAGGGAAAAAAGAAAAAAAAAAGGATGCTCTGGAAGAATTTAACATCAGTAGCTAAGTGAGAAAATTGTTCACTTTTCGAATTTTGCAAAATTGACATTTGGTGGCACAGGCCTACAACCCAAGCTACTCCAAAAGCTGAGCCAGCTAGGGAAGCTCAGGGAGACTGTCTCAAATAAGAAGCAGGAAAAGGGCTGGGATATATATGTACATTGGTGTTAGATGCCCAGTACCACCAAATAAAAAAGGAGAGGGGGGAATCTATGGCTGTTTCTGTGCACTTCAAAAATATGCATTATTAAGTTTTGGGTTTTTGATGAAATGTGCTTATAGTTCAGTTCAGTAGAACTGAAATGACAGCATTGACAGGAAGTAATTTCTTTCAAAATTTCTTCAAAGTAAAAACTATGCATTAAATTATACGTGTGGTGGCATGCACCTTTAATCCCAACACTTGGGAGGCAGAGGCAAGTGGATCTCTGTGAGTTCAAGGCCAGCCTCATATATATTTTGAGTATCAGTGCAGCCAGCGCTTCATAGCAAGATCCAGTCTCAAAAATTAAAGAAAAAAAAAGTATGTATGTATGGATATGCATATGTCCTCTGTTACCAGAGCAGGAAAGAAAAATATCATGTGAATGGCATTTAGCTGGTAAAATCAGACACCTATGAATATGGTAACTGGAAACAAACTGTCAGCCATAGTATCAGACTTTCTAGCAGACTTTAAAATGACCCACATCTCTTGGCATCTTATTGCAATCGACATGTTCCAGATGCTGAGACTGTATTACACAGTAAAAGAATGCCATAAAGAAAAACATAGAAGAGAGAACATATATCTGAAAGGAGGACATGTGGGCTGGGTATGCCTATTAAAAATCCAAGTGGAGACTGTCAAATATACTATTAGATAGAGTACATGTATGAATCACTAGCATAGCTGGATTTCTGAGTTCAAGGCCAGCCTGGTCTACATAGTGAGTTCCAAGACAGCCAGAGTTATACAGGAGACACTGAGTCAAAAACACAAAAACGAAGAAAAGGAGGAAGAGAAGAAGGAGAAGCAGCAGCACTGTCAGCATATAGTATTAAAGGCACAGCAAAGAATGGAATGAAGTCAATTAATAAAAGGAAGGAGCCCAGTGTGGCGGCTTTGTAGTACTGGGATGGCCTCTAAATAAGTAACTACAACAGAAAAAAGGCGGGGCGGGGGGCTATGCTAACAGTTAAGCAACTCATGATTGTATGCAGAGCACTTGTATGGCTTTTACTGCTTGCTGTGATCCAAAATCATGAGTTTGGTTTTTTTGTTTGTTTGTTTGTTTTTTGAGTAGATTTTGAAATAGTATCTCATTGGCTATAAGTATTTCTTTTTCCTTTCACCTATTAAGTATCTCAAATCTTAATATAGCTAGCTAATAGCTTATGAACATGTAAGTGAATTTATCCAGAACTAAAAATTTATTAATATTCAGGTACTTTCTATCTCAGAAAAAAATTTAATGAAAACGGCCAATAGTAAGCTTCTATAAAGATATTAGCCCTTTCATGAATCTGGAGTCTAAGAACTCCACTTCCTTACCCACTGAGAACATGAATGCGTTCTGTATTGTATTTCAGCGGCGTCAGTTCACAGCGTAGAACTTGAAGTGCCTCCAGGACCTTGCCATCCTCCAGGTACTCCAGGTACTTCTGCTGCAGCAGCAAAAACTTCATCCTCTGACATGACAGAAAGCAGCAGTCAGGGGAAAAAGGTTGATGGAAGTTTCAGAAAATGATTGTGCCTAAACAGAACAGTAGAAACCATTCTACTATGCCTTTTAAAAATAATTTTATAAAGCTTCAAGATGACTCAAAACATTTTGGTTTATGAGTCACAGTAGGTTAAATACAATTATTCAGGTCTACATATTAATAAAACTCTTTTAATGAATAATCTCTAGTCAGGATTATTAGTGGCTGAGGCAACATCAACATAAGAAAAAAATGAATTCTGCTCTGACATTTCCTAGAATTTTACGTATTGACATTTAAAACTATTTCAAGAATTCAAAATTTGCTTTTCAAAATGTCTATCTTAATAGGGAAGTGAGGGGGTCTTATGCAGCAGCTTTGAAAAGACTGCTGAAAAAAGTCCCAGTTAATAGTTGAGGAAGTCATGTAGCAGGGGCATAGCTCAGTGTAGTACTTGCCTAGTACTAGAGATCTGGATTTGATTCTACTGCCACAAAAACAACAAAATTAACATACACCCAAACAAAACAAAAACCCACAGTGTGAATGAAACAAAAACTAAGGGGACTGAAAGGTAGAACTAAAGTCATTAGGCAGAAGTTCCAAAGTACCAGATTTTGGGTTATGTACAGAAAGACTGGCTTTCTAACAGATGCACTACAGGTATGCAGAAGCTTAGAGATCCTGTGACTAAACTGGGGAGGCACAAGCTCACTCTTTCTCTCTGCGGTTATAAAAAGATGTTTACATTAGAAAGACCCAATATATACTATAGCTGTTCACTAGTGTGTTTAGCAATGAAGCACAGATTCATTCTTTGTCCACAAGGATAAAACACTTTCCAGTTATGAGATATTTTCTAGCTTTTTCCCCTGAAATGTTTGGTTTTAATGTTTAATGTCACATTATCATCTTATTATAAACTTGAAAGTGATGATCACAATCCTAGCAGTTTTCCACTAGACAAGAAAAATATCTATTAACTAACCTATCGAGAATGTCCTTTAAACTTTAAACCTAACTGAGGACTATTGTTTGGAAGGGTCTTCTCACATTTGTTACTTGTGCTTCAGCAAGCAGAGTGACAGAAAACATAGACGAAGTTCCTGTAGAAGTTCCACAGGATGTGGAAGAGGCTAAGTTCACTTTAAAAAAAGTAAGTTGTTACAAAATGGTGTAGAGAAATTACCATGTAACAATAGAATTGAGTATAATGAACTGCTTTTTAAGATTTTATATTAAGCAGTATCTAGACGATATAAACTATTGACTTATTCTATTGTGTCTCAAACACAACAGTTTATTTAATAAATCCTCACCTGACAATTGCATATCAAACTATTTCTAGAGAAAACAAGAGCTCTCTTACATAAACCAGGCAACTATTTAAACACATCCCTTGAGAGACATGTTCAGTAATCTAATCTTAAAACTTTAGGTAAAAGGAAAAAAAACCCTTTGAAACTGAGACATATTCCTATTAATTAGGAAAGTTACACTTACCGATTTTACATATAAAGTTAGATTAAGCAAAGAAAATTAAGAAACAGACTAATTACCAAGATGCTTTGAAAGCATGTTATATATGTATCCTTAAGTTTATTTTTATATGTCAAATAAAAAAATGCTTTTAAGTTCACCAGGTGACAAACCACCCCCCCTTCAAAAAAAAAGGAACTTATATTTGAAATTGTTAGGGCTACTGTCACCATCTTCTGAAAAACATTTAATTTTACAAAATGAAGTTTCTACATTATCAACACAGTGCTGAAGGTTGCATTAGTTTAGTGTATTTTTAATTGAAACTTAAGCAATGCCACTGCAACTAGTCAGCATGGACTTCATTTCCTCACTAAATTTCTTCAGCAACTGGGAATTTGGGAGACATTCTTTTCCATTTAATCCTGGGCACGTCTTTGTTCATTTACTATTAGTTATAAGGTCTGTACCCTTTCTCCCCCAATCCAACACCCAAATGCTGTTTCTGCCTTCTTTTCTCTCCAACCAGACAGAACAACCTATTGCATTCTATAGGGCAAAGACAGGACTGGATAAAAAAGGAAGGCAGACTAAACCTTCCAGCAAAGCCAGCACAAACACGTATTTCTGTATATATACTGGGAATGCTATAAAAGCAGTACAAGAACATTCTGAGTCATTTTATCTAAATTAAGACAATGAACACCCTCAAGTGAGTATCAAAGCTTGGCCTAGTGCATAGCAACTACTATGCTTCTAGACAAACACAGCTAGAGAGCTTGTTGAGGAAAAAAAATGCTCATCCATCTGAAACTCAGCTCAAGTATCTGACACACTGTAACAATGAAAATGTATTTTACCTTCCTAAATTTAAAGCTCAAAATGTAATATAATCTCAAGAAAATAAAGACCTTTTAATGAACAAATGATGTTCACATTCCTGAGAAAGTTAATAAGCAGGCAATACTGAGGCTTGCTTAGACAGGGATCTTTTCTTTTTTTTAAAGATCAGAAACTTCTGAAAGAAGTCAGAGGATGAGAAGAGGGATGAGGAAATAACACCCTCCTTCATCTTTTTCAGTTTCCAATTAGACCTCTATGAGACCATTTTAGGTCTCTGATGATTTTTCAGTCTTTGGGACCAACAATATTTTCTTCTCTTTCTTTTAAAAATCTAATGAAAACCTGAAATGTTCTTCTAGGCCCCTCTGCCCCACAGCTTACCCAATATTTAAATCACTATTGTTTTTCCCACACACATCATCAGACTGAATTTTAACACTGAAGAAAAACTCAGAAACAACAGTATACATGGAACCTAGCTATTGAGGGCAATCTCCTAACTTTGTGATGGTGTTAACTCTGGAATAATGTTATAAGCAAATTTCACTTTCACCAATTAAATCCTGATTTCAATGAAAAGAGAAATAAATTATATTTAAGCAAAGGATCTCAAAGCTTTTACTTGACTTTGAGTTAATTTTTGTATGTCAAATCAATATTTGTCCACTTTTGTTAAGATTATTTCTATTACATTAAAAACAAATAATGAGTCTTTGTAAACATAGCAATTTTCTGTTCTTGGTCTCAAACGTTCATCCAGATTTCTCAGACATGGCTAAGCATTAACAACTCAAACTGAAAAATGTTGATTCATGATTTTAGCATCCAAAAACCCCACAACATCTGCTATTCTGAGTATCATTTGACTGGAAACCATTTTAAAGTGTGGGGAGTAAACTAGATCAATAAAAACATTTAGGTTTAAAAACTAAGTCCAGCCTTAAGGCTAGGGATGTAGCTCAGTGGCAGAGCACTAGCTAACCCCACCAAGGCTCTGGCTTTAGTCCCATACTAGAAATACTGATAATAAGGTGCAGTTTGAGACTGTACTGTCATCAAGTGTCTGGGTAGATAATTAAGTAATTATGTTAAAACCCACACAGTTGTCTTCTAAGACATTATTACAAATTCTAGCTCATATCAAATGATCTTCTAGCAATGAAGTTGGGAAGGAATAAACAATATTAGAAAGGTGAAGAGTGGCTTAAAAAAATGCTGAACTGAATCTTTTAAAGCAATTGAATCATCAATGCTTAAGGGAGACAAAACTTGGACCCCCTTCTTTGTATAAATACCTAAACAGTTTGATGGTGTGAGGCTCAGCCAGAGATTTAATCTTCATCTTTTATTAGATCCTAGAATGCTCTACAGACTGAACAGGCTGTAAAAAGAAAGGATTCCTCCTTATTATCTATAACTACCTTTCTCCAATTTACATGTTGCTTCTATTGAAGTTTCTAATGAGTCATAATCTAAATCCAAGAAGTCTCAAATACAAATAAATTTTTAAAAGAAGCGAATCCATTAAATTTTTTACTACTAGAGTACAGATATAATTTGGATAAACTCAAAAAATGAAAACATACTTCAAGAAACCACATCAAAATACCCCACAGATAATTTCTTTATAGCCACCGATCAACCCCAATTCTTATTTTGGCCATTTTATTTTCTTTGTTTTAGCTCATTCAGTCTGAGCCAAAAATTTGTGAAAAACTGCCCAACTAAAATACACTCAGGTTTTAAACCCCTAAAAGACCAATTGAGGACACTATTTCCTGAAAAAATTAATCCCTTTAAATATGGTTGCTTAACTTTAGCTCATTTTTACTTTGAAATCATACTAACTATGGAATTGTTTACTCCTTGAGTTAAATCATTTGATTTGATATGAAGTTTTTAATACTTTAGGTATATATTGGAAGAACAGAACCATCAATTTACCTAACTTCATGTTTGCCATACTTCTTTAGACCTTTAATTTGCCTGAAACCCACTTTCTAAGATTGTATTATTATACAGAATTAAGAATTTCAAACTATTTTGTAATAAGAGTTTTTAAAAGGAAAAAAAAAACATGGCTATATTAAGTTTATAGACAAAGGTTAAAAAGGTTAATGTTTGACTCAATAAAAAAAAAAATATTAATGGTCACTTACTAATATTTAACAACAGCTGGTCCCCCTACTTTACTTCCTTTTCTCCTTCTTTCCTTCCCCCACCAAACAGGAAACTGCTTTTGACAATAAATGAATCAGCTAGAAGTTTATAAGCAGCAGCTGATTCTTCATGCTTTCCAATCACTAGCGCTTAAAACATGCCCCCATCCTAAAGAATTAAAACCCATCAGCAACAAAACAAAACAAGCCCAAAACAAAACCTATAAAGGTTTATGAAAGAAGCTAACAGGGTAAACTACTAAACTGATCCTGCCAAGAAAATAAGGATTGTAAGCAGGGCCCAATGGTCAAACCTGCACCTAAACCTCCCAACATGACATATGATACAAACATCGACACTTGTCAATTTACTAACCAATAAAAGAAAATGGTGGGGCACACCAACAATAACTTGGCTTACGTATGTAATTGCAATGATCAAAAAAATAACGTACCAGCTTCTTCAGGCTGCATGGCATACACATTCAAATATACTTTCTCTTTAACAAACACATTCAGTATTTTGAGTAACATAAAAGTATAATTTATCCTTGATCCTATCAACAGTACTAAAAGCAGGAAGACCTTTAAATTTTTATAGATTTTTAAATTACGAATTGTTTCTAATGACACATTTATTAAATATGACTTAAAATATTTAAAGTTCATAGCTTACAACCATAAACAGCTCATCCTTATTTATAAAATTATATAAAATTTACTTTCAAGCCTCTTAAGATCAGATGCCTATAGTTATCAATAACCTAAAATAAGCATAAATGTGAAACTAAGAACAAAAGTGTATTTACCACAATTATTCCCAACAACGTTTGAGAGATTTCAAGTGCGCCTCTTACCACAATAGCATGAGGAGAATGCACTAAAGGCTTTAGTTCATTCAGGTCATTTTCTGCCTGCAAAAATTGGTATAAAAACAAAAATGTCACAAAATTCCCATCAAATACATAATTTTAGCAGCAGACATACAGCTCTATATGCCCTACTTTACCTTATCCCAGTCTCCTTCCATGACATGATTTCGGAATTTGGTAGCAGAAGGATGTTCTAAACGACATCCTGACTCTTGCATGAGGAGATCAACAGTCTGGCTGCAGGAGAGATACAGTGTAAAAAAGACCTGACCGACTTAAGGGATTTACTCTTCCTAATAAACTAATATGCTACAACTTCATGAAGAAGGGAAAAAACAAAAACAAAAAAACCAGCTTTAAAGCGCTTGGTTAAATAAACTTGATTTAAGATGCTGCCTACGTTTAAAGTTTAAAATCTTTCTTTAAACCAGAATTAAACACACTCTTCCTACTTTTGCCATTTAATGTTTCAGAAGTTTAGAGTATACAATTTCTAAAAATGTGCTCTAACCAATTGACCAAATAAAAACTAGGATCTAAACACTCTATGGCACAGTGTTTTGAAAGATAAAACACTAGGCGACAGATGGCCTGTGTTAGGTAGAGCTTTCCTTCCAGGTATTTTGCTTGTATGGAAACTCAGCTAGGTCAATCTTTAAAATTAAAACAAATCCAGCATCAAAAACCATTTCCTTTCTCTCCTTACTAAAAATAGCCAATTTACTATGGTGTAGACTCCAAACAGTCACGAGTTATTTCCGCCTGCTGCTGTCAGATAGCTGCTTCCCTCAGTGATAGGTTGTTAGCATTAACAAAATGTATTTTCACACTAATCCTTTTCCTTACGGAATAAAGTGTAATCTCTCTAGATTTTTCTTTGGGAGCTTAACGCATCTAATGTGGTTTCATCTACCAAATATTCTGGTATCTAAGAACATTCAGCAGACATATATTTGTATGTGATTTACTGAGGTGTTTCTTTAGCGCTCCGTTCAGCTCAACAGTGCAATGATTGGTTTGGGAGTCAAAATACTTCTATCACTCTGAGTAAGTGCTGTCCTCCCGACTTCCCAACAAATGAATAAATACACACAAAAAAGAAGAGGAGGAAGAAGAAGAAGAAAAGGAAGAAGGAAGGAAGGAAGGAAATCAGACAGGTCAGCCTAAGAGTTTATTTTATATTTTGCTCTTGCTGGCTAGGGAACTGTTACGTGTTTACTCAGGTCAGCTCCTTCTGGCTCTGACACCTTCATTCAGCTGGACACTCCCACCAATCCTACTTCAACCCCTTTAGTGTCTGCCTTCACCCTAAGTTAAAGGCCATCCAAACTGTATCTGAAAACAAATGATTCTCCAGACCAGACATCACTTTTTCAGAGACAATCCTCTCGGTTTTGAAGTGGGATTTCACTAGTGCTAGGCCTCTAGTGTACACACACACAGCCTCTGCATGACTCCAACTCGCATCTCACTTCATTATTCCCATCAGATTTACTCGACAGCCTCTTTCCAGATTACCCCAGCCCCTTAGTTCCCATAAACACTTGTAGGCGACCGTCCTTCCTGATTGGTAGTTTGCCTGGGCTGTTGTCGGTCAGGGGTGGGGGTGGGGAGGTGTCCCACAAAGATGCCTCTGAGACACTTGAAAAACAAATCCTCCAAGGTTCATTATTTCCACCGCTCTGATCCACCCCTCCCCCAGCATAAACACCCTCTGCGTCCGCCGTCTCACACGGACGATCCAGCTCTGGAGGTGCGTGGGGAGGGGTCGCTCTGGGCTTCCACTACCCCTCCGCAGCCCAGCCGGTCCCGCCGGGCTCACGACACCAGGCCCATTCGTTTCCCTTGACCTCCCTTCCGCTTCTCGCGGGCTGTCGGTCCGCGGCCTCCTGCGCACTGGGCCCCAGGGTCCCCCACGACTCTCCCGGCCGCCCGGCCCCGGCCTGGCCCTCACCAGTTGTAGGACGACACTTACTTGAGCCCTAGGCCATTGAGGTGCTGTCCTATGAGTCTAATGACATCCTCGTCGGACTGCGAGAGCCGCTTCTTCTTCTTGAGGCTGCTGCCCAGCTCGGGGGTGGCCAGGGCGGCGGCGGCGGTGGCGGAGGCCGCGGCGGCCCCGCCGGGAACCCCGTTATTGACACTCAGGCTGTTGCTATTGTTGCCAGCGGCGGAGGGGGCGGCAGGCAGGAGCCCGTTGGCGTGGGCCAGGTCCCCCGCGGACGCCGCCGAGGGGGACGACTCCCCGTTCTGCGCCGACAGGCAGGCGAGCTCCGGGGTCTGGCCCGGGCCCCCGCCGCCCCCGCCGCCGCCTCCTCCCGCCCCGTTGGCCTGCATGGTGCCGCCGCTGACCAGGCTGTGGCCGCTGCTCCGCTGGGGGGCGGCGGGGGCGGCCGGAGGCAGTCCCACCACCACCACCACGGAGGAGGAGGCGGCCGGCGAGGGCGAGGACGAGGGCGAGGGCGGGGGGGGGAGGCCTGCTCGGCCGGCCGAGGCCCCGGGCTCTCCTGCTCCCTCCGCCGCCGAGGCTCGGGGTTTCTTCCGCGGGGGCGGGGAGGCTCCGCCGGCGTCCGAGTCGGAGGAGGAGGAAGCGGAGGCCAGAGTTTCCTCGCCGAGAGAGGCCGTGGTGGGAGGCCGGCGGGGCGCGGCGGGGGTCGGCGGGGCGGGAGGAGGGGGAGAAGGAGGACCGGGCCCTTCCCCCCCCCTCCGGAGGCGCTCGCGGCGCGGCCCGGGGGCTCGCGGACACTGGGGGGCGCGGGCCGGCAGCTGAAGCCCCGGCAGCGGCGGCGGCGGCGGCGGCGGCGGCGGCGGAGGCAGCAGCCGCCTCGGTGCTCGGTCCGCGCCGCTCCGCTCCCTGGTGTGTTGATTCTTCCCCCAGCTGCTGCCTAATGGAGTCCGGGCGCTGGCGTCACAGGAAATGCCTATACTGCCCTCCTCGCTCACTTCCGGCGGCAGGTATGGAACCTATAGGGGGCTGTCACCCGGCACGTGTGTGTCCGGCAGCCGGGGCAAGGCGGTGAGGTGAAGGCGAGGGTCGCCGGGGGTCCGACCCTGGGTGAGGTGCAACCCAGCGCAACCCGGCCCGGCTGTGCGAGGGCCTCCCTGGCCGGGCCCGGGCCTGGCGTGCGAGCTCGACCCTAAGTAAGTTCGCAGCCACCCTCCGAGGCCCTGCGGGGTGGGAGGCAGAGTTCGCGTCCTCGCCGTGCACCCGGAGTGACCCAGAAAGGAGCGACCAGCTGGCGTGGAGGGGCCGCAGACGCACCGGCGGGGCCGGGGTGGAGCCGGCCGGCGGCCTGGGTTTGCAGCTGTAACTTCAAGCACAAGGGTGTGCTAGGCCCCTGTCCACTGGTTTCAGGCTCTGCAGCCAGGATCCACCACCGCCTCGTTGTAGGGCGGAAACTCTTGAACTTCCATAGCCAAGCACCACACACAGTTGTTGTATCCGTCCGTGTCAACCCAGGACGGGAGAAGACGAGCAGAGGAGACCGAGCTCCACCCCGAGAAGGCGAAGTCGTCTGTAACTGCCTGTCTGGTGGGGCAAGAAGTTAAAAAGGCTGAGGGTGTGTAGAGGAGCGGAGGAACTTTGCTGTGGAGTTTTTACTGTTTTTGTTTTGTTTTTCCTTTAAGTGCTTGCAGATGCCTATGCCTTGGTCCTGGTTCCTTGCTACCTCTCAGACATGGAGGATTCAGGCACCGAGACAGATCCTGGCTTGAAATTTTCAAGTGACCGGTGTTTCACCGTCCCAGTGTGGATGGAGAAACACAACAGGAGAGAACTGAGCTGAATGTTACTCAATGGTGAATGGTCCACAGGAACCCCTAATCAGTTACTTGTATGTGGTTGGTAGCATGTAGACCTGGTATGTACTTCTCTGAAGTTTAGGAAATCTTTGACTTCCCTTTGGGAGGGGGGAAAAAAAAAACTATGGGGAAAAAAACAGCTTCAAGCAAAACATCTTATGTCCCTAAAATGTACAATACTCACAGATCAGTAATTTTAAGGCCTTTGCAGGCCTTAAATTTTCAAAATTTAGAAGTGTAATAAAAAACTATCCAACAATTTGTCAAGAATCTGAGCCTAATCTCAGTCTAAGACTGGGAAGAGAGACAGGAAGACCAGAGCAGAGTCTTACAGAGATTCAGCTTTGTGGTTCTCATGCTTTAAATATGCTTCTAGGTGTCAGCTGTAATTGCAAGGTGACTCACAAACTGTGTTTGTATCCACCTGAGAAAGCCTTGGTTCTAGCTGAGGTTCATAGGGCACAGACAGTATATCCAGCAGAGCCAGAATTACTAGATAGCTAATGTCTTCTTAGATCCTTGTGTAGTAACTCGAGAAATCTCGTTATCACAGAAGTTGTTATTGTTTGCACAAATTTTCCTTTTTGCAAAATGGTTTATAGTAATCTTCTGGGTCCTTAGTATCCTTGAGGATGAATCAAGTCTACAGATAAGTTTGAATAAAGCCTATTGATTTTATAAAATTTAAAAAAAAAAAAAAAAACCACCTACTGGGTGGTAGTGGCACATGCCTTTAATCTCAGCACTCAGGAGGCAGAGGTAGGTGGATCTCTGAGTTCAAGGCCAGCCTGCTCTACAGAGTGAGTTCCAGGACAGCCAAAGGTACAACAGAGAAACCCTATCTCAAAAAAGAGAAGAAAAGAACCACCTAACTACGGACCAGGAACACACTCACTAACAAGAGAAGGATAAAAGGAACAATAAATAGAATTTCATTGCCATCCAAGCTCAATATGTATAGCTCAGTTGTCTTCCTTTTGTGTAACCAAGACCACTCTTTAAAAATTTTGAATTTCTGAAGTCCATATATGTGTGTACATTTTTATATATACTAAAACAGAATGGAACCTGTTGTCAGAACTCTAGGTCTTTTTAAAGAAAAGTTTCAGCTCTACTTGCCCATGAATAATTTTGAAATACTATTCTGTACATTCAGAAACCTTTAGTAATGTCATATTACCCACAGGGTATAAAAGTCTATAAATGTCTTGTTTTCCATAGTTGGATCTGGTCTTATCTCAGTCTTTTTGGCTAGCTCTCTTTTTAAAAACTTTTTTTAAAAAATTTATTTTTAGTTCACTCATAAATTATGTGCTACATATTGTATATTTATGAGCTTATTTCTGGAAAGATTTTTCTCTCGTTCCATCTCTGAACCCTTTGTTGCTGTCACCCAAACATGCTAGGCTTGTGTCTTCTGAAGCCCTCCTATCCTCTCTGCCAGTCTGATTCTGTGTATTTTCTTTGTCAAGACTCTGCTTCTTTGGAGCCTCCTCAGGGAGTGTTTCCTGGCTTTCAGCCTTTACTGTGAGTATTATTTATTGGGCCTCCCCCAATACTGAATATAATCTCATTCACCAACACTCCTTGAGGTCACTAAGAGGACCTTTTCTAGATCTCTGACTCTTAGCTGTCTCTCGTGTCCCTCCTACAACAGACTAGTCTGGGTCCAAAATTAAGTCCAAATTGCCTCTCGGAAAAGTTGCATGTATATTTAGGTGCTTGGTTAATTTCTAAACTATTGTATGGGACTCTATATGAAAACCCTATGATAAGTACCAAATGAAAAGTAACTTCTTGTCCTATTTGTTTAGCAGGGGTAAGGAAGCAAGGACTTCATGTGTGCTAAGCAGTATTCTGTCACTGAGCTTTGCCCCTGCCCATGGAAAGCAAAAGCTTTTGGGTGTGTCACCCTGTCGGCGATGCTGCAGAATCTGTTAGAAGTAGGTTGTTGAACTAATTGACACTAAGGCGTTTCCAGGTCTCCAAGTTATCTATGGACTGTGTATACTTGAGACTGTCAGCAAATGTCTGAATTCCTTGAGGGCAGGAGCCATGTGTATACATCTTAAGGCAGTGCTTTTCAAACTATGGGTCATGATTCATTTGTGAAACCGATGTACTGAGCCATAATTAGTGTTTTTTGAAGTAAATTATACAAGCATACAGATTCAAGTAAATCACTTGAGGGTCAGGTGGTTATTTTGTGAACCTTTTGTTTCAATGACAGATACATGCCTGGGCTTTATAAATAACTTTACAACATTAACATGTATTTCTTCTCTACTCAAAGGAGTTTGAGGGCTGGAGAGATGGCTCAGCAAAGCACTTGTTGCTCTTTACAGAGGATCCAACACCCAAACTATCTATAAAACTAGTTCCAGGGGATCCAGCAGGCATGTACATAATGCACAGACATGCATACAGGCAAAATGTTCATACACATAAAAGAAAAATAAATCTTAAAAAAAAAGAGTTTGAAAATAGTAATCTAGCCAGGTATGGTGGCATACTCCTTTAATCTCAGCGCTTGGGAGGTAGAGACAGGAGGATCTCTGTGAGTTTGAGATCAGTTTGGTCTACATAGTGAGTTCCAGGACAGCTAGAGAGACTCTGTTTCAAAAAACCAAAAATAGAAAGAAAGGAAGGAAGAAAGGGGTAAGGGAAAGAAGGAAACAAGACTCAACTAAGAAAGGAAAGAAGGCAGGCAGGCAGGTTCAACTATATCAGTCCTGATTGGTTAGACGGCAACTCAAGGAATAGAAAGGACAGGTGACTGGTATACTCCACGGCAATATTTCTCATTCTTAAAACTAAAAAGATACCAAGTTTTTGAAAGTTGAGATACTTTGAATAGGTGTTTATTATAGAAACACAAAACTAAATTTTGACAGGTATCATTAAAATTGGTAATAATTATATCTCTGTCAAGATTTAAACTTAGGAGTTAGGAGTAGAGTAGTTGTTTAGCGTACAGAAGCCAAGGCTGGCCTGGAACTCACTATGTTGCCCAGTCTGGCCTGGAACTCCTGCCCTTTCGCCTTACTTTTCGGAATGCAGGGATTCCAAGCATGCACTAGCACACACAGCTCTTACTATCTTTTCTTTGCTTGAGATTATAAAGCGGCAAGCTGAGCTTTTTGGACTGGGTAGGCTGGGGAGAATCACGAGTGAATATGGGGGTGTCCTGGAGTCAGAATGCTTGATCAGTTGCCTGACTCTGAACAAGCCATTTGACTTCACTATCCCTCATGTCATTTTTTGTTAGGTAGATAGTAACCCCTACCAGTTTTTTCTGGTGGAGTTGGTGGATGAGTGAAATGAGATTGGAAAAAGCAAACAAGCAAAAAACATGTTAAAATGTTTCAAATAAATTTAAGCCTTCCATCATTTATGGATTTGAGGCAGCTAAGTACAAAGATATCAGGTAGCTTTATTATTAAGCTAAGGACTTGAGCCACTTTCCTATCCCATCTTTGCCATTCAGCCCATTATCATGTGCAGCCATATGCAGACACTGTCCTGTCTGTCGTACTTCATGTCAGCCTTTGTGAGAGGAGGGAGGCCTAGTCACCAAGCATGTTATCCACTGTCCCGTGCACGGCCCTCCAGCACACATGCTTATTATTTCCCTCTTCTCTGCAGACATTCGATTCATGCAGTTACAGTGCTCTAGTATGCAAGGTTTGAGGACACAGGTACATCTCATTGTGAAGGCAGAGACCTCTGAACTCACAAATGGGAGTACATCCCACTTTGTCACCGAGAAAAGTAGCCTTTTCCTCAGTAGTTGTCTCCAGTTGTCCAGAGACCCATTTGGCAATAAATCATGGTATCTGGGAAAATTTTCTGAAGGAATGAACTACACTAACAACTTATTTTTTCCTCTACCACACAGCTATGAGACTCACTTGGAGTAGTTTTGTAATTGCTGCCCAACCTTGTGTCAGCACCACATTTTAAAAATGTGACCCTGACCCGTGGGTGCTGGGACACTCGCTGGAGCACAGTGCCTGTGAAAGCCAAAGGCAAGAGGAATCACCTGGGCTGGTAGGAACAGAGGCCAGGTTACCACACTGCACACGGAAGGGATGTTACAAACACTGTAACAGGACTCTTGGGAAGTGAGTAGTTTATATGCTTACATTCCTGTAGGACAGAAATGTGTAGACTTGCTTTCTGTGGAGGGTTGAATGAATCTTTTCTCTTTGTTCAAATTCTCAGTATATTTTTAAGTATAAACAGTGTTTGAGTTATGAAGATGATAGATAAGTTTGCTTTTTTTAAAAAAAAAAACTAATGTTATGCTTTAAAAACAATAGTGTTTTTAAAAGAACACTCAAGAACAATCAAAATATGGGAAGTTAATCCTAATAAAAATGTGACAAATAAAGCAGTGCTGTGTGTATTCTGTATTTAAGAATCTCTCTGTAACCTGACTCTGCTGTCTCCCCTGCACACCCTGTCAGTCACATAGACACTTCCTATCACACACCCTGTCAGTCACACACCTGTCAGTCACACAGACACCTCCCATCACACACCCTGTCAGTCACACACACACCTCCCATCACACACACACTGTCAGTCACACATCTGTCAGTCACACACATACCTCCCATCACACACTATCACACACCCTGTCAGTCACACATCCTGTTTGTCACACACACACCTCCCATCACACACCATCACACACATCCTGTCAGTCACTACCCCTGTCATGTCACACAGACACCTCCCATCACACACCCTGTCAGTCACACACACTGTTCCCAGTCACACACCCTGTCAGTCACACACCCTGTCAGTCACACAGACACCTCACTCCACACACCCTGTCAGTCACTCTATCCTGTCAGTCACACACACACACATCACACACCCTGTCAGTCACACACACCTGTCAGTCACACAGTACACCTCACCATCACACACCCTGTCACAGTCACAACATCCTGTCAGTCACACACTCAGACAACTCTCATCACACACCCTGTCCAGTCACACACCCTGTCAGTCACACACACACTTCCCACACACACCCTGTCAGTCACACACACACACACACACACCTCCCATCACACACCCCCGTCAGTCACACACACACCTCCCATCACACACCCTGTCAGTCACACACACACCTCCCATCACACACCCTGTCAGTCTCATCACACCCTGTCAGTCACACACCCGGTCAGTCACACAGACACCTCCCATCACACACCCTGTCAGTCACACACACACACACCCTGTTAGTCACACACCCTGTCAGTCACAAACACACCCTCCCATCACACACCCTGTCAGTCACACACACACCTCCCATCACACACCATCACACACCATGGCACATGTGGCTAAATTCATCTGGGGGATAAAGAGCAAAAAGACATTCCTACTTACTAACTTTGAAAAGTAGATAAATAATTAATAGCCCTGGAGTCCCTGTATAGCCTCTTAGACAGCAGGCCCTTTGGGCAGTCTTCCTAATTCACAGTTTTAAATGTACTTTTTATCCCTCTGGCATTACCATAACTTATAAATAATTATGAGACAGTTACGACTTAAATAAATTCTGGTTATTAAAAAATATGTATACACAATCCATATAAAGACTAATGGACATTTAAAACTGAAAAAATTTCAAGACTAAGTTTTGAAGTAGGTAGTTAATTATAAAGGTTTTTTTTTTTTTTAATTGAATGGTGATGAATTCCTTTAATTCCATTACTTGGGAGGTAGAGGCAGGAAGATCTCTGTGAGTCTGATGCCAGCCTGGTCTACATCGTTCTAGGCTACCCAAGGCTACATAGTGAGACCTGTTTCAAAAAAAGTATTAAAAAGATATCTAGGCCTCCTAGGTTTTTTGTTTTTTTGTTTTGTTTTTGAGTCAGAGTTTCTCTGTTGTAACCCTGACTGTCCTGGAACCCACTTGTAGACCAGGCTGGCCTCAAAGTCAGAAACCCACCTGCCTCTGCCTCCTAAGTGCTGGGATTAAAGGTGTGCACCACCACTGCCCAGCAACTGTGCTCTTTACTAAGTAATATTAAACATAGAGGCGAATGTGAAACAGAATAAACTATTAAAAATAGTTTGTTGAATGAGAGGTGAGAGGCCATTAAGCCATCCATGGTCGAATATGTCTGTGACCCTAGCATTTGGGAGGTGGAGGCAGAGGATCGGGTTCAGAGTCCTCCTCAGCCGCACAGTGAGCTGAACCCACCTGGACTACTGAGACCCTGTTCTCAGTGGCTCACATGCACTGCCCTGTTTTAATCTTCCTGTGTCTTTTTTTTTTTTTTTTAAGTGAGGAGAGAGGCCATTATGCCTTGAATGGCAACATAAGAACAAAACAAAGATGAGCACTTCTTGAGGTCAGACTAGAGACTTTCAGGTTTTATTTAACAGTGAAAGGAGTTGCTTCTTCTGAACACAGACTTTCAATATGCATTTCTGAAAGGTGAAAATGCCCAGTTTCCTGATACCCCTTTGATTCCTTATCTTATAACGTCTACTTCTAATGCTAGGCTATTGTCAGATACTAAGGCATAGAAATAAATGTGTTGGTAAGGTATAGCCAGCATTAGAATAATACTATTCTTGTTTCCCAGTGTCTACAGTTCTAATCTTTTTTATTACTATACTTCATTTATTTTGTGTGTGGTGGGGAGGTTGTACTTGTGTGAAGGTCAGAACCTTAGGGAATTATCTCCCTTTCCACATAGGTTCCGGGGATGGAACTCAGATCCTCAGGCTTGGCAGCAAGTGCCTTTATCCCATGAGCCTCCCTGCCAGGCCCTGGTTCCATTTTTATCCTTCTTTTCTGTGATGAAAGATGTCCACAGAAGAGCTTCCATAATCATTAAATAAGACCAAGAGCCAGGCATTGTTCTAAATGGCTTACATATATTGCCCTAGTTACTCTTCCTATCAGCCTTATGAAATACAGTTAGCCTCATTTTACAGGCGATAAACTGAAGCCCAGAAAATTTGAGATCACACAGTTCGTGTGTGGCAGAGCTGAGTATTCACCCTACAATACACTAATTTTCAGAGAGAGCTGTTAGTAGAAAAGAAAGTCATTGTTTAATTCCTTTAAGGTTAAAAGAAGAAATGAAGCAAGTCCTATAATTTTCTGTGTGTGTGCCTGGCCATTATTGTATATATGAAGCCTTGGCGTTTCACCTTTGATGCCTATACTATTTCACCAGACTGATTAGTAGTAAATGAGGGGACTACTAAAAAGGCTCCTACAGGGAGTGCTTGGAACACCTTTTTGAAGATGCAGCTCATTTCTCCCAGGAGTCCTGGTTGGAATGCAGATGTTCTGCCTGGTAGAGATTATCCATGAAGCCAGGTATAACCTGTAGACTTAACCAACTCAGGATGCTACACCAGAAAGTGACAAATGAGAGCAAGAAGGAATTTTCTTTCCCTGTAAGTAGGAAAGCTCTCACAGCTGAAGTCTTCCTGAGAAATAGTAAATCAAGTCTATTTTGCATTTGCACCTGTCTAAAGTCTGGACGGTGGATCTCAATCTATGGGTCAAGAGACCTTTGAGGGCTGAATATCCCTATCACAACGGTCACCTAAGATCATTTGCATATCAGTAGGAAAATTACAGTAGAAAAATTGCAGTTATGAAGTAGCAACAAAAATATTTTTATGGTTGGGGGCTCATCACAACATGAGGAACTGTATTAAAGGGTCACAGCATTAAAAAAGTTGAGAACCACTAGACCAAGATATTGAGCCTAGGATTCTAGAGTTGCAAAAAGCCCGACTAGATTCATTGAGGAATTCTTACTTGTTTTGTTACTGTTAGACCTTCAGGTAGGTCAGCTTGCAGAGGAGGTCCAAGACACTTGACTGAGATGGAGCTACTTGGCATAAGCTTGATGTGTGGGGATATGTAGATTAGGTCAGCTCCAGGAAGCTGTGGGAGCTGCTGTTTGGGGAGGGCAGCCAGGCTGCTCAGAGCCGTTAGACTGGAGCATAACCCCAAGGAATGTAACTGTCTTAGTTTGGTTTTCTATAGCTGTGCTAAAGATCTTGACCAAAAGCAACTTGGGGAAGAAAGGATTTATTTCGTCATACAGCTCACAGTCCATCATTAATGGAAGTCTGTGCAGGAACTCAAGGGAGGAACTTGGATGCAGGAACTGAAGCAAGGCCATAAAGGAATGCTGTTGACTGTCTTGCTCGCTACTGGTTTGCTCAGTTTGCTTTCTTGTATACCCCAGGACCACTCGTTCCATGGTGGCACTGCTCACAGAAGGCTGGGCCCTTGCGCATCAATCATCGAACAAGAAGGTACACTGTGTAAGCTTGCCCACAGCCTAACCTGATGAAGGCAGCTTCTCAATCGAGGTTATTCTCAGGTGACTATCTAACTGTGTCAAGTTGACAAACAGAAACAAAAACTAACCAGCACAGGGAGTCAGAGTCTGTCGTGACTGGATGTGCTCTCTAAGAGTGGGCACTGTGCATGCAGTGCAAGGGTGCAGGCTTGGTTTATGTTTTCTTCTATTTCAAACATTTCAAAAATGGCAGATGGTAAAGATACCTTTTAAAAAGATTTTATTTACTTTTAATTTATGAGTGTTTTTCCTGAAAGTATGTATACATACTGTGTGTGTGACTAGTACTGGCAGAGGCTAGAAGGCAGTGTCAGATCCCAAAGAACAGAAGTTATAGACAATTGTGAGCTCCCCATGTGGATGCCAGGAACCAAATCCTGTTTCTTTATAAGAGCAGCTAGTGCTCATAACTGCTGAGCCATCTCTCTAGCCACCAAAATACTCTAATGCTCTTTCTTTTCTCTTCTTCCTTCCTTCCTCCCTCCCTCTCTTCTCCTTTCTTTTTTTCTTTCTTTCTTTCTTTCTTTCTTTTTTTTTTTTCTTTCTTTCTTTCTCTCTCTCTCTCTCTTTCTTTCTTTGTTTTGTATGTTTGCTTGTTTGAGATAGGATATCACTATGTAGCCCTGGCTGGTTTGCAACTTGCTATGTAGACCAGGCAGGCTTCAAACTCACAGAATCACAAAGATACACCTGCCTCTGCCTCACCAGTGCTGGCATTAAAAGAGTGCCTCACCATACCCGGTTTTGTTTTGTTTTGATTTTTAATTTAGTACTAAGAACTGAACCCAGGGCCTTGCACATGCCAGGGAAGTGTTCTACCACTAAGGTCCATTCCGAAGCACCCTTTACTTTCTATTTTGAGACAGGGTCTCTGGTTTGCCCAGGTTGACCTTGGACTCACCCTGTAGCCTAGTCAAGCCTTAAAAGTAAGATTCTTCTGCTTCAGCCTCCTGAGTAGCCTGATTTTGTAGCATGCTGGAGCTGTGGGCTGTGAGTTCAATTCCCAGTACTACCATAAACAAAAAAAGAAATTATCACCATGGTACCATTATGACACCTAAATAGTTAATAGCCCCTTAATTATCATCAAATGTGCAGCTAGTGTTCAGAACTCCCCGAATGGCCATAATTCTTTTAAACAGTTGGCTTATATGAAGCAAGATCCAAACAAGGCCCACACATCACATTTCTTTGAAGTAGTAAGTCTCTGTCTTTTTTAGTAATGATTTTAATTAAAGTGCCATATATAGAGAGAAGAGTATATAAATGCTTAAGTGTACAACTTGGCTTTTTTTTCTTCAAGTGAATATGTATGCAACCATCACCCAGGCTGTGAAACAGAACATTGCCCAGATGCTAGTAGTAAATAGTTGTAGTTTTAGTGGGCATTTCTCTTATGACTAGTATCGCGCTTACGTATATATGCACACATGCATATTTGTTTTGATATTAGTACATTCTCATTTTCTCTTGCGAAATCTTATTTTACTGGCCTTTTTCTTTTTTCTTTTTCTTTCTTTTTTTTTTTTTCTTTTCTTTTTTTTTTTTTTTTGAGACAGGATCTCACTGTGTAGTCCTGGCTGGCTTGGAGATTGATATGTAGTCTAGGGCTTGAACTCTCAAAGACCTTCTGCCCCTGTCTCCTAAGTGCTGGGATTAAAGGTTGGGCCACCATGCCTGGCACTTACTTTTTATTTTATGTGTATGAGTGTTTTGTCTTCATGAATGTAAGTGCACCACATGTGTGCTTGGCATCCACAAAGGGCAGAAGAGGGTGTTGGTTCCCTTAGAACTGGAGTTATCCACAGCTGCCATGTCAGTACTGAGAATAGAACTCAGGTCATCTAGAAGAACAGTGAATGCTCAACAGATGAGTCATCTCTCTAGCCCCCCGATTTATGTAATTCTTTTATTTTCTTTAATTAAGTTCTTATGTAGCCCACGCGGATCCTGAACTTCCAGTGTAGCTGAGGAACACTCTGACTTCTTGATTCTCTTACCTCCACTTTTTGGATACTCGGAGTACAGCGCTGGGGTTACAGATGTGAGCCACCACTGCTGATCTTGTGTGATGCTGGAGTTGAACCCAGGATTTGCTGCTTGCTGGATTAGTACACCGCAAGCTGAACTACATCCTTAGCCCTGGTCTGTGGAAATCGTTGTATATTCTGGGTTTGAGTCCTTTTGTAGATTTTTTTTTCCTCCTACAGTGTGATTGCTTTCACTTTTAATGGTCTCTTGATGCATTCTTCTTTTTTCCCCCTTCAGTTTTTCGAGGCAGAGTTTCTCTGCTGTAACTCTGGCTGTTCTGGAACTCACTCTGTAGACCAGGCTGGTCTCCAAATCACAGAGATCCGCCTGCCTCTCCCTCCCATAGTGCTGGGATTAAAGGCGTGTGCCACCACTGCCCAGCAACAGGTTTCTTTATAATCTTTTGAATCTTTATGTAAGAACATGGAAGGCCAGGTATGGCCTTTAATCCCAGTACTAGAGAGACAGAGGCAGATGGATCTCTGGTTTTGAGGCCAGCCTGGTGTACAGACTGAGTTCCAGGACAGCCAGGTCTCCACAGAGGAACCTTATCTTGACCCTCCCCTTCCAAACAATAAAAAAGAATATGGAATATCTCTCTGCTTTTATTGTTCTCCCCCTCTGGTTTTCCTTCCTCATTTTTCTTCTTTCTTGTCTTTTAAGTAAATATTACTATATAGCCACGCTCCCAGGTGCTGGGATATCAGGCGTGTGCCCTTATGCCTGGCTCGCTAACTTCTTTAACACAATTTTAACTTTTTATTTTATTTATTATTGCTTGTGTACACAGCAATATACCCTTCCATGTGTGTGCATGTGTGGGCATGTGTGCATATGGAGGTCAGAGGACAGCTTGTGTGAATTGATTCTCCTCTTCCACCTTTTTGTGGGTTCCAAGGATTAAACTCAGGTCATCGGTTTGAGGTGAGCACATTCACCTACTGAGCTTCTCGCTAGTCTGCCCCTTAATGATGCTTATGATTTTCTATACATGAATCTCACATCTTTGATTAGATCTGTTCTTAGGTACTGGTTAAGTAGCATCACATTTGAGTTTTCTAGATTATGGACAGATACTTCGTCATCAATGATAAATTAAAATCCTGTATCAGGACTGCTCTCCAATGTTGGAGTTAGTGTGTTTCCACAGTTTATAATTGTTTTCTACCGCCAAACTTCAGTATAGCTGACTGTTTTCAAAGCCTCGGCACTCACTTCCCCTTTTAGTGAGATTGAGAAGAGAGGCTCTGGAGTCTGCCCAGGAGGAAGGAGGGACACTGATGGGCCAAGTGCAAGCTAAGGGAATCGGACCAAGCAGAACCCACTTGACCCCCAGCAAAGCCCTAGGAAAGGGAGGACTACATGGTGTCTGTCACTTTTGTTTGTCTTCTAGCCTAGGTTTGTGTGGACTTCTCTTTCTTTAAGTCTTCTGGAAGCAGGTGTCATGAGAAAGGTTAGGATTTGCAGCAGGTGAAAGGTCAGCTGTTTCAGTGTAAATTCAGAACACACAGGGCTTAAGCTGTGGTGCTTTGTTATCCCCTTGGCATCATGTTACGGAAGGAAGAAGGACATAGGCTCTTACTTCATGATGAACTCCTAGAGCTTTGGTCCCTTGTGCAGCACCCACCAGAGGCATCCCAGGGCCACCAGGTACCAGGGTAGTAGCACAGTGGCTTATATTTATTGAATGCTTGCTATGTGCTAGGTGCTTTTTTTTTTTTTTAACCAACTTTTTTAATACTTTTAATCATCACATTCTCCTATAAGGTAGGCCAGATAACACTGTTCTTTAATATATATGTGTGTGTGTATATATGTACACACACACTCACATATGTGTGTGTGTGTGTGTTTGTGTGAGTGTATGCCACATGTGTTGGGTGCCCAGAAGAGGGTGTTGGGTTCCCTGGGGTTGATGTAATAGGCAGCTGTGAGCTGCCTAACATGGGTGATGGGAACTGAACTTGGATCTTCTGCAAATGCATCAAGAATGATTAACCACTAAGTCATCTCTTCAGCCCCCAATAGTCTTCTTTTTTAAAATGAGGGCAGAAACTGCACCTTAAAAAGGCTAATGACCTGCCCCCAAATCACATAGCTCATAAATGGCAACACCAGGATTCAAATGAAGGGTCGCAGGCCCTGAGGCCCATGCTGTTCAAATTAGATGACCTGGCAGGTGGTAGCTGCAGATGAAGGCCAGAGGAGGAGTTAGGATAATTCAAGGATCCCTGCAGTGTGTCTGCCCAGACAGACTACTGCACTTGCTCTGAACTTAGCACCTGTGCGGTATCCCATGAGGCTTGTCATGAATATCTTGCAACGGGCTGAGGCTATATTAAGGGCTAAGAGTGACTTTAGTCACTAAGGTCAAGAGAAGTGAAACATATGTAAGGTAACCCTACCTTAATCTTTAGATCAAATTGGCAGGTAGAAGAAGCGTAACATTAATTGATTCATCAATTTTATCACCTTAAAATTTCCTTGAAGTAACTTGAAGCCTGACTTCTGGTCTTTTGTTTCCCTGAGGCTTCAAGCATGTCTATATTTAGACCAATAGTCACGCTTCTGTGGTGATGGACCAGTATGTGCCTCCAGAAATGGCTGTGAGCTGAAACCGCATGTGTGTCCTTAGCAGAGGAGTCATCTGCATTGTAGGTCTGGCAAATCCACAACAGAGGGACTGCTGAACAGACTTGCTTCATAAACAAGCTTTGTTCTAGGCATAGAGATGGCCACCTAGGCCAGTATCCACCAGCTCAGGGAAGCCAGAGACTCAGATCCCACTGCATCATGAGTGAGATAGACTTGGAGCTTCAGAGCCTTTTATTTTGAGGAAGAATATCAACATTTCTCCCACTGACACAAGCCGGACACTGGAAGCTTCCTTAACCTCATCTTCTCTTTCACTCCCACATCTCATGTGTCACCAAGCTCTATTGGTTTACCTCCTTCTTAGCTTTCAAATCCAGCTCTTCCATCATCATTGCCATTAATACTTTGCATCCTTTATGTTTTTTGCTTATCTGGATTAGATAACAGCTGACACGTCTTTGGATGGTTCTTGGTATACACAGGTCACAATTCAATGTCCAGAGACATTCTATGTTGGATGGTTAGGGAGGGGCTCTCTGAAGGGCATTCTGAAGACCTGGATCTGAATCAGCTGCTCTCAAGAAGATCAGGATAAAGAGCGTTCCAGGAAGAAGGAGAAGACTAGGCTGTAGAGCAGCAGTTCTCAACCTCCCTAGTGCTGCAACTCTTTAATACAGATCTTCATGTTGTGCTGACCCCCAACCATAAAATTGTTTTTGTTGCTACTTCATAACTTAATATATGAATCTTTATATAAATATCTGATATGCAGATAGTCTTAGGCAACTCCTGTGAAAGGATCATTTAACTCCCAAAGAGGGCACGACCTACAGATTGAGAATTACTGTTTTAGAGTGAGCACAACCCTGCTTTTAGAACAAGACTAGTTACCAAAAGGCAGGTAACTAATAGCAAAATTACAAGGTCCCTTAATTGTTCCTTACTGATACACAAAAGCTCTCAGGAAATAGCACCTTCTCTATGTCACTTGGAGCCAAGTCATCATGTCAAAAAGGCCTGTGTGAAGAAGGTACCTGATTATAATCCACACAAGTTTTCATCATTCTTTGGGCCTTTATTTTGCCTAAGATACACGATTAATATAACCACAAGGAAGAACACACGTGGTTCTGCTTGTTGTAACTGCTACAGTGAGAAGTTTCCAGCTTAGTGTTTCTATTCCTTTCGTATATTCTTTGTAAATCAAGGTATCATGTCCTCCCTCCAGTTCAGTTGTGTGCAGGCCAAGCCATGTACATGAATATGGACCATGTCTAAATTGCAAATCACACAAGCCTCTCCTAGTGCAGTTGGCCCCTGCCAGAAGCCACAGTGACAAGGACAAAGGGCACTCTCATCACAGGTGGGCCGAGTGTAAGTTGCCAAACAGCTGGGGAAGAATTGTTGGCTAGCTTCACTCTGACTCAGAACATTTTTCTGAAACCTTGGAGTTAAATTCAAATACTCAAGATGGTCTGTTACACAGAAGGAGCTTCCCGCTCAGTGATGGTGTACTGATGAGTGGTGGGTATCCTGCAGGAGATCCTGTCTGATGAAAGCTCGTCTATTCTCGTGGTCCTATTAAGCAAGTGTTTGCCACACCCAGGCTGTGTCTCTACTGCATATAGAGCATGCCATGGTGTAGGATCCAGTTTTTGTTTGTTTTCCCTTCTACCACATTCCTAGATTTGCTTGTGGGAACTGACCACCTAAAAAAAGGTGTTCAATCAAACACTAGCAGTGAAGGGTTGGAAGGAATTTTGGACTTCTAAACTTTTCAGACAAGGCAGCCAAGGAACAAAACAATGAGGTGTCTTGCTCAGGGGAAGCGTGGGCTGGTATCAGCTGGCTCTACCAGTCTTGGGTTTTTGTTTTCCAGGGTGGTGGTTCTGTCTCCACTCATACTGCTGCCAGCCAGCAAAGAGACATAGTAGAGAGGTGACCCGATGAAAACAATCAAGTGCAGTCCACATGTAAACGTTTAGAGAGGGAGTGCACAGCAGGATCTGGATTTCTGACAGGTATGGTGGTTTACACTTATAATCCTGACACTTGGGAGATGGATAAGGGAGGATAAAGAATTCAAGATCGTTCTTGGCTATACAGTGAGTTTGAACAACTCGGGCTACTTGAGACTGTCTCTCAAAAAAAAAGAAAGAATTTGGATTTGTTTTTTTCTTCAAAGACCTGAGTACAAATTTCTGCAAGATGAATAATTGATATAAACAGTGGCTTCTATACTTAACAGATGATGCAATCTCCTGTTCACCTCAGTCTCCACTACTCCCTGTTACCATCCAGACCTTAGATTGACTGTCAACTGGTATTTGTGGTTAAACTTGCACTTTCGCATTTCTGATGGCTAGAGTAAGAAGAAAGCATCCTATTTCTTCTTCATGCCTGTATTATGTTTCAAGAAGAAATGGGTATTTTAGAAAGCACGGTGTTTGGGGGCCAGAAGAACATAGGACACTTAGTATAGTGGTGTGAGGGTATCTATCAGGCACCTGAAGATGCTGAAGGTTTTGGCTGTCATTAACTTACAGCACCACGATCAAAAGAGAGACTCTGAGTCTTTATTTATTTATTTACTTATGTATGTATTTACTCACTGTGAAGACTTTGACAAGTTTCGATAGCTTGAGAGGAAGAAGAGGAACAGAACAAAGAAGAATCAGGACCCTTCCCCTCTTGCCTCTCAACCCAGGCTATTAAGACCTGAGATCAGTTTGTTTAGACCCTTGGTAAAGCTGTCCAAAGGGTGGTGCAGTGAAACTGGGGCAGTGGAATCCCAGCACTCAGGAGGCAGAGGCAGGCAGATCTATTAGTTCAAGGCCAGCCTGGTCTACAGAGTGAATTCTAGGACAGCCAGAGTTACAACAGAGAAAACATGTCATGAAAAACTAAGAAAGAAAAGAAACAGAAAAAGAAAAAGAAAAAAAAAAGATGGTGCAATGAGAATTTCCTAATTTAGATAGATTGTCTCAAACTGTTCTATTGTGATCCAGCCAAAGTCACGGGGAAAAGTGCCAGAAGGAAATGCACTATACTACTCTGAGAAGAAAAGGGCACCTGAATATCCCACTAACACGACCCTTGAATAAAAGACGCCTTGCTCTGCCCACCCAAGTCCTGAATAGTGCTGTTCATGGGCTGTCGTTATTGATAGGCGCCCACCTACCCATCTTGCTTCTATCTATCCTTCAACTCCTCCAACTAACATTTCTTTCAGAAAGCCAGGAGGCTCTGTAAGGTTAAAAATAATTCAACTGTATTGTATTGAACATAATTGAAATGTCTTGAGCCGCCCAGGGAGCAAGGGAACCCATTTTCTCCGTTTCCATTGGTGTAGTCAGTCTGCTTTTCTCGCTGGCAAGTCAGGGAAGCTTGAGCTGAGAAACCTGCTAGGGGATGTTTCCTTCTGCGTTGTTTTGCATGTCAACAGGCACAGCTATTTGTCACCACCTCAGAAGCTGTTTGTCTGCAGATGAGGAAGGCCACCTGCCCACGTGGGAGGATGCTTGTGACCAAGGCCTGCCTGAGCATTTAGCCTGACCTCCTTGTGTGCCAGGCTGGCGTCTGAAGCAGGAAGTGCTGCTTTTGTACGATCACCTCAGCAGTTTCCTGACTCACTTTCTAGAAAGGACACGCCCCACAGTGTGGAGATTGTGTAGCTGGCCTTTGCCTGGCTGACCCTGGGGATTAGAGGTGGAGTTACTTAAGGAAGATGGAGCTGTTGTCATTAAGATACCACACGTGGCAAGCTCAACACAATCGCCCACCTCCTGGATGACTCACAGGCCTGAAGCATGATTAACTCAGAGGGTGGGCCAGAAGGTATTTGGTTCAGTGGGGTGGGGCTGAATCCCTCCTCTCCCTTCTCCCTCAAACTGTTCCATTTCCAAAGGTTCTGGAAGCCTGGAGATTTCAGGTCCATGTGGACCTGTGAAATCTCTCTTGGCTCATGGAACCCTTGTCATTTGAATGGCTCAATGAAGTGGCTCTTGTAACTGAAAGCAAGGTTTTTCAGAGGTCTGGATTCTCTTTGACTTTCCAGGAATCTGGCTGGTCTAGGATTATCCAGGGGTCACTGAGCAGTTGAAACAGTGGACAGCAAGGGGGCAGCCGGATTGGCTCATCCTTCCTCTCATGGAGCACATTCTCAGCACCATCATCTAGGCTGGAATGTGGGTGATATTAAAGAGGATCTTTCTCCCACACCTCATGCATCAAGTGCATGATGGGAGGTGTGGGGGAGGCTGTAGTTGCCATTCTGCCATTCATTAGTAGGCCACATCAAAGCCACAGCTTCTGTCCTGCATGGTAAGTTCATGTCCATCCCAACATAAGCATTGTTCATCCCCTTTATGTCATTACACAAAGCACTGGCTCGTACATTATGTATGGGACATCAAACATCCTGTGTAATCTTATTTGAGTGTGAATAGAGCCTATGTTTTAATAATAACCAGCATTTTTACTATGTGTATGGCATCACAGATGTGTCATTTTAAATTATGTATATGCTTCTAAAGTGTGTAGTGACTAAAACAATTAGGTTGCTTCACGGAGCCTATATAGGATACGCCGGTTTAGTAGATACGGACACTCAACCCACATAAAAAGGTCACCTCTCTGTCAGAAAGCATGGAAGTCACTTCTCAAGTAGAACTAGAATGATCATTGTCTGTGAAGGGCAGGATTCTTCTTACATACATCCATCGATTCCCACCAGCCCCTGCCCCTTCCACAGGCATATGGTTTTATTCTACCTCCATATACTGTGGGTCTGAGTTCTCTGTGATTCTTTCCATCATCCAAGATCCAGAAGTGGATGATGTAGTCCCAGGAGCCACCGAGACAAATACTCACTGGGATACACATAAAAATTTGCCTGCTGTTCCCCTCAGGAACCATTGTGCCCTCCCAGGATGAGGTCTGCTCATACTGGAGCCCTCTGTAACTGTGTCCTGTTCCCCTTTGGATGCTGGCCATCCAGGAAGGTACAGAAGGAAGCTTGCTCCCAGGAGTCACTCTGTCCCCAACAGGGTGTCAGTTCCGTAAAGCTGGGTACCCGGAGCCAGTCGGGAGCAGCAAGGGAGGACAGCGGTATGGGGTGCCCCTGTGCTCCCTGTGGGGGTTGGGCACTTCTCTACCAGCATCTGGAGATGGCAGCCTGGGCCTGGACAGGAAACGTGTGCTGAGTCACCTAGGAAGTGGCAAGAGCTGGTGTTCTGCCTACACGGAGCTCTGTCTACCCAGAACTGGATGTCCCTCCTGAAACAGGATGGTTATGGCTGAGTCCCCTCCTGTTCCCCGACTTTGGACAGGCAAGATGTCTTGACTTCAAAAAACAGCCCTGCAGTGACCCGAGGACTGGCTCTGCCTGACCACGTTTACATTTCTCGCGTCGTTTTGACAGTTTTAAACAGCTTCTCTAAAAATCAGAGGGAGGGAAACTGAATGGAGTGCATGGCCTGATAGTGTTTTTCCTGAGGTTCCCTTTCCTAGACCACTCGTAGGTCCAGCGGGTGAGACACGGGGCCAAAGCAGCTGCCTAGGGAGGAGTCGCCACATTTTCGGTGGACACTTTCCCTCTTGTAACTTTCCAGTAGTCGGGGATTCCCACTGGTAGCGCTGACGCCTGGTGGTCATTTCAAAAACTGCACTCTGGAAGACTTGCCCGCTTGTATTGTTTTTCGCTGTTTTAGTTTTTTGCTTTCAATTTCAATGTAAATAAGATGCATCTTTATACATTAGCAATCGTTACTGTTACTAAGTAAATTATAAGTAAAACTCTTGCAAATGTGATCAAAAGAATACACTTTTGTAGAAGATTCTGGAAAGTTATGCCAGAAAATACTGAAAAATTTAGTTTTGCTTTGTCTGTACTTCTAAGATGTATTTTACTTTATTCTCAGTTTTAAAAAATTTCCCTTTAGATTTATTGTTTCATGCATGTGAGTGTTTCATCTGCATGTATGTATGTGCACCATGTCCTTTCCTGGTGCCCATGGAAGTCAGAAGAGGGCATCAGATCTCCTAGATCTGGAGTTATAGATGGTTGTGAGCAAATACGTGTGTGCTGGGAATCGACCCTGGTTTCTCTGCAAAAGCAGCCAGTGCTCTTACTGCTGAGCCATCACTCTTTTACTTTTTTGAGACGAAGTCTCTCTACACAGCCCTGGATGTCCTGGAATTCACTATGTAGACCAGGCTGGGCTCAGATTCACAGAAGTCCACCTGGATCTGCTTCATGAGTGGTGGGATTAAAGATGTGTACCACTACACCTTCTAGCATCCATCTTAAATAAAGGCAATGTGTTACCCCAGCAATTACAATTAAGTGCTGAATCCAGGCAGGCCCAAAGTATTATCTCCTCCAGGTCTCCAGGTTTCGTGTCCAGTAGCCTCTGGAGTGTTAAGGAAATGAAGTGTGGCTGGATTCTCTCTGGTCTCATTCACTCACAGTGGCAGAGAAGCACAGAGCAGAACAGGAGAAAGCAGCTCTGGGGAGCACTGGAGCCAGAGCGCCAAGGCCAAGCAAATCTTCACTATTGAATAGATCCTCCCAACCCCATTTTCCCATCATCGTCCTTCACAGTAGCCTACCTTTATGAATTTGTGGACATATTAACACTCTTTAAGAACATGATCATAGACAAGAAGCTCTCTTTCTATTTCTGCCTCACAGCCTGGAAACACTGCGTGACTTCGTGTGCCCATAGCCTAATGGCTGCTCGTGTTCAGAGAGGGTGAAGGCATTTGAGGCTGATCATCAGGCCAGGCTCCCAGACTCACCACAGTCCCTGAAGGCTGGGCCACAGCTTGGCAGAGATGCTCTCTTTGCAGCAGTTCTTTGGGGAAAGAGAAGCCTTAGCCTCCAAAGATGAGGTCCTCATACTGGAGTGATTGTCTCTCTGTGGTGTTCCAGAACATACTTGTTCCTGAGTCTGTCCTCTCTCGGACTACATCAGCAGGCACCTGCCCTCCTTGCCTGCAGTCTGGCTGTATCTCCCAAGGTGATCAGGCAGGCACCTTCCTTAGCCACTCCCTGCCCCCCAGCTCCTTACTGCCACTCAGAGCAGAACTTCAGCAGCTATCATGTGACCTTGAAGATAGAAGTCACATGCCAGAGAAGATAGAAGGCAGAGGCACTGATAACTTCAAAGAGCCAACCACATAGTGCCTGACTTTTTACTCCTGGTCTTTGTAAAGTGAAGAGAATAAATCCTTGCATGTAAACAACTGGATTTTTCTATTGCAAGCAACTGAACCTGATTATAACAGATAATGTGATAGCCAAGTGTTTTCTTGTCATCTACACTTGCAAAGACACAGAAATAGCATAATTTATGACTTAAATCTCTGGTGAGGCCTTCCCTCTGGCAGAGCTCTGTAGAAACTATAAAATTGGTCTGTGCTAGCTTTCTTACAGCTATTGAATTTGAAGTCTTTCTCAGGATGGGAGGGAATGGGGCAAATACGAACGTAATGTCTCGTAGCTGTTTAAATACGGGGACCAGATGAGGAGGGGTGATAAGGATTCAGAGTGGGGAGACAGGCTGCTCTGACTGCCTTTGTTGAATGCACATTTGGAATCTGTAAAGCCCTGGCACAGAGCACAAAGGAAGCAGGGCGGGACCAAGCTCTTCGCTCAGTTTCCTAGCACAGCCTGGATGGTAAGAGGAGGTGAAGTTAGAATCACTAACATCTTTCTTGGTCTTGGAGCCATTCTTTAAAATTAGCTTTATTGGGGTATAGTTGACGACAACAAACTATAAATACTTAAAGTAGATAATCTGATACTTTTTTTCTTCTGTATATGGGAAAGTATCAATACAACCAATAAAGTGTTCACGATTTTAGCCCAAAAAAGTTTACTTAGGCTTCCTGTAATTCATCACTCTATTGTTGGCAACTAATAACTGGTTGTCCAAGACTATGAATTAACTTGCATTTTCTTTTTTAATTTTTGAGATTATAATATAATCACATCATTTCCTCCTTTCCTTTTCTCTCTCCAAACCCTCCCATATACCTCATTTTGCTCTCCTTAAAATTTATGTCTTTTTTTCTATAATTGTAGTTACATACCCTGTGTGTGTGTGTGTGTCTGTGTGTTTATGTCTAACCTGCTCAGTCTATCTAATGTTACTTGTATGTTATATTTTCAGGGTCATTATAGTCATTATGGTATCATACAGAATATTTGCTGCCCTGAAAATCCATTATGCTATGCATAACTTGTTCGTTTGTTTGTTTTTGAGACAGGATCTCACTGCAGGCTTGAAGCTAGCTGTGTAGAGCAGGCTGGCCCTAAACTCACAGAGATTGACAGGGCAGTGGTGGTACGCACCTTTAATCCCAGTACTCGAGGAGGCAGAAGCAGGTAGTTCTCTGTGAGTTTGAGGCTAGCCTGGTTTACAAAGCCAGGGTCAGGACAACCAGGGCTACATAGAAACCCTGTCTCAAAAAAAAAAAAAACCCCCCCCCCAAAAAAAAACCCCAAAACCCCCCCCCAAAAAACCCAAAACCAAAACAAACAAGCAACAACAAAAAATATTGGAGGTAGGGCATTCGTGTGCCACAACGCACATGTGGAAGTCAGAGGACAACTTCTGAGAGTTGATTTTTTCTTTCTATCATGTAAGTTCTTGAGGAAACAAGCCCAGGTCAGGGAGTGGGCTCCTTTACCAGGAGTCATCCCTTTGCTCTTCCCTGATCCTTTCTGGATGTTGGTAAGGGATTGAGTTTAGGACTTACTAGGCAAGCCCTGTAATATGCCCTAGCCCTATTTCTCTGTTCTATTCCATTCTATTCTATTCTATTCATTAATGTGGCTTTTTTTTTTTTTTTTAATACAGAGCACTATTTTGGTTCCTTTAGCTTTTAAATAAATCTGGAACTCAGGCAGTGGTATTCTTCAAGGCTGCTTTGGCTACTCTGAAAATTCTTTGCATTATCATTATCATTTGTTAAAATTAGCTTGTCAATTTCTATACATAAACTCACCAGGAAGCTGGGTATGGTGGCACAGTCCTCCAATCCCAGCATTTGGGAGGCAGAGACAGGAGAATTGCAAGTTCAAGTGTGAAGTCAGCCTGGACCACACATGGAAGCATTGATTTAAAACAAGAAAAGCAAATCAACCAACTGAAAAAAACCTTCCCTGAGATTTAGGGCCTCCAAGTCATGGTCACTTGACTTTGATGCTTTGAGCAACGCAGTATGTCACTGTACACGATGGAACAAAACCACTTACTTCACAGCCAGAAATAAAAAAGGAAGACAAAGGGGCAGGGGCTCCCGGTCCCCTTCAAGGGCATGCTCAGTCACTTAAAAGCCTTCCTCCAGGCCTTACCTGCTTGAGCTTCCATCACTTCCCACAGTGGTGTGCTTCAGAACCAGCCCTCCCTACATGAGCCTTTACAGAGGGCATTCAGGAGGCCTTGAGCACAGCCCTCTTTCTCCCTCTCCCTCCCCCTCCCTTTTAAAATAGTTTGTGTATCCATTTTATGTCACTTCTCAGATAGTTGTGATGCTCTGTTGTTTAGTGGTTATTTCAGGGCCTGCAGTCTCATCTGTGGCTCACCAGAGCCTGCCTTCAAATTACATTACAGCTTGTATGCTATAACCCAGAGGGGTGCCCCCTCATCTCCCTGAAGTGTTTACGCAGCTGTTGTCACACAGTCACCTCTGCATTTGTTATAGCTTCATATTGTTATTTTCCCAGGTGGAAACACAATGACCAAGATTGTTTATATCTTCAAAAAGCCTTGCTCGAATTTTTTATGTCTGTGTGTCTGTCTATCTAACTATATCTCTGTCTATCTAACTATCTCTCTCTCTCTCTCTCTATCTATCTATCTTGAGAAGGGTGTGTTTGAGACAGAGTCCCTCTATGTAGCTCAGGCTGGCCTCAACTTTCAATTCTGTTTCAACCTCTGAATGGTGGAGTTTGCAAGCCTACACTGCCATGCAGGGCTGTAAAGGAAAGTTCTTTCTCTTTTCTCTCTGAGTCTTTCTCGAAATGATCAATTATTCTTTCAAACTTTCTCCTTTGTTTTCAGATTAGGGCTAGAGTTAACCCCTTTCCCATCTTAGATATATTCCCATACATTGTTCTCCTTTACCCTTTCTTTTCAAACTTTAACTATGGAAAATTTTAAGCATGCACAAAGCGGACTGGTACAACACATTCCTCTGTACCTTCTAGCAATTATGAATTTGTGAAACTGCATTTTTCTAATGCTTTCATAAAGGAATCATGTGAAGGGAACACACAACCCTTTTTATCTTGGGTGTATAAGGTCCGTTGTACCCTTGAGACAGTTTATGATCTACATTAAGATGCATTCAATATGAAAATTTAAGAGTCTCCAGTGATTTCTAGTAGTCACCACAAGCTTTCAAATTCTCTCTTCATGTTTTATGTATAGTCTTTAAGTATAGCCTTTAGCGTTCACTCTGAGTTGTTTAGCATTAGGTTAATCTGACCATATGGCAATACTCATTGAGGTTTATGTTCTTTCAGTGCAATTCCCATATTACACACACACACACACACACACACACACACACACACACACACAAATCTATATCTATCTAGTTTCTATCTATCATTTGATAACATTCTTTATATCTCAACTATGCTTAATGATTAAATGCAAACTAGCCTAAGTCAGTGAGAGGCAGTTGACAGATCCTGGCACCATTACTTGTTAGCTGATGTGGTGGCTCCCAGATGGTTGTTAGGGTTAGAGACATACATGCAGGAGTGGTACACGTGTGGAGCCCAGTGCACAACAGGAAGTCAGTAAGCACAGCCTGGGAGTTCTGGGGATGCAGTGCTGCTGCAGAGTGGACAGCAGTGCCACCCCCAGTTGGGCTGATGACACATGCATCAGGGAGACTGAAGCCACTTAAAGAGCCAGTGACAGATTCAAAGCCAAGCTCTTAAATGCTACTTCCTGGATGCTAAGACTCCTGTAAACATACCCAAGTCTAATCTCTGCTTTTATCTTTATGATTCAGTTCTATTTTACAACAGAAACAGACATTCCCAGCAACTCATTTCTAGGAGTTTTGCTAACTGTATGGTCCAGGCATTGAGTGCCTGTCCTATGCTTGAATCCAGGCCCTTTTGCCAAAATGAGCCCTTCAGATCAGCACGTAGCTGTTATGGTGTTTTGTGGAGTTTATTTGTAGACAGATGTGTTTTCAGGATTGTAGGGTCTTATGGACAGTTCGAAACTGACTGAGTGAATGACTCAAGGGTTCACACAGAAAAAGGAATAGTAGGGGTCTCTCTGTGTGTGAATGTCTCTGTCTCTTTAGATTCGCTCTTTCTCTCTCTACCTCCTCCCCCTCATAGAAATCTGTGGTCCTAGAACTTGCTTTTCTTTATTGTGTTCCATCATATTTTACTAACTTATAAAAAGTGCATTTGGGAAGTGAAGGCAGAAAGATCAGGAATATCAGGGGTTCAAGGTCATCCTTAGCTACATAGCAAGTTCAAGACCAGCTTGAGCTGTATAGGACTCTCTCTCTTTCACCCTCTCTCTCTCTCTCCTGTTGTAGAAGTTTATTTTTAGTAATGTTTAAAATGGTTGTTTTTGCACTAGTAGGTGAGGGGCTGCCTAGGTATTGTCTGCAGGTGTTGGCTTTATGTGGGGGATGCTTGATTGCTCATGATCTGCATGTGGCATTAATATAGCACCTGCAGAGCTTAGGGATCAATAAAAACTCCTAAGACGAGAGGTTCAAGGTTCCACTTTCGATCCAGTATGGCGCTGGCCATGACAGGTGGTTCCCTCTGCTGAGGTCTGGCAGGGTTTGCACCAATGAATACACCTCCATGTCTTTCCTTGCTGAGCTGCCACAGTAGGCATACTGTTTCTCTCTCTGTCTCTTTCTGTCTCTTTGTCTCTCTATCTCTCTGTCTGTCTGTCTGTCTCTCACACACACCTGGGATGATAGCTCACTGAGTAAAGTGCTTGCTGCATAAGCTTGAGTACCTAAGTTCAAACCCCTGAAACCCATGGTCTGTAACCCCAGTGCTCCCACGGTGAGATGGGAGGCAGAGTCAGGAGACTCCCTGGAAGCTCTTGGCCCAGCTAGCCTGGTGTATATAGCAGTAAACAATAGGTGGTGGTGGCATGCCTTTAATCCCAGGCAGAGTCAGGCGGATCTCTGTGAGTTCGAGGCCAGCCTGGTCTACTGAGTGAGTTCCAGGACAGCCAGAGTTGCAACAGAGAAATCCTGTCTCAAAAAACAAACAAACAAAAAAACAGAAACAAAAACAAAACAAAACAAAAAACACAGAAAATCAAGTCTCAAACAAGGTGAAAGATAAAAATCAACATCTGAGATTGTTCTCCAACCTCTGCACACACACTGTGGCACAGGGGCTCCCACAGTTGCACACACAAAAATGCACACACGCACACATACACGCACAGATTTAAAATAAACAAAACCTACTAAAATTGTCGTTTATTAACACTAGATGTCTGAAAACCATAGGTTTGCCTAAAAGGGGAAGGCAATGTCAAGCAAAAAATAATGAAGCAAGGGCTGGGGACCTGAGTTCTAATCTCCAGTGCCTCCAGAGAAGCCAGGTACAGTGGAACGCTCCTGTAACCCCAGTGCTAGGAGGGGCAGGGTAGAGACAGGCAGTCCTTTGGGGCTTGTTGCCCAGTCTAGGTGAAACAGTCAACTGCAGGTTCAGTGAGGTCATCTGTCTAAAGAATTAAGGTGGAGAACAAGAGAAAGAAGTTCGACATCGACCTCTTCTTTCACATGCACACCTAGTGAGTGGACAGATGTGGACACATGTGCATGCTGAAGCACCCCCCCCCCCGCTACATACACACAGTAGGGTGAGAAAAGGACCATTCAGAGGGCATCTAGGAAGATGCCCCTGTCACTGTGGCCTGCTGATGTGAGTCCTTCTTACTGTGAGCTCAGTTCGACATTATTTTATTATCAGAGGCTACTGGATCCATCTTTTTCTCAAAAGAGACATGAAGACTTCTCCCTTATCTTCAAGTCCTGTCCCTTCATTCAACCCAGTGTCTTTGCTAAAGCACCACTGCACCCCTATAGCCGTCAATGGTGTCTTCCTCATACTGGGTCCTCAGTAAATAATTATTTTGAGTCATAATGAATGGATACATATCAGTTGATAATTTCCTGTGTGATCTTTGTTGGGTGCTCCGCTGTCTGTTACAGAGGCATAAGTTAGAATTACTGGCTTTCTTTACATTTGCAGTCTAGTGGGGACATGGCAGTTTTGTGTGATATTTGGCTACTATTTTCTCAAGTATTTTGACTGTCCCTTTTATTCTTTGCTTTGGGCACTGTTGCATTTAGGTTGAATCTTTTGACAGGGGTCTGGAGAGGTGGATCAGCAGTTAAGAGCACTTGCTGGTCTTTTGGAGGATCAGAGTTCAGTTCCCAGAACCCATATGGCAGTTCACAACTACCTGTAACTACATCTTTAGGAGATCTGACACCCTTCTGTGGACTCTGAGGACACTCGCACTTGTGTGTATATATCCACACAGAGGCACAGATATGCATATGTATATACATAGTTAAAATTAATCCTTTTTTTAAGATAGAGTTTCACTTTGTACACTTGAACTCACTCTACAGATCACGCTGGCCTCAAACTCACAGAGGTCTATCTGCTTCTGCTTCCTGAGTGCTGGAATTAAAGAAATGTGCCACCAGACCCAACAATAAAATTTCTTTGATAAGGTCGAATAGGGTCCTGAAACAGTGTTAATTTTAAAAAAATTATTATCTAAGATTAACTTTATTTATTTTTAATATCTGCTACTTTTATTTTATGCGTATGTTTGCCTGCATGTAAGTTTGTGTCCCGTGTGCATAAAGTGCCCCGAAAGGCCAGAAGAGGTCATTGGAAACTCCAGAGCTGAGGTTATAGGCAGTGGTGAGCCTAACTGCGGAGCCACTGTTCCAACCTCATAATTGTTAATTAAAAAATCTTTTCTTACATGCTTTTCAGATAAGTAATCTATTAATCTAAGTTCACTAACTCTTCTCTTTTGCTGTTACTCTCATTGAGAAATATTTAATTTTTAGTTTTTTTAAAAATAATTTTATGTGTATGAGTGTTTTGCCTGCATGTATACATGTGCACCATGTGTGTGTCTGATGCCTGTAGAGGCCAGAAAAGGACATCAGATCTCTTGGATCTGAAGTTGCAAACGGTTGTGAGAAACTATGCAGGTGCTGGAAGTCAACCTTGGGTCCTCTGCAAGAGCAGCCAGTGCTCTTAACTGCTCAGCCATCTCTCCAGCCCCAAACCTGCTTTTCTAAAAAAAAAAAAAAATTAAACTTTGTGTTTTATTTTCGTCTTTGGGTTGGAAATGGTCTCCCGGTACCCCACTGTGGGTTGGACTGCAGCTCAGCGGGGTATGAGTTAGGTTCTCTTGGTGGTTTACATTCATGTTCCCTCTGACATGCAATCTTGATTTCATAAATGTTGAAATTTTCTGACTGAGTATAACTTGTTTGTAATTCTGTTCTACTACCTGGCTGTTTTTATTTATACAATGTATAAAAGAAATGAATACACAAAGACATCCTTGTTATGGTTCAATAAAACCAGAGCCTTCTGGCTTGAGACTTACGTTGCATGTCCTCTGCAGTCAAAATGTACTTCTATGTATTGGGCCATCTACTGAGTGAAAGAAAACACTCGGCTCCTAGTTAATCTGACACCTCAAGTTTATCGCTTTCCTGACATATTAGGGCATTATTTCTTTTTTGTTTGTTTTTTTTAACCAGGGTTTTATGAAGCCCAGGCTGACCTTAAACTCAATATGTAGCCAGAAATGACCTTGAACTTCTGATTCTCCTGCCTGCCACCTTCTATGTGCTGGGATAGATGAGGGCTGCTAGGCCCAGCTCAAATAGGCCCAGTTCCCCACTACCTGTGAAGCTGATGTCCTTAAACCACAGAGTAAACTAATACAATGGTCAGGAAGATGGCTCGGCAGGTAAAGGTGCTGAGCACAGAGCTCTGTGACTGGAGTTTGATTCCCCAAAACCCCACGTAATAGGAGAGAGCTGTCTCCTTCAAGTTGTACTCTGACCCCTACACCTGTGTGTGCATGCATACTCTGTGTGTGTGTGTGTCTGTCTCTGTCACACACACACATGCACAAATAAACAAAATTTAATAGGCTTCAGAGCAGCTTTCTGGGAGTGGTATGCCAACACTGGTGAGTGCTGGCTTGTAATAACTGATTTTTTAAGTTATGTGTTAAACATGGTTCTTATTAAACATTGAAGCTGATCACTTACAATTAAATAGATTATACTGAAAATAATGGCAATATGTCCTCAACACTTACCACTTAGCAATTATTGGACAGCATTTGCTTTTTCCTCTGCTCCTGTTTTTATTTATTTTTTTAATGATTGTGTCTTTCTGGTGAGAAGACTTCACGGTGAAGACACTGCTTTTCTCTTCCCACTTCTGCAGTCAGCTGTTCCTGTTGGAACTGGCCACAACCACAGAAACTGGGATATACTACAAAATAGCACCCTTTCTTCTTTGGGAGAGCCAGTTAAACACTTGCCATTCATTACCAGGAGAGATGTTTCCCCTATGGCCTGCAAAGCACATTCCTCATTCCTTAGCGGTGGCTTCTTACATTCAATTAAGCAGGGTTTGTGTCTTGGTTATTGTTACAAATTTGATTAATCCAGTTGAATTATTGGAAGAATATATTTCTACAAAGCCTAAGTAAGTGTATGATTGTGAAAAAGAAAAGTAATTTAGTACATAAAAGCACTTTGAGAACTGCTGGGTGCATGCCTGTGATTCCAGCATTTAGGAGGCAGAGGCAGGAAAGTAGTAAGTTCAAGGCCAACCCAGGCTACATGGAAAGTTCCAGGTGGGGCTATACAATGATATGGTCTCTTCTTCTCCAAAAAAAATCCCTTTGAATACCATTTAATAGTTGCTTTTGAGTAGTTTGTAGACAGTCTATTAATCTAGGAAATTAATTAGGAAATTAATCTAGGAAATACTATCTTGAAAGTATTTTTCAGATTCCTGATTTTAAATATATACTAAGAGTTTTCATAAGAAGTCCTCCCTTGCTCCATTTCTGAGGAGGGATGCTGGGGTGATGACTACCAAAGCATATTTCATTGCTGTTTGCTCAAGTATATCCTGCTAAGTTTACGATTAGAGATAAAAAGAAAGAAAACAGCTTTCCCCTGGAACCAACGAGAAATAGAACATTAGTCACATGTAAATCTGTTCTCCTAACTCCTGGAAGTTCACTTTTGTTTCAGTAGTCTTGGGCTGAGCAGACTGTTTTCATGATATCACTTGTCCTGCCAGGAGCTGGGGGTCCTTGCCCAGGTGCCTCTTAAGTCTCACAGGAGGAGTGTGTGATATGGTGTCAGTCCGCGCCAGCAGGCCTGCATTCTGAGGCTTTCAGTACACGTGTCATATAGTTAGTTCCTCCTGCTTCTCTTTTTGAGTTTTCTTAAAAAGGTTGCTATTCTTCTCTGAGTTTTCAGTCTTCAGTCAAGCAGGAGGGGAAGCAGACATGTATCACCAGAAAAGCTGAATTGCTTCGGCTATCTTAACATAAAAATCAACAGTGTCAGACTGGTGACGAGCCATTTAATTGCTACGGAGCAGGGTCCTTGAGTCCACAGAGGCACAGGCAGGACACCTGTGGTGGTTCGCAGGAGACCCAGAGCTGACAAAGAGCAGGTCAGGCAGAGACCTCCAATCAGACGAGAAAGGCCTTGCACAGGAGTGTGTGGTCTTGTCTGCCGAGTCTGAGCTCAACGGTGGGACAGCTCGCTGGTCACTGTTACCTACCACTGCAGAAAGTAAGGCCTGCATCTGTGTGAGTAGAACATGTTTATAGCTGTTCTATTTTTAACTTGGGGCTGCATGTGAGTCTGGGGTCTCTATGTCTGTCTGACTTTGCTGTGAAACCGCAAAACAGATATGGTTCCTGTGGGACCCCTTCTCAGCCTGTGGGTGGTCCTGGGCTTTCCCATAATGCAGGAATTTAGTTTAATGACTTCCCTGGAGAGGGAGGGCACTGACCTGAGGCCCTTAAATCATCTCATAAAATCTTGTTTTACTTGTTAACAGTTGACAAAGGTATTTTAAGCCTAGAAATAAAATCTTTCCACTTTTAAATTTTTTCATTTTTAGCATGACTGGGGATTTAACTTAGGTCCCATGCATGCAAGGCAAGTGCTCTGTTATAAAGCTCTATCTCCAGCCTTTAACTTTTATTTTATTTTAAAAATTACTTAATTAATTTCATTTCACATGTATGCATGCTTTGTTTGCATGCATATATGTATATCATGTGCATGCCTGGTACCCAAGGAGGTCAGAAGAAGGTGATAGATTCCCTGGAGCTAGAGTTATGGATGGTTGTGAATCACCATGTGGGTGTTGGGGATCAAACTCAAAGGACCCAGGTTTTCTGAAAGAGTAACAAGTGCTCTTAACCACTGAGCCAACTCTTCAGCCCTCCTTATTTTATTTTATTTTATTTTTGAGATAGACTTTCTATGTAGCCTTGACCCTGTAGATCAGCATGGCTTGAACTCATAGAGCTCCACCTGCCTCTGCCTCCCATGATGGATTAAAGACACCAGGCTCCTTAAATTTTTTTTTTTTTTTTTTAAGGAATCATTTTACTGAAAGTTATTTAGTTAGCTTTTTAAAATAAATTTGATGTGGTAGATAACAAAGAGGTTATTGGATGCACAACTGGTTTATGTAATAAACATTCTGAGACATTTTTATTTGTTGAGCATATTAAGATTCCAAGGCATCTCTATTGCCGATACGTGTCTTGCCTCTGTCCCTCTGGGTGCAGTCTCATTACTGTCATTTCTGAACCCAAGCCAATAAATTGTCCAACCTTTAAAACAGAATTTATTACAGGATGTTAGTTTACATTTTAGCTTTAAGGATTAATTTATAGACTATAAGCCTCACTCTATAAAATTATGTATATGTGTATGTGTCCCTGTGTGAATTTATGTGTACCGTGTGTGTGCAAGTGCCTGCAGATGCCAGAGGAAGGCTTGGATTCTCTGAAACTGGAGTTACGGGTGGTTGTGGCCTGATACGGATGGTGCAAACCAAACCTAGGTCCTCTGCAAGAGCAGTAAGCTCGCTTAACTGCTGAGCTATCTCTCCGGTCCCATCATTTAATAAAATTTGGAAAGTGAAATGAGAAACAAATTACTTATATTCCATTCCCTTCATGTAGTGGTTGTTCCTTTTATTAAATTCTACCCTAAAATGTTATCATATGTACATTATGTTATTTGAGAATTTAATTATGATGTACAAATAAGCTTGATAGGAATTTTTTCTCTTCACATCAAGTCATAAGCATTTCATGTTGCCCATGGTCTTTGTAGCCTACTTCTCAATATTTGCTTACTGCAGAATTTCTTTGAGCAGGCTCTCTTTGTGCCTTTCAAACATGGTAAGGCTGACAAAACCTCAGATGCACAGTTTTCCAGGAACATTTCCATTTCACTGTGTGAAATGATGCAGAACCACGAAGAGGCTGAAATAAAGCCGTCATCCCTTCGTTAACAGGGAGTGGTAGCATGTAAACACGGGCTAGAATGCATGAAAGCATTAGACACCTTAACTTCTCAGTCCAGCGACAGATGTGAGGCTCTTCACGGGGACTTAGTTAGCTGTGGGAAATATATTGGAATTTGGGGTGATTTTCTTTGATCATAAATTTGGTATGATTGAGGGTTCTCTCATTCCTGGCATCTTATACGCTTTGAGGCTGGCTTAGTGACAGAGGTAGGAGTAGAGGTGGGTTTGTAGGTTAGAGGTGAGAGGAAGAGAGAGGAGACTCAAGATCCTTTCTGCAAGTCAGGGAAGCCTGGCCAAGGCCTTCGGTAACTGTGCTGAGCCCGTCTCCACCCAGCAGCAGCCTCACCGCCATAATGTACAGACAGTGCATGCTGTACATACATACAGTACAGTGTGCAGCACCTTGATATCTCTCTCTCTCTCTCTGTGCTTGTACTTGTGTGTGGAGAAGTTACAGGTCAACTTTTGGTGATGTTCCTCAGGTACTGTCTGCCTCATTTTTGAGTCATGGTTTCTTATTGGTTTGGAGCTCCCTGGTTAAGGTTGCCACCCCTGACTGGCTGCCATCAAGTCCCAGAGGTCTGCCTGCCTTCTCCTCCCTAGCACTGAGATCACAAGCTGGACACTACCATGCTCTGGCTTTTTCTCCTGAGTTCCCAGGATTGAACTCAGGTCCTCGTACTTGAGCAGTGAAACCCTTTTCTGGCTGAGACATCTTTCCAGCCTCTTGGTTTTTTGTTTTGTTTTTTTTTAAAGGGACAAATCTTACTATGTTGCACTAGCTAGTTCTGAACTCCTGAGCTCACGGGATGCTCCTGCCTCAGCCTCCCAAGTAGCTGGAACTCAGGGCCCACACTGCTGTTCCTGGTTCTTGGATTATTTTATTTTGTGATAACTGTTTCACACTAGAGGACTCTTAGGTGATTCTGTCCTAATCAAAGCAGAACTCCATTCTCCACGCACTGTGATAACAGATGACCCTGGTCTGGGGCTGGTGAAGACAGCACACTTGATCAGAGTGCCCACCAACTTGTTCTGTGCTGAACTCATGCTAAGGTGCTCCTGCATCTTTATCACGCTGACACTCTCAGAGGTTTTAGAGAGAGCACATTAGCTTTCTGTTGCTGCGACAAGTTCTCTAAGACAAAGCACTTACACAGAAGAAAGGCTTATCTAGCTTATGGTTTCAGAATATTCTGCCCCTAGTTGATTGGCCCTATCTCTTTGGGTCTCTGGAGAGCTGAATATCATGGCGAGGAGCATATGTTGGAGTAAAGCTGCCTAAGTGGAAGCCAAGAAGAAAGGGGGGCAGAGGGAGGAAGGGAGGGGGAGGACCAGTACCCACTTTGAAGAGCATGTCCCTAATGATCATGATCTAACTTCTTCATATGAGGCCCCACCTCTTAAAGTTTCACTACCACCCAGTAGGTCATCAGCTAGGAGCCAAGCATTCAATACATGGACCTATGGCGGACATTTAAGAGCTGAAGGAAAACTGGGGTCTAGGAAGCAGCTGGCTTTCTTCTGTAGCCTCTGCCTAGTTCCACTTCCCCGCTGTCCGGGGCCCATGTAAGCCTCACAAGTGCTTCTTCTCCGCACCCATAGTTCAGATGCTTGCTCAGACATACTCACACGTGTGTACACACATGCATCCTCGTCTTAGAGAACTGTTAGACATGCTGGGTGGTGTAAATGCTTCCTGCGTCTCTTTCCCAGGCTTGTATCAGACTCACGAAGTTTGCCTCCAGTAAGGACCATCTCACACAGTCCCTAGTGGCCTAATTCTGAGCCCTGGCTCCCTTCCAATCCAGGCAACATCCTTCCTGTGGCAGAGGAAAGGGTACCAGGATTTACCTTGAACTTTTCAATCTACTTGGAATTTTTTTTACTACAATATCAATGGGAGGAACCTCTCTGCTTAATTAAAACCTGGCTTGCTTCTTTTCTGGACAGAGAAAAAAAGAATCCATTTGCCCATTGAGTATCACTGCCCTGTGGGCGTCCACTTGCTCTGCATTCATAGAGTCATATAGTCGGGCGGCACGAGTGCAGAAGAGAGGCACACACAGCATGTGGTAACATGCAAGGAAGAGCTCACAGAGCACAGATGGGCCCTTAACTCATTGCATGTTACTGTGGCAAAATACTCGAAAGCGAGTATTTTATAAAGATAAGAGGTTTGCCAAGTCTCAGATTTAGAGGCTGAAACCCGAGAGCATGCACTCCATCTGCTTGGATAGAAAGGCCTTTTGGCTTCACCACACTGTGGTAAATGGTGGAACGGGAGAAATGTGAGCACAGCATGAGGGAGGAGCTTTGGTTTCACCCCCTTAAATAATGGCTTTCTCTATAGAGAACTGGTTAAGGTCTCAGGAAAACTATATTAACCTCTTCAGAGGGCGACACCTTCAATAACCCAACCACCTCTTATGTGGCAGTTTCTCCCAGGTTGGACGCGGTCATTGCCATCTTGAATTAGCAGAACTCTGACCACTCACATGAGGCCCTCACCAGACATCCTAACATTACCATACAGAAGGCAGGAAGAGCTCACAGGTGAATGAGGTTCTTAAGACACACAGGACCTCTCCCCTAGCTGAGGATATGGGAATGATTTAACCACTGCTGCAGGGTGGGAGGCTCTTTTTCAGTGGTGTTCCTGCCTGTAAGTAACCCAGGTGTTTGTGAATAATCCCAATAAACTCATTGGTTCACCAGGCTAGACTTGGTGGGATAATTTCTTTGGACTGTCGTTGTTGTATCCAGGTTGATGACATAGACTCATCAGGAAAAGTCATATAACAACCTTCCATTAGGCCCATTCCCTGTAAAAGTCCTACCATATCTTAATCACTTCCACACTGGGGATCTAGCTGCCAGCATAGGAATTTGGGGGACACACCATGTCAGTGGCAGTCCTTAAGGAGTACTCAGGGCATCTGTGGATGTAGGTAACTCAGCATGCTAGGCTGCAGTACTCATGGGCAGGATTCAGTGGGGAAGGACCAACCACCAAGCCGTACTGAGAACAGGCCTGTCCTAAGTACCCTGTGCTGCGTAACTGCCATAGCAGAGAACACTTGTGTTCTATAGATTTATCTATATTTCAAGCATATAAAAACAGAGTGTCCAAGAAAGTTGAAAAGACATCTATATAAAAACATGAGCCTGTTCACAGCAGTGTACACAATAGCTAAAGATGGAAGCAACTCAAGTGGCCATCGATGGATGACAGATAAAATATAGGGTAGCCACAGGCTGGAATACTGTCCGGCCACAAAGAGGAGTGAAGCACGGTTACATGCTGCAGCATGGATGGTTCTTAAAAAGACCTAGAGAAACATAAAGTAGATTTGTAATTGTGATGGGAGGGAAGAATTGGAAGACTGCTAATAGGTACAGTGTTTCTCTCTGAGGAATGTATAATGGATACACTAAAAACTTCTTCATAGTGGTGAATTTCAAGCTATGAGAATAATATTTCAATTTTTAAAGTCTAGCAATTACTTATGCTATGACAGAATATAGTATCTTAGCTCAGATTTCCTTGTGGGCCCTGTCTGCAGAATCAGGAGCTGTGCTTGCTAGGATGCTTGAAGGTTAAGGAAGACAGGGTATGGTCATGTCCTGAGGGCTTCAGTCTTGGAATCCTGGCTAGGTAGGTGAATGAAGCTCTAATACTCCATCTACCTCCACAACCTGGAGCCTCTGTGTGTTCATTAGGTAAAGTGTGGGGATAGCTAGTCTCTGTAGGATGTCTCTGTAGGCAAGCAGTGTCTGGGAGTAAACATCCCAGAGAAGGAAGCTACAGGTGCTAGTCTGCATACACCAATCAATCATTCGTAAATACTCAGACTCTGCGATGATTACTCTTGGTTGTCAACTTGACTTCATCTGGAATGAACTAAAATCCAAGCAGCTGGGTACACCTGTGAGAGATTTCGTTAATTAAATCATTTGAAGCAGGAGGACCCACCTTTAATGTGGATCTTTTGAGGTGGAAAGATACCCCTTAAACCAGGGCCACAGTCTATATATGAGGGCAGCCTATATAAAGGAAGAAGAAAGTGCTTGCTCTTGGCCTGCTCACTCTCACCGACAAGTCCATTCCTTCACTGGCATTAGAGTCTACTTCTTTGGGGATCCTGCATATGCTGAAGACCAGCTGAGACATCCAGCCTCGTGGACTGAACAACTACTGGATTCTTGGACTTTCTCTCAGTAGACAGTCGTTGTTGGACTGGCTGGGCCACAGCCTGTAAGCCACTATAATAAATTCCCTTTATATACATTATATGTGTATCATATATAAGTAACCACCCATATATATGTGTATATATGATAGAATATATACATTCTATCAATTCTGTTCCACTAGAGAACTCTAACTACTACAGATTGCCAAGAAAAGCTTTGCCATTTCTCTTGAGTCAGGCCCATATGGGTAACGGCTTTGCCAATTTCTCATGGGCCAGTTGGTCTTGGAGTCCTTAACAGGTCATGCCCATTTAAAAATACACATTCATTTAGGACTCACTCACCCAGAGCTCCCCCCACTCCCTGCAGTGCCTGTGAGAGACAGCTGCAAGGAAGTATGGCAATAGTCTTTGTCACGACTTCCACAAGGCTAGGGACCCCTCTGTTACCTCTGGAAGCATCTACAGAGCACTCTGGCATTGCTGTTTGCCAGGGCCACCACAGGGATCTTGGAATTAGAAGAAATCTCTAAGTCTCATGGCAAGGAGGAAAGGACTTCTCCCCCTGACCCTGCTGCCATGCCTGGGCCTGGGCAGAAGGATGGCTGCTTCTCTCTGCCTGGTGGTCTTTGGGGCTGTGCTTTAGCATCTGATCCTCTCCTGTCTCTCAAATGATGGTTATTTTCCCAACTGGGCTCATCACATCACATTCTAGGGCACATGTGGCCCCTCTGACTGTATTAGTGACTTATGGAAAGACTAGAGTCTGCTGACCAGAGGCAAGTGGAGACAGAGGAGGTTCCTCTGGTTTCCTGACCTTAAGGCCAACCCACTATGTCTTGTGCTCTCTGCTGCCCATCAGGGAGGCTCCAACTAACTTGGAGAATAGGGGAGCCAAGCAGCAGCCATGGTGGTGGCAGCAGTAAGGGTGTCATGACACTAATGAGTCACTGCTGGGCCTGGTTCTCTGTGACTCAGATGGGAAGCCAGTAACCAGTGAAACCAGAAGCTTCTATGAACCTCTCTGGGTTGGAAACCCCTGGGTGTGTTTTAAGCTTCTATTTCTAGACGTCAAAAGGGAAATAACCATCAGAAGGACTGATGTACCCATATTCGGTCGTGTGGAAAGACCAGACTGATGGAGAGTGGTGGTGAGCCAGGGCTCTTGTTTCTTATGAAACTAAAAAGTGTCCTATAGGCATTTACAGCCCAGCAAGGAAAGCAGTGACTGGAGTTATGCAACTGAAACAGGCGGGTGGGAGGCTGTCCTGGAATAAGGGAGTGAGTCTGGCTGGGAAGAGTGGGTTGTGGTGTTACTGCAGTACAAGGGAGTTAAAAGGTGCTGATGCTGGGCAGCCCTCACAGTGTCAGCCCAAGGGGGCGTTGCAGCAGTAAGCACTGGTGAGCCAGGAAGGCAGGCCCAGGAGTCAACAGTTTAAAACAAAGCAAATTGAAGTTATTTTATCTGATCGTATAAAGGAGGACAGGAGAAATCACCGTATCCATTAAAAAAAAGGAAAAGCTGTAAGGAATTGTCTTAAAATTTAAAACAGTAAGTTTCTTGTGTCTTAAAGTTTCTAAACAACTGGAGCACATCTTGAGTGTTATGGAGTTTTTAGGGCAAAAGCCTGAGTTCTGACTGCCCAGCAGGTTCCACTCCTCCTCCCCTGTTCCCTGATACCAACGAAAGAGACCAGTTATGGTGAAAAAGTGGGCAGAAGGTTTGCTCGGTGGAGCGTCATTGGGAAGAACAAATAAAGGAGTCCAGGTACTTCAGGGTAAATAGAGGAAGAATTGCCACAGGGGCAAGTGGCCTGCATAATGGAGCAGTCCTGGTCAGGGTATGGGCTGGCTGGTTATTGTCTCAGTCTTGTTCTGCAGAGAGGTCTGCAAAGAATTCCTCCCTCGAGGGGATCTTGTCCAGTTCCTTCAAGATGGTTACTTCTGCTGCAGGGTGCAACCCCACATCATGGATAGTTGTCCTCGTTGCGGGATGGTCTGTCTTTCGAGGTTTTTCTATTCCTGGCATCCAGGTGCTGACTCTAGGTTTCAGACAGTGATTTATCTCTGGCTTCCAGCCTTGAAGGAGGATAAGTATGTTAAATAGACACTTCTGGAGTGAATAGCACACCAGCCAGCAGAGCTAAGCAGGTGACTCGAGGGGATAGGTGGAAGGAAGGCAGGAATGCTAGACTTTCATCTTGCCTTCAGTTGCATTGTGAGCCCAAGTGAGTTGTCCATGTTTCTTTTAGCAAAAGCAGCTTCTAAATATCCATTCTTTGAGAAGTAGCAGCATGGGGTTTTGGCCTCTCCTGTGCACTGCAAGCTCTCAGGGGAGAAGAGGGAAAGGCCCATGGCACTGATAAGGTGTTAAAAGAGCTGCCTGCTGGGCCACTGCAGACCATGCACATCTGGGGATGTTTGATAAGATGCCTAGGCTTACTAATCAAAACAATTTTTTGGCCGGGAATGGTGACACATGCCTTTACTTGTAGCATTCAAAGAGGCAGAGGCAGGTGGATGTCTGTGATTTGGAGGTCAGCCTGATTTACATACAAGTTCCAGGGCAGTTAGGGCTTCACAGTGAGACTTTGTTTCAAGCAAAGCAAAACATAACAACAACAACAAACCAAAACAAACAACCAGTTCTTTGCTTCAAGTCGCCCTTCCTGTCTGTCATGCTCCAGCTGTCAGAGCTAACAACCTAACACAAATTCAGTCATGCCTCTTTCTCTCTTCAGCCGTTTTGAGCAGGGCTTCCTGTTGCCTATATTAAGTTTAATATTTTGGCTCGAAACAAAGAAAACCTTTGATGATTTAATCCCTAGTTCTCGTGTTTTACCAGCGTTTGCAGCACTTCACATTTCTTGTTATATTGTTACATGGGTTCTGGGTGTATCTAGAAACGGTTGAATGTTGAGAGACTGAAAAGTGGAAGCCCAGACTGATTTACAACACTGTATAGGGATTTATTTATTCTTGGGTTCGGAAAAAAAGCCTAGCATCAAATAAGGCTTCAGGCAAGGTTCCATCTAGCAGCTTAACAGTCTCCCCCCCCCCCCCAAATCAAGTCTCTTTTTATGATTCTGGTCCCCAAATGTTGCCAGTGGCTCTGGGGCTTTGGCTACTTTGTCTCTGAAGAATGACTTTGCCCCTGAAGAATGACTTTGCCCTAGCATTCCTAGCCCATCTTCAGTCTGATTAGAAGTCTCCTGCCTACCCCATGCATATTGACCCCCCATGGTCAGCAGAAGGACTGACTGCCTGCCACAAGGCTTCTTTCCCTTGAGTTTCTCCAGATGGAGGGGATTCTGAGATAGGGTGTCAGGAAGAGGATGGAAAACTGAGAAAGCACCTAGACTTGACTCACTGCACAATCTCTTCCTTCCTGCTGCCGACTAACAGTGCCCATTTCACGAGGCCACATTAAGAGGAACAGATAAAGGGGGCCAGTGACTGCTCCTCCATTAAAGCCATGTTAGTGATGTCAGTGGCTAGCAGGACTCAATGGGCTCTTCTGGAGGAACTCCAGGTACATTTTTCTTTTCTTTTTTTTTTAACTCAGATTTTTGTATCCTGGGACAAGAAATTGAACAGAGACATGTGAGCACTAAGTAGCAAACAGGAGAATCTAAGAAGGAATATATTGCCTAGGGTAGGACTGGGACAGAGAAGAGAAAAAGTTCAGAGGCATCAAGTAGTGTGTACAAAGGGTGGGTGATTTTGTGTTACATTTCCTGGGCTTTTTGGATCATTTTCATAGCACGGGTTTTTCAGTGCTTGCTGTATCTTTTATATGTAGTTCCACATACAATCTCTATCCAAATGTGTGTGTCTTAGTAACATACTGAACCACAGGTCCCTTTAAGCACCCTGGATGCTTCTGCTCCTGTGCAGACTCTACTAGGATGGGAGTGGGGCTCAACTGGATTTCTCACATGCTAATTTTGCAGTTGGGTCAGGCCTCCAGGCCTCACTCCCTGCCTTTCCTTCCCAGTTCATTTAGGTTTTGTGGCTCTACCCAGGGGCCGCTCAGCTGCTCTGCCTCCCCTGTTCCCTGGGAAGATCAGCTTTCATTCTCCTACTCCCCAAAGCACACCCCGATTCTCTCTCACCTGCAGTGGTGTTTGTTAATTCTGTTTTCTTTTATGATGGTGCTAGGGAGGCTCAGGGCCTCCCTCCTCTCACTGAGCTGCAGTCATCAGTCCAGTTCTGTTTTCCTTTATATCCAGTTGTTTGTATACTCAACTCTTTCTAAGAACAGAATGACTCTTGAGGCTGGGAGAGTCATACTTGTTCGTTGTAGAGGCTTACGAATGTGGCCTGAATGGTCACAGGCAATCATTATTGACAGCTGACTGTGTGAAAAGCACTTTGCTAACTCTTCTTGGGGCTGGCCATGGTGGTGGAGCACACCTTTGATCCCACTCAAGAGGCAGAGACAGGTAGATCTACACAACACATTCCAGCCAGGGATATTTTAGTATCACACAGAAGTACAGGTCTCTTTAAGCACTCTGGAGACCTCTGTCCCTGTGCAGACCTTGTATAAAAACAAAACAAAAAACTCCAAACCCCAAACTCACCACCAAGACAAAACTGTTCTTGAGCGTGCAACTCTGCTGGTAAAATGCTACCTTAGCTCGCAGAAAGCCTTGAGCTCAATCCAAACATAGTATAAACCAGGCATGAGGTACAGAACGCCTGAAATTCTAGCCCTTGGGAGATGGAGGCAGCAGGATCAGAAGTTCAAGGTCATTCCTGCCTACATGATGAGTTTGAGCCTGCAATGCATGACACTCTGTCTCAAGAATTTTTCTTGTGTGCTGGGATTGTGATTGAGACAGTATAGGAAGACAGAAAAAATTAAGGGGACATGGGAAGGGAAGGGAATCCTTTATGCTAGAGTCTGGCTGAACTCTCTTGCTAGCTGAGAACTAAGAGTTCCAGTGCAATTAACAAAATTTGTGGTGAGGTTATCTACGGAGACAGCATTAGTTTTATAGAGAGATGTTAAAACAGCAGTGACCCACGCTTCGGACCAAAGCAAGTTTGGTCTTTGTCCTTTCCCAGTTGTAAGCCTGCAGTTTTCTAGAAATCTCACTAGAAACGTCATTTATAGTAAAGGACATGGTCTTATCATCTTTCTCAGATCTTTTCTTATCTTTCTAATATCCAAGGCATCTCTGGAACCACACTTTAACCTCTTTAATGGGAAAAAGGGAGAAAGGACACAAAAGGGCTTCTTAAGTAATGCTTTGAGATGTAACTTGAGAACTACTAAAAATGGATCTGTGGCTACTACTAGGTCATTTCAGGGAGACTCCCCCTTGAGAGGCCCACACACCTGTGGCTGGGTGTGCACTATCTCTGACCTCCCCCCCTCTTTTTCTTAACCCAGGCATGTCTTCTTCATAAACCCAACTCTGCTTCATACTGGCTTACCCTAAAATACCTTTCTGCAACGAAATCAGGAATCCCACCTTCACTTGAGTGGCGGTCTCTGAAAAGAGTTCGTTAAGCTGCTTCAGGTAACTGTGTGGAGGTGTGTCTCAGGGATCGGATGTCTGCTGGGGACACACAGCAGCAAGTGTGATGTCCTGGGCTTGTATGTAGTAGAGACAGGGATGGAAGGAACTTACATTCTTGCATTCACTCTCCTTTAATATGGGCAGAAGGCAGCTCTTTGGCATAGATAATATATTCAATTTACATGTGAGGAACCAGAGGTTTAACATGATGTAAGTGACTTGCCCAGGGTCACATCATTAGCAGACAGTTGCCAGGGTGGCTGTCAGGAAGGGTCTCCGCAGGTGAACAGCCGCAGACAGATCTCAAAGCACTGCTGAGAATGGATCCGGAGACAGAAGCCCCTGTCTTCCTGGGCCCTCAAAAGTTGGAATCAAGCAGTTTTATTTGCTGAAGGAAATGGCAATTAGCGGCTTGCTCAAACTCTGTTGGAATATTTGGGTGGCTGAGACAGCAGCCGAAGCTGCCTGTGGGAACAAACTGGTCCAGAAAGGGTCTGTGATGGACACAGATAGGAAACAGTAGCACAGCCCTCCAAGTAAAAAGCGCTGGTCTCTTGGCAGGCACACAAGAGTTGTGAGTTTCCTGTGTGGAGCCTCCAGATCCTCCTGAGAGAGGATGGAACAGCCTTCCAGCTGGCCTAGGCAGCCTGCTTGCCCCAGAGGAGATGGGGGAGGGGAGGGGTAAGACCCGAGTGCCTCCCACCCAGAAGACAGCTGGTGGGCGTGGGGCAGGTGGGTGGAGGGGAGATTACCGGGCCACCCCGCCTCCTTCCCCTCCGAAGCAGTCCCAGAAACTGTCCTCTTTTATTGTCTTTATCAGTGGGTGTTTTCAGAAGTAATTTAAACACTGGCAAACACGAGCCTTTCACCCTTTCTCTAGCGACTGAAAGGAAGCGGTGGACTTAGAAATCATCTGGGTGGCGAGAACAGGGCCAGCAAGACGGGAAGGGTGGAGGAAAGGGTGAGACGATGGTGAAAGTATGTGGTTTGGCTGGTGGGACGAGGCTTCGTGGCTCGGTGATGGGCCGAGACCTGCGGAGAGCAAGGGAGGAGGGCCCAGGCATCGCTGGGCGGCGACCTTAGCGGGCAGAGGCTCTGGGGAGGGTTTGGGGCGGGGACAGGCGGTCTGCCAGGACCTAGTCACCCCCCTCTGCGGGAGGAGGGCAAGAAGGAGGGTGGCCTTTATTCTCTATTAAAATCCTGCTCTCTACCTAGGACATAGTGTACTAACCTTGCATGATATTTGATTCTGTGCAATCAGTCTGCACTTACTTGCTAGTCAGAGTCCGGGGCTCGGGGCCTCGTATCTGCTGCACATCCCCGGCGTGGACCATTGAGCCCACCCTGACACCACGACCACCCCGGCTTGGGCTTTCCGACCCTCTGCTTTCCCTTCCTTCTAATGCCAACCCACTCTTCGATTTCCTTCCTCGGGTTTGGGCCCTGGAAGCTTGGACCCCGCCTCCCCCAGACCCAGCTCTTTCGTGAGGAACTGGTGCCCGTCTTAGCTAGTACCACCCAGAGGGTGTCTGGCCTCAGGGCCCTGCGCAGGGCGGGTCTTCCCTAATCTTGTCTCCGCACAACCCTGCTGATTGCACAGGCAGGCCAGCGGGTGCTGTGTCTGGAGTATTCCTCCCCAAGGCTTTCAGGGAGGGGAGCGCAGCTGCAGAGCGGAGATAGATAGACCAGGCCCGAGGGTGTGTCCAAGCGACCAGTCGCCTGCCACCTCCTGCAGGCTCTCTGTGCCTCTGGCTTCTGGGAGTAAGGACGCGGTGCCAGGAAACTTGATTTAATCATGAGCAGAGTGAACCTGACAGGGTCCATACTCTCTCCTAGCCTCTCCACCTGCAAAGGACGAACAGTAACTTGCCTGCTTCTTAATTGGGTTGTTTGGGGACTGTGGTTAAGCAAGTCCTTCCCAAATTAGTTCTGGGCTCCAACCCTACCGTTGCCATGTGACAACTGACCTTGGCCTCTGTTTTCCAGTCTGGGAGGGACAGTAGGAGAACCACCCTCATTGGGCCCACAGTGAACTCAGCTCAGTGCAGGATTTATAACTTGCCTAACACAGGTTGCCTGTCGTCATAGTCAAATGGAACATTTTTGTGCAAGTAATTTGTAAACTGTGGTGTGTTCTTTAGAAATGTAGGCGATTACTCGAATGCAGACAGGGTGAAATTCTGGGTCTCTGTCTTATTTTCTAAGGGAAATCCACCCCCAGCACCCTGGAAGTTCCCCCTCTTCAGCACTTCTGGGGCCTCTGGGTGGGAGAGAGACTGCTCCTGTGATCCCTGACCCCCCCCCCCCCCTCCAAGTCAATACACATCCTTCCCTTGAAGCCTGGGTATTTCTGGTAGGCTTTAACCTGCCACAGTCTCTCAAACAGAAAGGATCGCAGGCTTGGACCACCAGGTCTACTCAGGCTTTTCCTAGACAGCCAAGCTCAATCCTTTCAAGAAGTGGGGTATCATCAGCCCTTGTAGCGTTAGTCTTCCTCTGAGTTCCCCGATGATAGAGTACGAACTAGTGCTCCATGCCAAATTACACTGCTTGAGTTCAAAGCCTACTTAGAGTCTAGGTGGCACAGGCCTGTAATCCCAGCACTAGGGAAGCCAAGACAGATCATGAATGCCAGGCCAGGTTGTGTTACATATTGAGTTTCAGGCCAGTGTGAGCTACATAGGAGACCCTGTCTCAAAGCAAAACAAACAGCAACAAAGGTCACTAAAAATCAAAGTCCACCTAAAGCTTTGTGGCGTTAAGTAACAACCTTGCCAGGCCTCCGTTTAATCATCTGGATAATGGGAAATAGCAGTAACTGTCTCACTGCATTGTTAGAAGAATTAGAGGAGACTCTGCTTTTGAAGAGGTGACCAGAAGGGTGAGGTGGTGATGGCAGTTCGGTGCCTGGCACAGCACACCTGGAAGGTGGGTGCAGTTTGTGTGCCGCTGGGTGCTTCAGCTGAGTGTCCTACCTCCCTGGCAGAGTGAGAGCTCTCTATAATGGACAATGCCTTTCACCTATCACAGGTCCTGGTGCGCATGCCTTGGGTACTCAGGAACACCGTGACCTCACCCCTTTCATCATGACTCTCTGCAAACGTGCAGAATATTACTTATCAATAACAACAGCTTTCCTCACACATTTCTACAGGGCTAAGATTTACTGGACATATCCTCTGTAGGTACCAGGCACTTTCCCTGTTATCTCGATGAGCTTTCACAAGAAAAATCAAATTCCCGGGGCAGGTAACTATCCATAACTATCCATCTGAGCAACGAGAAAACTTGAACTCAAGGAGATTGACTGGACCATGGGCACGGAAAGAATTGGGATTCTAACTCAGGTTAATCTGTCTCTAAGGTTTTGTTTCTTTTTATTTTGTATTGTTTTGCCTTTCAAAACATATTATACATTTTTATTTTATTTGCTGTTTACAACGACACCACACAAATCTTTATTGGTCAGAAAAGTTGATAAGCTGAGAGGTAAATTTTTTTTTTTTTTTTTAAAGTCTGCAGGTGCAGAGTACTTTGAAGAGGCCAAAGCTTTCACTGTAAGTGTGTTGATCCTGTAGTCTATTGCACTAGAAGTCTGGCTATTTCTCTCGAAACGATTGGCTTTAGGGTTTAATCTCAGTTGTTACTTGGAAAGCACACTCCCCTTGACCCCCCTCCTCCCCCGATAAGTTTGTGGTGAAAGCACGTAGACAGTTTTTCTTTATTTTGAGGTCTCTTGATTACAGAATTTTGATCTTTCGAGAATGAATCTTCCAGGATTAGTGAATCTTGGGGGATGGGATTTCTTTATAACAAAGGCAGCTGGTGTTAAAGGAAATCAGAAAATGGCCCTTGAGGAAGTGTTGATGTGATCATCAGACAGGAGCCACACTCTGCTGGCCGTGCACACGTGTATTCATTTGTACACACAATCACACCTCTTTGTTTAAGACTCCGGGCAGTGGGGAAGCCAGCACAGTCCCTCTGTCTCCTCCCTTCTGCCGTCCAGCCAGCTTTTGCTCTGCCAGCTACTGGGCCTCTGCTCTGTAATGTCCCTGCTGCCCCAGCAATAAAGGATCCGCCCCGAGTTGTCAGTTCCACTGTCCTAGGGAATGGGTTTAGGGCCGAGTATGACCCTGTCAGCGTTGGCAGGTGGTGAATGGAAGGAGAACGGAGAGAGCATTGTTCCTGATTAGCTCTGATTAATCCTTTCAGGGGACTCAAGATCAGAGAAAAGCCAGCAGCCTGGGTCCAGCTGCCACCCTTAGAAAATGAACTTGGTTGTTTTACAATGGTAAGATCCTTTCCTATATTGAACTTCTTAATGGGTTCACCAATCAGATTATTCCCATCATTGGACTAGAGAGAAAAGTGATCACAATTGAATTCTCATCCAGCTCATTATATAAATAGGAAGTTCTCTTTTGCATAAACAAGGGAAGTTCCAGGTATCAAAAACCTAACAAGCAAACATGCTGCCATCAGGGCAAATAGAGAATTGGTTTAGCAACCCAGAACACATGGTACAGGGCCAGACAGGTGCAAATTTTAAGTCTGTCACTCAATGGCAGTGACCTTGGGCAAATCAAGCACTCTGACTGTGCCCCAGTCTTCTCGGTTGCAAAGTGAGGGTGTTATGAGGATCACGCTGAGCTTGCCCTGAGCCTTGAGTAATATTATGAGGCAGTTAAAATGGTGCTTAGGCCGTGATAAGTTCTATGTTATATAACACATATAGCACTATGTCATGACGTTGGACGCTGCGTGTGTAGGCCAGAGATTGGTGTTGCGTGTCCTCTGTTGTTCTCCTGTGGGGAGCCGATGAAGTCCTGAGTGAAAGTCTTGTTGACTTGGGCATGGCCGTGTCAGGGACCCTACTGCCTCTGACCCAGGGGAAACTGGCAAAGCCTTCTTCTGGTCTCCGTGTGAGTGCTGACAGTATGCAAAAACTAGCAACTTTTGCAGCTTCCTCTTCCCTGCTGAACGCAACCTGAGACTTCTCCCCTACAAAGACTTTCCAGACCAACTAAGCCCCCCTCCTTGGGCTGTGCATCATAAACTTGAGTTTCCCACTTGTGCATAGTAGGTGTCCTCCATTAGAGAGATCACAGCCCACTCAATCCCAGCTTTTCTGTCCTTTCTTTAGTGTCTGTCCTTTAGGTTTCCGGGACCAAGCTGTGCTGGACCTAGTGCTCTTAGACTTATGTTTTGAGTCAGGGTCTCTCACTGAACCTGCAGCTCTTTGTTTCAGCTGGATCGGGATCTCTCTGTCTCTGCCTCCCCAGTGCCAGGACCACAGATAATATGCCCCCAGGCCTGGCTTTTCACATGGGTACTGGAGATCTGAACTCATGCTTGTATAGTACCTGGAGCCACCTCCGTGACCTTTACAATGCAGTATCAGTTCCAGAAATTCACCTGAATCCCTGTTCTCTTAGCAGGACAGCTGCAAAAGGGGTACCTGGTATCTTATTCTGTGGTGGAACCTGCTAAGCTGCAGAGACCCAAGAATTACCACTAAGGGAGCATAATTTATATTTCTACCTTATAGTTATGAACATCTGTAATCTCAGCACGCCAGGAAGCTGAGTCAGGAGGACTGTGAATTCAGAGCTAGCTTGGGCTTCATAGTGAGACTATATTTCTAACTAACAAACCCAAACCAACACCAAACAAAAGAACAAAAATAAGTTATGATTTCTCATTAGGCTGATTCTAATTGCATTTGCATTCGGAAGTGTCACTCTTTGCATGACACTATGGTGACGTGAAGGTGAGCCAGACCCAGTCCCTGCTCAGGAATGCTGTTTATATTCTACACTGAATTGGATGCTGCCCGCAAGGGATTAAGCATGTCTGCAGATCCTGGACGACTCCTTGCTTTATAGGCTTTTTCTTTCTGAAAGCAAAGTCTATTCCTGACTGTTGGGAGAGGGCCCTCCCTACCCCCAGCAGTGAGTGAGAGGCTTTTCCATCCTCAACTCCCATCTTCTGGTACTTTGTGGGAAATCCAGGCCTGAAGTGTGCTTGGCAATGAGGAAGTTTATCGCACAGAAGCTCCATGGCTGGAGATAAAACATAGCCCTCTCCTCTTTCCCCGTCAAGCAGAGACTTCTCCTTTCTGTCTGATTCTGCAGACGTGCTTTTTTTCATGTGTTTTTTTCAGATGATGGTCATTAAAGCCAGATGTGAGTTTCTTCAGACTCACAACCTGGCAGAGCTATGAGTGCTCTTGGCATTTACAAGAGTAGGCTTTTCTAGGGAAGATGAAAGTATTTGAGCTAGCACAGTTGAATTTTTATACTATGTTTGTATGTGTCTTAATTGGAATTCCTAAGTATTTTCCTTTTCTTTCTTCTTTTTTTCCTTTAAGATAGGGTTTCACTGTATAGACTTGGCTAGATTGAAATCTATATGTAGACCAGGCTGGTCTCAAACTCATGGAGCTCTGCCTGCCTCTGCCTCCCTGAGTGCTGGGACTAAAGACATATGTACTATCTTGCCCTGCTTCTGAGGTACATTTCAAAGTTAAAGGTCATAGATTTAGTTTCTGGGCTGCAGAATATGGCCATGGGCCATTATATTACATGCCAGATCCCTTTATGATAGAATTTTGCTATTTCTTATCATCTCTGATACTCCTAGCCTTGATCCACTTAACCATCTTAGCCGGTTTTGTTTTCCTGAGCATAGCTCTGATCAGATCTCTCTTTTTGTAAAACTTCAACAACTCCATGTCATTTGCAAGCATACCCTGCCTTCAGTACTCCAAGAGCATGACTCAGTTTCTCCCACTGTCCTCGGTGGTTAGTTAAACCATATATGTCCCTGTATTCTATCCAATGAAGCCTCATTTATTAGAAACCTGTTACATATGAGCTACAGTGTTAGAACCTGGGGGTCTGAAGGTAAGGCTTTTTGTCTTATTTTTGAGACTGGGTCTCTTTATGAAGCCCTGGCTAGCCTGGACCTTGCTATGTAGAGGCTAGCCTCTACCTGGCATTTCTGCTAAGATTACAAGCTTGTAAAACCTGGATGTAAATTAGGTTCTTATTGTGGAACAACTTATAGTTTCACAGTGGAATTAGTCATTTGAGCAAAAGACAGAGACAAAATGTGCTGTCATAGAGGAAGGAGACTAGACTATCTACTGTAGGTCAAACTTCAGAGTAAACAGAAGGCCAGTGACTGTTGGCTGTGAGCATCCCTCCTCCCGACTGTTCCGTTCTCCCTCCACCTCACAGACTGTCACTCCCACCAGAGACTCAGCCTTGAGTCCCATGCACATGCCTCCTGTGTTATCCTTCTTCCCATGGCAGGCTCCCCTGCTGCTCTGGTTTCTTGTTCTCTTCAGAGTAATCTTTCCCTCTCAAACAGCAGCCTGAAGGACCCTCCTGCAACTCCTGGATCCTGTGACTGCCAGGGGCCATGAAGCTGTTGTCATAAGATTTCTCTATACTAGACAGTGCACTGCTGCTGTGCCAGGCTGGTCACTGCCACATCCTGCTCTGACTTTGCTGCTCCTGTGTTCCTTCACCCTGGAGTGTAGCAATGTCTCAGCCTGGCCTGCTGGGGTGTATCCAGCCTGAGGTGCCATACTGATACCTCCTTTTGTCCTCAGCAGCAAGCCCCCCTAGGTCATACAAAGGGCCGGAGAAGGTGGGGCATCTCCAGAACCCTGCTGTCCTTAGCCCAGGAAACACAAAGGAAGTCAGTTGCAAGGCTAACTCTGGGTTTTTGTGCCTGGCTCTTCCCAGTTCACTTCTGGGTGTTTCTTGCAAGTTTGTGGCCCTCTATCTTTGCCACTTGGCCCAGCTTCTTACCTACATTGTTTCAGCTTGACAGTGGAGCACCAGGCATGCCCTTTCAGCTGGCTGCAGATGTTACACCAGGAATTGTTCATGGACTAGAGTTTGAATATGGTTCCTTCCCCATAAAATTCATGACACGTTAGGAAGTAGCATGAGGCAGGGCCTTCTGGAGTAAATTAATTTACACATGCAATGAACAGGTTAATGGACTACCTTGGCTGTGAGTTGCTAGGTGCCATTGATGTACTGTCTCCTGCTGTGGATACCCCATGCCTCCTCCCAATCCTGCAGCAAGCAGGCCATCACCAGACATGACCCTTAACCTTGTACCAACCATCTGCCAAAGCAAATCACTCTTCTTTGTAACTTGCCCATTCTGTGCTATTGTGTTATTAGCAACAGAAAACAGACTAAGGCAGAGAGATGAGGGGTCTGTCTGAATCAGTAACCTCTTGCCACATGCAAAAGATCTTAACTTTATCCACCAGCCATGGGGTAAGGGGGAGGGCAGGAAGGGAACAGCATTTTAGTGGGGATGTAACAACATTAGGTTTGTCAGGAGCTGTGGATGTGAGACTGAGAACCCAGGTAAGGGGTACAATCAGGTCTTAGGGTCCTTGTAAGAGGATCGTGCTCTGGGATTGCACAACTAGAGCTCACAGCCATGTGTGGGACCGTGGACCTGGCTTCCCACAGACCAGGCTCCCTGCAAATTCCCTGCAGTGGCCTCATGCAAATAGGTATCCTGTTTTGGGTCTCAGCCTGAGGTGGCCTCAGCATTTTCGGAAGCCTGGCTAGGAGTGTAAAATAAAAGGCCAGAGGACATGGTCACCCCTGAAGAAGAATCTCCATTTACCTTCAGATGGGGCTTACTGCGAGGGTGGGGAGGCTGACCACTGGCCACACTGCGTCTGTCCTGAAGCTGCTGCTGGAGCACACTGGAAATACTGTCACAGCTCTGCTCAGACTGGCAGGCTAGAGCCCACCAGTCTCCGGCCCCCATTCTTAGCTCAGCCTGTGACTGCAGGTGTGAGGTCAGACCAGGCACCCTCTCCACCATCTGAAGTTCTCCTCCATCTTTTAGGAGGTGCAATTAATTTGTGTTTGCCAAGTGCTCAGGAGTCCCGAGACAAAAGCCACTGTGTAAGCTAAGGGTTGCCCATGCAGAGTGAGGCCTGGCTAGTGAAGCTATGCGATGCCCGAGAGGGTGTGCTCCTGTCATGATGTCACATGAAGATGCTCATCTTCTCCCAGTTTCTTCTCTGGAAGTATCATTAGGAAAAAAATTTAAACATAGAGCTACACAGAGAATTAACATTTTACTAGGATTTGAGAGAGAGAGAGCAAGAGAGTGAGCAAGTGAGCTGTGAATTAAACCCAGGGCCAGGTGACTGTTGGGCAAAGGCTGTACCCCTGGCCCTTAAAATAGTTTTGCCAACAACATTCCACCAATGTATTTGGACTTAAAAATTATTTTTATGATTACATTTCATTTGTGTGTGCATGTGTGTGTGTGTACGCTAGTACCTGCAGAGGCCAGAAGAGAGTGTGGGATTCACTGGAGCTAGAGGTACAGGAGGCTGCGAGCCAGCCAGTGTGGGAGAAGTCAACTCCATTCCTCTGAAAGAACAGCAGGCACTCTTAATGGCTGAGCCATTTCTTCAGCCCTGACTTAAGAGAAGAGATAAGATATTTGCATGTTCCCATCCTGCTCCATCCTGCTCCTGTCTGGCCCATTCACCAGCCTCTCACCTCAGGGTGACCACTGTCATAGGTATGTGCCCTCTATGTCCACTTTCCATGTGCACAAAAGGACAATGTGAGTGGATACCATAGGGTTGGAGTCAGTCAGCGCTGGAGACCAGGGGCTTCTGCTTTTAGCCGTACTCTCTGGTCTCTGTGAACGCTGGTCTCTCCATCTTTACTGGGACAGTTTTTGGCCTGTAACATTGCTGTTCCTCTTGGAAATAATGGCAAATTCCGGGACTTAGTAAGTGGTAGCAAATATTTCTGCCCATTTCCCTTCAAGCTCTCTTTTTTCCTATATGGAAAGTTTCTGGAGAACCTGGACCCAGTCTGTAACCTGTATCCCTTCGTGCTATTCCTGAGGTGCCCAGCTTACTGCAAGGCTGAGTAACTGTTCCTTCAGTTCGGGCTCACTTTAGGTTGGCACAGAAGCTAATTCTGCTCTGGGGATACCCCCAGAACACTGGGGAGTCCAGAGAGGAGTGGCTGCCATGACAAGAGGTGAGGAGTCTTCCTTCCAAGCTCTGCTCCTTTTCAAGATTTATCTGAGCTGTGTGGTGTACGGGAGGCAGAGACTAGGAGCCATGGCGCTCATCTTGCATTTGTGAATTCGACACTGTGCAGTGTTCAGGTGCCTTTCCGAAAGATCCTGCTCTAACCTAACAGCGGCCGGCGGTGAACCTCCAGGGCACGGAAGTCCGTCTCTGGCAGGGAACAGTAGGGGGCGCCAAACCCGCACAGTTCGGCCTGCGGACCGTGCCTGGCAGTGCCTGGGCCCCGAGGCACCCCCTTTTCTTTCCCTGTGTCTGGACACTTCTTGTCGATTCCCACAGCTGCACAGCAGAGAGCACGCTTTGTGAAAGCGACAGTCCTCTTGCCCTAGCCCTGGCCTCCACAGAACAGCAGAGGCCTTCAGCCCACAGACAGAGCCACCGTGTCACCTCAGATTTCTATTAATTCTTAGGTGTGTGTGTGGGGGGAGCAGAGCCCAGGACCCCGCGGATGATGCTACAGAACCCAAGCATGCTTGTCTAAGCCCTACAGTTGTTGCAAAGGCTTTGCGATGTTTCATTTGTGCGTGACCTGGGATTAGCTGCGGAGTTTTGGCCCTGAGCATTAAACGCCATCTAGTCCAGGCTGTCCTTAGTCAAGCATGTTTCCCTCCACCTCCCCAGGAATCAACACACAAATCTACTTGCCAGCTGTATACTACGTTTGTTAGTTAACACCCAAGCTTGTAAAAATTACCAAATTGATTTGAAAAGAAGCCAACTACCTCGAATGAAGCATTAAATATATATATATATATATATATATATATATATATATATAGAGAGAGAGAGAGAGAGAGAGAGAGAGAAGAGAGAGAGAGAGAGAGAGAGAGAGAGAGAGAGAGAGAGAGAGAATTAACATTGGGGCTGAAGAGATGGCTCAGGCTTTAAGAGGAGGCACTGCTTTTGCACAGGGCCCAGCACCCACAAGGGGCAGCTCACCTCCAGCTTCGGGGTTACCTCTGATCATCACAGGCGCCTGCACGCATGTGAACATGCCTACCCCACTTTACACATAATTTAAACGCATAAAAAAATAACATCAGCATAGAAGCACTCCAAACCCAGCACTGTCTCCTACAACTTCACATTTCACCTGTGGGCGGGAGGCTGGAGAGCTGACGTGTCTTCAGTTCCCCGACATTGGGCGAGTCACAGGGCTGAGATTTGGCTGGGGTCCTTATGGCTCCAATGGCGTACAAGTCCAGTTAAACTAGCAGGTCTTTAACAGATCTTTGTGAAGTGGCCATTGCCCCGGCTTTGCCTCCTTTGGCAGTGTTGGCAGTAACTGTTTTGGACAAGTAATAATTGTATATTGTTCTGGGGATGACTTTGATCTCTCGGGATATTTATGTTTCCCATGATCTTAAATTTGTGTGTGTGTGCATGTGATAAGAAATCCAAAATATCTTCTAGTTACTTTGAATTATACATAGAATACCACTGTAAAGATATTGTCCCGTGTGATAGAATACCAGAAACATTTCCTCCTATCTGGCTGAGACTTTGTATCCGCTAGCCAGTTCTCTTTTATCTCCTCCCAGTGCCTGGGCCCCTTCCTAGCCTCTGGAGCACTGTTCTATTTTCTACTTGTATGAGCTCAGTATTTTCAGAGGAGGGAAAATGCAGCATTTATCTTTCTGTGCTTGGCTTAGGTCACTGAATATTATGACCCCAAGTCCATCTTTGTTGCCCAGATGATGGGATTCCATCCCTTATTGTAGTCTACTATAGTTACCACATCCTGTGTGTGTGTGCAAATGTGTGTATGCATCCGTGCTATCATTCACTTATTATTAGATAAATATAAATACATATATATTATATAACATATATATGAATATATATTATAGTTCAAGTCCTATAGTGGACATGCTGGACCATGTGGTACTTCTATATTTAATTTTTTTGAGACAGGGTCTCATTGTGTAACCATGTTTGATATGTAACTTACTATGTAGACCAGGTTGGTCTCAAATTCACAGAAATATGCCTACTTCTGCTTCCCAACTTTTGGGATATTTTTAGTATTTTGAGGCACCTCTATGCCTCTTATTGTGGCTGTACTGAATTATCCCTTTCTCCACATTCTCACTAACATTTGTTGCCTGATTTGACCCATTCTAAATGGGGTAAAATGACATCTTATTGTCGCTTCAATTGTGTTTCTATGATGATTAATGATAAATGATTTTTGAGTATCTTGTCCATTTGCATATCTTCTTTGAGAAATGTCCTTTCAGATATTTATTTATTTATTTATTGGTACTAGGGATTGAACCCAGAGCCTTGGGCAAGCACTCTACCAAAGAGCTATATTCCCAGCTCTTTGGCTCATTTTTTTGATTGATCATTATTTGTTATTGTTTTCAAATCTTTGCATGTTCTGGTGTTAACTCCTTGTTGGCTGGGTAGTTTATATCGCTCCCTCAGTAATGGAGTGTGACCTGAGATTTGTGAGATGAAAGAAAGTCTTTCCTCCACGAATTGCTTTTGTTTTATGGTATTCTTTCACAGCACTAGAAACCCTAACTGAGACAGATGTATAGCTAGGTAAGGTTTTCTCCCATTCTATAAGATATTTTCACTTGATTAACCTTTTTTTTTTCCTACACATTTTTTTTAAAAGAATCAATTTGTTTTATTTTATGTGTATATGTGTGCCTGAGCATATTTCTGTGCCTCGTGTGCATTCAGGAACCCACAGAGTTCGGAAGGTTGGAACTGGAGGTACATGCCCTGGAACTGGAGGTATAGACAGTTATGAGCCACCTGTGGGTGCTGGGAATGAAACCTGGGCCCTCTGCAAGAACAGTAGGTGGTCTTAACCCCTGAGCCATCTCTCCAGGCCCCACAAAAGCTTTTTGACTCATGAAATCCCATTTGTCATTTCTTGGTGTTGTTTCTTGTGCTATTGGGCTCTTCTTAGAAAGGACATGCCTGTGCCTACATCTTAAAGGTTTCCCCTGCTTTTCTGCAGCAGTTTCTAAGTGTCAGGTCTTATATGAAGGTATTTGATCTATTTTGAAATGGCATTTTTATGGAGTGAGTGATTAGAATCTATTTTCATTTTTCTATGGCACCTTTATTGGAAGTAAGGTGGGTTTATTTCTGGGTCTGCTATTCTATTCCATTGGTCTACCCGTCTATTTTTGCACCATACCATGCTGATCTTGTTATTATGCTTAGAGGTATAATTTGAAATCAGGTATTGTGGTTTATGCTCTTTATACATTGTTCTCTATACTCTCTTTAGAATTGCTTTGGCTCTTTGGGGTCTTCAGCACTTCCATGTGGATTTTAAGATTGTATCTGCTAGTTCTGTGAAGAATGCCATTGGAAAGTTGATGGAGATTGCACTGAATCTGTAGATTGCCTTTGATAATGTAGTCATTTTCAAAATATTAACTCTGCCAGCCCATGAGCATGGGCGTTCTTTCCATCTTCTGGTACATTCTTCACTTTTTTTCTTAAGAGTTCTAAATTTTCATTATAGAGTTCTTTAACCTCCTTGATTAGGGTTATTTCTAGCTTGTTTGTTTTTGAAGCCGTAATGAATGTGATTTTTTTTCCTGATTTCTCTCTTGGCAGGTTTCTGGGTTTTATATGTTGATTTTGTGTTGTTCCGGAGCTATTTTGAAAGTGTTTATTAATCCAAGAGCTTTCTGGTGGAACGTTTAGGGATTTTTAAGTATAGGAACTTATCATTTGAAAATAGGTATAATTTGACTTCTCCTATTTGTATTCTTTTTATTTATTTCTATTATTTTATCATTGTAGCTAAGACTTTGAGCAATATAAAAGTAGAGAGGGTGGACACATTGTCTTATTCCTGGTTTTAAAATAAATAGTTTTACCATTAATTATTTTTAAAATTTTTAATTAAAACAGAATTGCATCACTCCCCCTTCTCTCCTCCAAGCACTTCCGCGTCCTCTCACGGTCCCCCTTACCTCCTTTCAAGTTTGTGTCCTCTTTTTCTTTATTATTGCTATGTATTGGCGGCCTTGTCCCTGGGAAAGACTGATTCTCCCTCTCTCAGTAGTCACTAGTTGCCTATGGTTTTGTTTATGGGTGGGGCCGTGATATTTCCCCTTTCCTGTTAACATGTCTACTAGTGTTGTCACTGTTTAGATCTTGTCTAGTAGTCATATGGTTGCGGTGTCGTGGGTGCAGCTTCCCTGTCATTTCTAGAAGGCACAATCATGTAGCGGGACCCTGTTCTTCTGGGTCTTACAATCTTTCCACTCCCTCTTCCTCGATGTTCTCTGAGCCTTAGGTGCAGGCGCTGTGTTGTAGGTATACCTGTTGGTGCTGGGAACTTCAGGATTAGTTGTTCTCTGTATTTGGACCAGCTGTGGCTTTCTGAGTTGGTCTCTGTCTGCTGCAAAGAGACGTGGTTTTGATGAGCAGTGAAAGCTACATTTACCAGGAAAAGGAGGCCTATAAGCAAGAAGAAATGTTTTAGAATTTCCCCCACTTAGTATAATTTGGCTGTAGTTTTCCAGCCTCACTATGATGAGGTATGTTTGTTCTGTCCCTGCTTTCTACCATGAAGGGATAACGGACTTGTCAAGAACCTTTTCTGTGTTTATTGAGGTGATTTTTGATATCTATCCTCCAGTCTGTTTATGTTCTAGATTACATTTATTGATTGTGTACAACCTGAAATGTATCCCTGAAAGGAAACCAACTTGGCCATGGTGTATGATCTTTCTAATATGCAGCCATTTTGCAAATATTTTATTGATTATTTTATTTTATTTGCATCAGGGTAATTGGTTTATTGTTTTCTATTATTTTTGATATATCCTTATCCAGTTTTGGTATCAGGGTCATACTGTACTGACTTCATGAAATGGGTTTGATAGTGCTCCTACTCATTCTATCTAATTTGGCAGCAAATCTTTGTGATCTGGGCTTTTCTTTTGCTGGGAGAACTGTTTATTACAGATTCAGTCTTGTTCCTCATTGTAGATCTTAGGTTGTTAATATCCTCTTGATTTAATTTTGATAGGTTATAGTGTATTGAGCCGTGGTTCTAGGGTCATAACCCCTTTTGGGGTTGGGGAGGGGTGTCAAATAGCCCTTTCGCAGGGGTCACCTAAGACCATTTACATGTCAGATATTTACATTACAATTCATAACAGTAGCAAAATTGCAGTCATGAAATAGAAACAAAAATAATTTTATAGTTGGGGGTCAGTACAGCATGGGGAGCTGTGTGAAGGGGTCGCAGCATCAGGAAGTTTGAGAACCACTGATACAGAGGAACGTGTTAATTTCTTCTGGATCTCCAGCTTTTTGGAATATATTGTTTCAAAAAATATTCTCTGATGATCCTCTGGATTTCATTGGTATTTGTTGTAATACCAATTTCTAATTGTATTAAATTGGGTCTTCTCTCTTTTATTTGGTTAGTATGGCTAAGACTTTGTTAATCTTGTTTATCTTCAAAAAGAACTACCTATTTTGTTTTATTGATTCTTTGTATTATTTTAGTTTTCATTTAACTCACTTCTGCCCTGATCTTTATTATGTCCTTACATCCACTGACTTTGGGTTTGACTCATTCTTGTTTTTCTAAAATCTCAAGGTACATCTTCAGTTCTTTATTTGAGTTTGCTCTTTTTTTTTTTTTAAATGTTAGTAGTCATAGTCATGAATCTTCCTCTTAGAGCTGCCTTTGCTGTATCCCAAAAGTTCTAAGTTATACTTTCATTTCCATTCTGTTCTAGGAATTTTTAATTTCCTCCCTGATTTTTTCAATGACCCATTGATGCTTTTAGAGTGTGTTGTTCAATTTATATGTGCATCAGGCAGGATTCTCTAGAGGAACAGAGTCAGCAGAAAGAATTTATATTAAAAGGAGAGTTATTAGATTGGCTTATACAGTATGATCCGGGTAGTCAATCAAGCAATGGTTTTCTCACGCCTAATAGTTTCTCAGTCCATAAGGCTGAATGTCTCAGCAGTCCCAATCTCAAACCGAAATCTTCTAGCATTCCTGGAGAGTTGCTGGGTTTAAGTCTGTGTTGCAAGCCCAAACAAGCTGTTTCTATTGTCAGTGAAGGAACAGTGAATGACACAACAACAGGATAGATAAACTTGCCAGCAAGAGTGAAAGCAAGCAGTCAAAAAGCAAAGTTTCCTTCTTCTGTGTCCTTTTATCTGGGCTGTCACCAGAAAGTGCTACCCACACTTAGCTTGGGTCTTCCCACTTTAAATAATATGATCAAGAAAGTCCCTTACAGGAGCTCCCAATAGCTTGTGTTTTATTGCTTCCAGGTCCAGGCAAGTTGACAGCTAACACAAGACATTGCAATATGCATTTGCGTAGCTTCTTTTGCTATTAGTTGTACCCTACTGTGCTCTGACAAAATACTAGAAATAATTTTTCCAGGCACGTGTCCACACTTTTAGTCTTAGGACTCTGGAGGTAGAGGCAGGTAGATCTCATGAGTTTGAGGCCAGCCTGGTCTATATATTCAGTTCCAGTGAGACTCTGTCTCAAAACAAAAGAAAACAAAAGAAATAGTGTTGAGTCTTCTATATTTGTTAAGGTTTGCTAGCTTGGTGTAGTGGTCGGCCATCAGTCCTAGTTACTTGGGAGGCTGAGACAAGAGGCTTGCAAGTTACAGGCCTGCCTGGGCTACAGAGAGACAGAGAGAGTTTAAGAAAGTTAGTGAGGATTTGTCTCAAAACGAACAGTAAGAAGTGCTCTGTGGACATAGCTGAGTTATACAGTGTGTGTCCAATAAATGTAAGGCCTTGGGTCCAATTTGCTGCAGCGCGCGCACACACACACACACACACACACACACACACACACACACACACACGGGGTGGGGGGAGAAAGAGAGAGAAAGAGAGAGAGAGAGAGAGAGATGAGGTTTATTTTAGAGAAAAGTTCCGTAGACTGCTGGGAAGAATGTGCATTGTGCAACTGCTGATGGCGCGTTTTACAGATTTCTGTCAAGTCTGGTTGACGTTGACATTAAACTTTGAAGCTTTGGATGACCTATCATTGATGAGAGTGGTTCTAATATGGTGAAGATAGAATTTATTGATCTAGTGTTAGTTAATGAAGATGAGCAGCAAATTTAATATAAAACTATTTCTGATGGACCTCAGGATCATTTCCATCTTCGATGTTCAGGAAGATACAAATGAAATGCTTCTAAAAGCATAAAAAGCAGAAAAGAAAGGCCCCGACACCTGTGTGGCACAGTGGATCGGGCTGATACTGTGGTACAGCACTCTCTCCTGGGAAGTGGAATTTTTATTTACTTTTTCTAAAAATTATTGTTTTTTATTTTATGGATGTTTTGCCTGAATATATGTCTATGTGTACCCAAGGAAACCAGAAGAGGGTGTTGGATCCTCTGCAACTGGAGTTATAGATGAGTGAGAGCTGCCATGTGGTTGCTGGGAACTCAACCTGGGTCCTCTACAGGAGCAGCCAGTGCTCTTAACCGCTGAGCCATCTCACAGTACCCAGATTTTCCTTCTTAATCTAGTTAGATGGTTGGTATCGTTTAACTGGAGTTCTAACCCTATTTATACGTTCGGTTATAATTGACAAAGGTTTGCTGATTCTTGTTACTTTGGTCGGTTATTTCCTGGTTAGTTCAATATTGCCCTTTTCTTTCTCTCTTATTTACATTATGGATTTTCTTAGTTACCGAGCTAGACATAATCGCTTCTTGTCTAGTTCTCATTCACTCACCTGGTCCTCTCATGATATTTATTCTTTCATGTGCTCTCATAATTGAGACTGCTCTTCTTCCTCTTCTGTGTGTAGGATTCTTCTAAGTATCTTCTGTAATTCTGGTTTTGTTTGTTCTTGTCTAGAAATGACTTTGTTTTTTATATTATATTATATTAATTATATTATATTATATAATATACCGAGTCTTTCTGTGTATTCCCGGATGGCTTGGAATTCTTTTGAATTCTTTGCCCCGCATGTCATCCATTCCATGTTGTCATCCGTATTTGGGGGTCCGAGCTTTGGAAAGTATGGTGTTGCCTTGCTGTTTTGTGTTTCTTCAGTGTCTGTTTTGTGATTTGTGTATCTGTGGGTGTAGCCATATCTTCCAGTTTATTTGGGGATATTTTCAGCAGGCAGGCTTTTCTTGAAGGTCAATTGGTGATACCAGTCAGAAAGAAGAAAATATACAGCAGTTACAACAATAACACCAAATAGATAAAAAGTTCTGATGGTACAGTAAAGAAAAAGAAAGCCCAAACATTAGATAAAATGTTAAGAAGAACACTAAGAGCAAAATCTTTTTAATAAGCAAATAAAAATAACAAAAGTATACTACAGGGTAAAGGAGAGAACGCAAAAGGCCAAAAAGAAAAGAAAAAGAAAAAAGAAAAATAAGACAGAATATCTTCTTCTTGGGTCTTTTAATATCTGATGGGGAGGCAGGGTTCAATTGAAGTTGAGGTCTCTTGTCTTTCCTACCATTTAGTTAGGCAGGTGCTCAGCCAAGCTTGGTTAAGTGTCACATGTCCTTAAAGGCTGTCTTCCCTAGGGACTTTTCTTTTCATGCTAGGAGCCTCTGCTGGGCACCCTTAGCTTTGCATCCTATGGTCAAGGTGGGGTCTCTCATGCTCTAGAGTCAATCTCCCCACCACACCCCAGTTCATATACCTGGGTGGCTAATGATCCTAGGCAAGGGTGTCTCTGAGTGCTTTGGGGACTGGGGAAACGAAATAATGTGCTGAGATCTGTACTGAAGGACTGACTGCAAGTACTTCCAAATGCCAGGCGTCATTAAGCATCTGTGAGAGGAATGAGACTGCAGAAGTCAAGCATTCGGTGAGTTTCATAGTTCTCAGCCTAGTTGGAAGCGAGCCTCTCAGTGGACAGGTGGCTCCAAGTTTGGACCACCTGCCAACTTCATGCTTGGGCTTATCAGACTCCACACTTATCCCAACTACAGAGGGTAAGGTTTCTGACCACCATATTGTCATCTACCTGTCACCTGCTACCTGAACTTCTTGGCATGTTTGCATCCAGCCGTCCTCTCCACAACTTCCACCCTAGCTCTCTCCCACCCACGGGCCATGTCAGTTTTCTCGTAGGCCACCTGACTTGATTGATTATGTCTTGATTGATCAGGTCCTCACAATGGCTCAGCGTTAACAACAGGCACCTTATGAAGATGCTGTCCAGCTGCAGCCCTCTGAGACATGAGAAGTGAAAAGGCAGAGTGTTGACCAGTCACACACAGGGAGTGCCACTTCTTCCCCAAACCCCTCAGTGAGATTAGGGGCTTGTGAGAACCATGGCTTTGTCTTGTGGGTAGGCCTGCCAGTTTCTCTTCACCAGGGACCCTTGGCTTACTCTTCCCTGCTGGGAGCCATGGTTGGAGTGGCACACTGTCCACTGCTCTTGCTGCCCAGCCTTCTGTCCTTCCATACCTTCCAGCTGTCTTATCTGCTCCCCTGTGATTTCCAATGCTCTTCCAGTCTTACATAGGGATAGTCTATTCTGATTCTTCTTGTTCACTGCAACAGATGGAAGCAACTTCTAATCTGCATTTCAGCCTGGAAGTTCCTCGACTGAACCGTCTAATTTGTTATACATTTAGCTGAGTAGATATCCAGAGATCTTAATGTTTTCTTCCCACACTTCTGGATCAAGGTTTTACAACCATAAAAACAGAGGCCACAGATGGAGAGATATGTCCTAAGCCCTTTGGCTTGGTATACAAGACACAGTCTAGCCTCAGTTTACCTTTCTAACATTATATTCAACTTGGTCACATATGTGGACTTCCCATGAGACTCTGGACTTGGGGAGTGCCGTACTGGAGATCAGAATCCTGTCTCAGAGTAGCAGCACTAGCATGTAGGGCAATGGGCATTCTGCCTTTGGGTGGGATTGTGCAAGTTCTGTGAGATCCCAGACAGTGATACTCGGCCCTCCTTCTATCTATAGACTTTTCCAGACAGCCTGGTCTCCACATGGGTCTCTGCTTGGCAAGAGAAGATGAGCCGTTTGGTGTCTGCCATGGATGGAACAGCACAGAGCAGATGGGGGCAGATTGCAAACTTTGCAGCACATTTTCCTATCCTCTGCCACTGTATGATCCCTGCCAGACACTCTATCTCCAGGCTGTGCTATCCTGAAGCCTCCCTGGGCCCTGTCTCATTTTTTCAGTTGTAGATATGAAGCAGGATGGTTCCTCCCCTCCTCCAGCCATGTTTCTTCCTCAATGGTAAGGGAATGAAGAATACTTTAGAGTGGGGTAGGGATGTTTCAGAGGTCTTGGAATGAAGACATTCTGCATGTAGTGATGGCCAGGCTGTTTGATTTCTCTGTTTCTTAGTCTTTTATGCCACTCCCCCCCCCCAAATCCATTCTGCTCTCCTGACCTGACGGAGGTTGGTGTGTTGGTGGAACCTCCATGAGCCCTGCAGATGCGAGCTGCTGTGGAGAGGTGTGCCACTGTGGGGATCCCAGAGAAAGGCTGCTCACAGGGTGTTGGCTCTGGTGCAGGAACCATGGACTGGGAGCTTTGGGATGAGCTGTCTCATAAACCAGGCCACTTCTACACAGAGGGCGCAGTGTTTCTGTGGCTGGGCCAGGGCTCAGCTCATCCCGGTAGGTTCACTTACCTCTGTAGACTGGCATTCAGAACCTTGTCTTTCAGAACATTTTTCTCTAAGGGAAAGTATACATTTGCTCAGCAAATCTTTGCTGGGGATGAAAATTGGGATGACATTACTGAGAACCCAGTGAAGATAAACGTGGGCAGGGTTCAGAGAAAAGGAATATTTTATTTTAACTGTGAGGACGGGGTCAGTCAGCATGACTATAGCTCCCCACTGAGGCGTGCAGACTTGATAACGGAGGGATGCTTATAAGCAGTGCTTAGGGGTGCAAGGTTTGTGCGTCTGAGAAATGAATCCAAAGCTTGCTATGGGAAGCTCTATAACAGAGTTGGCTCTGACCATCATCTCCCTGGCCCTTGGGACTTCAGATTGGGAATGACCCACATTACCTGCTGGTCTGGTTGCCTAACCTCAGGCAGCAGCTGGTGTGGCTTCTCAGCCTGTAAAACTATCAGTTTCATAAGTCAACACTATTCAGTGGTAAGGGACAAGGGTGGTAGAATCTGGGACGGGAAGAACATTTAGGCTTGCGCCCTTTCTCAGTCTTGTGGTCTGGTGAAGGTTCAGATGTTTTCACTGTAGCAAAGAATGATGGACAGAGTAAGTGCCTGCCGTCCCTTGCTTGCTGCTCTGCATGAAGAGAAGTGTGTCTGTGGAAAGTGGTGTAGAAGAGGTAGGATGCGTTCAGATATATGAAACGGAAATCCTGAATTCCAGTGGCTTTGTCTATAGTGTTTTTCCAAGCAAACTGGGGTAGTGGTTGTGGAGCTGTTTTGGTCGTTTCATTTTGTCAGAATTCTAAGTTAACATCTTTGTGGTTCTCTTGGCTTTCCCCACACTGTTCACAAAACGGCTGCAGCAGCTTCAACCATTCTGTCCTCATACACCTAAGCCCAGAGGCAAGAACTGGGAGTGAGTTCAGAGGTGTCTTAGGACAGCTGACATGTTTATATACATTCCCTCCTTTCAGATTGCTTCTCCATCTAATTGACTGGGAGCCTGTTATGAATCAAGCAATTAAATAATCTGGAAAAGGGGAAGGCATGTATAGTATTTGGTTGAGATAAGTAAGGACTCATACTGATACCACATAGATGGCTAGACACACAGAACTGAGACTCTATCAGGAAGGATGGGAAGGATGGGTAGAAAGAGTGCTTGTGCAAGTTTTTGGGATGATTTTAAGCCATCGATGACTTAAACATCTTTAGTTTCTACCTGTACACCTGTCATGCCTTCTTTAGAAGTAGGCTCTGATTTTCCTTTGAGTATGGAGGGGACTCTTGTTTCCATCATTCAAGGTGGGAAAATGACCGGAGTCAGACCCATGGGGTCAATTTCAGTGTTTCTGTTTGAAATATTGGGAAGGTAAGTTCTCCTTACCCTGGGTGTCTGAGGAGATAGCATGCCCCCCTGGATTTCTGATGAACTAGTTTGTCTGCCTGAACAAATAAATGATCAAATGAAGCCAGCAACAAGGAAAGAACCAGATGAAATCTCAGGAGCCCTGAAGGCAGTGGTGACAGGCATACCCGGAGTGGTTCAACGGTCTGACGTGCCACAGCTGTGCCATCTTTACTTCCTGCTAGGAACCGGAAACAAGTAGTGAAATGCTGTAAGTAAACAGATTCGAAAGTTGGAATTGGTTAATTCAGGTTGGGTTGGAAGGCAATGAGGAGTTCTGTTCTGGGCTAAGAAGATTGCAGCCATGTTATGTTCTAATAAAGCAGCTAGTTAAGTCACTGTCTATCCCTTCTTGGACCCATAGCTAGAGCCATCTGGGGTGGGATTGCTGAAGTACTTGGTGGAACTTTCCAGGCTGTGTAGTACGAGAGCTACTTCCTGAAACTCTCATACTCTATATGTCACTCAGCCTCTGACTTTCCACTTCTCAGTTGATTAGCACACTCTGATGCAATCTCCTTTCATTCTCTCAATCTCTACTGCTTCTCTCTTAACTCTGAACATACAGTGAACTCTGAACTAAGAATCATGAACTGAGCCATGAACTGAGAACTGTGACCTACTTCTGAACTGACTGCTTCCTTTTACATCTGAGAGCATGCTAGTCAATCGAGAACTGGAAAGTCAGAGACTGAGTGAAGTATAGAGTAAGTACATGCCTTTAATCCCAAGTCTGAGAGTGAATCAGGGTGAAGACTTGGCAGAGTGATGTCTGAGATGAATCAGAGTGAAGAGAAGGCAAAGTGATGAATCAGAGGAAAAGTTAGCAGAGTGAGTCAGAGTTAGGACACATCCAACTTCCCCAATATAAAAGCAGGCTCTCAGCTCAGAGTCAGCCAGTCAGTTAGAGAATCAATCAGGTAAGACACAGAGGTAGGGGCAGTTCAGCAGAGGGAGAAAGAGTCAGCAAACTGGGAGAGTCAATTTGAAGCTGAGCAGAGCAGTTCAGTCAGAGAAGTTGCTAAAGAGTTCAGTCAGAAACAATCAGCCAGTTCACAAGGTCAGTTTGAACCAGTCAGCTTGGAGAAGAGTTTGAGCCAGAACAGTGAGTGTTGAATCACCTAACCAGAAGAGTCATTTGAGTTCAGTACAGCTCTGAGTTCAGAAGAAGCTAGTCAGAGTGAGTCAGTCAGCAGTAAGTTTCAGAGGCTGAAACGTTCTAGGTTTAGGTTTGAAAATTAGATTGTACAGAGGCTGAATCTTAGACTTCTAAGTCTAAGGTCTAGGCTTAAGACTAGACTCCATGGAGGCTAAAGAACTGGGGATTGAATTAGCAAAGAGTAAATTGTCCCTTCTATAAACCCTTGAGAATAATAATTAATAGTCAACTCACACATCTATGTCTACATGCCCCATTGAAGGTAGAAGGGGAAGAAAAGTGTTCCTGTTTACATATAAGGCTCTTTGCCTTTGGATGCTAAAAGCCAAGTATTGCTGTGCCCTGCAGGGTGGAACAAGTGAATTCCTTGTCTCCTGATGTGATTGGAAAGAAAGATAAGTGTGAAATCGGAGGGGTGGGAGACAGCCTCACATTCCTGCATTATGGGAGGCAGCAAGCGTCCTCCTGGGCATGGAAGATATTCCTATAGCCGAGATCACCAGCCATAGGTGGAAGGAGACGTGTAGCACCTGTGCACAAAGATTGGCTTGGAGCACGGTAATGACCATAATAAAAAGACAGTGGATCTGGTTAAAAGCAGGCAGCACTATACGATTGCTCTGTCTTCTCACTCTTGCATGCCAGGTGTGTCGGGGACACTCACACTCATCATTTAGTTTGTAGGCTGTCAAACTATGAAGTGCTATATTTAGAGCTCATTGGTCCCACATCTTGGGACTAGGTGTGAAACAAGATATCATTCTGGGCTGCCATGACTGGAGAGGGATGACGTGAACTCTGAGATGCGTGTGGAGTTGGTGTGTGATATGGTGTAGGAATGTAGGAAGGCCATTGAGTCTGTGCGGGTGGAAAGAAGGAGGTGTTTGGATGAGAAGCCAAAGCACAGGCTGTGGTGCAAGATCGTTATTTAACCTTTGCCAGTCAGCGTCTTCCTCTTCTGAGACAGCACCCTAGTTATCATTTGAGAAAACAGCATCTCACTGACGATGCTCAGACTCTGCAACAATGATGCCTTTCCCTCAGGCACAGGGGCCAGTTCACAGCAGGCAAACAGCTCTAGCCAGGGATCTATGCAATGGGATTCAGTTCCTGAAGGACTGAGACTCTCTGGGAGAGAGAAGCCTCATTCTCTGTGATACTAATGTGGTGAGGCATGAGGGTAGGCTCACTGGGACTCCCTTCAAGCTGCAGGGGAAGCATATGCCTACACTTAGCCAACAGAAATGAAGGCAAGGCAGAGATGGAGAGAGGAGAAACTGGGCACCTCATCCGATCTCTGGAGACAGTGACACACCTGAACTTCTTAGTTATATGAACTAAAAAATGTTATATTTTCTTTATGAGTATGTATCTTTGGCTTCTGAGATTTGTAATTGAGAATCCTGTGGTCACAGTTATCTGTGGAGCTTGCAAATATGGTTCCATGTGCTCTGAGGGGTACTCCAACATACAGACAACTTGGAGTGTGATTAGAGGATACAAAAGCTGAGTAGAAGAGGTTTCAGAACAGCAACAAGAAAGTGTCAAATTAAGAGTCAGGAGATGAGTAACTATAGCATCCAGAGATAGAGAAGCCTGCAGGAGGCATTGGGTAGGCCTGCTATATCCTGTGGGAGGGAGTGTGTGCTGTTCAAGGATATTATGAAGGGTTATCCAAGCCACCTTCTGCCTTCAAGGCAGCACTGGATGCCTGGGAAGCACTATAAGTCTCCTTCTGTCTTCTGCTTCATCTGGGCCTGGGCGTGACACCACACAGGATTGTGGGTCAGAGACCAAGGGGGGGCACAGTAGATATGCATAACCATAGTTGTATTTGTTGTTGCTTTTTTGTATGATGAACTGTATGCTGTCTTAGTCATTATTCTGTTGCTGTGAAGAGACACCACGACCAAGGCAACTCTTATTAAAGAAAATATTTAATCGAGGGATTGCCTACAGTTTCAGAGGTTAGTCCGTTATCATTATGGCAGGGAGCATGGCAGTAGGCAGGCACGATGCTGGAGAAATAGCTGAAAGTTACATCCTGGTTTGCAGGTCTAAAGAGACTCTGGGCTGGCATGGACTTTTGAAAACCTCAAAGCCCGCCTTCAGTGGCCCACTTCCTCTAATGAGACCACATGTCCTAATTCTTTTGAGCCTTTCAAATAGTGCCAGTCCCTGGAGACTAAGCATTTGGATATATGAGTCTCTGGGGGCCATTCTTACTCAAATCTCTGCATATACATTTTGTCTTCCCATAAAATATTGTCAGAACTCGTAAGCACATGTCACAGAATAGACCCAAAGAAGGTGCTTGTTATGGTTTTAATATTTGTGTCTTCAAAATTCATATGTTGGAACGATAATCCCCTCGTATGATGGCGTTACTGGCTTATGGCAGGGCCATTTCAGAAAAGAGCTCTATCCTCATGAATGGACTAATGTCCTATGAGAGACTGGAAGAAGTGTGTTTCCCTTTCTGTCACATGGAAGCAGCAACAAGGCACCAACTTTGACAGAGTACCTCATGAGACACCACATCCGCTGGCACCTTGGCCTTGGGTTTTTCCAGCCTCCAAAGCCACGAATGATGTACTTTTGGTATTTTTGAGCTACCTCTGGCTATGGTCTTTTGCTACAGCAGTACAAATGGGCCAAGATGTTGCTAATAAGGCTCAAAGAACTTGGATGCTTGCTGCAGGTGCAGTTGTGTGGGGTTGGTACCTGATGGACAAAAAGATACAGTCTGCACAGATCTCATTGAGGGCTTGTGCCACTCAGGAAGAGGTGCAGCAGGGAGAAATCTGAATTTGAATATCACTAGCCTGATGCCATTCCTGTGTCTGGATGACACTGTAAATAATGAAGTTTATTTATCAACCGTCTGTTCAAGGAATTGCATGAGCCACCAAGATAAATTTTAATCTCAAAAGAGAGAGCTGTTTCTTACCACAGGAGCATGTTACTTCTACATTTCACAGAAGCCCCAGTGAAGTGGCTGTTGGATAAGTTGAGAACTTTGCTTGAGGGTTGTCACTGAGGCAGCAAACCCTGAAATGGGCTGGCACATGCTGACGACAGGCTCTGTTTAATGAACGCATTGTTTCCAGTAGCTTCACTCTGTATTTATAGCACATGATTTTGCTAAAAACTCATGATGAAGCATTATGCAGAGTTTCATGCAAAACGGTTCTAAAAAGACTTATAGTTATGGAAACTTGACATTGATACAATGACAGGCAATAAAAACAGAATACAACACAGAAATATTGTCACACAAACATGTACATATGTCTATGTCTGTATCTTTACACACAAGACTAAAAGTTGGTGTAGTAGTAGAATATTTGAAACTATCTCCAGATATTGTAAAGTTGTATGCACTATCTGTGCAGTCAATGATTAATTGATTACTGTATGCTTCTGTAACTTTAAGAGAATTCCTTTTTTTTGCAGCTGCTGGGGGAAAGGAACTTCTTAAAGCTTTTGTAGACTGCTTCTCTCTATAAGTGCTGGGTTGGTGCCAGTAACTGTTAAGGACGTGCTTCCTAAACCTGTATCTGTTCACAGTTCGTGGCTAGAACAATTGATGTTCAAAATATCTTGCCCTCTGAAATCTTCATGTTAATGAAGGCATTTGTTTATGATATTGCAAATGAAGATCCATATCACCTTTGCAGCCTTCTGCAGCCAGAACCTTGGGAACACCTTGGATTCCTCAGCCTTGACTTCAGCCTTCTCGGCCCCAAGTTGGCTGGCTGAAGCTGCAAAATGTAGATTCTCCTCATTGATGGAAATAAGGCCTTTGTGCCAGTAAGGAGAAGCTTTCAATCAATAAATGACCTGGAGATCTCATGCTCTGGGTCAGTCCATTGAGAAGCTAGGCCTAGGTTGTTCAGGCTTTACATCTCAGAGATTGCCTTTTTGTTCTTATTGAACCCACTTGAGAATAATAACTGCTATAAATCTGTCTACCTTTGGATCATAGGGTTGTAGGTGACTTGGAATTTTTATTCATTTGCATTTCAAAAATTTCTACCACAATTATATAGTGTTTTTCTATGTTATTGCATCTTAAAATCAGAATATAAAAACAAAATCATATTGTGATATACAGGCATGGAAAGCAGGTTGTCTTCTGGGGTGGGAGAGGGCTATACTTCGTTAAGAATAAGCTGGGGCAGAGCCTCTGGAGAATGCAACTTCTGATGTTCTCCAAAGCTAAGAGCAAGGTTTTTACTTATAGACCAAAGCCAGAGGGACCAGAGGATGTGCTAGAAGGTTTTATTTGGGTAACTTAATTGTGCAACAGCATGTTCTGACTGTGATGTCATTATGTGTTTTTTCCCTGTGGTAATTATTCAGTTATTTATTGTTTATTGAGTAAATGAGGAATTACAGGTCAAGTTTTAAATTGCTTTTGGCTGTTTAAATGTAGTTATTATAAAACATTGTTATCAATATTAATTAATATTTACATATTACAGGCTTTCAAGTTCCTGAAACATTTTCACTGTAAAATCACACTTACTATAACTCAGCAATCTGTGAAATCAGGCTTTTTTTTTTCACACTGACAGATGACAAGAATGAAGTGAGAGAGCCACCAAGATGCAGAACTGGGATTTTATTTTATTTTAAAATTAATTTTTTTAGCATACAAAATAATGGGTTTCATTAGGTTAGTGGTTTTTTTTTTTTGTTTTGTTTTGGTTTTTTTTTAGTTTTTTGGTTTTTTTGTTTGTTTGCTTTTTTTGAGACAGGGATTCTATGTTGTAACTCTGGCTGACCTGGAACTCACTCTGTAGACCAGGTTGACCTTGAAATTAGACCTGCCTCCTGCCTCTGCCTCCTGAGTGCTGGGATTAAAGGTGTACACTACCACTGCTTGGCTCATTAGGGCATTTTGACACACACACGTCATTAAAGTGTGTTCCTATTTCTACCTCACTGCTCTCACCTGTCCTTTGCTCCGGGTTGGTGTCCTCCTCCCACTGCTAGCCCTCCTTTTACTTTCTTGTTACACATACACATTTTAAATCTAGTCTCCCCATGAAAGAAAAACAAGATTTCTTTCCCCTCCCCATTATCCCTTCTTGTGGAATTAGACTTCTAAAAATATTTATTTATTGAATAACAATTTACTTAATGTGTATGTTGTTTGGGTAACTTTATGTGTACCACGTGTATACAGGGGCCCATGGAGGCCAGAAGAGGTTATCAGATCTCCCAGAATTAGAGTTACAGGTAGTTGTGGGTTGCTGTGTGGATGCTGAGAACTAAACTCAGGTTCTCTGTAAGAGCAGTAAGTGTTCTTAAACCTTGAACCATCCTTTCTCCCTCTGGTGGTTTGAATGAGAATGGTCCCCATAGGCTCATATATTTGATGCTTGGTCCCCAGTTAGTGGAATTGTTTGGGAAGGATTAGGAGGTGTGGCCTTGTTGGAGGAGCTGTGTCACTAGAGGTGGGCTTTGAGGTTTCAAAAGCCCACACCAGGCCTAGACTCTGACTCTGACTCTCTCTCTCTCTCTCTCTGTCTCTCTCTCTCCCTCCTAGCCTGAAAATACAAATCATATGTAAGCTCTCAGATATTTCTCCAGCACCATGCCTATCCGCGTACTGCCATGCTTCCTGCTACGATGATAATAGACTGACCCTCTGAAGCTGTAAGCGAGCCCCAATGAAAAACTTTCTCTTATAAGTTTCCTTGTTTCCTCACAGCAATAGAACAGTAACTAAGATACTGCTCTAGATCTGGAATTTTAACCCCATTTTTAAAAACTAATTTCTTTTACCTCTTGGGAGGAAATGGTTTCTCCCTGAGGAGCAGGATAGGGCAGACTTTCTAGTGATGGAGTCAGCATGGAGTTTAGGGTATCTCTGCAGATTCTACTTCCTTCTTGAAGACATGAAGGAGCAAGAGCCAAGACTGTGTGAACAGAGCATTGAGCGCAGCACTCCTTGTCTGTAGCCACATTGATCTCTTCATTCTTTTAATAGATGTTGACTACATACCTGCGGCATGCCAGGTGTGGAACCAGGCACTGGGGTCCAGGAAGCAGTGAGATGGAGTGCACCTTGTTGTCACAAAGCCCACAGGGGAAACAGGTAGGTGTTCAGTGAGTCGTGACTCATTCTGCTGATGTCATGATAGGTTTGTGGCACACTTTTAGACAACACAAACATCTAAAATAGAAAGACTCAACCTAGGGGATTCAGTTTTCTTCTGGAGAGTGTAGTGTTAGAGCAGAGTAGAATAAGCTGAACAAGCTTTACGTTCCACGGCACACAGGGGACGGCACACGGCTCTGAAGAGCTAAAAGGCCAGGGTATCCTGCATGAATGAAGGGAGGAGATGGTTGGGACTAAGTGATGCAGGGAAAATGAGGGCTTCTATCTTTATACTAAGAGTAAAATTCTCAACTGGAAAGGGAGCTAAGTGACATCATTTATAGAACAAATATTACAATAAATATATTGGTCTGCTCAGGAGCAGTTTATGTGGACTGGAATCATTCAGGGAATGTGAAGGAACAGAGAAGCCAGATTTAGGCCGCAGAAAGGCTAGACTTGGCTGATTCATACAAATAGAAGGGACAGAAGGGGGCATTCCAAACAGGAGAGTGTAGTGATGCGGTCAGAACTGGGATACAGATGAAAGGAGTACAGAGAGAACAAGTAGAAGAGGACAGTCTGGATGGCTTTAAAGGTTTACATTGCTTACTTATTTTATTTTAAACAAGTGTGTATCTGTGTGAGTGCATACTATGTGTATGCAGGTGCCCATGGAGGCCATAGGCATCTGCTGCCCTGAAGCTGGAGTCACAGGTGATTGTGAACTGCCTGATATGAGTGCTGGGATTAGAACTCATGTCCTCTGGAAGAGTTAATACTTGCTCTTAACTGCTGAACCTTATTTCCATCCCCATTATTAGATATATTAAGACTGTAGACTGATGGAGAGGGACCGAATGCATTTTTGCACTGTGAGATGATTACGAGTCTTTGAAACCCAAAGATTTAAGATGCTATAGTTCATTTATTTATAGGACATTTGCATGTCAAGTTAACAACAGGTGGACTTGTGATGGTTATTCTTTATATTGTCAACTTGAATAAACATAATCACTTAGAGGTGAGTGAGGCAAGTTTTTGGGTGTGTATTTGAGGATGTTTCCAAGGAAAATTAACTAAGGGGATAGAACCATCCAAAATGTTGGCGGTTGTGGTGGTTTTGAATAAAAACGGCCCCCTACTGAGTGGCACAATTAGGAGGCGTGGCCTTGTTGAAGGAAGTGTGTCACTGGGAGCAGGCTTTGAGTTTTCAGAAGCTCAAGCCAGGCCCAATGGCTCACTCTCTCTTCCTGCTGCTTTTGGATCTGGATGTAGAACTCTCAGATCTTCTCTAGTACCCTGTCTGCCTGTGTCCCACCATGACGATAATGGGCTAAGCCTCTGAACTGTAAGCCAACTCCAATTAAATGTTTTCCTTTATAAGAGTTGCTATGGTTATGGTGTCTCTTCACAGCAGTAGAAACTGTAACTAAGGCAATGGTATTATCCATAGGCTGGGATCCCTGATGGCATAAAATAGGAAAAAAAGGAGGAATTTTTCTTCATCCTGTTTATTCATTTTTATTCATCCTATTTCATCCTGTTTAGCCATTAAATGAACAGTTTCCTCTGTACATGGAAGCATGCACCATTGTGTTCTGTTCAAGTACACAGAGTCAAGCAACTGAACCCTCTGAAACAGCCAAAATAAAATTTTCCTCCATCACGTTGTTTCTCTCAGGTATTTTGGTCACAGCAATGCAAAAATCAGCAAACACAGTCACCTCACATCAGTAGGATCTCATGCTAAGTTGATTCAGTTCACAGCTCCAATATCAAGACATGTGAAGGGAGAAACTATCAACCGATCCATAACAGCTACCAGCAAGGAGCTATTTATCTCTAATTGTTGACTAATAAGTTAATGACTGTCATGTGGTTGGATGTAAAGTGTGTACATTAATTACTACATGAGATTCTGAGTTTGTTTGTTTTCCAAGACAGGGTTTCTCTGTTGTTACTCTCTGGCTGTCCTGGAACTCACTCTGTAGTTAAGGTGGCCTCGAACTTAAACAGATCCTTTGGCTTCTGTCTCCAGAATGTTGGGATTAAAGGTGTGCACCACCACTACTCCAGTTCTTGGTGGTTTGATTCTGAGTTCTTGACTGTCAGGTGGAAGAATTTAGATAATGCTTTAGTAAGGGTGTTGATACAATTTTGATTTTGAGTTGATTTTGTGGGGCTAGGGAACAGAGAGTTGCAGTTTATAGTTTGACTCTAAAAATTCTACATCTTCAATCTGTGCCTCTAGAATTTTTGTCCTATTTAAAATCTCATTGCCAGCCTGATATATTCGAGTGGCAAGTCTATGGCCTTAGAGGTCTCAGAGCTGAGATAGTTGGTTTTTGTACCGAAATCTATAGAAGTCGTGACCAAGGGCTCAGGGGCATGGAGAAATCTGTGTCAACACTGGCATGGATGTAGTGTCACTTTCCTAAACAGAATATTGTAAACACAGCATCCACAAGCTTGACCCATTTGCATGTAATTAATCCAGCAAGGGTTTAATAAAAATAAGGAGACATTTTCATAGATATAGGATGGCACTTGCCATGACATGCAGATGAAGTCCTTCTGCTGAAGTCTGGTAGGTTTGTGTCTATGAAAATGTCTCCTTATCTTCCTTGTGGACCTTCCTTGTGTAGCTATCGGCTACAAGGGCCCTGTGAAGGAGAGATACCCAGCAGAATATTGTGTGATCACAGAGGCCAGGAGTGTATAAGACTGATTATCTGTAACAGATAATAGATAACAGATAACAGATCTAGTCACAAGAGTGTGTTCTCCTTACAGATTCTAGAGGACCCTGCCCTGCTGACACCTTGACTCTGGCCACTAGAATCATGAGCCAATGTCTACTGCTGTAAGCTACCTACTAGTTGGTACTCTGTTACTCTTTTAAACAATTACAGGGTTCTTTTCATGAATGTTTACCTGTTTCAAAGTTTAATTTTCTTAGATCAGTGCACTTTAGTGGGTGAACTTAGTGACCTGCTATTCCTGAGCCGTGAGAGCTGTTGATGGCACAGAGGGGCTAATGGGAGCTGCATGGGCTGTAAAGGGATCTAGTTCAGAGGTCACACTCAAATAACTGAGGAGAGTTTAATGAAGGGACACTGTAAAGTGGTGGACAGGGCTAAGGAAACCAATAAGAATGGGTAGGGGTGGCTACAGCCATCCAGGTCATTACTGCTAACTCAGGTCCCATTACCTCTCTAGATGTGAGCAGGGCAGCAGTTCCCAGAGCTTGGGAAGCCTTTGGAAGTTGTAGGTGGTAGCTGCTGTTGCCAGAATTCCTTCCCAGCAAACCTGTAAACAAGCATTTATCCCCTCCTCCTAGGCTCCAATGACAAACTGAGGTGTGAGTCCACCAAAGCTTTACTTTGTGAACCAATGAATTAGGCTGAGTGTGGGTGGCCCCAAAGCAGCCTCCCCAGGAAGTCTCACCCAGAATGGAATGATGGCTTCTCATAGCTGCACAGATGGAGGTGTCTGTATCCTACTTCCCTCTAGTTGATTCTCCCTAGCCTATGCACTACAGCACCTCCAGAGGCCACGTGCAATTAGGGCAGAACTGCATGGTGGCTGAGAGGCCACCAGAATCCTCAGTGAGGATTCAGCAATGCTCTGCGTCCCTTCCTTCTCTAAGGTGATACCCACAATCACCAGGCGGTGTGATAGTTTCTTGCAAGCAGGCACAGCTGATTTGCTGAAGATGGTGGCTGTTTTGTTCGAAGGACCTCATTCTACAGCGGCTGCCTACCAGGACCTGTGGGGGCCGATGACTCCTTTGTGGGGGCAACTGACCCTTCACTTGCAGAAAAGGAGGAGCCAGGCAGCCTCATGTCTGGCTTCTTTCTCCTCTGACCGTGTCCTCTCTTCCTTAGAATGTTCTCACTCAGTGCTTCCACGCTGCTGCTTCTATTAGCTCTCCAGGATTATCTCAGGAACTTGGTGACATAAGAGACTCCCAACATAATCTGTCCTTTGTCTCCTGACCTGTCTTCCTATCTAATATTGGTCAGATAGTTCATCCTTCTTCAAACCCGCCTCTGCCCAATGTATCTGGTTTCAATTTCTGGTTATGACTTTCAGATTCTCGAGGACTTAGCCCTGTCACCTTTCAACTTTCTCATGCACGGTGCCTGTCTCTGCTGCCTCACTTGCCCAGTCCTTCCCCTGACCATGCCATTTCTACTTCTGTGTTTTTGCTGGCGCCATCTATGGAATATAATTAACTGACTGTCCAACCTACCTCTTCTTGTGACTTCTTTGAGCCATTCACCACTTCAAATTCTACTTACTTCTCTACTGAAGTGCTTCTCCCCTTCTGCTCAGCACACCAGTCACTACCTTCCAGACTCTAAGATTCATAAGGGCAACCACGGGATCCTGTCCACTCCTGTATCCCTGCTTTGCAGCCTCCGCCACACAGGGTTTCATTCATAGTAGCCTCCTGATGGATGTCTGCAAATGAGTGGATACCATTTATACCACACAGTGTGGGTAATTGGAGGTTGGCTGTGAAGTCAGCAGTGAGAGTTTCAGAACGTCAGATCTTTTTCGTTGCCACAAGTTCAAACCAAGGTGATCCAGTGGCTGGGGAAGCAAGCTGTGGGAGGTCTGAACAGAAACCCAGTGTCTCTCATTCCCTTTTGTGCCTGTGATTTCTGTCTCGTGGCCTTGAGTTGAAATTTCTCTTGGAAACTTGAAACACAACCAAAATAGCTTCTTCTGTGTCACCCAGTAATAAGGCTTCTGAAACCCTTCATTTTCCCGCAAACATCTCCCTTGAAAATCAACTCTGCTACAAAGTGGGGCTAATTCGGCTGACACCCATGCGGATGTGGTTGTGAGCAGGAGTTTAAATGGGATATTTTTAGCCTCTCCAATATGTCAACAAGCTAAGAGTTTCATTCATTTAAAAAAATGTAAATAAATGCAGCTGCATCTGGTTGTTCAGACAACAGCAGTAAGATGGCAGTGCGAGGCCAGGCGAGAAGAGCTGCACCCTGGCAGAAGCTCCCAGCTCCGAGGACAATCAAGGAGCATTAACAAATATATTTAGAAAACTTGTCCCTCCGGCTCATCTCTTTTACTGTGGGAGCAAGCAGAATTCAAAGTGATTGATTAAGAAAAACAAAGACCTGGCCACTTACCAAAGCCAATGGAATAGTGACAAAAGGAAATTCATGTATGTCAAACTTGCACGTTCAAATTCTCCATCACTGTGCTCAAAATAATTGAATAATCTCAAGTTTCTCATTGAAATCCTTTTGTTAAGTATATTAGTTTCTAGAGTAACAGAACTTACAGAATGTGCCCTCTCCCCCCCATATGTATCTAAAGGGGATTTATTAGAATGACTTACAGGCCTACTTACTTACAGGTTTACTTACTGATCTTGAGTAGATGCTACAATCCCGAGGAAGTAGGCTCTAATGCTAGTGAAGGAATGGACCTGCTAGCAAGGCTAGAGCAGGCAGACAAAGAGCAAAAGCATCCTTTCATGTCCGTAAATAGGTTTCACCAGGTGTGGCCCAGATTAAAGGTGTGTCTTCTTGCCTCAAGATCCAGATTAAAAGCTTGTCTTTTCACAGTTCAAAAGATTTGGATTAAAAATGTGTATTCCTACCTTAAAGATCCAGATTAGAAGTGGATCTTCCTACTCCAAAATTAAGCAAAGATCTTTCACAGGTGTGCCCTTCATTTTTCGGTTTTTGTTCCAGGTACGGTCAAGTTGACAACCAAGATTAGTCATTACATTAAGTTAAGCAGTGTTTGAGTTTCAAAAACTAGATGCAGTTTTTCATAAAAATATCTTTGGGCTAGACATGTCTTTATAGGTAAAGGTACCTGCTGCCAAGCCTGGTTGGTGATCTGAGTCCCATTCCTGGGAACCATATGGTAGAAAGAGAGAACTAATTCCTGCCAGTTATCCTCTTATTTCCATACACAGCCCCACCCCAATAAACAAACAAACAAACAAATAAATAAATAACTAGCCCACTAAAGCCATTTACACTCATAATATAGATACCATATTGTGTATCTGAAAAAAATATAATTAGAGAACATTTCCATTGCCATATTTGTATTTATGTAAGTAATTTAATTTCCTAGCGCTGAAATTTATTAACAAAGGTTTTCATTTTTACTGAATGATGGTGTCTGTGGAAAAGTGGGTTTAATTAAAGGCTGAAACACACATGGAAACTGTGGTAGAGATTCTAAAGGGACATTTGGGCTCTTTCCAAAGCCTGTTAATATGTTGTTCCTGGGTTTTTTTTTTTTTTTTTTTAAATAACCAGTATTAAATCATACTTCCAAATATATGCTATCCTTTTTCTAATATAGGTGTGTCATTGAAACTACTTTATACTTATCATTCATGATTAAGGTCATTTTTGCTTTGACTTGTAAGTACAAGAGAACAGAGACAGAAAGGAGGGACATTTGTCCTGAAATAATTGAGCAAAAGTGAGATGAGAGAAAAGAGGGAAAGAGGCCTTGAAAGGGGCAGGTAGCATTTCCAGGATTGGCTAGAAACCGAGCTGTGTCAGCAAAAACACATGATGCCTGCAAAGAAGAAACAGCTCCGGGTTAGCTCCCAGAGGCCCCTGCGGCATCAGCCCACGTGGCTGCCCTGAAGGGCAGGGGCCACAGAGCACAAGCATGGAAAGCACGCAGATGCACAGAAGAGACTCACAAATGGCTGTATCTAGCCTCGGTACTACTATGTCCTCGTTAAGAAGTTTGGATTTCGTGAGTGTAATTTTGATTTTTTTTTTTTTTCTCTTTCATGTTCATACTAACTGCTCCTCCCGTTCTGAAATCCTCTTTAGGTTTTCCTCTCCTTCACCCTCCATTACCAACCTCACCCAGTGTGCTACTAAAACGCTTGGCTCCTTCCTTCTAACCTTGATGCCTTTGTTTGATAACAGATCATCGGACCTTTGCCAACAACAAAAGCTCAATTGGTTTCCAGTTTTCTTCACACACTGACGCTTCCTTCCCGTGTTTGGGACTCCCTGTCCGTTCTCCCACTTCCTGCCAGTCCTCCACCTCTTCCACCAGGGCTTGGCTAGAACCCTTCCTGTGGGTCACAAACACCACAGCTACCTCAGGTTCTGCGCACCCTTCGATAATGTTTACCTTCTTGACAATCATGTTTTTACTTCCTGCTCATTCAAATCCGTTCCATTTGTGGGGGGCAACTTTTGAGGTGTCTGTTTTTAAGGTGTTTTAGATATGTGCAGTCCTGGCCACCACACTGCACTGTGCAGAGTCCCTGTCCTAGATACATGTCGTTGGCCTGAGAGAGGCTATAAAGCACCAAGTGGGAAGATGAGATTTTTCTTTCTTGGGAATTCAGAAATGGAACTGAAAACCAGTGTGGGCATCTGCAATGGGAGCATATCACTTAGGAACTTGGGTCACCCACAATCCATTTCGTAGAAAATTATGGAAACCAACCGATAGAAAGGGAATGAAAAAGCATGCCAGTTAGAGTTCTTGTAGAAACAGCAGAAACAAATTCCAGATAACTTAAGCAAAACAAAACAAAACATATAAACAAACAAAAATACCCCAAAACAACAACAAACACCAAACAAACAAACAAACACATCACAGCAAAATCAGACTCAGAGAAAGCAGAAGACCAGATCTGGGAAATGGACCAGGGGAGAGGAGGCAAGAGGAAAATCAAGCAGCATCTCTAGCAGCTGTTCATTAGGAGCCCCAACAGGCTGAACCCACACTTCCTCCTGTGGATTCCACCTCTCTGCACAGAGCAGCCACAGCAATCCTCTCGCTGCTCTGTTACAAGGAATTCATTCTTGTCTTGGGGTCCTGGCAGGAAGTTTGTAAAACCACTGGAATTTCCCAGGTGAATCCCCCACCCTGCAGTTTATGCTAATGAGATGACTAAGCACTTGAATCCAAAGAGACCAATCCTGTTAGAGGGCTGCAGCGGCTTGACCTCTGGGAAGGCGAAATGTATCTTCCCTGAGGTCAGGTCAGGAGAAGCCTGAACTCTGACAACATGTGAGTCTGTAACGCCCACTGCTCTCCAGTGGTTCTCACAGATGAGGTAAATCTGGCACAGGACACAGCAGGGCTCTGAATAGACAATGTATTTTTAGCAAAAACCCTGTGACAATCAGATTTGAGAAATGAGACATTCAAGCACTTAATGAGAGCCTTTGAAGCAGTAGTTGGCGGCAGGAAGGCCAGGGAATACCCAGTGGGCTCAGTCCTGCCAGGTTGTCTCCACACTGGATGCCCAGTGAACAAGAGGACATTGGTCTTTGAGGTTGAAAGATTTCCAAATGACTGGAAAGGTTTCAGCTCCTCTTGCAATGTGATGAATGGTTGAAAAAGAATAGAAAGGGTCTCATAACCCTGGATTTATCTAGAAACAATGGCAGAGTTTTCTGATGTTAAGAAACTCAGCCCCTTTCCCTGGCCTTGCCTGATAGCTTCATCATAAATCCAACTTGGCAAAATATTCTGCAGGGATCGATGTGGAGATTGAAACAGCTCTAGAAGCCAGAGGGACCCAGGGCATTGTGGGCAGGGTCCCTTAGACTGAATATTCAGACTGAAGCTTTTAAGGATTTAGATTAGTTGTTCACGATCATTTTCAATTTTGATTCTCTTGATCTTTTATCAATTACTGATTATTCAGAGCCTCTCCCAATCACTCTGTGTATATTGTTAGCAATAACAGCAGAGAAAAGTCCTTTGTTAGTACATACCATGGTTTCCAGAAGTCATTTAGTTCTTTCTCAGAATACTTTAGCAGGGTTCAGTGGAATTTCATCCATCCATCTGTCCATCTGTCCATCTGTCCATCTATTTATTCATCCATCCATCCATCCATCCACACACTTACCCACCCACCCATCCAGTCATGTCCTAAGATCTGTTCATTCTCTAAACTATCCAGGGAACTGTGGTGGGCACTATGCCGGTGCAGGGGAAGGTAGTCATTTAAAAAAGGAAGACAGTTCAGATGTCTGTAGATAGGGCAATTAGTGCATTGATGTGAGCTGATGAAGGCTAGAGGTGATTAATCATCAATTATGCCTGAGTGTAAAGCTGCAGCCAGATGGCAGAAAGACCCGAGGCCAGACCCAGAACTGAATTACTAGAGTAGCTGTGTCTCAGAAGAGGCTGATTCTCAGTTTCAACAAGTTTTGCTCTTTTGAGGTCAAGGCCTGGGGTTGGGCAGAATTGAATCCTGAGATTCCTGAACTGCTGGCATCATTTGAGTAAATAGTCTTGGATTTCTTCATCCCTCTAAGTCTTCAGGGCTAAAGAAAGACCTGTTGATTCTCCTCACTAGGGACTAGCATCCTCTCTTGCTTCAAGACAAGGCCACTGGGCTAGTGAGTAGGATTGAGCTATAATACTGTGTTCTGGCTGGGGAAATTCTAGGGCTGCTACTGGAGGAAAGGGAAAGGGGGCCAGGATCAACAGCATGTCGCAGGAGCTGGAAGAGTACACACAGCAGTGGTCTGAGGGGTCTAGATCAAGAGAACATATGAAGCTGGATACTTGAAGTTTGTCAGTGGGAACTACTTTCCCACAATACAAGATTAACAACTTGGCCAAGACTCTGGGAAGTGGATCCAATATGTGTGGTTCTTGGAGGTGTGGAGAGAGAATGGCTCATTTTAAGCCAGGTAGAAATGTCAGAAATGCTGTAGCCAAGAGTGAAAGAAATGATAAAAGCACCCAGAGTGAAAATACTGTCCAGTGCCGGGAAGCTCACTAAGGACTACGTTTGTAGCAAGTCTGTGAAAATATTTAGTGTAGGCCTGTGGCCACATTTGGTGGCAGGCCTGTGGCCGTATTTGGTGGCAGGTCTGTGGCCGTATTTGGTGGCAGGTCTGTGGCCGTATTTGGTGGCAGGTCTGTGGCCGTATGTGGTGGCAGTATGTGGTGGCAGGTCTGTGGCTGTATTTGGTGGCAGGTCTGTGGCTGTATGTGGTGGCAGGTCTGTAGCTATAGTTGGTAATCAAGTCCATGACTATTTTTCCTCTCTATGTTTGGTGGCAGGATCTTCACTTCATCTGTTTATTAAAGTAATGTGGAACATGCTAGAGAGGGGAGCATCAGTCATCTAGAAGCTCAATGTAACTTTGTGCTCTAGGTTGGACTGAGGTTAGCAGGTGCTGGCTTAGAATTGGGTTTCCTTATAGCCATGAGATGATGGGACCCCAGAGTAGAAGGAGACAGATGCTGGCACTTACTTAATGGAAGCCAGGTGGAACATAGTTATTACAATAATGAGAGAGACAGTCAAAGTGGTGCCCATGGAAGCCTGACACTCAAGGCAATGTGGAGTATACTATCTCTAGAGACATTCCAGCTCAGATTATACAAAGAGAATCAGGAAGCTGAGGGCCACTGGCCTTATCTATAAAGTCATAATGTTTTTTGGGCTGGAGATATGGCTCAAATAGTCAAGAACATTGGCTGCTCTTGTAGAGGACCTGTGTTCGATTCCTAGCTCCTACACGGTGTCTGACAACTATCTGTAACTCCAGGGGCTCCAACACCATCTTCTGGCCTCTGAGGGCGCTGCATGCACACAGTGCACAGCCATTCGTGAAGACAAAATACCTATACACATGAAATAAAAATAAACAAACCCCCATCATAATCTTTTGTCCAGTTTCCCGGATGAGCCAGTTTTCAGCCTTAAATTTGAGTAAAGGAAAGGCAAGGTACCTATGGCCTGTGCCAGGGAAAGACCCTGAAATACCATGGCAGCAGGGGACTGCTACAATTCTCCCAATTCTTCAAAGGGATCCAGTCTCATGTATTTACTTGAGTTCCTTTTTCCTGGAAAAGGGCAATATCCTGCCATTTTAAAGAACACTTCATGTGACATTTAAATGTAGATGTTTCCCACAGGCTCCAGGTCTCCACACTTGGTCCCTAGCTGGAGGCGCCGTTTTGGGAGATTGTGGAATCTTTAAGAGGCTTGGCTAGTGGAAGCAGATCACTGGGGTGAGTGTTATGGATTGCAGTCTGGTGTGGGTTCCTACCCAAGTCTTTTTCTGCTTCCTATCTGCTAACAGGATGTGACCAGCTGCAAGTTCTCACGCCAAGGCTGGAGCCTCAGCTGCCGTGCCTTCCCCACCTTGAAACCATGAGCAGAAGAAATCCCTTCCTCCTCAGTTACTTCCTGTCAGGCACTTGGTCATAGAGTCAAGTAACTAAAACATGTGGTTAGGGCAGACATTGATTCTTGGGAATCCAAAATACTACTCGGGTTCTTGTTAGGTCAGGGGTCAAATGGAAGCCAGATAATCAATTATTCTGGCCCTGGTCTGGCCAGCAGCATCTGCTATAGATGAGGCACTAAACACCACATTCAGTAGGATGATTTGACTAGGTGACTTCAGCTAGCCTCTTTGATTGGTCACCTCAGTGCTGGCACAATGGTAGCCGTGGCCACAATAACATGGCTGCCTTACCAAGGCTGACAGGTACAGAGACAGTACAGGCACAGGTACTGCAGATCGCCCAGGCACCAGCCATAGACACCAGAACTCCGTTTCTGGTGTTATGTTATTTGCGTTATTTCTTGAGAAAACACTTGAGAAATTGATGACACTGGACTCCATCCTTCCAGGAATGTGGGCCGTTCCTCCCGCTTACTGCAGATGTATTTTCCAGGTATGGGTTTGTCCTGACTGCCTTTTTGTAGCTTAGTGTTAGAGTTCCTTGGCAAAGATCCATGACACCACTGTAGATCAAGTAGCCTAAGGGGAGCACAGTAGTTGTAACCATGAATATGTGACTCTGGGGTCCTGTCTGATAGTTCTGTATTAGACACTACTGACCTATTAGAGCAGTAGAATGGCTATTTAGAGGCACAACTGGGACATACTACCATGGAGATGGCACCCCTGGGAGGCTTGGATGCTCCCCTACAAGTGGAATGCACCCTAAATGAGTACATTACATAGCACCTTGGTAGGACATATGGCCTTGGGAGCTGTTAGTTAAGCAGGAATGGCACAATATATTGTCACCTCTCAGAATGTTCTTTCAAACCATTTACAGTTAACATATTATCATTAAATTCTTGTTTTAAAAGTGCTTAGCTCCTCTCTGAAGATTTATGATGACTTCATCATTTTGTTTGTTAGATTTTTCAAGACAGGGTGTCTCTGTTGTAACTCTGACTGTCCTGGAACTCACTCTGTAGACCAGGCTGGCATCAAACTCACAGAGATCCTCCTGCCTCTGCCTCCCGAGTGCTGGGATTAAAGGCGTGCACCACCACTGCCCCGTTTCATCATTTTATTTACAAAACAATTTTGTTGTTATTTTTATTTATGTGCATGTGTCTGTCTGCCACATGTTTGTGGGTGCCCATGAAAGCCAGAAGGAGGTGTCAGCTTCCCTGGAGCTCTACTTACAGGTAGTTGTGAGAAGCCTTTTGGGTTCTGGAAATTGAACTGGGGTCCTCTGGAAGAGCAGCAAATGCTCTTAACCACGGAGCCATCTCTTCAGTCTCAATTTCATCATGTTTTACGGTTGCAATAACCAGTTATTAAGATTTTTTTTATTTAACTAAATTTGTATCAGTAACCATCTTAAAAAACTATGCCTCAGGGGCTGGAGAGATGGCTTAGTTGTTAGGAGAACTTGCTGCTCTTGCAGAGGACCCAGGCTTGGTTCCCGGAGCTCACATGGTGGTTCACAACCCAGCACCCACTTAGCGGTTCACAACTGTCTGAAACTTCAGTTCTTGGGAAACTGATAGCCTCTTCTGGGCACTACACGCATGTGGTGTACATACAAACAAGCAGGCACACACACACACAATGAGCGCGCGCACACACACACACACACACACATGCACATAACACGTGCATAAAAATGAATAATTAAAAAATAAAAATAAAAACCATGCTTCAGCTTCCCATCCATGAACTGATGGATGAGTTCTGTTCTCTTCATTGCGCAATCTGTTGTTGACGTTAGCATGTTGTGCCGTTGACCTTGATGGGTTTGTCTTGCCCCATAGCCTCCACTTTCTAGGCTCAGCACACCCGGAAACAGTTTCTCCAGTGCTTCACTTTACAAGGGAATTCTAAAGAATCCAGTTTGCTATTTAGTTAACTTATGATGAAAAATTGATCTGCTTTCAAGGCCAAGTACTTCCATTCTCTGGTAAGTGTGTGGTGTCCTTATAGGGAAACTTACGCATTTTAATTCAAGGTTTCCATTCTTGAGCACTCACAGCAGGAAAGGTTACACTTCCCAGATCTGTGAAGATGCCAGTCGAGCCTCATTCCCACGGTAGAGATGCCCCTGTGCTGTGCTTCAGGGTCTGTCCCGACCCTTCCTGGACATCCCCGAGTAGGTGCTCCCATAGTTTCCTATTGTTCAGTCTTAACTGGCTCCTTCCTATGTTGCTACATAATCTTACCCACTTCAACTTTGAGTCTGTAGCAATAAAGCAAGGACTTTTGTTTGTTTACCTAGTGTTTGGCTCTGGAAATGTTTATTTTTCATTTTTTTTGGAGGGGGGAGACTGGGGTTTGAACCTAGGACCTCACACACGCTAGGTAAGCACTGTACCATTAAGATACATCCCCCTTTTCTTTTGAGATCTAGTCTCACTAAGTTGCCCGGGTTGTCCCTAAGCTAGCAGATCCAGCTGTCTCTGATCCTTTGTGCACATCAGACTCATCAGTTAAGAGCTAATTTTGCTCCTTCAGCTTAGGAGGGACTTTGCAGTCACCTGTCTGACACGGATCCCTCCTGTCTCAAACAGACTTGCTTTGCTCGCTTCCTTTTTGTAGGAGCAGCCTCATCAGCTCTGATTGCTGGTGTCTTGAGCTTTCCTACGGGCATTCTACTTAGTATTCGTCACAGTGTCTTATACACAGAAGGCGTGCAGTAGGTACTTGCTAACTGACACAAAGCTCTGTTCTCCTTTGTCACGTACAAGCCAGGACCCAAGCTCATGCCTGTGTATTGTAAAAGAGAAGGTTTTGGAAACGTGTTTGAGTCCACTCAGAATTAGGAGGTATGGATGACTCAAGCCATAGCAAGAGGAGTCAGTGGGAAAGGACAAGTTTCATGAGTAGACACTCACTTTAGAAAGATGAAGTTAGTAATGGCGGCCCGATAGCGAGACTGTGGGATGATGTTCACTTGGCAGATCCAAGTTTCCATGAACAGCTACTGTTAATGTAATCCTTACACAGTCTATGTGCTTAGATGCGTTAGCTTGGTTAATTCTCTCAGGCTTCTCATGTGGTGTCAGTCAGTGTCTTCGTGCTGCAGATGAGAAAAGCAAGGCTCAGAAATATCGAGCCACTTGCTTCAGAACACATGGTTAAGTATAGGATGGGCCTTGAATGGGGGCAGTCCTACCCCATTTTCTCTGCTTATAGGCACAAAATGATTCCTTCTCAATGCAGCTAAGACTTAGTGAAGACTGATATTTCAGTGTCTGTGTGTGTGTGTGTGTGTGTGTGTGTGTGTGTGTGTACCAGGGCTCAAACTCAGGGCCTGGAGCATGCTAGGCAAGTGCTCTACCCCTAGAATGTTCAACAAAGCCTTGTGCATGACCTTGGATAGATGAATATTTTCACCCTCTCCCTCTTTGCTCTACAACATCAACAGGCCCGTTTAAAGACTCTAGGAATTCTTGTTTTTGGAGGCCCCCCCCCACCCTATCTGGTTAAAAAAAATTCCACATTAAATATAACTTGTTTTACTGTAAATATTTTGGAAGACTTTTAAAAATAATTTTGCCTTTGCAATGATCTAACTATGAACAACTTATTTAATTCACAATTTACTGTGATTTCTCATTCACACTTGGAATTCTTGTGAAGTAATTACAAAAACCTAAAATACAGATTGTTTCCAAATGTAATGAAATTCCTGTGAAAAATAATTTAACAAATGAGGTTGGCATGTCACTTTGTAGACATTTAATTACACATTTATTGATTATGAATTTGCCACCCATATTCTTTTCATAGTTTTGAGCTAGACATATACAGAGACACATAGACATACATAGAGAGTCTCCCTCTCTCTCTCTCTCTCTCTCTCTCTCCTTCCCCAACCCTTCCCTTTCTCTTGAATTACTGTGATCCAGGAATGTGCTATGTACGGGGCTTACTGAATGTTCCCGTTCCCAGCCATCATCGCATCTCTAGGGGTCTACAGATGACTTTACATACACAGAATCCTGACTCTCTCACGAGGTAGGAGGCTATGAGGCTCCTCTTGCCCCAGATGGCTTTACTCACTGGATTCTATTAATTTTAACTGGAATCAAGGAAGTGTTAGAACAACCGAGGTGTACTGACGCTACGGTGAGGTGCTCCCTCACTCAGAGGCTTCAGTTTACCGCCTGTCCTCACGGGATGTCGGTTTCCTTCCTGGGAAGAGGGAAACCCCGATATGCCTATTCACTGTCATTTGTTTTTATCTTATTTTTCCCTTTTATCTCTTAGACAGTACCTTGCTGTATACCCAAGACTAACCTTAAGCGTGCGATCTTCCCGTCTCCACCTCCTGAGTGCTGGGATTACAGGTGTGAGCTACCTCACCTGGTTTACATCTTGGCATTTTGGCCTCTGTGTCACCTGGTCTCCAGCTTGTGTAGCTGTCAGTCTCTTTGACCATGCAGGCTACCAGCAATCTGAAAGGGCCCGGAGGTGAAGAATCTGTCTTAGGAATTAGGGATTCTCATCCCAGCGCTAGCACTTGCTGTGTTTTGACTTTAGTGGAACCAGCTGAGCTCCACGTCTTGTTTGTAGATGCTAATAGCAGCATCTACCTCACAGGGTACTGCTCTGAGCTGCCTGGCTTTGCACTCTGGGAACTGACAACTGTTTAAACTCATTTCTTATGAATTCCCTCCAGTGCCCTTTGAGAGGCAGCATTTCTGGGTATAGAGCTGATCTCTAGACCTCTAGCTGCCACTGGCTCTGGTCTTGAGTTCTCCAGCATCCTCTCCGCCAGGTGATCTTCCTGGGCAGAAGCTGCAACAGGCCAGCAGACATTGTCTTCACACCCTTTCTGCTTCATTTAGAGGGGACGGACTTTACGTCCTGGGACAGCCCTGCCCACTGCTGCTCCAGCTTCTCAGGCGTTAGTGAGATGTGGGGGCAATCTGAAGTGTACACTGGTGCTTGGAGGATCTGGCCCCAGCAGGTGTGAGGAGAGAGAGAGAGAGAGAGAGAGAGAGAGAGAGAGAGAGAGAGAATGTGAGTGAGAGTACACTTCTACCCCTCCACCCCCAGCAAGATTCAGGTAGTGCTTTTCTCTGAGAAATCTCTTCACAGAGCCTCTTCTCTCCATCCTTTGGGTGAGACTGAGGGGTAGAGGGTAGAAGTCCTCAACCAATTCTCAGCTGTCTCCTGGGGTCCTCTAGTAGGAAGCAGCCACCATCACTGGTACCTTCTATTTTAGCAGCCGTACCCAGTACAGGGTAGCCACAATCCTGCTCAGTCCTTACCAGAGCCATTGTGGAAAAGTACCGCCCTGACTCCCATCCGAGGAAAGGGACTCGGTTGTGTTAGAGGGCTTGTTGAGCTCCCTGTGAAGAGTCAGCGTCAGGATGAGAAGCACTCACATGGCTGAAGTCATCTGATGGTTATCCATGTCTGGCAGTGGCTGCTGACTGTCTGCTAAACCCTTCTCGGTGTGTTCCCCTAGCTTCTCAGCATAGTAGTCTCAGGTTCCGAAAGCACTGGGGCAAAATACACGGACCCCTAGGGCTGGGCTTGGAGGTCCCCAGTTGTTCTTTCACATTTTACTAGTTGGAACAAGCTTCAAGCCCACTCAGATTCAAGGAGCAAGAACTGTGTCAATCAAAGGTCAAAGGAATGTAACTCCTGGATTAACTGAAAAACAATGAACTGAAAGGTCTGCATTTTTTTATCATGTGGATTGGGGACCCTAAACCATGCTCTGAAACACTTGTTCCTGCTAGAGCACGTGTGTTGAAATGAGTCACCCACATACCCCACCTGTGGCTGCTCTTGTCCCAAGAAGCAGCCATAGCAGACTCGCAGCTTCCAGGTGGGAAGCCGGGGTGTGTGTGTGCGTGCTTTCCACGAGGCACCACACACATGCTCCCCGCACTCAAAGACCCTGGTGGGAAAGATACCCCTCCCTTAATGGCAGTGGCAGGAGCTCATGGGTATAAGAAAGTATGCAGCCGGCCTGATGAGCATGCAGGGGTGAGGCGTGGGGAGGGAGACTGACTTGGTGACAGCTTTTCTGACTCACATAGGCACTTAGACCGACTGTTGCAATTTCTTAAGGATGGCGGTATCATTTTCAGCTGTTAAAAGCCAGTTAATTATATTGCTGTGAACCAGTAAAATAATTAATAAATGTTAAAATTTGCATGTCATTTTAATTAAGAAATGAATGTCTTTGAATGAGAAAGTGCCGGCTGGCTTACCCTGTTATTATCAGCGTACTAAAAGCAACCCTTTAGAAGGCAGTCTCTAAAGAACCATGACACAATTAGCCATCAATTGTCCCTGCCTGTGTGAGTCACAGTGACGTCTTTCCTTGCAATTCCCTCCTGGCAGGTGAGGAGGGGAGAGGGGGCAGCAATGTCACCATTATGTAAGTCGTGCTTCTAGGTAGACAGTTCGGCCTCAAAATCTGTCTACTGACAATTCCTTTTGTCACCTAGTTCATTTTAAAATAAGACTAACATGGGTTGTCATGCTATGCAACTAATCTGTTTATGATCGACCATCTCTTTCCTGTGTTGGAGCATGTGGACTCTTAGGGTCAGGAGCCAAGTCTGTCTGCCTTGCTCCCCTCCCTCCCGCCCTCCTTTCCTCCCTTTTTCCCTCCCTCCCTCCCTTCTTCCTTGTCTCACTCTGTCTCCCTCCCTCATTTCTCCCTTTTCCCCCTTAAAGTTGTAAAATGTATCACAGTTGAGAAAAATGTGCAAAATATAACGAGAAGGCTTCTGGCATTATTCTAAGATAAACACGGAGATCAGAAGCAGACTTGGGCTCGGCAGAAGAGCACATGCCTAGGGTGCCCGCAGTCCTGGCTGCAGCCCCCAGCGCCACGGACACCTGAACCCTTGCCGGCATCCCAGGAGCCTCCGGACACGCCCACCTTCCTGAAAGCTGCCACTCTTCTGTCTGTCTGTCTGATCACCACATCCTTCTGTTTTTTTCCAATAGTTCTGCCACTTAAGTGTGGCCTTCTAAACATCCCGTTTTTGTTTCATGTGGCTTCGAACTTTGGTTACGATACTTGTGTGGTGTTGTGAACTTCACCCACGCTGTCAGGTCAGCCTTGGTGCGCTCACTGTCACTATTGTGTGCCAGGGAAGGCGCATACCACAGTGGATTTCGCCATCGTCCTCTTGGTGGACGCTCACTTCTTACCAGCGATGGTGAACAACGCGGCCGTAGCGCTCCTGCATGAATCTTTCCATGCCCTGTCCAGGTTTTGTCGTATCCCCTCTCCGCGCTGCCACACCTTTGAGTGGGATTTCTGGCTCACAAGTGGGAAGGTTGTATTCAGCTTAGTAGCTGAGACTTCAAGCAGTTCCCAGCCTTGCACACTCTCCTTTTGCACACGGAAAAACTTCTGTTGCACTCCTGGCGGCAACTTGTGGCATGGGGTGTGTTGCTGGCCACACAGGGAGTGTGCAGTGCAGTCCCTCTGGTTCGAGTGTCTTCCCTGGCCTGCTCAGGTGCTCAGCACCTAGTTACGCTTAGTGGTCGCTTGTGAACTTTCTCTTATGGAGCACCTCTTCAAATCTTTTGCCTTTTTTTGATGTTGGGTTCTCTGTTGTTGCAAAGTTTTAGTTTGCTTTTAGTGGGTTTTTAAATGTAGGCGTGTAGTGGGCCTCTTCTGAGTTACATGTGTTAAAACTGGTTCATGCACTTCTAATTAGTTTTTCTAACTTATGCCGATTAAAATAAGTTTTTTTTTTTTTAAGAAAAGATTTATTTTTATTCTTGTTTTTGTGTATGTGTGTATATGTATGTGTATGCCTTATACATGCTGGTTCCCAGAGTGGCCAGAAGAGAGCTTAAGTTCTCCTAAACCTGGAGTTTCATGCAGTTGTAAGCCACTGTGGGTGTGGAGAACTGAACTCAGGTCCTCTGGAACAGCAGCAAGTCCTCTTAACCACTGAGTCATCTCTTCAGCTCCCAAACAGAGGTTCTTAATGTTCGTGAATAAAAATTCTTCATCTTAATATATTCCAACTTATTCTTCTCTTCCTTTATGGCATACAAGATTTCTTTTTCTATCATAAACTCTTTGTTTTATGAAGACTTTATAGTTTTTGGTTTTCATATTTTAGGCTACAGTCTGGCTGAAACTGGTTTGGGGGAATGGTGTAGGCAGGAGCTAAGTGTCAATTTCTTCCTGTGTATTTCTCTGACCCAGTGTCTATGTTGCAAAGTCTGCTTCTCCGGTACTCTGGAGACTGTGCTTCCCCCAGGCTGGCCCTGTCTCTGACTGAGCGTGGCAAGAGCATTAAAGCCGCCCATTTCTGCAGGCTGTGGGACTGTGAGAGTGAAGCCAGGTTTGGATACTTCCCATCAACCCACCGCCTGGCCCAGGATGGAGAGTGGCCCCGGGCTCTTCCCACCCAGTCTCCTTTCCTTCCTTTCGTAGGCCACACAGGTGAGGTGTGAGGACTCTCCCTGTCTCCTAATGTTCTCCTCCTCCCACCTCCATGATGTATCCCCCAAGGATCATCAGGCATGTCTGATCCCACCTGGTACCCAGCGCGACAGAGTGAGGCAGGTCTTAGGATAAGAGTGAGACAAGGGGTTAGGCTGACTTCAGGGCATAGGGGACACGTGAAGAGAATGGCTGAAGGACGTTCTACGAAGAGAGGAGCAGAAACTTGTACCGAACGGGCTGTGTGTGACTCCAAGATTACACCTAATGGCAGTGCCTGTAAGGGGGAGCTATTTGACAGAACCATCGAGGATGTTATTTCTATAATTAAGGTGCTTTGTATGAAAACTAACATCGATGTTATGCTTGTATTAGTGCCAGCAATATGTTCAGTGCACTTACACAATGTCTCACACACTCACAAAGCCTTTAGAGCAGGGAGAAAGAGACATAATTTGGGAGACCTTACTTGTCACTCCTTTTCTGGGTCTATGTTGTGACCCCTCCCACTCCAGGCTCTTCTTCACATCTGTTTCCAAGGGATTGGCTTGGCATTGGCTGAAGCAGTTGGTCAGGGTAGACCATCTCTAGTCAAGGTAAGAAGTTGAGGTGGCTCATGGCAAATGTTGTGCGAGAAGTCTGAAGGGCATGTGGTGGTTGTGAAGAAGGCTTAGAGTAGAGAGAGTCTGAGGCGTGCATTTATTTGGTAGTGACACTGTATTACATACTACTTAGGGAGATGACTTCATAGAGGGTGGAGGATTGATATTTTATGGATCACAGATGAATTGTCTCAGTGTCAGAGAAGGAGAAGGGGAGGATGCCGGGAAGTGGAGAGCTGTGGAACGTTTTACAGTGTGTGCATATCATGTGCATGTACTCATGCTTGTGTGGCATCCTCACACCTCAAACACAGTGAGGAGAGAGAATAGAAAAAGAGAAGTCCGAATGAGAAGGCTTGAAAAGACCTTTGAGATTGTTGAGAACCACCGATGTGGGTTCTTACCATTGCTGAGCCCCTCCTCAGCCACTAGGCACTAAGGGTGGCCCAGATGCTGTGTCTGGGGGAGGGAAAGGAGTGAGGCTTTTAGTCCCTCCCACTCTAGGACTGGACAGACAGGTGTTTATTTAAAAAAACCAGATGGTTCAAGAGAATCTCCAAGTTTGCACCATCGGGCACCAGGTTTCAAACTAAATTTGGGCTCTGCCTTCCAGCCTTCCTGTTGCCCTGGGTTGAGAATAGCCTCCTGTTTTACCAGCCATCTGCTCACTTTGCATCTCTGCTGTGAGTGACATCTCCAGTGTCTTCCCACAGATAGGACGGAATCTTCAACAAAACCTGCAGGGTGATTGCATGTTATTTGGCAGGGGGCTATCAGATGGGTCCCAAGATGAAAAAAAGGAGAGCCATATTTATATTGGATTTGGTAGGCTGGGACACAGCACTTAATGTGTTGAGCTACGTCCTGTAGTGGACAGTCCAGCTCTATATGTCTAGGGGTTTGACTTCTCAGAACTTCCTTTTATAAACAAGCAAGCTCTGATGATGCTCATCTACCCAAAGCCCTATCTGTGTCCTAGGTACACAGTGTGGTAGGAGAAACTATCCTAACCATTTAGGGATATATTTTTGCTAGTCACTTTTACCTTTCTGTTACTGTAACAAATAACTCAGCCAGTTTACGAAGACAAAAGGTTTATTTTGGCTCACAGCTTCAGAGGGCTCAATCTGTAGTTGTTTGGCCCTTCTGCTCTTTGGCCTGTGGTCATGCAGCATATTGTGGCAAAGAATGCTTGTTAGAGTAAAGCTACTCACCTATATGTCCAGGGTACAAAAAATGAGGAAGAAAAGGGACTGGGGTCTCATGATCCTCTTCAAGGGCGTGTCCTTAGTGACCTGAAGACCTCCCACCAGGCCCTCCCTCTTAAAGACTCCACCACTTGCCACCATGGGAACCAAACCTTAGTTCATATGTCTTTGAGGAACATTCCAGATCTCAAACCATAGCAATATCTTTTGTTGTTTTTGTTTTTGAGATAGAGTCTCATATTGTTTAGGAATTTACCATCCTCCTGCCTCAGTTTCCCAAGTGTTGGGATTATAGGTATGTGTCCCATGCCATCTAGTATGTTTTAAAATCTCTCTCTCTCCCTCCCTACCTCTGCATGTGCACATGCATAGTTGTATTTGAGTGTAGGTGTTCATGTGCCATAGCTAGCTTAAAGAGGACAGAGGACAATCATGAATAGGAGATTTCATTTTCTACCTTATTTGAGACAGTGCCTCTCTTTGTTTGCCACTGAGTATGTTGGGCTAGCTGGCCAATGAGCTTCCAGGGTTCTCCTGCCTCTGCCTCCTCCCATCTTGCTGTAGGAGGAGTGCAGGGATTCCAGATGTGTACCACGGCTTCTAGCTCTGCTTGAGTTCTCACATTTGGATGAGAAGAGCTTTATCCGAATATTTCTCTCTTTCTAAAGATAAAAAAAAGAGAGAGAGAACAAGTTAGCTTCAGCTTTGATACCATTCTTTGAGGAAAATCATCCGTTGTTGCTTCCTCATCAGTGGCCCCTGGATAGGAGAGGTTGAAGTCATCCCATTGCTCAGACAGACCTCGAGGCAAATCACACTATAGTCTATCTTGGCTTCCCACTCTTGGTTTCCCTTTGTCAACCAGCATTTTTATCCTAGTGATATCAGATTAGAAGGAGAATTTAAAGGTCAGTTTGAAGAGAATAAGAAGTTGCACAATGGACCCACGTGACCAGAGGTACTGAATAGATTTGGGTGTAGGCGTTACCATTTGGTTTACATTGGTAAAGTCAGATTCAAGGTTGGAGGGTGTACTGTGAGTCTCAATCCTTTCTTCTAGGCACCAAATGGCAGGGTTGCCTCATTGTACCCCACTAGCTGCTTAACTCATGTGCCTGGGTGGGATTGTCCCACTTTGCTCAACACCAGACTGGGTTCTGTCGGTATGAAGGAATAATTATAGCTGAAATAAATGTGTAATGATACCTAGGTAGAGACAGCTCAATTGTTCCCTGACAGGTTCTGTTTAAGAGAGCCAGAGCAGTTGTCACGGGGCAGACATCCCCCCACTAGCCCTGTCCTTGTCCCCTTTAGTCTTATATTACAAATGACCCTGAGACCCTGTGTGAGCAGATTTGGAAATCTAAAAAGTCTGGCTGATTCATCTCCTCAGAGGTTTTCTCCATAATGGGAAGGCAATAAAACAGGTCATGATTCCCTAAAATAGAGTTTGCAATGCTCGGGGGCACTTCTTGGTATGTAATAGTGTGTTTCTGGGATGGGAATCTGAGATGTGAACCTGTCTTTCCTGTGTGTATTTCTTCTTGTAAGGAATATTGGAACGGAGCTTACATTCTCACCCCCTGATTGTGAACCCGAGCCATTGCCCCATTGGTGCCAGATCTCACTTCCTGAACGTTACTGGAAGGGTGCAATGCCCTGTGGAAAATGAGTGACATGGGTACATCTTAGATTTTGTTTCAAAGGTAGGAGGAGGTACATTTTCTGTGTTGTCCACGGGGCCTTAAGTCAGGCAGCATATGAACCCAGAACCGGCTACCCTTCTTGCATTCTGTGTGTCAGGCCTTCTGATCTAGCTGTCTTCCTAGGACCGTGGGCACTGAGCCTCTGGATCTGCCATTGTCAAGCCTAGGCTTTCTCTCCTCACTGCCAATACTTCATCCTCTTCAGAGTCTGAGGTATACAATGCTTCTCTGGGAAGGTTTTCCTGAGCTCTCATGGCAGTTTCTGTTTCTTCCTCACACTAAGCAGCACCAATGTGCATTTTGATTTTCCTTACTAAGATGAATTCCCCTTACCTGGCACACAGTAGGTGCTTAATGACTGAGCTGACCAAGATGCTGTCCTGTGTCTCATCCTCCTCCTACCCCTGCCACTGTTGAGGCCAAGCTGGCTTTCTTTTCTCTTCTTTCTCTTGTCAACTTAGTTTAAGTTGTTGCTGGCATTCTGAAAGCTAGTGAATGACTAACCTTCTGCATTTAAAAAAAAAAAAAAAGGAATTTTAATTAACTTAGAAATTTCACTGGATGCTACTTCTCTGAAGCCTTTTCAGGTGAAATAATACAACTCCGGATGTTTTGTTTATCTGTTTGCCTTCTGAGCAGCTTCAAGGTTATGGAAAGAGAGAGCAACACTGTGGACAGACCAGAGCCAGACTTTCACGGCCACAGTGTGGCCCTACTGCGGTACTCCTTGGTTCGTGGCTCTTTTTGTGACAGATGCTTTCAAATTGATTGAGGTTGTATATTATTGGGGTCAGAGTATTCTCTAAGATGGTGGTTCTCAACCTTCCTAATGCTACCACCCTTTAACACAGTTCCTCATGTTATGGTGACCCCCAACCATAACATTATTTTCGTTGCTACTTCATAACTGTAATTTTGCTACCGTTGTGAATTGTAATGTAAATATCCGATATGCAGATGGTCTTAGGTGACTCCTGGGATAGGGTCATCCAACCCCCAAAGGAGTCATGACCCAAAGGTTGAGAACCACTGCTCTAAAAGTAGATATTAAGACCTGTCTCATTCCTTTCCTGCCTATCATGTGACACAGCCTGTTATGTGTTATATGCACAGCCCCGAATAAGGCAGACTATGCTACATTGCAGAACTCTCACACCCTGTTGTTAGTTCTTCCTGCATAGGCTTTCATTTGTCTCAAGGTTTTCACAAAAGGTCAACTTTCTAGTTAGAGACAGAACCACAGGAGCTATCAGTTGGAGGAAGGGAACCATGTCCAGGAGTCTCTTTCTTGCTGAGTTGGTCTGATAAACCTGGTGGGAACCAGGAGTGGAGGATTTTCCTGTCCTTGACTTTGAATAGACCTGAATCCTATAGTATGACCTTCTTCAGCCTATTAGCAATCATTGATTTGCAAGAAAACCAGGACTCACTTTTGCTCAAATTCACTTAAAAATATTTATAGTGAAACAAGACTTGGAAGAAGAACTGGCATCTGAGGCGTGCCAGTCACCGCGTGTTTCCCTTAGTCATCATTTCATTTAATTGCTTTGATTAGATATTCATAAAGAACAGTCATAAGATGCAATATGTTGGATTTCAAATAGAGATCTGTGCTGTGCATGGCCTCCTGTCCCTGTGTCCCTCAGGACTCCATCTTCTTCCTCGGATGCCACCAGTCTCCTGAATTTTGAGTGTATGGTTCATTCCCTTTACAAACACTGTTTTGTTTTGTTTTTTTTCTATATCCCCCAGACAATCTGTGGCTTAGTTTTGGGTGCCTTTGGACTGTGAAAAGTAGAACCATAAGGTCTATGTTTTCTGTAACTTGCATTTTCCACTCAAATATTTGACCCTGGGATCCATCCAGTTATTGTGTGTCACTGCTGCAGATGCCTGTTCATTGTAATGTGGTCTTAGATCATGTGAAAATACCATAATGTGCCTGCTCATTCCGACGTGGGTGGATTTCTGGATTGCTTCCGTTAAAATATAATTACAGATAAGACTTTTTGCGGCCATTTTTATATGTGTCCTCTCCTGGACATGTACAGAAGCTATGTGGGTTTTTCTGAGGAGGGGGGAGAGAATACATTTAAATAGCGTGTTTGACTATATTATTAGTCTCTCTAGGATTTATGGTTGGGAACAGCTAGTGTGTGGGGTCCTGCCCATGGCAAAAGGAATCACTGTTTTGTTCTCTAGGAAATAAGTGATCTCTGATGTCCTGGCTTTTCAAATCCAAATCAGGTAGGGATCCCTCTCGTTGGCATAGTATCTTGCGGTTGATGAGAAACCAGGCATTCCTGTAACCAGAACTGTTTAATATCATGGAGTTGTTCAAGGAATTACTGAGGCGAGATTCTAAGCTCTGTGTGTCTTTGCAGCACACAGAACAGTGGTGGGGTCATCAATCTTGTCTCTGTCATTTTACAAGCGTGCAAGAATGGGACTTTGTGAAGTGTACATCTCTTCCCCAGGGCATGCTCGCTAGTTAAAGTAGTGCATACAAAAGGCACATAGTCTAGAAAGTATCTTATTTGCTGTTCTATTGCTGTGAAGAGACACCGTGACCAAGACAACTTATAGCGGAGTTTAAAGGGGTTTGCAGTTCTAAAGGTTTAGAGCCCATGAACATCACAGCAGGGAGCATGGCAGCAGGGTGTGTCATGGTGCTGAGGCAGTAGCTGAGAGCTGATATCCTTATCTGCAGGTAGGAGGGAGGGAAGGAGAGAGAGAGAGAGAATGAATATGGAGCTAACTCAGAAAATCAGCTCATATATCTTGGATTTTCTTAACAGCACTAACTATGCAAACTTGGCCTAACTCTTAAAATCAGTTCTCCAGGAGTTGGGACGTTTGGGTTTTGTTTCTGTGAAGAGACACCATGACCATGGCAATTCTTATAAAGGAAAGCATTTAATTGGGGGTGGCGTACAGCTCAGAGGTTTAGTCCATTACTGTCATGATGGGAAGCACGGCGGCACGCAGGCAGGTGGTGCTGGAGAAGGAGAAGAGAGCTCTACATCTGGATGGGCAGGCAGCAGGAAGAAGAGGCTCAAAGCCCTCTTCCAGTGACACACTTCCTCCAACAAGGCCACACCTCTCAATAGTGCCACGCCCTATGGGCCAGTGGGGGCCAGTTTCATTCAAACCCCCACAGGAAGTGATTAGATATGATCTCTAGTTTTGTAATATACTATACTTGCTTTTTCTTTCCTGTATACCATTTCTCTCCTGAAGTTAATGTTTACATTTTCTGTTTGATTGGCTGTCTTTCAAAGAACATTATTCTTTTATTCATTTATTTTTATTAATTACAGGCATGCTTGAGTATCTGTGTAGGAATATGCCTATGAGTGCAGGCATCTGTAGAATCCAGAAGAGGGCATCGGATTCCACAGAACTGGAGTTACAGGTAGTTGTGAGCCACCAATGTGGGGGCTGGGAACTGAACCTATGTCTCTAACCCCATAATTAGCATTCTTTATGCTTGGTTCTAATTCATCCCTTACCGCCTGTTTTAGTTTGGGTTTCTGTTGCTGTGAGAATACACTGACAAACACAATTTGAGGAAGAAAGGGTTTGTTTCAGTTTACATGTTCTAGTCCATCACTGAGGGAAGCCGGGCAGAAACTCAAGGCAGGAACCTAGATGGAGAAACTGAAGTAAAGGCCACAGAAGAACATTGCTTACCAGCTTGCTCCTCATGGCTTGCTTAACTTGCTTTCTTATACCATTTAAAATCATCTGCTCAGGGGTGGGTGGCACCACCATCACCAGTATCTAGGCCCTCTCATATTAATTATTAATCAAGAAAATGTCCCACAGACTTGCCTACAGGCCAGTATTATGGAGGCTATTTCTTAATTAAGATTCCCTCTTCTCAGACATGTCTAGGCTTGGTTGCGTTGACAAAAAAACAATCAGGGCGCTGACTGATATGCTCTCAGTGCCTAAACACCTAACACATTTTATTATCAGTTTTATTGTCTTGAAGATTCCAGAGCCTCCTGACCAGCTCTGGCCGGGTATGTAACAAGCCACTGTCAGTCAATTTCCCATCACTGTAACAAATGCTCAAGACAATCAACTTTTAGTGAGGAAAGGTTTATTTCAGCTCACAGTTTTAGTGGTTCTAGTTCATGCTTGTGTGGACCCATTGCTTCTAGGCCTCTCCATGTAGGGGCAGATCAAGACGAGAGTGCATGATGAAGCGAAACTGCTCACATCACCGTCAACGTGGAAACACAGAGGAGGAGGAAGGGCTGGGTCCCCATTTTCCCCTATGTAGATTTGCCCCCAATGACCTGCACAACTCCCACTAGGCCCCACCCTCTAAAGCTTCCACCATCTCCCAATAGCACTGACCTATGGGCCTTTAAGAGCCTTCCAGACCTAACTCCAGTAACCTTCCTCCACCATTCCCCAGCAAGTCCCTTCCTCCCTTTTGTGCTCTGCTCTGTCTCTGGGATTCAGAATCTTTTTCTTTGCCAATTCTCTTATTTTGGTGGGACGCATCCTTTAATACTTAGCACCGCCTCCAGAAAGGTTGCATAGGAAGTGTTTTGGGAGCTCACATGTCTATAAATGTCTTTGTTCTACCCACACATTTTATTTTAGTTTGACTATATAAAGTTTGGATTACAAAACATTTTCCATGCTCCATTATTTTCTAGTTCCCAGTGCTGCAATTGAGAAATCCAGTGTCCCTCTGGTTTGTTTGTTTTGAGGTAGGGTTTTGTTGTGTTGTCCAGACTAGTCCAAACTTCTGGACTCAAGGGGTCCTTCAGCCTCGCCCTCTCGAGTATCTGGGGCTGCAGGTTGAGGCCACCATGCATTGCTCTTCTCTCTGATTCTTCATACTTTTGTTGAAACTTGCTGACCCCCCTTTCCCCTGAAAGTCTGTAGAATTATCCCTTATTCACAGTGGGGTAAAATTTCACAGTGTATGCTTCTATTTTCATCCGTTGTGCTGGGTGCTCACTGGGCTTGCTCGGTGCTCAAACCCATGTCTGCTATCTTGGGAAATCTCATTGATTCTTTTTCCCCACAGAACGAGTGGGGAGAAACGGACTACTCTAATCGTTCTGTTCAGATGTTGGATCTTGTAACAGCCTTGTTTGTGTTTTCTCCTCAGTTTTTCTCTCTCCAGTTTTCCATAATGCCTTTGGCTGTATTTCTGAGAGATTTTTTTCCCATGTTAACTTGTTACTACTGAGATTTTCTTTCTGCCATCTTATTTTAAATTCCTAAGCTCATGGGCTTGTTTTAGAATGCATTTTGATCTCCCACAAGTCTGTTTTCCTCTTTTTTTGCTGGTTTCTTCTTGTTTATTCTGGTCCTTCTTTCCCTCACATGACCCAGTCAGTGGTCCTGGGCCTCTTTTTATGCAAATGAGAGGAATCTCCTTGCAGTTATTGGGGATTCACTTGGGTTGGGTAAGGCTTGTTGAAGGTGGGCTCCCTGAGGTGATCTGGCTGGACCATTTCTGTGGGGGGACATTCTTGATGTCAGTATCTTTAGATCATTTTTCTTTGGACCACCTTTACAGGGAAGGTGCCTCCTGTGTCCTGTTTATAGGGTAATGTCTGCCTCGCAGTATGTCAGAATGAGTGGAAGTAGGCCTGGGTTGTAGAGGTGGTGGGCTCTCAAGGATAGTCTACAACCCCCCAATAAACCTACTACGCATGCTTTAATGCTATTCCTCTCCATAACACCCAGCACCCCAATGTTTTGCCCCCCGCAGAGTCAGCCTCTGGCCTTCAGCTGAGTTGCTTGCAGGGTGGTGCTGAGGGAAGGAAAGGCTGGAATCTGACCCTGTCTTAGACTCCGCCCAGACTCCCCGGTTCTCAGGCCCTGCACTCAGGCCCCTCCCAGGGGCTGGCAGTAGGGTTCAGCTTTCTTAGGCTTTCTACCTGCCGCCCAGTTTTCCTTTCTGTGTTGCTTTTGCCTCTGCCCTGTTCTGTGTCTTCTTTGTGGTTTTGTGGGGTTTGTGGAGATAGAAGAAGCTGCTTTTAGTCTGCCTTTGTTGGTTTGTTGTGTGAAGCAGGGTCTCTCTGTGAATCCAAAGGTGGTGTGGGACTCACAGTCCCCCTGCCTTAGTGCTGGAGTTACAAATGATCTACCTCTAGTATGTCATCTTCAACCAGACCCTCACATTTCCTTTGTTCTCCTTTTAACAACGAAGGTAGGTCGCTTATGAAATAATGGGTTTCACTGTGACATTTTCATACGCACATTTCATTTTACTTTGCTCATCTTTAAGCCGTGCTGTTAATTTCCCCATCCCTCCTCCCCCTTCTGAGGATCCTTCCTCCCCAAATAGTCCTCCTCTGCTTTCATGCATGTGAGAGAAAATGTGACATATGGCCTCTGACTCTCACTAACCCTCCTTGGTCCCCCTCCAGCTATCTTTATGACCCTTCCCCCTCTCCTCTACTTCCACGTCATATCCAGATTGCTTGACATAAAAACAACAACAACAAAAAACCAAAAAAAAACCTTTTTAATTTTTTCATTGTAGGGAAAACACTACGAACCACCACTCCCTCTACCCCTATTTTTGTACTCTGCTTTTGTGGGTCTCTTGGTCAGCTAATTAGCCCGACTACATATTTTGACTAATTGACTGGTGCACATATGACTCAGACACATGATAAATTGCTCAGTGCTCCTGAGAAGGGAATATGAAGAGCTGCCCTCACGTGCTCCCTTTAAGGGAAGCAAACTGTACTACTCTTTTGAAAGTGGTGCGTATGGTTTAAGTCATGGTGGAACAAAGGGATTGTCATTCTGTGTGACCAGTATTTGTTATTACCCAGCTGGCTTTTTAGAGGTGGCAGACATCATTTTTCTTTTCTCGGGAGATGATTTGGTAAGGACAGGTTTAGTTTGCTTTGCTAAGAATCTTTAGGCGTTTCTGTCACTCATAAGTTTAGAATTTGAGGTGTAGAATGTTCATATCCAAATCTGAATAAGTCAAGAAGGACTCTGGGAAGATTTCCTGGGTGCCTTTTCACACTTCCGGACTCAGCTAGGAGAGTGTGGCTGTCATGTTAAATATTTATCTCTATGAACGATGGGCGGACATGAATCATATGGGATTGATGACTAAAAACGTTAAATAAAAAGCAGAGAAACTGTGGGGGAGGGGCAGGGATGGTGGTTCTTATTTTAGGTATCTTCCCTTTGTCATTCAAAAGTTAACGCAATTTGGCCATTTGGTTTGGGTATTCTGAGTGTTTGTAACCCTTCCATCTGTTCCTGAGTTTGTTTATTTCTTTTAACTGCTATTTATAATTCATAGGTAGCCATAGGAGGCCAGGCCTTAAAGCCTATTTGTGTATTAACAGGGTTTATGGTGAACATTTTCTTATGTGGGACAGATGTGGATGGACTTTTCTTTCACAGGGTTTGTCTATGGCAAGCATATTGCATATGGACAACAGCAGCAGCAGCAGCAACATCTCTCTCTTTCTCTTCCCTCCCGGGTAGAGCTACAAACTTGTTTTTAATCCATCGCTAGTGCGTCTTCTCTTGATGTCACACAGCCATGTGACTTTGGCAGATATGTTTCTGGGGTACACAAGTGTAAAGGTGACAGAGCTTTAGAACACAGACGACACATCTCCCTGGACATTAATGGGTTCTATAAGCAGATCATAGAACATCAAAACACAACTGTTAGAAGCTTTACACTCCAAAGAAGTTACGCCAGTCGCTTGAATGAGTACATCTAGGCGTTCCCCATGTTTTCATGTCTTCAAATGCAGATATTTACCATTGGTATTAGTTGTTGCTGTGATTAAACACCATGGCCAGAGTAACTTACAGAAGAAAGAGTTTATTGTCAGTTATGGTTCCAGAGGGATGAGAGTCCAACATGGTGAGGAAGCTTGGTATACGTGCTAACATACCAAGCAGCCGTGACTATAGGAGTGGGAAACTGAGAGCACACATCCTCAACTGTAAGCATGAGGCAGAGAGAGTAGATTGGAAGTGGCACAGAGCTTTTCATCTCAAAGCCCGCTCCCAGTGACTACTTCTTCCAGAAAGGTTGTACCACCTGAACATTCCCAAACAGCGCGGCTTGGGACCAAGTGTTTCAGTGCTGAGATTCTCGGGAACATTTTTCATTCACATCACAACATCCTGGGTCCCAGAGTGTTTGGAACTCAGAGGTTGGGGAACATTTCTGGCAGTGAACAGAGTCACAAATGACCAGAGAAGACTTTATGGAGGCGGGTGTGAGGCAGGAGATTTCAAGTATATGTCAGAGAGGAATATGTGTTTGGGAGGTTCCAGGGGAGGGATGACATCAAGCCTGGCTGGAGGGTGGACTTGTCAACTAGACAGTGAGCCAAAGATGGCATACTTTGGTGGAAGATGAGGTTAGAGAGTGGATTGTTTGGTCCAGTGATGTCTAATCACAGCATTTTAAACTACCCTTGCTGGGGACTCCACTGCAGAGATTCTGGCTCAAGAGGTCTGGTGTGGGGTCTAAGGGCTCTGCATTTGGGAAAAGCTCTTCAACTAATTTCATTGCATTCAGTGCTTAAACACCCCTGAACTGGGAGAAGATCACAATAGCTCACTTTCAAAGTAATGGAGTTAGGATAAGAAGGGTTAAAATGAGAGAGAGAGATTATGTAAGGCAAAAGTAAACAGGATGTAAGCCAATAGGGGACCACTCCATGTCCTTCAGACCAGCACGTGCTGCTGGCTGTCCAATGTGTTCACAGCTGTATCTGCTTCACTTATGACTCCACCCCAGGAAATAATTACACTCACTACATGGCTCTTTGAGAAATTTATAATAGTTTTTTAAAAGAAATGTTTTTTGCACATTATTATTGCTGACGATACTTTTATTTAAAACAAAAGCTGTTATAATTGCTCCTCTTTATATGCATTCAATTATTTCCTTTAAGAGAGAGTTATAACACACAGAGCAGAGACATCAGGAAAAAAGATCTTCAAGTTTCTGTTGCATAGAGGGAGACAATCCTCATAAACAATACAGCTCTAACTTGTCCTTGAGTATCTTTAGAGTAATGGGAGACTCAGACATGATTATGCTCGATCATATTTAAGACAGCTAGGTACTTCTTCAGTGGATTTAAGTCTTGTTTGGAGACTAGGAAAAAAACAAACCAAACTGGTTCCATCACAAATCCTTTATGGCAGAGCACAATGTTTCATTAAAAGGAAGAGAAAAGAGCTGATGTAAAGCCTTCCTTTTTTGGGAAGCTGATTCTTTTGTCATGGAACAAAGACAGTAGAAATCTTCACATAAGTAGCCAACAGGATAGCAAAATTTGAATTTGATGAACGGACATACTTCTCATTTGCTGTATTTTATTTTATCCTCATGACTCAACATTTTCTAATTTTCTTTGAAAAAATTTGAAAAACAAAGTTTTCTTCCTTGAGAAATACCTTGTTTCTTTGGGACAGTCCTTGCATGTGGCATGTCTAAGCTACTTTTCTGTTGCTGGGAAGAGACACCATGACTTGTAAAACAAAGGCGTTTAATTGGGGGCTTGCTCACAGTTTCGGAGGGTTGGAGTCCATGATCACCATGGTGGGGATGATGCACAGCAGCAGGCAGACAGGCAGGACACTAGAGAAGTGTCTGAGAGCCCCAGTCACAAGGCAGAAGGAGAGGGCTAACTGGGATTGGCTTGGGCTTTTGAAACTTCAAAGTCAACCCCCAATCACTTACTTCCTCCAACAAGGCCACACCGTCTAATCTTCCCCCCCCCAAAAAAAAAACGCTTCCACCGACTGGGGGGTCAAGCATTCAAATAATGAGCCTGTGGGGACCATTTTTATTCAAACCATCATAGGCTTAATTGACTCTATGGCATTTTCCCTACTTAGTGTAAGACCATGGAAGCCTCAGAAATGCCAGGTAGACTGGCTCTACATCAGTCCTATGAAGCTAGGTGTGGAGAGCACAGCCTCTGGACTGTAAGATACATGGCAATTTGTCTGTCTACATAAGATTTGTCTTTCGAATACACTTGGTTTATTCACACAAACATTCCTTATAATATCATATTAATAAACAAGTTAAACAGCCATCTCACCAAGTGGGGAGCAGTTATTTAGACAGAAATGCTGCTGAATGGTTCCACTGGGAAATGTTCTCTGGCGAGGACACCTTGGAAGTCTTCAGGCTTGACCCATCCCCACCGAGAAGTCCTTTAGCTGTAGCAGGCTGGGAGATTGGTACTGATGGAGGTCCAGAGAGGTTCTTGAGAGCTAGGCCATGGCTAGGCTGGCGCTGACAGGTGGGTCTGTGTGTGCTCGGCCACAGTGGTGGATGTTCAATGGTCACCGAAGCCAGTGCCACTCACAGAGTCTCCTCTTGCTGATGGATAGCCAGAGAAGCTGCGTGTCTGGAGCACTGTAGTGCGATCCCAGAGGCTGTTCTCAAAGTTCCAATTTTTATATCATTTCACTGGGTGGTAGCTTTGGGCTCTCAGGGCTCACAGCTTGGGGTAATTCACTAGCACATCAACACCACTTTAGGGGTTAATTCATTAGCATATCAAAGCCTGTCCTGGGCTAGACTCCTGTCTGAACTGCCAGATGGCCTGCCGGGGACCTGCTTCTGAGGCCTAGCTCTTAGCAGAGCAGCCTGGTAGGAAGCAAGCTCAGGCACCATATTATTTCAAGTCACATAAAATGGCTTTTGAGTTTTACAAGATGGTTTTTAAGTCATGTTCCCGACAGACGTGTTCAGGAAGTGTCACCCATCAGATAGTTGCTGTCCTTATTCTCCACCAATAGCAGCTCTCAGCCTGTGAGTAGTCTCTTTCGGGGTCGGACGACCCTTTCACAGGGGTCGCCTGAGACCATCTGCATAGCAGATATTTACATTACGATTCGTAACTGTAGCAAATCCAATTATGAAGTAGCAAAAAAAAAATTTTTTATGCTTGGGGGTCACCACAACATGAGGATCTGTACTAAAGGGTCGCAGCGTTAGGAAGGTTGAGAACAGCTGCAAGAATCATCAGTACACAAGGAGAAGCTCTTCAAGGGCTGGCTTTGGAAGTCTGTGTATTTATTCATATTTGACAGCAGAGAGCAGTGGTGGCGGCGGCAGACAGGATCAGCAGCACGTGGTGCTCTCTAGTGTTACAGCTCTCAGGCTAGCCTACCGTGGCGGGACCCTGACCTCTAAGTGTTACTACACAGGTCAGGCCTACAAAGCTGGGATCCCTCAGCTCTTGGTAGAGACTGATGTTCCAGCTTCCAGGTGGGCCTAGATATTGAGAGTCTTCAGCCATTGATGACAGCCAGCATGGCAACTCTTGTACCTGGGGTGTCCAAGACCCTTGATCCTAGAGATCTGACAGTTCTTTGGGATTCTCCCGGAGAACAGGGTATGCAGTTTCTCTTCTCTGGCTCCTTATTGCTTCTGATCTCTCTTAAGCCTCAGTTCTCCAGCCTCCCATCTGCTTCTGCTATCCTTGATTCTGCCCTGGCTCTCTCTCAAACGGTCCAGCTGTCTCTTGTTGCTACGGCCATACTCATGGCTGCTGCCATTTGGGAAGCTTCTGCTTTTCGCTGCTGCCATTGCTGCTACTCTTAGCAGCTGGTCTTGTGGCTCTCTGTCTTCTGTAGCTGTCAATGAAGCCAGCCGTTCCGCCACTTTTGCAGCTTGGCTTGCTGACCACTCAGTGCTCCCTCTTCTTCAGATGTCAAGCAGGTGGTTGCTCCACGGCCACAGGCATGCTCAACGCTCTGCTGTCACTGACAATCGGCTGTCTCTGCTGATTTTCTCATGGGTGGCCCTCCAGTGTTAGAGCTCTCATACAGACCCGGCGTTAAGAGGCCACTCACTCATCAGAGAAAGCATTGCTTAGGCCCATTATGGCAGTGCGAAGGAATGCCACACAAGAGGGTGTTTCCCAGTCCAAACAGTCAACTTAGATAGCCAGAAAAGGAAGGTATTTGGACCAGATACAAACCTCACAGGAAAATGGAAGTTTTGGTTTACAGAAATCACAGAAAACCTCTCATACAAATGAAAGTTTGTGCTTGTACCGAACACACGATCGTCCCTTTTGCATCAGTCACAGCTGTCCCACCGGTTGGCCATCTGAAGTGCTCCTTCCTCCTCTGACCTAGATGGAAATAGTTACTTGATCAACTAGAGCTCATGAAAGCCTCGTGATAAAAAAAAAAAAAAAAAAGTCGGGTACACACCGACAGCCTTGGCTGGGGCTTCATCTAGTAAGCTAGGGCCGCTTGCTAGAGTAGACAGCTGTAATTGCTGTGTAGCTCCCTCAAGACACTCATGGAATGCGCAGAATAGTTGGGATGGGGATAATCTGATTGGCTCATTGACTGGCCATCCTTTTGTTGAAGGCAGCCTGAGCAGCAAGGGAGAACCCTACAGCTGACAGGGAGTCAAATTGCTCTGTCTCTTTACATTTTTGCTTATATACAGGCAAACGAACAGCAGAGGCATATTTATGATAAGAGCTTAAAGAGCTTATCATTATCACGTGGCGGGGGCGGTTAACAGTGAGGCTTTAAATGCTTAACATCTGTCTGCTCAGGATAGAGCCAGGGAGAGGTGGGTTCCCTGCCAATGAGCCATCACTGAAGACCTACGATCTGCCATGGAGTCAACAAGGCTGGACAGCTCATTGGTTTGCACAGCTCCAGTGAACTCATCTTGGAGAGGCAGTGCCTTAAGAGATTTGTCCCCCAGATACCCCTTGCTGCTGTGGGATCTGATAGTGATGACCTCTGCTGTGCTTTCCTTGTTTATTTTGTGGTATGAAAGTTCTATGGGAGTCTCTAAAAGGCTGTGCTACTCAGTTGAATTGGTGACTCTATTGAAGCTTCAGAAAGAATAACTAATCTATAATATCAGATTAGGGTGTTTTGCCAAGTCCCTCAGCAGAGGGAACTACTATCCTGGCCAGTCCCATACTGGACAGTGGAACCCTGAGCCTCTCTGCTCAGGTGTTTGTATTGCTCCAGAACTCCTCAAGTGTTCTCCTGATAGCATGTGCAGATCCTGAGTAACAAAACATCCCCCACATAAATCCAACACCTGCAGACAATACAAAACACCAAGACCCCTCACCCAACAATGCACAAAACAATTATTTTATGTGTAACTAAAAATAAACTTCCACAACACCAGCATCTAAATGTGACTAGGAAAGACACAGTATGACTCCCAAGGCTCATGCTTGATGCCATCAGCATAGGAAGACCCCTGCAAGAGGCACCGTCTTGAGAAGGAAGAAGTGTGGCCACAATGACTCTGAAAAGAGAAGCAGGCCTAGAAAAAGTGAGAAAGTAAGAGAATTACGTGAAAAAAATAATGGGTCTTGCCTGGTGGAGCCAGATTATTTTTTTTTAATGAAACTATTTAGGCTGTGTGTGTGTGTGTGTGTGTGTGTGTGTGTGATGTTTTCAAGATAAGAACAGTCATAGAAAAGTATTTATAGCTTTCGCCTGTTTCAGTTGTCATATATAAATCCCACCCCATTCCTGAATATTTATCGTATTCTGCGTGTCTCCCCATGCCTCCTATGTTCTTCTGGGGCTTCCTTAGGTACGGACAATGACCTCCACCTTAAGCACATCTTTGGATATTGGTGTCCCTAAGGCCTGATGGGCTGATCCTGATGCAGACTGTGGTCTCACTGAATATTTGCTGGAAGAGTGAAACACCTTAAATGTTTAACTAATATTCCCCTTGTTTTTTCTTTTTTGTAAAAATGTTTTTTAGATGAAATAGAATTATATCAATTCTCTCTTCCTTTTCTCCCTCCAGCTCCTCCCAGCTACCCTCCCTTGAATGCCTCCTAGGCCTCCCCACAACTCTCAAGTTGATGGCCTCTTCTTCTTTGATTATATTTGTTACACACACATATGTGTGTATGTGTATGCACAGACGTATACAAATAGAACCTGCCAAGTCCATTTTTGTTGTTTGTGTATATGGTTTCAAGGATGACCACTCTGCATTAGGAGGACTCATCCCTGGAAGAGGCTAATTCTCCTTCTCTCAACAGTCAATAGTTTCCTGTAGTTCTTTGTCTATAAGTGGGACCTCTTAGTCTATAGGAGGGACCTCTTAGTCTATAGGTGAGACCTCTTTGTCTATAGGCGGGACCTCTTAGTCTACAGGCAGGACCTCTTTGTCTATAGGCGGGACCTCTTAGTCTATAGGCGAGACCTCTTAGTTTACAGGCGGGACCTCTTAATCTACAGGCGGGACCTCTTAGTCTACAGGCAGGACCTCTTTGTCTATAGGCGGGACCTCTTTGTCTATAGGTGAGACCTCTTTGTCTATAGGTGAGACCTCTTTGTCTATAGGTGGGACCTCGTGCAATGTTCCTCTTTCCACATTAACAGGGAACATTACAGAAGAGAGGTTGGAAAGATTGTAAGAGCCAAGAAGTCTTTGAAACACTCTTAGAAATGGCTGCATAAACAAGACCCGAACAATGGCAATATCAATGACATGTTAACATGGAAAGGGATTAAATTCTTAGGATCCTACCCCTAGACAAGGAACTACAGGCAGCCTTTCATTTTTTACTTGGGCATCTTTATTTTAAGTTTTATGGAGTAACTGGATTACTTTAGGGCCTTTTTCTCAGACTAGTACATTGTGACAATGTAGGCAAAAAGCAGGTTCATTGTGGGGAGCCAGGAGGTGGCAGTGGCCCCATTTATGAGTCTAGTACAGATTCCCAGGTAAGAACTTTCCAAGTTCAAGCATTCTGGTTCCATGGCAGATTCTCCTGAGCCTGTGGTCTCAGGGGAGCACACTTAGGAAAGCAATGTAACTTCTGCTAGGATCTTTGCTTCTCTTAAAAAAATTTTAAACCCCCACAGTGTAAATTAATTCAGATGTAAATAACCACCCAGACACCCAGGAATCTGATGTGCAGAGGTGTCTGACAACATGTCCTGAGTAATTAGCTAGGCTTTTACAGTTTTTGGTTTGCAGGCAACACTCCTGTTCTTTCTGCACACTTCCAGCCCCGACATTTCCTCTCCCAGTTTCATATCACATGTATTCGATTAGCCTCTCCTCTTCCCGCCCCTGGGAGTCTCCCCATCCTGAGCCATTTCTAACTTCTTGGCCTCTACCCACCCTCTCTCCAACATGAGCATACATACGTGACAATTAGAATGTAGTGTCTGCATATGAGAGAGAACATGCAGCACTTGTTATACTGAACCTAGGCTACTCATTTAACAGAATACTTCCCAGTAAACTTGTAATTTCATTTTTCTCTATGGCTGAATGAAATCCCATTGCAACAAGTACCATATCTCATTATCTGCCGATGACCACCCAGGCAGATTCCATTTCCTTACTGTTGTGAAGAGTATCAATGAACATGGCTGTGTACGTATCTCGGTGGTAGGACATAGAGCCCGTGGGGTATGCCCAGGAGTGGGCAGTATGGTCGTGCGGAATTCTAGCTTTAGCTTTGTGAGATGTCTCCATACTGATTTCCATGGTGCTGCATTAGTTCACAGTCTCACCAACGGTGGCTGAGATCTCCTCTTCCCACACGTGCTCACCATCATTTGTTGTCATTTGTTTCCTTGGTGATAGCCATTCTGATGGGGCTGAGCTGGAATCTCAGAGTAGTTTTAATTTCCCCAGTAGCTAAGGGTATTGAACACTTTTTAAATGATTTATCTGCCATCCATCTTTTTTTGTGTGTGTGTGTGACAAATGTTTATTCAGTTCATCCATTCATTCACTGATTGGCAGTTGTGAATTTTTGGTGCTTATTTTTTTGCAGTTCTTTCTATATTTTAAATGTTAACCCTTTGTCTAACGTATAGCTGGTGAAGATTTCTCCCGTTCTATGGGCGGTCTGTTCACTCTGCTGACAGTTTCTTTTGCTGTGCAGAAGCCTTTTAGTTTCACGTAATCTCATTTGTAGAAAAGCAGACACATAAGCCAGTGGGACATTATGGAGAACCCAAAGGTAGACACACATAACCACAGACGTACAAGTTTTGACAAAGGTATCAAAAGCATACATCGGGGGAAAGATAGCCTGTTAAATAAATGGTGCAGGCAAACCTGGATATCTACTTGCAGAAGACTGAAATTCGATTCATATCTCTCACCCTGCACCAAAAATCAATTCAAACTGGATCAAGGACTTCAATTTAAAACCTGAAATGCTGAAACTGCTAAGAAAAAAACAGAGGGGGAACACTTGAGGACGCAGGCATAGCAGCAACTTCTTAACCAGAATGGCAGTATGCAGGAAATCGTCCCGAGCTTGGATAAGATTTTCAAGGATGGAGATTGATGTTTGAACAGTACCACAGGATGGGAAGTCCGAGAACACTGGTGTCTGGCAAGGGCCTTGTGTGTCGTCATGTCGCAGAGATAGAAAGGCTGAAGTCAGGAGATGAGACTCGAGTCCTCGAGCCCCCTTTGTGATTGGCATTATTAGCTCATTCCTGAGGATAGAGGTGGGCATTCTGATCCTTGAGCCCCATCTCTCAGGACTGCTGTACCGAGGATTAGATTTTCAGCATGCATTTTGGGAAGGAAAGTTGAAGCACGCCTTTGCTTATCCTCCCCACGCCCCCCTCTGCTCTCTGCCATGGCTTTTAGGTCAATTTGTAACAAAGTCTGGAGCCTGCTGGGGCTTTGGCAGAGGTGGGGATGGGGTTGCTCATGTATTTCATGCCACAGAAACACCTCATATTCCAAAGTCACACAGACAGGGACTTAGGCAGTTGGGAAAGGTAGATGGAAATTCTCTTGGTCTTGTTTGTTTTGAACCCTGGCTATCCTTCAAAGCAGGGTAACCCGCCTTCCCCAGGCTGCCTCAGCGGTCAGTGAAAACAGCCTACATATTGGGCCCTGCACCCATTCACTTACCTGAACCTGCCCTGCTCTTCCAAGCTGTTCAGTCAGCTCCTTTGTCACTTTTCTCCTCTGACCCAGTTCTTGTCCCTGCACTGTGAAGTCATTTACATTCCATGCTGGAAAGAATGGAACCAGCTCTTCCTTAGGACTGTTCGGGTTTGAATCGTGACAAACCCCCCCCCCCCCACTTCAATACTCTATGGATGTTCATGGCTAAGTTCTCTACGTTTTCTGATTATCTCTGGGCCTTAAAAACGGCACATGAACATGAAGGGCCTGGAATCGTTCTTGGAGGCCCATCATCAAAGATTGGGAGACGCCAGATTCACCGGGGCTGGCATCAGGGCTGGCATCTTGACAGCTCTTCTTTGACCTTCACGTCAGGACTCGAGGGGTGGAGCTTGTCCTCCACTGGAGAGCTACTGGGTTTGAGGGTAGCAGATGCTGTTCTGGGGAATAACTCATTTTGTTCTTAAACGCTCATCCACCTCTTCAAGAAGCCAACCTTGGATCCAGAAAGGGAGAGTTAGAGCTCAGGCAGGAATCCCGGCTGTCCATGCTGCACACTGTGATGTTTAGAGGTGCCTAGCCTCTCTGAATCTGTCTCCTTATGGTAAAATGTGGCTGTCAACAGGCACAGTGCACTATGAGCATCTGAGGAGATGGTGCAGACCAAATGTCACAACATCTGGAGCCCAGGGAAGCTGTTTCATTGACTATTAATAGCAGCTATTTATAAATCGTTTTCATGGACACAACATTGTGAGCTGTAATGGTCTGGAGGGACACCCTCTGCTTCTTTAGCAGAGACTCCAGGCCCGTTTGCTTTGTGTGTGACACTTCTTTCATCCCTACGAATGTGCATGGCTGTGTACATGTGCGTGTGCTCTGACCTCCATGACAGTTGCAAGCATGCTTTGATGGAACTGGGATCATGGAATAGTATGCTTTAGGACTGTGGAAAGCTGAGACTCTATAGAGCTCGGAGAGTGCGAACCAGGAGAGAGAGCTCAGAGGACACACTGAAGTTTAAGTATGTAATTGGAGTACATAAAGGGAACAGTCATGGAAGGAACATTTGGACTATATAAGACTAGATTCAACAGGGATCTTGTGAGTTACAGACTCACTAGTTGAATGGTTAAACGGTAAGTAGCCTCAGGTTTTCCACAGGACACTTGGGCTTGGGATGAAGTTCACATCTGCTCTTGTCTGGGAAGAATAGGAAGATATTTCACTCCCGTGGAAAATTTAGGACTCCAAGCTTATTGCAATTAACAAAAGGCACAGAATTATCTTGATAATAATCATGTCCAACACTGTCACTGGCTCCCTGTGCTTTAGAGGATAAAGGGCTGCATCAAGAATCTGGGTGTCAGGCATAAAGTTGGGAGGATGGGGGGGCCGCCCATCTCTAACATGTGCCATTAAGTTCCTCCACTCAAGTGCCAGCATTTCTAAATGGCATAATGGTTGCCTCCTTTGCAGTATGTGTGTGTGTGTGTGTGTGTGTGTGTGTATGTATATATGTATACACATATATGTATGTATATATATGTATATACGTACATATACATATATACACACACATACACACATACAATATGTATATCCAAGTATGGAAGAAGCCAGGGTTCAGAACCAAATAGGGTGCTTTGACAAGGGCTATTATTTGGTATCTGTTTACAGGGCCTGTTTTAGTGTACTAATAATAGGACAATCACTTAACTTCCTCTGAAGGCAATGCTCATTAGAAGAAGTTATTTAGATGAGTGGGGAGCATGAACTCCCTCCCACTGGCCGCCTCTCAGGCTGAGGCCTCTGAAATCATCAGTTCTGTGGCTGAGGCTGCCCAATATTGCACCCCATAATTTCTTGGCAAAACTTTGCCTTCTTCATTTGTAACATCCCAGCACCCTGACTGCACAGGCTGAGCCGGCTCATATCTGCTACCTGAGGAAACAGGGCCAAGGTTGGCAGACAAGTCTTCAGCACTGGCCTTTGGGAGACACTGGGATGCAAGCTACCGCAGGGGTGGTTCAATGGGTACGGAGTAAAGTTTTGCGAGTTGAGAGCGTAAAAACTGGTGCACATCTTCAGGACATGGAGCAGTGAAGGGACTTGCCTCCATTTCCCGTTCTGTTCAGTCAGGTAGTACTGTCTACATTTAGGGTTGGTATTCCCACCTCAGTTAACCCTCTCTGGAAATGTCTTCACAGACACACATAGGGGTGTGTCTCCTAGGTGATTCCAAATCCAATCGAGTTAACAATGAAGATGAGTCATCACTGTAGTTCAGGGGCAACTACACAGCAGTGGTTTGAGAAGAGCTTATCATAATCCTGGGCTCTAGACAGAGGAGGCCTGTCCCAGAGGGCCACGGGGCCAGGCACCAAGACCAGCGGTAGAAGGTGCAGGATTGGGGGTGGGGGAGTCTGCATTTATTGGAGTTTGCAGGGGAAAAGCAAGGCTGGGCAGCCTAGCAGTTTAGGACTGGTTAGTCTGAATGATAAATGGGGCTCTGGATGAATGGTTTCTGATTGGCCTGTGGCCATGTCTGTGAGAGCTTGTTTTGACTGACGATTGATGTGGGAGGGCCCAGCTCACTGTGGGTGGCACCAGCTAAAGGTAGGTGGGTCTGGGCTGTATAAGATAGATGAACATGAGCCAGATAGCAGGCCAGTAAGCAGCCTTCTTCCATGGTTTCTACTTCAGTTCCTGCTTGAGTTCCCACCCTGATTTCCCTCAGTGATGGACTGTGACTTGGAAGGGTAAGAGAAAATACACCCCTTCTCCAAGTTGCTTTTGGTCACAGCGTTTAGATCACAGCAGCAGAAAGAAAATTAGAATATGGAGGGAGGTGACCCAGACCAAGAAGGACAAATGCTACATGTTCTCACTCATATGTGTGTCCTAGTGCCGAATCTTTATATTTGTGTGTTTAACTTGCAGTAACTGTAGACTCCAGGAAACTAGAAAGGGACTGTTGGTAGTGAGGGAGAAGAAAGACCTTAAGGGAGGCGTAGAACCCAGGCGATATGGAGAGGGGGAAGGGAAGAGTGGGGAGGTGAGGGGTGGAAGGAAAGGGCAGAGGGGTGAAGGGAGGGTTAACTAAGGACTAAGCATGTTTGAAGAAGCCATATGGAAACCTACCACTTTATGAGCTTCACATATATTTAGATAAAAGAGTTGATTACAAAGGGGACAGTACACCTCCCAGATGTCATAGGTTGCCAAATAAAAAGCCCAGTGCCAGATATGAGATGTCTCCCCTTGATTTTTTGGTCAGGGGTGTCCTGGAGACCCCCTAAACAATGCAGGTCCTTGCTGTTGCTCTTGGTTGTCCTCCAGAACACAGTGGTAAGATCCTATTGCCGAAGACACCACACAATTTGGTCACAGAACATGGAGAAATCAAACTGGTCCTGACCAGGAAGCTTCCCACCTCCTGGCTAGCTTTTACTGTACAGAAGGTGCTATGCAGCTGGGGGTAAAGCCATCAATATCCTACCCAGCTGTCGACCTGTGAGCCATAATAATAAACAGGATATACCCATGGATTATATATTGTATACAGTATATTTTGAATCTCATATAAATATACTTATATGATATAGAATTACAGTTTAAATTTATTACATATCTATAAACCACAGTGACCCACTTCCTCCAACAAGGGCCCACACCTAAAGGGTCCACAGTTTCCAAAAACAGCATAATGAGCTCAAGACTAAGTATCCCAACCCATTAGCCTATGGGGCCATTCTCTCTCACACTGTAGCAGTGGATTTCTGGCTGACCAGATGCCGTTGGCCTAAGAGCTGACTTATTTCTGGCTCACAGTGACTCATGTGCAGCAGTCTTGTCAAGCCCATGCCAAAGAAGGGGCTTCCCAGGCACTAAGCTTGGTGACGCTGGGATTCTGACTTTTGCCTCCAACCCCACAAGGCGCTGACTGACAGTGGAGCGCAGCCCCTCAGCCACCCCTCAGAGCAGCAAATGCCTCAGTGCCAGGCCGGCTTCTCTGGCTTTCCAGTTGCTTGGAATTTGGCCTCAGGAATGCCTTACATTCTTCTTAGAACTTTAATATTTTCCAGATGTTTTTATATTTCATCCAGATGTTTTAAGTTGTGTTCAGTGAGGGACTTAGTTTAAACTATCCAACTGAGAATTATAGAACCTGGACACACTAAATCAGAAGAAAATGATATCAAAAGAAGATGTTAAACAATAACATGGACCCATCACCCACCTCTGTCCTTTGTCCTTCCCCCGACCCTGCTTTGCCTGTTTACCAATGACAGAATGATGCCAGTAAAGGGGACTATAGACATGCATGAAGTTAGAACTCCAGGCATTTTCTGCTCATGAATTTTAAAAAAAGTTATTTTATCTATACATGTAAGACACAGTCCAGGAACCATGGAGCTTCCAGTCTAACTGGTGAGTATTTCCTCCACAGAGAGAGATGAAAGGGAGAGCCATGCCTGTGGCATGGTGGGGAGAGCAAGGGGAGGAGGTTGAGATTGAATACTGAGTGCCGGAATGCCTGTTTCCCTGTCATAAATGATGGAAAGCCAGTTGCATGATTCTCCCCCCTAGCCACCGCGCTGTCAGGACTGACCATGTACCATGTGGAACTGGTGATTGAAACCTCTTTCTATCCGGTAGGCTAGCATGATGCCGGAAGGAGAAACACATTCACAGGCAGGAGAGATAGCTCAGCGAGTAAAGGCCTTTGCTGTCAAGCCTGATGACCTGAGTTCAGTCCCTAGGACTCGCATAGTGGAAGAAGAGAAATGGCTCCCACAAGTGGTCCTGTGACCTCAACACACATATCTTGGCCCATGCACATGCTTGTGCGCTCTCACCCAGGCATGCACACTCACGAATAAATCAGTGTAATGAAACAAACAAACAAATAAATACATAGGAATGGGAAACGGAGTTTTGGAGTCACAACCATGGCCACATGAACAATCCACCCTGCTCATCCATAATACTGTGAATTCTTGTGGAATAAGACCATGAAACTTCTCAGTTGTGTGTGTATGTTGGTGTTCTGATGCATGGTGGTGCATGTGTGTGTGTGTGTGTGTGTGTGTGTGTGTGTAGGTCAGAGGTCAATGTTGGATATCATTCTTCAGAAGCTCTCCACCTTGTTTTCTGAGGCAGGATCTTTCTCTGGGACTCGGGACTCACCAGTTAGGCTGGCTGGCCACCAAGCCCGGGGACCCACTGTTCCCATCTCCTCAGTGCAGGATGACAAGCTTGTGCCACCCCACCAGCTCTCACGTGGGCTCTGGGGATCAGGCTCAGCTTTTACATAATAAGCACATTATGGACTAAGCCATCTCCTAGCCCCAAACTCTTCACTTTCTACAGAAAACCTACAGAAATACAACATTCTGCTGCTGACAGGTGAACATAGTTCTTCACTGATGCCATGGATTAGCAGGAAGAGGTTCCTGATATGACATAAAATCAGAATTATCCCCTGAGACCGAATGGGGCAGCTCTCTGACACCGTTAGTGTCCTGGACCCTTTTCCTTTCTGACTCTTCATCTTTAGCATGTGAATTTGATTTTCATGGTCACAAAAAGGCCGTGGCATCCCCAGCCATCACATCTATATTGCAGGTCGGAGGGCAGAAAAGAGCTGAAGTTTTCATCTTGTGAAAGCATACCTTTGTGGTGGAGTAAAGGGAGGTCTCTGCCAAGGATCTCCTCTACTTCACTGTTATGAGCTCTGACACTTGGCCACCTCTAAAACTCCGAGAAGATGAGTTTTCTCATTCTGGCGTTTACAAGTTAGGAAAGGAAATCCAAAGGATTTCTAGTGGCTTTTGATTGGCCATCCACATTTCTGCTATGCTACCGAGGTCTGGCGTTCTGTTATCAGCAGCTGGAAGCAATGGCCAGGTTCCCTGGTCCAGCCAACAGAGATGTAAAGAAAGGAGAGGAAGCTGGGGACAGGTGCTCAGGCCAGCTTCACAGGCAAGGTGGCCCTGTTAGGTAAGTTACTTCCGGTTCTTGCTCTGCACTTAGCTCCCCACTGTCCTGACACATCAGCCTACCCCTGCTCCTTCTCAGTCATTTTGTCCTTGTGATTTGAGACAAGGTTTCACTTTGTAGCCCAGACTGGCTCGGAATTCCCCCAAGGTAGGTGTCATCACATTTGGCTTCTTCCTTGAGTTGGTTTTCTGCTCACCATGTGTAGTAACTCACTGCTCGCCGAAGGTGATGTCAGGTGACATTTCCCCACACAGCTAAGATGTGACCACCAACACGCTTATCCCAAGCCTGCCCTCTACCTGCCTTCACTCCCAGCTCCACCCCATGCTCACACGCATCAGGGAAATGGCCAGTGCATAAAGGGGGGTATTTTGAATACATGGACATCTTAGTTCAGCAGGCTGTAAGTTTCCTTCCACCCCATTAGTAACCCCTTTCCAGTCATAGGAAAACCTGACTAGGTTTTAGCACAGAACTCAAGCTTGCCTCCTGACTGGCATTAACTCTGGCTTTTTGGTACAGATGGGATACATTCAATTCTTCCCTTGCTACCCAGCTAAGCCTTGTGGGAATGACAGCAACTCTCTAGCCTTCAGCTTACACCCTCTACTAAGCCCTCCACACCCAACACTCCTGGTAATCCGACCATTACCTGAGTCCCAACCAGAGACTGTCTAGCTAAGACACTTCCCGAAGTCTGTTTCTCTCTCTTGGTGAGTTCAGAAGTTTGGAGTGTCTTAAGAACTGGGCCAGAATAGAGTCATTTAGGATGACTTTATTCATAAAAATTTAAGTGATGCAAACAGCAGCAAAGAGTTTTGCGGACATTCCTCTGTCCCTTAACTGTCCTGTTAACTCAACAGTAGTTAACATCTTGCCATGAGTGCATTTGAGTGGTTCCAAATTGCATTTTATAGCTTCTTTCTAAAAACCAGGATCTAAAGGTTTTCTCTTTACCCCTTGATACCCACAGGACACTTTACCGACTTTTCTTGCATATAGTTGATTCAATTATAACTTTTCTAAGGTTGGGAGCTTATGGCCCCAGCTACTGCCTGCTCTATGCAGAGCTGAGCCATAGTCCACTCTGCATGCCTCGTAGGCCAGGCTGGTGATGGCTGGGTTCAGATATTGTTTCTTTAACCTTCCCAGCCACCACTCACATGTGGAAAAACCACAAAATGTGGGTTTACCTGTGCTGCACACATAATCTCCCGACTCACTTTAAAGTAGTTTAAATCTAACTTTGAGTCCCCTAAATGCTTGACTAGAAGGAAATTTGCTATTGGGGTGCAGGAGGATCCTCACAAGTTTGGGCAAAGTTTCTGGGGGGCTGGCACAACACTGAAGTACCAGAAGCTTCTAACTCAGTCACTGGTCACAGGTCCACACAGAGTCTTCCTGAGTCTTGGTCTTTTTACTTCTGGCCTTCTCTCTTCTAGCTGGTGCTCCCTGGAGCCTGGCCCCAGCTCCCTGGCACCACCCAGCCACAGTTGTGTCTTGAAGGCATGAAGTAATATGAGCACCCTCTCTTCTCTGAACCCTGGGCCTCTCCAGTTTGCAGAAAGTTGCTTCTTGCTTCCCTCTCAATGTGTGCAGAAGCATTCCTCTTCCAACTACAGCACCCCCAGATGTCTTCTGAGAGACAAACCTTTTCCCAAGGTAGGCAAAGCCTTTATCTTTAAAGACGTTCTGCTTTCTGCCTTATGCTTTATTCAGCCAACATTCATTAGTGTACCTGCCTTGACTCTTAACGCTATTGAAAGATTTCTGTTCTGATTGGTAAACAGTATGGTAGCCCTCACAGAACATGGTTAAAAAAAGTCAATTAATAATTAAATTCTAAATTAAACTCATTCATTCAGGCTAACCGTGACAGGATGTCACAAGGGCCACTGATAGATGGGCCTCCTATGTACTTATTTATTACAAAGCACCCCCAGCTGTGTGTCTCTCGGTTTTATTGAAATCACGGTTGTCCACTGATTCAAATAATTGCTACTTTAGTTGTATTGTTTGTGTGCTGCAATTCTTGCATACATCATAAATGCAGTGTTTCAATATTTACAAGTTTAAGAATTCATCAATAAAATATTAAAAACTATCTCAGAATAGAGAGACAACCAACCGTGGATCCATCCATTGGCATTCCATTAGCAGTCATCCACCTCGGCCGTCTGCATCTGTGGAGGGCACAGTGATGTTTATAACGAGCTGCGCCCTGGGTGATCTGCCTTATGCCCTGAATGCTCTACACACAGAGAAAACCGGGACAGGAATAACACACTTTTTATTTCTCCAATACAAAATAATTTTATGAGTTTAACAAAACGTGGTTTTCCCGCCCATTGCTACGGACATAAAAGTGCTGGATGCAGGTGGCACTCGGAATTAATTCTTAAAGTGCTGTGTGGGAGACCTGACTATGTCACCAGCAAGCAAGAACGATTACTGAGTTGAAAGCAATGAAGACAGAGCCTATGCAGGAGAGCCCTGCCTTCCCGCTACTCAGGAAGACAGATGACTGCCCTCTGACCGGCGCAAACAAACTCACAGTCTCCCATCATGGAGAACAGGCTGACCACACGTTACAACTTTGGACCTTATTGGCCCAGAAACGGTGCGATAGGATCCGCCTGCCCAACCAAGCTCCACTTTTGCCTCACTCTGCCTGCTACTTGCTCTCTCCCAAGTCACCACACCTGGATACTCTAAGTCCTTTTTCTTCGCCTAGTCACTTCTCAGGAAATTTACTGTCATTTGAAGATGTTATGTAAGCTGGAATTCAAAGCCACTTCTTTGAGAACGCCTCATTCTCTGTGTGTCTCCCACGGGTATGTGGGTATATGAAATATACATGTTAGTAAGTTTCTGTTTGTGTTGGCTTATAAATATCTCCTGTCATGGGTATCTTTCAAACTAAGAATCTACAAAGCCTAAAAAAATTGTTATTAATCCCTCTAACTCGCACATTCATCAGCATGTCAATCACATTATATCAAAGCTTAGGGCTTAGTTTCTTAAATTATAATTATCAGTCAAAAGATTGATTAAAAATCAAAAGATAATTTTATACAATAATACATTAAAATCTGTTGAATTAAGCAAAATGTTGATAAAAACAACTTAAAATTCTAGGAAAATATACTTCAAATGTTAAAATTACCCAACATGTATTTAAGCATAATCAAGTGTTTTCAAACATGAAATATTCAACGGTCATTAAAAAATAATTGTATCTATACAAGCATATAAATTCATGGTCCTACTTGCTGGAAAACATACTTAAGTGAGAAAGAAACTTATTAGACAAGTTATAAATCAAGATAGTAAAATATTTATTTTCTAGGAAACTTTCACATGCAGCATTCTAATTCATTTAAAATGAGAAATTTAAACCCCTTTGATCTTGTGCAGTTGAAAATAACACCTTATATACTAAACTTTATTGTTCATACTTCAGAAAAATGGCATCCGTGGGAAATCATGTACAGACTGTGCTCAAGTCTACTAGAAAGAAAGTCTGGCATTTCAGCCAAGATTTCAGAAACATCTCTGAATGATTTTTCATGAATGTATATTAAGTGTTTAAAGTAAGGGCTTTCTAGACTCAGAATGACAGACATTACATGTTCTTACTCATAGTGGGTCCTAGCATCAGGTGTTGAGATTTGTGTGTTTAACTTGGAGGGCCTATAAATCTTGCACCCCTAGAGTGCAAGAATGCAAGATACTGTCATTTGCTCTTGGATGCCCACCAGAACTTGGTAATAAAACTCTATTGCTGAAGACAGTTTGGTCACAGGACATGGAGAAATCAAGTTGGCACTGACCAGGGAGCTTCCTCTCTACTGTCTGTCGTTCATAGCACCAGAAGTTGCTATGCAAGTGGTGCGTGGTGTGTGTGTGTGTGTGTGTGTGTGTGTGTGTGTGATATCAACCATCTTACCTAGCTGTGAACCCAATGAGCTACAATAATGATGGATGTGCCCATCGGTGTAACAATGGCATGAATGTTATTTGAGTAACCAGCTGCTCTCCGATCCGCTCTAATGCCTGTCACAGGAGGAAACTCATGCCTCTGGCCACGGTTGGGGAACTGTTAATGCCCAGAGGACAACTTATTACAATTATTTTGCTAAATGCAAATGGTATCAAACTGTTCTCTAACTTTATGTCTCTATATCTATAGATGAGTGCAGCTCTCAGATCTCATGAGAAAAGTTTCTTTGTGCAGTGGAAGGCAGTTAATGCAGAAACACAACCTGTCAAAGTGCTGTGGAGTGCTCTCAGGCAGTCATAAATGGAACATCTATATCACATTCCTGCTTCCTAAGGCTCAGGGACCATCATGGAGAGGTGGCAGAAGAGAGGACAAAAATCTGTAAGATCCAGAGGTTGGGGAGGATGGGAGTGAAACACTGTCTTCTGGACATAACTTAATGCTCTGAGATTCACCCCAAACCATTGTGTGCCTCTAGACTCCCAGGGGACTTGCTAATCATCTTTCAGGACATTTCTTCTTGCTTTCTGGATGGACTCATCTGAAATCCCCAAGTTCTATCTGCAGGATCAGAACCAAAAGGTTCACTGAGCGATTATGGTACAGACTTCTAAAATGTTAAATCACTGCGGCAGAGTGTGCAGATAACAGTCCCTTTAGGTGTTGACTGGGTACCAAGGGCTCTCTGCTAAGTCCCATTTGGTTTGAAGATACTTAGTGCTTTTTTTTTTTCTTCTGATAAGTAAAGCAGGTTTTATTTAAGGAGGCTAAGAAAGTTGGAGGTAGGAGGGAATTTGCATCCAACAGTACATGCTCTTAACAATGCCACAGAGCAACACGGAAACACTTGATAATACTTTATTCCACCGCTGTCCTGGACACCAGCGTCCCCCAAGGTCAGATCCAGCGGGATCCTGCGGGACGCCAGGGACCGGCGCTAATGCAAGATCCTGCGGGGAGGCGGGTGGGGCTCTGGGTAGAGCTGAAAAGGCACCCCTGATCAGGAGTCGTTACAGTCCGGGAAATGTGGAGGACCTAACCAACAGTAGCAATCCCCTCTTGCAACCAACTCCCCTTACTTCCCGCTCTGGTGTGCACCCAACTGCTGGAAGCCTAGGGGCGGCGGACGCGTCCTCGCCATAGCCTTCCGCCTTCCCACTCGCTCGGGGCACACGCGCTTAAAGAGTCCCTGCCCCTCCCGCCTCCGCACGCGGGGCCGCAAGTTTCCTCCAAGAGGCGGGCGCGTACCGCGTCTCCCCGCCGCCGCCGCCTCCCCGGCCCCCGCCGCCGCAGTCTCCGCCCGCGGGGAGGGCGCGCTCCGGAGCCGGCGAGGGTGGGGCTCCGCGAGGGAGGGGTCCCGGCGCCGCAGTCTTCGCAGCGCCCGCGGCGGCAGCAGCAGCAGCAGGTGGAGCCCCGCTCAGCCCGCCCCGAGCAGCGCTTGGCCGGAAACCCGCGCTGCAGCCGCCCGGCCCGGAGCTGGGGCGCTAGGCTGGAGCCCACGCCGCCCCGGTCCGACCCAGTTTCCCAGGCACCGGGGTACCGAAGCCGGCGGCCGGGGGACGCGGTTGGGACCGGGGCCGGAAGCATCGCCGTGCTCACAGCTGCGCTGCAAGACCCCAGCCCGGGGCACGGGACTAACGGGACCTGGCTGGCCTTGGCCACCTAAGGACTTGTGCTCGGGACAGAGCGGCTGTGGGCTGTGGGACCGGGGACCTCGGAGCCCGGGCGTTTGGCTGGATGCTCTTGGAGTCCGGGTGGCGCGCTCTTCTCTTCGGCTCTTTGCAGGGGACGGGACCACCTCTCCTGGTCCTCTGTGGAGTCCTCTCACCTCGTGCCTGTTGGTCTCGAGCCTCTCTGGTTGATACTGGTCTGCAGGTGTTCGCTATTGGCTTCTTCTTCGGCTAGGGGAACAGTTGGCGCCAGCGACGTTCTGTGCCTGTGGGCGCTCCAGGTCCTGCCTGGGTCTCCTGTCCTGCCGGAATCTTGCCTGCTTTGCTGACCCTCAACTCTGTCTCTGCTTGCCGGGCTTGCAAAGCCATTGGCTTTGCGGGGAGTGTGCAGACGAGATCTCATTCTGGCCCTCCTTCGGGAGGGCACTCGTCTCCCGGGAGCGGCTTTGTGTGTGGTGGGATCCGGGGTCCTCAGCCATGGCCTTCACTTTCGCTGCTTTCTGCTACATGCTGTCCCTGGTGCTCTGCGCTGCGCTCATCTTCTTCGCTATCTGGCACGTGAGTAACCTGCAGCGGCTTCTAACTCTCATTTACCCCAAAGCCCCCCATGCCCATATTGTTTCCTCATCTCACCTGCCCTTTATACATGGCAGGCGTGGGCAGACTGAGGTCAGGCAGAAGCATTTGCTGAACAGATCATGTCCACCTTCCTTGTCCCAGGGCAGGAGACAAACATTTCTTGGCATCCTGTGGCCAGGTGGTATCGTCACTGGGGCTCACCTTCCTGCCCTGGCTGGAGCCTGTGGCCCTCCGAGACTCTGAACAGGGCACTGTCCTGGGCGGGGCAAGGTGTCCTGGCCAGAGTAGTGGCTCACAACCCCATCTGCCCTGCTTCCCCTCCACCACCCCTCCTCTCCTGCCTGCAGGGGAGAAGAAGCGCTGCCGGTGGCCCAGGCAATTAGTCAAGTAACTATAACAACTAAACATTTAAAATGTCAGCATCTGTGGTGGGTTGCGTTTAGACATAATTGGAGACAAACTGGAAACACAACCAGAGTGCCTTGTAAGAGGAAGCAGGGAGAGGCCAGGCAGGAGGGGAGGGAAATCAAGAGAGATGGGAGTGAGGAGGAGAGGAAGGAAGGAGGGAGACCAGGATAAGTAAGGTTCCAGGTGGTGCAGATTCCGCCAGGTCCCATCATCTCTAGGGCACAAGCTTCCTCCCAGAATGGGGGAGCAGAGGGGTCCTAGGTCATCAGGTGTCCTGTGGTGTGGAGCTGAGAAGTCCCAGGAGTCCCGAAGAGGAGTAAGGAAGAAGGCACAGGAAGAGCAAGTCTTCCGTGGACTGTGTGACATTTCACAAAACCTTGACCCCAACTTCCTTCTGAAGCTGGTTAAGGTCCCCATTCTCACTCTGTGAAGGGTGATCAGGAAAAGGACCATGGTCCCAGTACCTGACACCCACAGTTAAACTAGCCTTGCCCTTCCAGCAGGTCTGGGTGATGAGAGGGACCCTGAGACCAGCTCTCAGATGTTTGGTTCTGGAGAGCCTTGGAGAGCTTGTGTACAACAGAAGATGACCCAGAAGGAAGAAGACTGGGAGCAGTTGAGATGCTGGTGTTTTGTCTGAGTGGTTTCTAGTGTGAGAGGGTTTGTCTTAAAATAGAGCCCTGCAGCTCCTGCTACAAGGACTGTGACAAGGAACAGAAAAAGAGACCTGTGGTAGAGGAAGGGGCTTCTAACCACTGAACCCTGAAAAGACCTGTAGGTCACATCTAAGCTTCCACCTCTTTCTAAGATTGTGTAATCACTGATCAGTTGGTTTAGGACCATAGATACAAGAGAGAGAAGGAGTTCAGATGTAGGAATCTGGGGCTGATATAAAACATCCTGCTTGTTAGATGGAATGGGATTTTGTCCTCTGCCCTGTGATGCTGGCCTAGTCTACTGCAGACAACTCTGAGGCTGTTGGCAGTTAAGAGAAAATGAATCCTTACTTGGTTTAGAATAAAAAGAGATTCAGGGTAGACAGTGCCCAAACATGCAGCAGAGACCTGCTCCCATGGTCTAAAGGGACTTTCTCAGCTTCTTTGAATTTGGAGAGAGAGCCACATGCGTGAAGGCTAATACATAATTTGCTGTTTCTTCCCATTTGCTTTGTCTAGAGGGTGGCAGGTCCCTGGGGCACCCCAAACACCTTCAGACTCAATGTTCACTGCCACTGGCTCCTGAAGCAAGATGGGTCACCAGAAGGAATTCTCTTCTCTCCCTCAGAGTGTGTATGTGGGTGTGGGGGTGAGGTGGGGAGGGTAGTAAATAATTCAAGAATGAGCTAATTAAGTGGATTGTATATGTAACTAAGCTGATCAAGAGACCTCTGAATGACAGTTGGATATCCTGGTGATCCTGCACTGACCTCTGCTCCCAACCTCATCTCCCACTCTGAGGGAGTACAATGCAGCTAAATCTCAAGTCAGGTCCTGTTGGCACAGCTAATGGAAGTGACACTTTCAGTGACAACAGGGCCCGTCCCTGTTTCCTAGTCTTCTCTCTCTGAACCCACCCCATCACAGTGATTTGAACCTTGAAAGGGGAACTCAAAAATGTCTGATTTCCCAGCATACACACTGTGTGTTTGTGAATGGTGGTAATTATTTCAACTAAAAATTTAGAAGAGTTAGTAGATAGTGCGTTTGCCTTCTTTCCGGCATCTTATATTTCTACATAGTTCCTGCTTTGATGAGTCATATCGATCGCTTGCATGTATTGGCATCCCAAGTAATGAATCTGCATTTAACACACAGTGGTTAAAATGCCTGTACCCCTGGCTAAAGGAAACGCAGGTGCCATGGTTTATTCTGTTTGTCTGTACATGTCCATACCCACTTAAGGGAAATAATGGAAGTTACTGTTTATCCAGTGTGTATTCATCCACCCTCAGTCCCGTGTAGTTTGGAGAGGACCTCTCAGGTGCCATCTCCAGTTATTCCCACCTCCCCTCCCTCATTCTCCCCTGGATGTCTAGAAGCAAAGATGAATGTGGCTAAATAAGCACATTTAAGTCTTGATTTTTGCCTTGAAAATCTATCTGCTTTGTTTTCAAATGAAATTATTTCACATCAGACACCGCCTTTGAGTACATTTGTCAAGCTTTGCAGAAGCTGAGTAAAACTGAGTTTTTTGTTTGCTTGTTTTAAACCATGGCTCGGTGACCTTCACATATATTGTCTCTTCATACCGGGATATCCTTTGGTCCCCACAGACTTTTACAGAAGAAACTATGGCTCTACGAGGTTCTGATACTTGTCTAAGCTTTTCCAGCCAGTATGTGTTAGGCCTGGGATTTGATCTGAGTCTGTGAGACTCTTATGGCCAAGCCCTTTCCCCAGCTGTAATCACTGGCTTTGAATTATTGATTTAATAATAGTTTCTACCCAAAACATTGCCATCTATGCAAGTAAGATACTTAGAGTTGAAATTTCTTATTGGAATTTAACAAGGCTCAAGACAGTACATATCTCCCCCCCTTCTTCCCTTTCTTCCCCTTCTCTTCCTTTGTTCTCTCTCTCTCTCCTTTCTCTCTACTCCCTGCCTTCCTTCCTCCCCTCCTCCTCCGTCCATCCCTTCTTTCTTTTTTTCTTTCTTTCCTTCCTTCCTTTCTTTCTCTTTCTTTCTCTTTCTTTCTCCTTGTCTTGGTATATAGTCCAGGCTGGCCTGGAACTCATGCTCACCCTGCCTCTGCCTCTGAAGTGCTAGGATTACAGACATTTACTACTACACCCAGCTCTGTACATACCTCTTTAAAAGAAGAAATTCTATATTTAATCTTCTAAAATTGGAATTTTACTTTTAAAAGCAAAAGGACACAGGTCCATTGCCAGAAAGTTTGGAAATACAACAATATGAAATGAAACCAAAGTCACCACTCACCTTTCTAAGACTGGGTGTCTTTCATACATTTTAAAAACTACTTGTGGATGTTTCAGAAGGGAAAAAATCCCACAAGTGTTCTGAAAGATTTGCTGTGTGGAGTGATGTCTGTTTCCAGCAAGTCTGAGACTAACAGTGTTTACTCACAATTCAGAATCTTCTCTGCTCCAGCTTGGCCGAGCCTGTTTGCAGACGGTCTCCTGATATAAACACAGATGAAACCGTTCTTTGAAAAGATCAAAGATGCACTGCAGCTTATTTAAGGCTTTTAGCTTTCCAGATTTTTAATATCTAGAGTTATTCTGAACTTTGGCAATTAGCAAATAAAATTAGTTCCCAGCGATGCTCTTTAGAAAGATTTGCTGTATCACCTCATCTGAAACGGCTTTGGGTTCATGGTGGCGTGTGCCTTTGGAGTTTGAATGGACTTCACAGGTGATAACGAGTACCTGTCTGCTGAGGGGACTTTTTATTGGACAGAACGTCCTCAGGGCTGAACCTTTCAGCCAGTTCTAGCCTGTCACAGACCCAGCCGCTAGCAACAGGTCTCAGTTTTTGCTGTTATTCATCTGTTAAAGAGAAAGGGGCGTGTTTTGTGAAACAGACACATGGGACTCACTCTAACTTTTTTCTCAGATTCCCTTTTGACCTGCTCTGAGCCTGGGCAGCATGAACCCTTGCCAGGCCTTCCCTGGCCTCCACTGCTGGTCTATTGGATCAAGCCACCCTCTAGCATCCAGGGTCGGGCACCGCAGCTGCTGCCTCCTCTCTGTTCCCTGGCACCAACAGGCTCTCTCCATCCCTGGAGGAAGAGAAGGGCCCTTTCTGCCCATCCCTGTTCTCCATAGCTGAGGATGACCTGGGGCACAGGGGTGCTTAATCACCTTTACAGCAGATTCTCCTGCACTTCTGCCTGACTCATTTCTGCCTGTTCTTGGGGACCACACCCTAGGTGGCAAGGGGACATGCATTCTTCTCTGGACCTTGGTGCTTTGGAGCCTGGAGAAGTACAATTGATGCAGAGAAGACCGACAAGACCGACCATTCCAGAAGGCTCCAGGCCCTTAGTACTAGCGGGGAGTCCTCCTGCCAGAGGGTGGGGAGCATTGGCGAACCTGGAGGGCTCCCTCTGTCGGGTGTGATGTCTGTTTCTTGTTTCAGCTTGTGTTGAGAGTTGGCTGGCCCTCCCCCAAAGCCAGTCTTGTCCTTGTATCTCCATCAATCATGTTGTAAGCAGAGGAGGGGACAGAACTCAAGAGGCTCTGGAAACAAGCCAGTTCTGGCTGGCAGAGCCTCAGCTGATATTTCTAGGCTTCCTACAGTGGGATGTGGCAGAGGAACCAGAGCGATCTTCCTTTGGCTCTCCAGTCTCTGAACAAAGGCAGCTGAAGCTGTGTGGCCCTGCCATTGGCATTTCTACCTGTACACCAACCCTGAAGCCACACCTGGTTTCACTTTCCCTGTCCCCTCTACCACTGCTCTCCTTTCTCTTCTGCACTTTATTCTCTGGGCCTGTTTGCTGCTACTGCCTGCCTTCCTAGAAGGTGAGAAGTGCCCCATTTCCCCACCAACGTGCTGTCTGGATGGCGCCTTCTCCATCCCTTTGCTGTCACTGTTGTTCAGGGTCTGTCAAGGATCTGAGCCTAGTCATGGTGGCGTGCTCACCGACCTGTGTGGCGGTAGGTACTGACCTGACCTTGTGCCTGAGGCCTCCTGCCCTCACCTATGCCCGCCATTCCAGGCAGCCCTGGCCCTCTCACTTCCACTCTGTCCGTGATCCCCATTTTGATTGTGATTTCCCCTTTCTCTCGGCATCATCCCTTGAGGACGTGATCCCTTCAAGCTTACCACCCACCTCTCGCTCATCTGTGCATATCCCCTGCTACTTTATGTCGGAAACCCTCAGTGCCAGGAAACCGCCCCCCTCTGTTCTTACCCCAGAGCCCCAAGCATCACATGACATGAGAGCATGTGTTCAGGAGAGGAAAGGGGGGTTCCAGGTCATACTTTCAGAACTAACTCCTCCTATAATAGCAGCCTTAACCCATTCATGAAGGAGGTATCCCATGGCCTCATTGCCTCTTAAAGTCCCACCTCTTCATGCCTTTGCAACTGCAATTAAATTCCAATGTGGTTTTTGATGAAACAGTCAGACCGTAGTACCTATTCTCTGTGAACTTCTCCATGTATGCTCTAGTAAGTTCATTTTTTTTCTGACTCTAAGCCATGGTCTCACTTTTGTTGAAGCTGACTTCTTCCATGAACATTGATTTGACATGTTTCCCTGTATCCTCAGTGCCTCCAGACCATGTCTCCAGGCCCTCCTGACATGCCAAGTCTCCTCTTTCAGACAGGCTTTGCCTCCCCAAGCTCTGCCCCCTTCTCTTTATGCCCTTCCATCAGATGCATACGACACTGGAGACAGATAAAGTCAAGCCCTCTGTGTCCATCATCTAGGCCTGGACAAGATCAGTATTTTAGCAGATGTGTGTCTTCCCTGTTTCTAAGCTATCCCTTGAAAGTTCTTGACCCTGTCCTGTGACCATAGTGTTCCTTTACTCAGTGCTTGCTGAGGACACTAGCATCCCTCTGTTGGGCCATCTCTGGGTACCAGTAAGTGCTATGGAGGCCTCTCCGGGCTTGACATTGCTGTTCATGTCTTCCTTGCGGCTCTATTCCCAGGTCGTTTCTTGGACTGTCTTGTGTTCCTCTCTCTACTCTGAATGTTTCCTCACATTCCCTCTGCCTTTTAGACCTGCCCTTAGAACAGGGCAGCACCTGCCCCCATGAACTGCCTGCTCGTAGCCGCTTGGCTCCACACTGAACCTGTGTGCCTTTATCACTCAAGGCCTTGGTCCTTACCTAGGAACCTCTCTACTCCTTTCCTAGTTACCATCAGATGTTAGCTTTGTGTCATGGAGAGAGTGAACCTATAAAAGATTTGTTTGGGCTCATAGATCTGAAGGTTCTAGTCCATGATCCAGTGGCCTGATGGGTTTGGGTCTTTATCAGGGTAGTCTCCATCATGGGTATGAAGCAGAGCAGAATCATAAATCACATTAACTAGGAAGCAAAAAGAAAGACAAAGAGATTGGCACCCCACAATCTCCTGTAAGGGCAAACTGCAAGTGACCGAATGGCTCCTTGTAGGCTCTACCTCCTAAAAGCACTGTCTCCAAATGCATCGGCCCATGGCTAGGCCTTTAATATGTGGCCTCTGGGGACATGCACCATCCAAACAGTCACACCTGTACCCTCTTCTCTGCCTTATGGCCCTGCTTGATGTACTCTTCCTCAGAACATCACATCCCTTCAGAATTGGCCTGCGGGGTTTTCATCTCACGTGAAGGAACCCACCTGCTGCAGCCCTCCCCAGAGTGATCGTTCCAACCTCTAAAAGAGTCTCTGCATGGCATTCCCAGACTAAAACCCTTTCTGGCTTCTCTCACCTACAGAGCCAAAGGGCCTAGAAGACTAGGTGCAGTTAATGGTTTCACCTAATTTGACATCTTCTGTGTTCCAGTCAGTTCCCAAATGGACTCTTCCGCTTCCCTGGAATGCCGTTCACTCATCCCATTCCTGTTGGACTGGCTGAATTCCAGTCTTACCTTCTCCGAGAAGCCTATCCATCTCTCCTGTTCCCTGCCTTACACCCCACGGCTCCACTGCTCACACGGCACCGGGCTCCCAGTTCTCAAGGACTGGAGCTGCTGGCGTTCGTTGTGGCCCTGGTATCCAGTGCCTGGGTGGCACGATGCTTAGAGCTGTTACTGCAGAATAAATAAATCCAGCACCTGGCCAATTTACTGGACCAGCCAAGCTTGACAAACTCTTCCATGATGAATAGTTTCTTAGACCTACAACAGTCATATGAATGGTTTCTAAAATTATATATTCGTGGACCTGCAGAAGGTCTACTGTATCCCGGGACTGGGGGCTCTGTCTTCCTCTGTGAGGAAAGCTTGCCTGCTGTTCTATTGCTGTGAAAAGCCATGATGAAGGCAGCTCATAAGACGAAACATTTAATTGGGGGCTTGCTTACAGTTTCAGAGGGTTAGTCTGTGTTCTCATGACAGGAAGCTTAGGCAGGCAGGCAGGCATAATGCTGGAGCAATAGATGAGAGCTTGCATCTGATCCGTAAGTACATAGGAGAAGGAGACTGGGCCTGGCCCAAGCTTTTGAACTGTTAATGACCTCTCACAGTGACACACTAACTCCAACAAGGCCATACCTCTTAATCCTTCCTAAACAAGCCCACCAATTGGAAACCAAACATTCAAATCTGTGGACTCTGAGGCCCATTCTTATTCAGACCACCGCAGTAGTGAACTTTAGTTCAGTATCTCTGGGCAGAGGGTAGATGCTCCAAAGGACAAGCCAGGAAGGTGAAGGTGAGCCCTGGTGGATGGAGGCTCAACAACAGATCTCAGCAGGAAGCTCTGCTTGAAAAGTTTGTGAAATGGTGCCTTCAGCATGTGCATGTCTAAGAGCAGAGGACAATGTTGTTGCTGTCGGGAGGGTTCCAGGCTGGGCTTTGCACAGTCACAGGGGGTTGATTTTATGCTGTTAGATGGTAGTCTCGCTGGGTAGCTGTGCTACACATTTGTGTGCGGTGTGTTTGTATGATGAGCTGTGTCGTGGTATATGCACAAGAGTGAGACTGTGTTCCCTTTGCATGCATGCAGCACAGGGCCTCAGGTGTCTTCCTCTACTGCCCTCTCCCTTACTGCCTTGAGATAGGGTCTCTTACTAAACTAAATTTTTGAATTTCTGTCTAGGCTGGGTAGTCAGTGAGCTCTTGGAATCTATTTCTACTTCACAATGGTGGGATTACAGGCATGCACAACCATATTAGCTTTCTAAATTTTATTTTAATTTTATTTTTATGTGTGAGGGTGTCAGATCCTTTGGGACTAGAGTTTCAAACAGTTGTGAGCTGTTTTGTTGGTGCTGGGAATTGAACCTGGATCCTCTGGAAGAACAGGCAATGCTCTTAACTGCTGAGACATCTCTCCAGCCCCCATACCTGTTGTTGTTTTTTAATGTAGGTCCCATAGATTCAAACTCAGGTCCTTATACTTGCAGAGCAAGCATTCTTACTCATTGCGCCATCTCACCATTCCCTGTGATAACCCTCCAAAGTTTGTATTACATTTATTATGTATGTATGCATATGTATGTATGCATATGTGTGTGCACATGTGCACAGTGTGGTACCTATGTGCATGGAGGTCAGAGCACCACTTGTGGGAGTCACTGTTCTCTCTTTCCACCGTGTGGGTCCTGGAGATCGTACGGACTGTCAGTCCTGGTGGCAAGTGCCTTTTCCTGCTAAGCCATCTCCGCAGTCTCATGAAACCCAACTTTTGATCATAATTGTGAAACACACCGTTCTCTTACCACTTGGCAGCCAGACGTAGAGAGTCTCCTTGTAGCTCAGAGGAGGCAAATATTAAATTCCAGCTGACGTCTTTGTGATTCAGGTTGCTTCTTCTCATGGTGGCTGAAGGGACCTCCGAGAGGAAACTGAACTGTGCTGAGTAGAGGAGAGATGCTGTGTGAGTCCTGCTACAGACAGGAAGCTGTGCCTATGCATTCCAACCTCCGATCCGGGGGGTGCTGGGGTAGCTGCTGCTGGGGGTCACTCATGTCCACTGTCTGAATCTCTATGGATAGCCGAGATTTTGTATGCTTAATAGTGCTGGGAATCCTATTAAATCCCATAAAGGTCATGAAAACTCCCAAGTGCACAATTAAATCCTGAGTTGGTCTCTGAATACCAATGCAGAACTTAACGATGAGGCTGGCAAATATTTCTAATTTAGTATAGAAAGAGAGGCAAACATGAGACTTTCTTACATATGCTAGAATAAACCTGAAACACAAAGCACAGAAAAGGTATCTAAATCAAGGGTAGGCTGATAGACTGCAATGGGGCCGCCGGCATTTCTGTGTGCGCGGAGTGGTACCTGCGATGGTTAAAGTCTCAAGTTGATAAGAACTAGAATCATTTGGGAGGAGAGACTAAATGAAGAATTGTCAACATTGGGTTAGTCTATGGGTGTGCCTATGAGGGATTGCGTTAATTAAGTTAATCAATGTGGGAAGATCCAGTCCACTGTGGGTGGTACCATTTCCTAGGCAATATTCCTGAACTGTTTAAGAGTAAAGAAATGGAGCTGAGCACAAGCAAGCAAGCAAGCAAGTGAGCCCGTGTACACTCGTTTCTTTGTTCTCACAACTGTGGAAGTAATGTGACTAGTTTGAAATTTTTGCCTTGACTTCCCCACAATGATGAATAATCACCTGGAATTGTAAGCTGACACAAACACTTTTTCTCCCAAAGTTTCTTTATGTCAAGATGCTTTATCAAGGCAACAAAAATGAAACTCAGAACAGCATTCTAGACATTAAAAAACATGAGAGGCTTGGTTAGATGATCCTGCAGCAGGGCATGGATTGAAGACTCAGCTTAGAATCTCATGCGGCAATGAAGTTGCCATGGGAAGATACTAAACTCCCGAGTGGGCATTGGAGGCTTCTGCCTACCTTTGCATCCAGTCTCCTAGCGGTCACCGTCATTAGACTGTATTGCTCTTGGATTTGTTTGTTATTACTCCTGCCACAGGAAGAATCTTCAATCTTTTACCCCCAATTTAGGGAAAGAGAAAGGAAGAATAGAAAGAAAATTTCCCACTTTTGTAGGAGGCTTTGATAGAGAAAAAAAGAAAGAAAGGAAGAACTCTTCACAGCCCTTTCAGGCTGTTCTAAGCTTGGAGAGCAGGAGCTGTCAGTGAGCCAGACTAGCATCTCGGCTCACTATCATCAAACCGAGTATCTCTACGAGCTCTTCTAAGCAATAGCCAACAAACCAACCCACCACCGACCAGCCAACACCCACCCCGGCTCTCGGGGCTTCAAATCTTTTTTACTCCAAGCAAAAGTTCCCATAAGCCCAAGTGGCACGCAATCCCAAGAACAAGCTACACGTGCCAGAACGACTGCACCTGACCAAATTATAGCCACCTGCTTCAAGCATTCCAAATCCAACTCGTAATCATCTACCACACCTGGAACGCAAACCCAGTCCAAAGCCATTTTGCGTTTTTAAAGAAACCAAGATGACAAAAAGTTCCTCCAGGTGTTCCGCTACATCTCCTGGATCTAAATTCTCCATGTTCTTCTCCACCGTGGGCCTCTTTTCTCTTCACCAGCCTGACAAACTAGGGTGGCTCGTTTGTACCTTTGGGTGTGACTGTGTCCTCACACACTTTCACACGTGAACATGCGCTTTGGCTTCTCCAGTGACGTAGAAGCTGATTGTAACAGAGTGCTTGCGGTCTTACTTAGGCATTCTTAGAATTTTGAGGGACATGGCGGATGCACGTTGAGCACTTGGCTAAGTGGGTGGTGACTCTCAGACAGTTGACAGGAATAAGCCACCTTTGGCAACATCATTTGGCCTGGCAAACCAGAAGCTTACATGTTTCTCGTTTGAAGAAGAGGGAGATAGCGGTGACCCCTGCAGAGCAGTGCCTAGCAATTGGCCCTGCTGGGTTCTGCACTGCAGGTGCTGAGCATAGTACCCACTGGGATGCTCTTGTATCTGCCCTGTGACTGGAAGAGGGACCGGTGTGGTATAAAGGCCTGTTTGGTAGAAGGTTTAGGAGCCCAGATGCCCTTGCTTGAAGGAATGGCTTGTCCAAGGCTTCCTGAGTACTATACTTGCTGCCTCAGGGCTCGGCACTTTTGGAGTTGCTTTTTTTCCTCTCACAAAAGCATTTATTTGTTCTTCTCACAAGCATTACGGAGACTCTGAGGGTTCGTATTCCCAACACTACTGATGCTCTCTTTACACTAGTCAGGGTGTAATCTCATTTACAGGCCGTGTTTGTGTTTGTGTTGGCTCAGGGTGGGTGCATGGGGGACATCAATACTTCACAAATACAAACACAGGCAGGAAGCTTGTTCCTGTGAGAGTCTTGGGTGGGTTGGAGGGTGGCCAGCAGGCTGGCCCTTACAGCTTTTTGCCTGGTAAGTGGGTTATTCATATTCTCCTGGCTGCTCAGGGTGGAGATCATGCTTGCAGCTCAGTGGGGCAGAGGAGAGTGGGAAAGCAGCTGACTGACAAGGGGAGGGGTGCAGGGTGGCTCCTGAGGTAAGGCACAGCCCTGTGAGTGAGAGGTTCCTCTCCTGCTCACTTGGCCTGGCCTCTTTCCCCAACCCCAGTCTCTTCCACAGTCCTGGCAGCCAGGAATACCTCTGAAGGTCCTTGGAATGTGGGCTCTGCAGCCCAGTCTGCCCTGTAGAGGCTCTCAGACCCGAACCTTCCATAACTACCTGGCTCTGAGGCCAGTGTCTTAGAGTAGTTAGCTGGACAGAGGATAGTGGTAGAGTGTCTGTGAAGCATAGCTGATCCTTGAAAGTATAGCCTTGGTAGCATGTCTCTGTGGCATTTGCCAGGCCCTGAGTTCAACTCTTGGCACCAGAAAACAACTACAAACAAACAAAATGCAATTGTGCCACTGCAGCTGAAGGACTGGCCAGGGCCTCAATGCATGCAGGCCCATGGAGGCAGGAGCTGCCGCTTCCTCCTGTCTCTAGAATTTGCACAGATGCTAATCAAGTGAGTACTGAACTGGACTATTGACTGTCCAGCTGTCAGTTTATTGATCTTGTGCACAGCTAAACTCAGGCTGGCTTTCCACATTGCCTGTTTTCTCTAGTTCTGTCCTGCTTCCACCTTTGACTAAATCTCCTCTGAGTTTCTCTGACTACCTTTCTACTCAGGATCTGTGTAGCGTCTCTAAAATTTTTAAATTAGATTTTTTTATGGTGGCACAATACAGAAGATACTTGTTGTCTTAATTATTTTAATCCTACCCTTAAACATACCATCAGCGCATTGAGTGTATTCATGTTTTGTACCCCTCCACTACCTATATCCAGAACTTCATCTCTTAAACTGGAATCTAGCCCATCAAATAGTAACTCCCTGTTCCCTTTAACCCTGGCATCTGCTCTTTTACTTTCTTTGAACTGACAATGCTAGGTACCTTACTTATTAAATTGAGAATACAGCATTTTTCCTTTCTGCCCGGCTTATTTCACTTAGCATGTCTTTAACGTTCCGTGGCATATACCACAGAATTCAACTTGAATTAAATTGAATACTGTTCCTTTTGATGTCTATGCCATATGTTATGTATCCATTCATCTATCAATGAACACTTGGTAGGATGCTGAATCTTGGTTGTTGACTGGACTGAGAGATGCCTAGAGAATTGACAAGGTGCACCCTGGGTGTGGCTGTGAGGGCATTGCCAGAGATGACTGGTATGTAGGTCTGCAGACTCTAAAGACTCACCATGAATGTGAGTGGCTCCATCTAGTAGGCAGGACACAGATGGAACTAAAAGGAGGAGGAAGAGGCAAGAGGGAAAACTTGCACACCTGCATGCTCCATTCTTCTAGAATGAGCGCATGCTTTTGATTTTATTTTTTTTTCTGCTGCCTCCCGTCTTTGTTCATGGCATCAAGATGCTAGATTCTCTGGCCATTGAATGTCAGCTTTCAGTGATTCTCTAGGGGATTTTAGGCCACCAGCCTCAGACAGGGGCTGCATGATCAGTCCCTCTAACTTAATACTTCCAGCCTCTTGGGCTGAGAAGCTGCTGGCTTTCCCAGTCTCTGGGCTGCTGATGGCCAATCCTGGAACTAATGAACCTCTGTGTGAATCAACCTAATAAACTCCCTGTTGTAATTGCATATGTCCTCTTGGTTTAGGTCCTCTGGAGAACCCTGACTAATCCTTTTGACTTACTTCCGTCTTGTCGTTGTGAACAGCACTGCTGTGAACACAGTATACAAATGCCTGCCCAAGACCTGCTACCAGTTCTCCTCTGTGAATACCAGAAGTGGAATTTCAGGGTCACATGGTGATTCTGGGGCGCCTCTAATCTTACACTGAGACACTCTCTGGGACTCCCATCTTTTCTGGGCCAATCTTCTGTTCTTCCTTGACCCTCTGGCTCCAGGCGGATATCATTTAAATTAATCATACTTCTGTCACTGTGACCTGAGAGAAACAGTTTAAGGGAGCAAGTAGTTATTTTGCCCAGTTTCCTTTTTCCATGGCAGGGAGGATGTAGTGGAGCAGAGCAGTTCACATCATGGCAGCCAGAAAGCTAGGAAGAAGGGGGAGGGGCCCAAGACACTCATATCCCATAAGAAGAGGCTTCCAATAACCTGCTTCCTTCAGCTAGGCCCCAACTTCCCGGAGTTTCCAGAACTTTCCAGAATAGCACCACTAGGCACCAGGCTCCAACAGTGAGCCTCTGGGACATCCCAGCTGTGTGCACCGAAGTACCTGGTTGGTGTTACTATGTTATTTCTATTCTTCAAGTCTCTTAAGTGAACAGACAATTGTAACATCCTTATTTAAATCTTATCATTAAGCTTTCGTTGCCAGAAATTAGAAATGGTCCTTAAGTAGGTTTTTTTAAATTAAAAACAAAACAAAACCCGAAGACAACTTTTCCAGGAGTCTCCCTGTGACCACAGCCATTTCTTCCAGGGGATCCCATCAGGAAGAGATTAGCAGTGTGTCCTATGATTTTTAGGGCTGAGAATGTATGTGAATTGACGAATGCACATGATAATAGGAGATAAAAAGGGCATCTTGCAAAAATTTTTCTTGTAGTTTATTAAAACCTAATTTGCGTTTCTCATCTCAGAGGTACAACATGCTCTTGGGTGGTTCTGGGATGAGGGATGGGAGAGGGGTGAACCAGGGCGGCAGCTTACCTATGCTGTAAAGGAGCCGAGGACTGACACTTTCACTGTTGCCTGTGCTGGGCACTACTATGCGCATGGAAATGGGACATCTGTCAGGTCACTGGGAGATAATTGGATAATCTTAGTTTTTTAGGTTTTATTAATTAATTAATTTTATTCTCTGTCTCGAGTCACAAAAATGTGTTATGTATTTTCAGACAGATTAGTTAACAGATTAGATAAGAGATAAAATTAGGGACTGGAGAGATGGCTCAGTAGTTAAGAGCGCTTGCTGCTCTTGCAGAGGACCCAGGTTCAGTTCTCGGCACCTACATGGTGGCTCACAAGCAACTGTAATTCCAGTTCCCAGGGATCTGGCACCCTTTTCTGGCTTCTGCAGGCATCAGGCATTCATGTGGTACAGAACACCCATACGCATTAAAACAAAAACAAACAAACAAACCATTAGTAAAATCAATTCCCACCCCATCACCACCAAAAGTGTCATAGCAATGCAAGTCTCATGCTTCCCAGACACCTATCCCGTGGGAGTAGGTTGCTCTCTCCTGCAGCAGAGTGAGGTGAGAAGCAGATTGGGAGGCTTACGTGCCCTATAGTTGGTGTAGTTGGTAGGGTGTAGGATGAATGCCCTAGTGGGAACAGTTAGCCAGGCACATTTGTTCAGTGTTTGCTTCTCCACACCCTGAGGCTGTGGCTGCGGGCTCCCACTCTTGTATGCCTACTCTCCTGCAGACTGTGAGCAGCCTAGAGCAGTTCTTCCATGAGACTGTCTTGGCCAGAGCGAGCCAGAGCTGATGATCCTTTGAAGGTCTCCAAAAACAGTGTGCTTATGATAGGCCTTTGACTGACCCATTGGTTCCCACTCTCTGGGTCTTTTCCTTCTCGCAAGGGAAAAGCCACAGACAGGCACTGGACACTCCCTCTCTCCATTTCAGCAGCTTTCCATTCATATTCTTTTCAGGTGTGGCTCCCATTTATGTTGTTTACACTGTACTGGGAGGTAGATCAGAGCTCCTCACCACCTGGCTGGCTGCTTCAGAAGCCTTGGTTCGGTGGTTGTCTGGCCCTAGAGTTAGGGACTCTGGTTCCCTCCTCTGTTCCCAACTCTCTCTGTTTATTTGTTCTGTCCTCCTCCCTCTTCGCCCCTTTCTCCATTACGTTTGGTCTCCCTTTATTTCTTCTCCATGTGCCTCAGATCCATTGGAGGCTGCACAGTATCGCTTAGCCCAGCTGGTGGGTTCCAGGGCTGGGAAGTAAGCTGCCACCACCTCCCACCTCCATGATGTCTGGAACCGTGGGCTGACATTTCCAGAGCACCAGTCTTCAGCATCTTTTCTGTTTTTGTGCTCACATGGTCCATTTTGACTCTGGGATCCATTTCTCCTGCTGGGGAAAAGTGCAGGGGAGGAGAGGGAGTCTTGGCACCAGCTCCTTTTTCCTTCTATATTGGCAACTGATTCATGAACTCTAAAAAAAGAGTTGATAGCAATATGGCTGGCTAGCGGTGGCAGCCCAGATGGGCCTCTATATAATAGAGACATTTGTATCTTGGATTTAAAAAAATATTTAAATGTGTTCTGCAAACCTTATCAGGAAGAGGAATTAGTAATTTCTCTGATGGAGTGTGGATATGGAAAGGGTTAAATGATGAGCCAGTTCTTTGGGATGGTAAGATGAGGAAATAGGATTTGGGAAGGCTAGAGCCAGGATATGCGGCGGATTCTGAGGGTACCGCTCTATTTCATGGGGGGCAGAAGTCCAATGTGAACCTGTGTGTGTGGACTTTGGGCTACATGTCTGGTTGCTGTGTCCGACAGGACATATACATAGATGGTCCCATTTCCCAGCTCTGTGCTCACTGGGAAACAACTATAATGGGCACATTGTGTCATGGTGAATCTGCGCTGCTTGGAATCTGGAACAGACTTTTGTTGTTCTCATTGTCATGGGTCATCAGTAGGTCACTGGGTGGAGCAGGGGACCTTCTTTGATAGGGAACTGACAAGGATGGGGTGGTAGGTGAGGCTGAGAATAATTTTTCTTCTCTCTTTCTCTCTCTCTCTTCCTTTTAAAAATAAAGTGGTACACACCTTTAATCCCAGCACTTGGGAGTCAGAGGCAGGCGGATCTCTGTGAGTTCGAGGCCAACCTGGTCTACAGAGTGAGTTCTAACAGAGAAACCCTGTCTAAACAAACAAACCGGAAAAACAAAACAACGAAACAAAAAATAAAGTATTTCTATGTAGCCCTCTCCATCCTGGACCTTGCTGTGTAGACCAGGTTGGCCTCTGCCTCCTGAGTGCTGGGATTAACGTCATCCACCTCCACTCCAAGCTTGGGAACAAATTCTTAAGAGCTACTGAGATGGAGTGTGTTGAGTGGTGGATGTGGAGAGATGTCTCTTGGGGAGTATGGGATAATCTGAAGACAAGATGTGAAGCAGATATAGTGTCACTTGAAGCCACTCCATCGTTGCTGGGCTGAGGCCGATCCTGGGCTACTTTTTCTTGGAGGTTCTGGGGACCAACTGGGAGTTGAGCAGAACCCGGTGCCACAGATGTGCTGACTGGAGAAAAGCCTGGTGTTTGGTCTCGACACGGTTCTCTCATTGGTTGGCAGTTTTAGACATATAGTCGTGGCCTAGAAAGGGGCCGGCAGCTGACAGGCTGTGCGGTGGCGCTCTCAGCAAACCTCCCCCTGGCCTGAAGCAGCCCCAGCACCCCTGGTCTCCATTTCCTGGAACCTGCGGTGCAGGGCCCGTAGGAAGCAATCCGAGACCCAGTACTGAATCTCACCGTTCTTCCACCACACGCTGCCTGCTTCCCTTTTCTTCGGTTTTTCTCGTCCCTTTGACAGCCTCAGCTTCCGTGCAAGGTGTGTATCATTTGGGCTCTTGGAAACAAGTCTAAAGAGGGATTTCTGGGAACTGGTGCTCACTGAATGGAAGAAAAATCTAGGAGATGAGCTTTGAAAGTGCAGACTGAGCAGTCTTTGCTCTCTGCTCCTTTCTAGGAGATCCTGTACATGGTTACCTTTGGCTAAGTGTGAGGGTCTCGGGCACAGTGGAAGGACCCAGGTCAGTGTCCCCTTTCACAGGGATCACCTAATACCATCTGCATATCAGATATTTACATTACAGTTCATAACAGTAGCAAAATTACAGTTATGAAGTAGCAACAAAAGTAATTTTATGGTTGGGGGTCACCACAACATGAGGAACTGTATTAAAGGGTCGCAGCATCAGGAAGGTTGAGAACCACTGACCTAGATAGAAGGAACAGCCACTGTGTAAATCAGGAGTAAGAAAAAAAAAAGAGTTCCAGGCCTAGGGAGATCTGCTTAAGCATGGGGTCCCAAGTTCATCCTTACATAAAAAAGCCATGTGCTTGTAATCCCAGAGCAGGAAAGGCAGAGGCAGGCAGATCCCTGGGCCTTGCAGGACAGCCAGCCCAGCCTACTTAATGAACCCCAGGGTAGTGAGAGACCCTGTGTCAAAAAACATGGCCGGTGCCTGAGCAATGACCCCTGACCTCTGTCCTCCACAGTCCCGTGCACACACCTGAGTGGCTCTTCCTTTTACTCTGCTGCCAACCCACCGTGACCCCATGTGCCTGCGCCCAGAAGTACTCGGCTACACACAGAGCCAGTCGAAAGCACCTCCTCAGCCCTGTCCGTGCCACTCACTGTGACCGCCCCCCCCCACATCACCACCAGCTCACTCGCATATAGAATTGCAGAATCAGCAACTTTTGCCATTGCACAGAGTAAGTGATTTTTTTTTTCTCTGAATGGGAGGCAGAATCACTCACCTCTTAAGGGAGCTGTAATATTGTGCCTCAGAGCTATGGGTCACTTAGCTCTTCTGATAAAACCAGTTCTGTTCACTCTTCTGGGATGGGAACACAGGCACCAGAGGAAGTTAAAGCCACAAGAGAAATGGCTCTGGCTATAGCGTGCCAATGAGAAGTGAGTTCTGCAAGCAGGATGGCTAGTGCAGGGGTCTGGGATACACGTTGATCCAGATGCCATGGGACAGTCCAGCTGGCTATTGTTCACACACACGAATGACCCACCCGAGCCGTGTGAAAAGCTGGATTGCTGAGTGATGCTCCTTGGTCCGTTTCCTTGTTTAAATTTTCCCATCTATCAACACACTGATCAGCACATTTGTGCAAAAGGTAAAAAAATATAACCAGCCACACAGTGCTCCAAACCTTGTGGTAGTAAGAGGTTTGGGGTTGGGGCTGAGCCAGGAGCAGTGTGACTGCTCTGCTGCTGGGTGTGCACGCTGGTCAACAGGCCACTACATCCTCTCTGACAGTGCTGGCCTGTGTTGGACACTGTTGGATGGGTTGGATTTCTTCTCTGATGCTTTGAATCCAGATTACTAGAAGCATCTGGATTCATCTTCTCATTTGAAACTGAGGGTCCTTTAACCCCAGTGGCAAGGTGACATGGCTGAGGCCACAGCTATCAGAAAGAGAAACCAGAGGGAGCTCTTAATCCCCTATGTACCAGACTCAGGTTCTTTTTAGTAAACACTTTATAGCAATGTAAGTCAAGAATATGGACACGTGTTCTTGGTCCTTTCAGCTGTGTGTGCCAAGTAGTCAAACCTCCTCCACAACACACAACGGGATTTGGTGAGTTAGGTTGTTTTCTAGATGGGATAAAGGGAAATGTGTTAATTAAATTAAGAAGTACATATTGGTGTGTGCCTGTAATCCTAGAACTTGGGATTATGATAAATTCAAGGCTAGCTTGAACTATGTATATATCAAGACCCTGTCTCGTAAACAGAAACAGAAAACAAAACAAAACAAAACAAAAAACCCAGAAAGAAAAAGAAGAGGGGTTGGGGAGACAGCTTTGTGGGTAAAGTGCTGGCTGTGTGAACACTAGGAACCGAGCTTAGATCCTCAGAATCCATATAAAAATCCAGGTACGGTGGTACACGCCTGTATTCCCCACGCTGGGCAGTAGAGACAGATGGATCCCCAGGGCTCTCTGGGCAGCCATTCTACCAGTCTAGCAGGTGAGCTCCAGCTTCAATGAGAGATCCTGTCTCAAAAAGTAGTGTGAAGAGTGATGGAGGAAGACACCTGACACTGACCTCTAGTCTACACACACACACACACACACACACACACACACACACACACAGTGAGAGATTATATAACTAATATAATATTAAGCTAATTCCCATATTGAAGATATCACTTAGCCCTGGGGAAGGTGTTAGAGGGTTTTGTGTGTTCATCTATATATTACCTATCATCTCTGGATCTGTCAATCAGTCTATTAATAATCAATCATACTTTGTCACCTATCCGCCACTTACCCATCTTTCTATCATCTATCACCTATTTATCTGTCTGCTTGACTATCTATTATTTCTATCTACCTAGCCACCTACTCATTTATCACCTGTCCTTAGGAGACATCTCCCACTAGGAGCAGGCATCCATCCAAGAGGCAGGCATATGACCACAAACCCTAACTCAGAGTTGTGTTGCGCCCGGGAGCCTAGCTCAGAACCACTCCTGCCAAACAGTCCCTCCTTCCCTGGCTGGTTGCTTCTTTAATTATCAAATAAGACAAGATGCTTGCCTATGTTTCTCATGTTCTAAATTGGTTACCTTATCCTCTGCTTTGACACAATCTTTGTGTAAGGTGTGAAGGACACGAGTTTTCAGGAGTGGGTTATCCCTGGATCTGTAAATCATCATGGAAGCCACACCCTTTCTCTCTTTGGCAGAGTCATTTGATTCTGTGCAGTCTTATAGTGCCTGAGGATGAGCCAGGTTATGACTGGATATCCCCAAGGTGTGACTGAAGTCTTATTGCTCACATTATCAGGTACCATCACTGCACTGTCAGCTAATAGGGGCAAAACATTGTGGTGCTGTGTTCTCTGGTGGTCTCCAAGGTCCCTTCTTGCCTCTGCCATTCCAAATATGCCCTCCATGTTCCTCCAGCTATCCCCAGAAACGTGACATGCCCATGGGAAGGTGTGGGCAGCCTGCTGGGGGTAAGGGCGTCCTGTGCTTTAGACTCCACATGCCTGAGTGTCAGACCAGAACCTTGGGATTTCTCTTTTTTTTTTTCATTTCATTCATTCATTCATTCATTCATTCATTCTTAGCCTTTGGGGTTCTTAATAGTTTATTTCTGGATCTCACAATGTGATCCTTTTCTCTCCTGTGCTGTTGCATCAGAAACAGTCATTTAAACAGGGTTTCTATCCTGGAGACTATGAACAGGAAATGCTACTTGCTTAATTTTGATTCCTTTATTACTTCTCAGTCTGCAAAGCAAGTATGACAGTTCTCTGCGGGCAACGGTGGCAGATGCCACTGGCAAAGTGGGGATAATGGATTCTGGCCAAGAGTTAAGACCACTCAGAGATTCCCAGGCCCAGGGGACATGCTCAGGCTTTGGCCCAGGCCCTGTCCCCAGTTGCTGTCCTCCGCTGGTGTGTCTTTTCTGACATCTCACTGGGTCTCCATTTTCTGCTCTGTAAGGGAAAGGTTGCAATGTCAGTGGCTTGCTGTCTCTCCTCTCCCGCTCCTGGCATCATTTCTTAGAAGGCTTTGGTGGGTTCAGGTCTCTAAGTTTTTGGCTCCCAGGAAAGTCAGACATGTAGCACTTAGGAAGCTTCTGGAAGCAGTGTCCCGGACCATCCGCTCCCATGTCTCTTTGAGTCTTGTTCTGTCATTCTCTTTCTGAGACCCACATCACGTAAAGTTCGTGTGCCACTTCTCTTCCTCTCAGTTTGCTCCCGCAGCTGGGTCCCCAACATGGCATTATTTTCCTGTTGCCAAACAATCCCCATTTCCACTTTCCTTCCTCCAGGAAGTGTCTGATTCTTACATCCAGGATTCCCCTTTGACTTGGGATTTACTGAAGGTGCTGTGTACCTCTCACAACAGGCAGGGAGTCCTCCTGTGTTGCCTAGGAAATGGATTCCCCTGCTGATCTTCTCTAAGGAGGGGACTCCTATGTAGCTCCCTGCTGATCTTCTCTAAGGAGAGACTCCTATGTAGCTCCCCCCATCCCTTTTCCAGTGGGAGTGCAGAGGCCCAAGGTCTCCAGGAAGGCCGCCATCCTTCCAGTAATACTCCTAGGGAACCTGACGGTTGAGGCCCAGTGGCTCTGCTTAAGCTCCTTCCATGATGATGATGAGATTCAGGCCTGTGTGGGATCCCCATTCTTCCTTCTGCAGTGATATCCAGTGCCTGTCTCGGGACCTTCCACTCTTGCTTGCTGTAATTGAGTGTGCAAGTATGTGAGGGTACCCTAGGCTTGTGGCAGGTATGTGCTCCCTAACCAGCTTCTTGTGTTTGTCTAGACTGGGCTTTCCTCTTCTAGAAGGCAGGGCTGAGAGGAGCAGACTTCCTCGGTGCTCTGGGTTAGAGTGCTGCTCAGACAGGCCCTTTGCAAAGGATGTTGGTATCGTTTGTCAGGAGAAGCCACTCCAGGGTGACTCAGAGCTTCCTAGACTCTCTGAATCCTGTGATCACTGAATACTTTATTTACCCCCCAGCACCCCCCACTTGCCTTTCTTAGCTATTCTCCGCTCATTAGTGCTGTGCCCAGAGCGGGCAGGGGAGGAGGAGTGATGGAGACGAAAACCCCTGCACTGGCTCTCTGGCTCCACGCTGTCATGGACCTGGGGTCAGCTCTGATCTCAGGCACAAGGAGCTGAGTGGTGATGGGGAACCTTGCCGCCATCTCCTGAGATTGCTTTGTGTGTGACTGCAGGTGGCTGAGTGGTTGAACCATATGGGTCAGGAGCTATTAGAGCTGGCTAAGAGCAGCCACTGGTCCTTTCCTCGGCAGGGGATCTGAAGGTGACAAGGAACAAGAGTGAAGATGCTTGAAGTTCTGGGGGAGAACTGATATTCAGCAAATATTATTATTATTTTTTTACATTATGTGTATTATATTTGTTTCCCTAATGGGGCATATGGCATTCTCTAAGACACTGACGTTTGTTTTCTGTATAATTGGCATGTGAAGATGCTGTGGTTAGTCTAAAGGATGGGAGTGCTGCAGAGACACAAAGGGAAGTGGCTGGGCTGATCCTCCCAGGCTGTGCACCTGTTGGATGGCAAGTGGTCCAGCCCCACTGCAGGAAGCAGAGGGCAGGGGGCAGGGGGCAGGAGGCAGAGGCAGGAGGCAGGAAACAGAGGCAGGAAGCTGAGGCAGGCGTAGGAGGCAGGAGACAGGAAACAGAGGCAGGAAGTAGAGGCAGGCGGTAGGAGGCAGGAGGCAGGAAATAGAGTCAGGAGCCCAGAGCAGGAGGCAGGAGGCAAGAGGCAGGAGGGCAGGAGGCAGGAAGCAAGGAGGCAGGATGCAGGAACCCAGAGCAGGAGGCTCTCTGGTGAGATGTGCATCTCTTGTCCCATTAGTTATTTCCAGGCAATAGCAAGCAGACCTGGCTGAGACTGAAAGAGCTGGGAGCCCTTTACCATCCTCCCGGCTGGGCCTCAGGACTCTCCACTAGCTTTCATAGCTGATCTCCTGTCCCCTACATTCTGGTGCAATGTCCTAGGCATCTCCAGAGAGCTCTTCTGGTAGAGAATCGGGCTCGTCTGCATCTTTCTTCCTACCTTTGCCTCCCAGTCCTGTCAGCAGCCCAGGCTCTGAAGGAATGGGACTGACTACTGCTGTCATTATCAGTGTTGTGATGTGTAGCAGAGAATGTTGCTGAGAACACATTCCACAGGCAGGGACTCTGCTTACACAGCTTGAGACATCCTAGGGTCCAGCTGAGCACCAAACAACAGTTAACCCTTTCCCTCCCTCTCTGGCCTCCCCCCAATACACACATCCTTTTCCTCATGTTCTTTATCAAAGTCCGGCTCCTTAGCATCTCTGTCACTGGCAGGGATGAAAACTGCGTTCCCGAGTCCTCTCACCCACCCAGGCACCTACCTTCCCATTGGTAGTTAATAGGGGAAGACCCTGGTTATCCATGAGACCACTGTCTCCTGGGTGTATTCCTTGATTTTCAAGAAAGAGAAAGAAGATGTGACATCTGTGACATTTGCATCCCTGTGTATGACATATGGCAGGAATATGCCCTCCTCTTTTCCGTTCTCTCTCTCTCTCTCTCTCTCTCTCTGGATCACTGAGTGAGAAATCACTTGAGTTGCTTTGTGAAACTAGCAAAGGCTGAAGCTTTCTTCCTTATGTGTCTTAGAGTTCCATGCGGGACACCCAATTGGCTGGATGTGCGCTCACCTCAGTGTGCACGAGAATGACCAAGAAACAGTTACAACGTTGGCATTATCGGTCCTGCCTCAGATTTCTTGCTTAGAAGGGCTGGGTAAGCACAGCCTTGATTTGGAGAGTGTTTCACACTGCTGCTTACTTCTGAGGCGTGAAGAACTGGCACCCCCACAGTGATGGCTCACACTGACTGATCAACAACTTCAGCAACCCTGATCTACTAATGCCAATTCTAGTACTATCCCTGCCTCCTAGACAAGGAAAAGGAAGCACAGACAGGGAGCAGCTGCACCAGGGCCAATGCCAGGCAGCAAATCAGAGCACGACCCCCACTACCTACCTACTCTGCCAGTCTCCATGCCTTCTGTGGGCGCAGAATCCACAGGACTTTCCCCAGGATCTATTGAGTGGCCGTGACTTCTCAGAGTCTTAGAACAGCATATATCAGAGCAGTCTGATGGCAGAGAAAAGCCTGTGATGACTGGGTCTGCCATGTGGGGGTAGAAAGCTCCACCATCCGATGTAAGAGACTAATGAGCTGGACAAAAGGTAGAGGTGGGCCACTGTGAACTGATGGTGTCTGAGTTTGGAGCTCCCCAAGAGTTCTTCAGTGAAGTATAGTGTTGTAAGAGTCTGTTATACTTAAAAAAAAAAAAAAAAACTGGGAGAAACCCAAAAGAACCTAACTAGAACTACACTGGTCCTGTGTGGAGCCTGAAGGCCAGTTAGAGTGGCCCGGTGAGTGAGAGCGTGCCATTGTGGAGGCTAGTATCTCTTTATGGTGACCCCAGAATCCAGGAGAGAGCCTGGCTTAGGCAGGAGGCTCTGGTGAAGTTTTTGTGGTGTCTGAATTGTGGCCCAGGCTGAATGAGGGTGGGTGGCCCTCCAGACTTAAAGGTTCATGAAGCAGGCATTCAATACATGTTTAGCTTCAGAGTATTGAAGACTTTAAGCGTCTCTGGCGGATGATGTAGCATTTAAGGTGGTCGCTATGGAGATGCACTACAGAATGTCAGAGAAAGTGGGGTAGCACTAGATGGTGTGTGAGGGGCCTTTCTGTTCTCAGCAGAAGCACACACCAGGAACACCCATCTCGCTTTGCCTTCATGCATCTTACTAAGATTTTCCTGGCTGTTGTAAGGGATGAACGTACTTCATCCTGCAGAACAGTACTCTTGGAACTGCCTTCTCTTTGGGACCCAGTTTCCCCTCTACCACGCTGTAATGTTCATCTGTTGCCGCTAGAGGGCTTCTTCTGAGGAACCTAGGAGGCCAAGTAACTGACGCTTTGAAAACTGGACTTAAGCAATAGATATGGTAGCAGCTGAGTCGTGCATGTCTGATGGGGTCATGGGTGGGGCTTCTGTGCTTCCACACCCTGTGTGGACAGTGGGCAGTGGCTCAGGTCTGTGTGGCCAATGGAGGAGATGGAGACGTTAGATCTTGGCAGGGTGGCTATGGGTAGTTGAGCAGCAGACATTCATTTTTTCTTTCAGTGAAGGGCCTGTTTCATTTTAGCTTTAAAGGCAGATGTGTAAGCAGGAGAAAGGTCTCCACCAAGGAAAACTGCTTTCTCTCCCTCCGTCCATCTTTCTCTGGCCCCCACCTCTAGCTTCCTCTTGGGCTGTTGCATTGGGTTCTGCTTGGCATCTGGTCATTTCTTGGGTTGCAGTGGATTCTCAGGCTCTCAAGGTAGACAGCTCAGTTCTAGAAGCCAATCCAAGAAGAGCTGATGGAGAGAGGCTTGCTCTGTGTCCGCTGGCCTTGCTCTTTGTCCAGCACGGACACGGATTGGGTCCTGTTGCAGAGCTTGCTGTGACAGATGCATAGCTGGAATTGCTGAGCATTTCCTGCCATTCTGCCAGGGCCACGTAGCTCCTCTATGATGTGAATGGCATAGTCTTGGTGTTCCTTGGTGTGTGGATGCTGGTAAGATTTAGGTCCTGTTTCAGTTTTGGGTGTGCGTGAATTGGCTCTCCTTCACTATGACAAAGTACCTGGGACTATTGGTATGACTTCAGAGCTTTTAGTCCGTTGCCACTTGGTTCTCATATTTTTAGGCCTGGGGTGGCAGAGAACATTACGGTGGGAGCACGAGGCCTATGTATGTCATGGCAACAAGATGCAAAGGTGGACACAGGAAGGGACTGGGGTCTCAGTATCCCCTCAAGGGTATGTCTGGAGTGACCTATCTTCAATTCGCTAAGCCTACTGCTGTGAGAGGTGTGGAAACGTAGCGGGTGTGGTTTTATGGAATACAAGCAACTTCACAAGCTGTACCACTTTCTTTTTAACTCACAAAGTACTGCCGATTCTCTTGGGAGTTATGGCCAGTGGCGAGCACAGGTTCTTTTACTCCAATGTTAATTATTCTCAGGTCATACATTATACTTCATATAATGGTATATGAGTATGGGTGACAGAATGGCAAGGATAGAGTTAAAGAGTCTGAAGGACTCAAAGAGGCTACAGCGAAGGCATAGGCAGAGAGCTGGTTTAGACACAGAAGGATCTCCACAGGGATTCAATAGTTTTATGAACCATAGGTGTGGAGCTGGTCAGGGACCAAGCTGTTAAATGCAGATCTGGACAAAGGGCAGTTTCAGTCGGCTGTGTCAGGCAGGGGACTGTGCTGAGCTGAGGCCAGCACAGGGTCAGAGTCAGAGTTCATCGCCTGTTATCCCATGACACCTGTACTGGGTGGTTGGTGACAGGTTGATGGGTGCTGCTCCAGTGGGAGGTGTTTCCTCTGTACACCTGACCCAGGTGAGGGCATTGCAGCTTTCCTTGGTCTGATGTGTTTGACAAGTTTGTGAGCCAGCTTTTCCTAACGCAGCTTAGCTATGCCCATGTGTTCCCGATTTAACTTAACGCTTCCACTATGTAAATAAGTTGTTTCTTAGTCTGTGTCTCATGGACATGGAGTGGCTGTTTCCTCCCATAACGAGATGCACGATGAATCGTCTTCAGCCTTTGCACGCAGAGTGGAGCAGAGTGCTGTTTTGTGAGACAGTCACTGTAGCAAGGCGTGTCCCCAAAGCTGCTGTTCTATGCCGTGTACAGTCAGTTAAGGCAGGCCACAACCTGATCGCCACACTCCTTTCCTAAAGGTTCTAGCACTTTCCAACACACCACAAAGTAGGCCCAAGTTTCTAACAGATGGGTCTTGAGGCTCACTCGAGTGAAGCAGGCACAGGCTGGAAGGCATGTGTGGTGGCAGGCATGGCTCTCACTGTGGCTATACATGTTTCTATCTGCTGTAGCCTAGAAATCTAAAGACAAGCATGTCCCAAATCCGGTCACCTTCCCCACTCCCCCACATCAAGTTTTCCTGCCCCCAGTGGAGGAGTCTATGCTGTAGAAAGTTCTTTCTATGGCCTCCTTTCCCTGAAGGAGTTAATCAGGACTGAAATGGCCAAAGGGCAGGAAGCAACAGGGAGACAGAGAAAGGAAGCATGGACCATGTTTAATTCATAAATCAAATAATCTCTCGCCCTCGGCAATGTGCAGGATACTTCTCACTCCGTGCTAGGCAGCCCTTTTGGGAAAAACAAGCTGTGTTTAATTGCATTTATATTTACTGAGCACCCATTTGGATAAAAGCCTAATCTTCAAGGATCTTACAGTATAAGATGCTACTTGGACATAAGACAGAAGGGGTCAGCAGTGCAGGTTCAAAACAAGGTCACTTTTTTTTTTTCACTGATGGGGTTACAGGCACTCTAGGGAACCACATCTCCAGCCCGAGAACGACATTTGACTGGGGGCATTACAGGTATGTATTATATATTTAACACATTGAAACGAGGAGAAACGTAGGCGGTTTAGTCCAAACCATCAGGATGTTTAGGCTTGTCTACGGAGTATGAACTTTGGGGAGTGGCTCACCAGTCCCCTACTTGAGCCGGGTGGGGACTTCGAAGCAGGCGCATATTGAGAAAGCTGTTGTTGGTAGGGGCTGGGGTCTCTGTGTCCCAGGCAGTGGCAGGAAATTCTTGCCCAAGACCAGAGATTATGACAAGAACCAAAACAGCGAACTGGGCCCGAGCCCTGAGGAGAAAGTGAACAGACTTGCATAAGGACGTTTAACCCTACCCAAGGGGGCAGAGCTGGCATGGGGCAACGGCTGCAGAGCCAAGAATTGGGATCTAGGTGGCACAGAGGTTAAAGTAGAAGCAGATTGGGAGCAAACGAGGCATTAGGGAAAGAGAACATGCCCAGGGTTTGTCAGAACTCCTGCTGGGGTCCCCCTGTTCATGTAATAAGCTGCAAACCTGGAGCTGGGTGGGTCACATGGCTTCACAGGTCAGCAGCATGGAAGCGAGACAGGTTATAGCTGTCAGGTCTTTGGGTACTTGGCAGGCAGGGGTGTTTGTAGAAGTCTGCTGATGGGTTCTGTTCTGGGTGTTCTGAATTTGAGCTCCTGCAGTGGCTGGGGAAGAGGCTGTGAATCTGTGTGAGTTAGGCGTGGGGAGCGAGGGGTGCCCACTGGGAACTCATCAGCTGGAGGGAAGGGATGACTTCACCAGAGGAAAGAGCGTGGGGCTAAGGGAGCACTTCCGTCAATCTCTTCTCCTTACAGGTCTGCTTGGTGTCAGGGGCTGTAATACAAAGATGCTGTTTAGGCATACAGGACTCTGTCAGGGCTCAGGGAGAAGCTTGCAGACTGAGGTTGAAGTTAGAGGTGTGGGTACAGTTACCTGCCGTAGTCTCGAAGGAACTCTTAACACAACTAGTGTACGGCAGTGCTGCCTGTTACAAACAAGATCCCCAGGTTCTGCAGGTCGGTCAGGAACCTTCCTTCCTGATGAGAAAGAGGGGCTTCAAGTCCCACAAGCCCGAAAGACAAGATGCAGAGAGAAATGGGAGAGGCGGAAGTCACGATCCACTCTTTGTTGTTAGTGACTGCTGTCCCCCACACTCGTGCTTCTTTTCTTCCCGATTCTCTAGCTTCTGCAGCCAGCCCACAACTGCTGGCTCCCTCCATATCTGTGACGCTCAGCAACTGCAGAAGGCTAATAGTGCCTCACCCCAAGGTGTCCTCCTCCTAATTCCGTGACTTACTTTACACGGAGGGCAAAACAGACTCAGAAGATGTGACTGAACTAAGGACTCTAAGATGGAAAGTGACCCTGGGATATCTGGGTGGAGCTAACGTCACCCCGGGAGTCTGGACTAGTCAAAGGAGGACCCAGGAGAGGCTGAGGAGACAGACACCCGAAGCAGAGGTTATAGCCACATAGATGTTGGGAACCACAGGTCAAGGGAAGCAGGCGGCCTCGAAGAGTTCACGAAGACAAGGAAACACGTTTTCTTCTGCAGCCCCGCAGAAGAGCACACCCGTGACACCTTATTCCAGCGCAGGCTCACGTTAGACTTGTAGCACCTAGAACTGTAGGAGACGCCTGTATTGCTCTCAGGCACTAAATTCACAATGGTTGATTATGGCAGCCATAGGAAACAGACGCTACAGTGTGTCCTTATTTTCTAGCGCAAAGACTGCTCCTGTTTAAGTGCTCAGTGTAAGTCACTGAGTACGTGATAGATCCAGAGGTTGATTGATTCTGAGCTCTGAGGTGGGAAGCCCAGAGATGCTGCTTGAGGCCTACCTGGCTTCATTTAGACTATTAGACATTTTGGGAGAAAACTGCCCAAGGAAATCCCCAGGGTGGTCCTCCTCCATGGGGTGCAAGATGATCGGTTCTCCACCCCGAGCAGCTTTGTGGTGTCCATCCCAGCAGGGTTGTAGGCTGCCCTGCCTCCTTTGCCCCAGCCAGCCCCCCATTGCTTTTATGCCAAATCCACATTTTAGGCAAATCCAAGTTCAGGAGAATTCTTCTAAGTTTAAAGAGCCGAGTGGGATGACTCTTGTGGCTGTGCCTAAAGGATCTCACAGGTTGGAAATACTGGTGAAGTACATCCTGTGCACGTATGATGATGTCCTTAAGAAACTCAGCATGGAGTAAAATGAGTAAAACGGGTATAGTAAAAGATGAGAAATCCTCAAAACAAAAACAAAATAACCAAAGAACCTTGAGTGTCTGAGGTAGCGGGTCATGAGTGAGTCAGGTGTGGCTTTACCCTGGTCGGCAGATCTTAGGCACAGTTCTGTATGGCAGAGATCTTGTTTGGGCATGGAGTGTGTGCCAGGCTCAAGCCAAAGCAGAGATTCACATGGAGCCTGAGTGTCTTACAAGTGGCGAGTTCCCCCACCAGGCTCATGGCCACACTGCCCACACCCTCTGCTCACCATCCAAGCTGGGGAGCAGCTTCCAGTGACCAGGAAACTGGAGGAAGAGGGACCCTCCACTGAGACTCGCGCTGTGTGACTGGTGCATGCCGGTACTGTTCAGGGTACAGTGGTTATTTTTGTAAGACCAGAGTACCTGAGACCAATTTGAAGAGAGTTACTTATTTTTACTCAGTTTCAGAGTGTTCAGTTCATGTTGCTTGGCCCCATGTGCTTGGGCAGAGGATCCTGGTGGCAGGAGTGAGGGGGAGGAGGAGGAGGAGAGAGAGGGGAAGAAGGGAGAGGAGGAAGGGGAGGAGGAGTAGGAGGGGGAGGAGGAGAAGGAGGAGGAGGAGGAGAGGGGGCCTTTTTCTTGTCAGGCAGGAAGCAGAGAGAGAGGTATACAGAATGTTCAGGGCAGTTTACAGGCCAAAGGTCACGTCCCCAGTAACCCACTTCCTCCCTCTAGGCCCACCATTAACCTCTGCAGTGTCCCTGTAATGCCACCATGTTAAGAATCTATCTATTTATTAGGTCAGAGCCTAATATCATGGCTTGATAGCTGTGGAGCTATCCTCACAGACACACCCTTAGGTTTTCATAGTCCGGCCAAGGATCTAGATCATACAAGGAGATGGAGTCTTCTTGTGCTCAGACCAAGAGAGGAGGCTGACTGGGTACACGGTACCAAGACTTTGCATCAACTAATTTGATTTTAAATCTTGAAGTTTGTCCTCTTGAGGCCAACATGTAAATTTATGTAAAATAATGTGAAAATAAGCGCCAGGACCAAATAGTCTGGCTCTGTTCCCTCAAAAGGGCATCAGCTCTGGCCCTACTGGCCTGCACTGGGCTCTGTTTGGGACTCTGGGGCCCTGGGATGTTGTGTTGGCTTGGTGGGGAGGGCTGGAAGGAAAGAAGGGCTGCTCCAGCTTAAACAGTTCTAGCAAACTGGACTGCTGCCCATGAACGGAGCTTTCCAAAGCTTCTGAAAGGTAGATTTTAGCACAGCTTCATCTAGTGATGGAGTTGACCCTGGGCTCCTCCGTGGGTCACTGTTGCTCCTGAAGTTCTGTCACCTCAGGACCCAGGTCAGGCTGGAACCCTTGGGTAATGGAAAGGAACTGATAAGGAGCCTACATGTTCATAGCACATGCACACACAACATACGTATAACATACACATAACACAGTACATACATAATACAACACAACAAACACACATAACCCACATACAAATACGACACACACAAAACACACAAAACACACATACAAAACAAACAACACAAAAATATACCCACAACACACAGCACACACATGCAGTACATAAATCACATACCAACACAGAACAACACATAGAACAACACATATATAGCACACATTCACAACACGCAAACAACAAAAAACACACCATGCCACACATATAACACACAAAAGACACATACACACAATGCACGTAACCTGCGCAGACAACACACATTACAGGCACATACAATGCACTGTAGGCAAATCACACAACACACTCAACAAACAATGTACACACCACACATGCCACACCACAAACTTACAGCACTCACAACACACATAACGTACACACTGCACAAACCTAACACCCATAACACACTGAAACACACATATGCCACACACACCTAGATTATGCACAGAACACAACACAAACAATACAAACAACACATACACACACACAACACACTGTCATACACACACACACATTCTTGGGTGCTTGGCATGTCCTCTGGAGGAAGCTGCAGAGCTCTGTGTGGCTGTGCAGATAAGGAGGTTCCTTTTCTTGTAGAAGATGGGGGAGTGAGAGGGAGGGAGGGAGAGGAGGGAGAAAGGGATGGGGAAGGAGATTTAAGGGAAGAAAAGGGAGAAGAGGAGGGGGGAGAAGAGGAGAAGGAGAGAGAAGGAGGGGAGAGAGATGGGACAGAGAGATGGGGGGTCAGGCAGCGGGAGAGGGGAGGGAAAGAAAGAAGACTGAGGTGGGAGAGGGAGAGACAGAGGAAATGTGCACACACGGGTCCGAGGGAGGGAACACTGAGTCCAGCGTCGTGGGCGGCTTGCCTTTGATGTAGCCACGTCATGGTTGAGGAAGTGAGTTTGGAGTGGCAACAGGCTTAGAAATGAGTGGAATAATAAGAATAGAAGAGCAGTAAAATAGCTCTGGGTGCGTTTTCTTGATTGTGTGAATAACTGACTTTGTAAAACTGTAAGCAGCACAGGAACGGCAGGGGAAGCTACCCAGCGGCTCTCCACTAAGTGTTCCCGTGCTTGCGCCTTTGCGAATCTCCTCATGAATGCATACGCATACACAAATGGAAACTAGGAGGAGTATATCACGTTATTTATTTTCAAGCACTTCTTTAAGACTACTTTGTGGTTTTGTTACTCCCCATGCCCTCCAGCCACGGCACCCTCCTCTCATTCTGACCACTGTCCCTTCCGTGCGCAGGGCAGGAGTGCAAGCAGCCTGGTGTATACCAGTCACACGCTGGTCAAATCCAATATCATATGCAAACATACATGCCTCATAGTTGTGTCTTTTCCCATAGAATCATAGCTCAGTTAACTGAATAAATCTGATCGGGGCTGCATAATATTCCACAGTTTGGATCGCCGTTGTTTTCTCAATCATGTGTGTGCAAGTTGGTGGACATTCCTTTTATTTTTCCATCTCAAATAGTGCTTGACATACATCGTTACCTAGCATTGCCTCTATTCCAGTGGGACAGATGGAGAGGGAGGGAAAGAAAGTCAGGGAATTAGCATTAGCAATAGGCATTATCGGATTTCTCTCTGTGGGCTCTATCACCCCCACCCCCATTTTCACCACCAACAGAGAGGGGTTTCTTTTTTCCACTTCCCAAAGAGCCACTTACTATAATAACATCTATCTTCCTGTGCATTAGGTCTCAGTGCTAGCTCATTTGCATCCCTTAGTTTATCAGCAAGGTTATCATACATTATTGAATACTTTTGCAAAACAAGAATTGGCCTGCAAGTCTGACCTGTGACTTCTGAGTTCTGTGAAGTAGCAGAAAACTGGCCTGTGGCCTCTCTCTGACCCTTCTTCTCTGTGTGCTGTTCTGACCAGATGGGAGAAAGTGGAAGATGTAGGCTCTGGACTCAGATCAATCCTTGGCCATAGGCTGGGTGTTCTGTGCACCAAACCTAAGAGGTCTGAGGAAAGTGAGGTAGACGCGCAGAGGGAAGTGCTGCCGAGGGCGTGGCTGCCCCTGTTTCAAGTATCCTGTCCCTTTGCAACTTGCTGGATGCTGGCTGATGTAGGAAGAGGGGAAGGTGGAGGCTTGGCCAGGCCCGTGCAGGAGAGGTAGGCAGGTGCTAGTGGAGCTTGGCCCTGGTGGGAAGACTCCTGTTTCAGCAAACAAGCCCTACACTGCATGGTGCCTGAGAGAGGAGAACCCTTCATGCCCAGGGTCTTCTGAAGATTCCAGAAGCTAAGCTCAGGGGGCTTGGGCTATTACCAGGCTCCTGTCCACGTGAAGGTTGGCCCAGCATGCCCAGCTGTCTCTTCTCTAATGTGCCAAAGCCAGTGTTGGTGTGTGGGAGTCTTGGCAACCTCGTTACATGGGCGTTGAGAAGGCCAAGGCAAAGGGAATGAGGAGAAATTGGATGCCTGTGAAACTTCAATATTCTCCCAGTAAATTTACACACCTATATGTACATACACATATTGTGTGTGTATGTAAAGGTTCTTATATGTGAATGTGAGTGTACCTGCCAGAGGTCAACTTTGGGAGTTTTTCTCAGGATCCACCATATACACTTTAAGACCGATTCTCTTACTAGGACCTGGGGTTCATTGATTAGGCTAGGCTGGCTGGCCCACAAACCCTAGGGTCTTCCTGCCTCTGCCTCATCAGTAACGGGATAACAGCCATGTGCCACCATGCCTGGCTTTTATATAAATACCAGGGATCAAATTCAGATCCTTATGCTTGCATAGCAAGCTCTTCTCTGACTGAGACATCTCCCCAGTCCATTTCTCTATTCTTATGGATTACCTTTACACATTCTTTCATGAACAAATCTATTAGGAATTACATCTCTTTGCAATCTCTGTTATTTTCACTCTGTGAATCCATAAGCTATGGCGGTTCCAAGTTATGGATGCCCAGGACCTGGCTCACACTGGGTGTTGCACTGATGGTCTGCACCCAGCTCTCACTGCTGCTTTTGACATTTTTCCTAGAGCCAGTCCGGTATCCTAGTAGGTCAGCTGTGAACCTAAGCTTACAGATTCCAAATTGCCTTTGGACAATGCCTGCTCAAACGTCCTTGTTAGAGAGTTTATTTTTGTTTTGTCTGTTTTGAATAAGCAGGATCTTCTATATGCTGACCATACAGGGCTTCTTCCTTTTTATCTTACATGAAGCGGGGCCTCAAGAGACGCTTATTTTAGATTCTGTATGAAACCTGGTTCTAAAACAAGAATCAGCCAATGTCCTGCAAAATTTAATTGGTTAAGTCCAATAACTCAACATGGCACAGCAGGCCACTTGCCATAGTTACACTTGGAGACACTCTCAGCAGATAATTCACTCTGCAGAATTCATTAGGAAGCGGTGTTGTTCAGGTCCAGATATTCTGCAGGTGCAATGCTGAGATTTATTTGCTGTTAATTCCTCTGCCAAACGACCACTTTGGAAACAAAAAGCATCTGTTTGGAAGTTTTCTAGGCCGAGCTAATTCCATTATTGGGATTAATCAAACACTGAGACTTGATGTCCCAGCCATCTCTTCAAGGGCTAGGTTATATCCAGAGTGTTTAGGGAAGGCAACTTGAGCCCAGCCTTTAGTCGCCATGACTTGCGTATCACTTAGGAACCCAGTAGTAAGTGGGTACCACACACAGAGGAGTAAGTGGGGATTGTGTAGTGATGACTGTTTAGAGAAGAGCGAGGAAGCTGTTATCTTGTTTGCCTTCCTCTTGGAACAAATACCCGATAGCCTTAAGGAGGAAGGATTTCTATTGTTCACAGGTTTATAGGGTTTAGTCCATTGTGACAAGGAGGCCATGGTGCATCAGAGTGAGTGATGTAGATTTGGGTTCAAAGACAGTTTATTCTTTGGCTAATTCAATCCCTGGTCCTTAGAGGATTTTAGCCTCTGTACAATCTAATCATAAGTCTAGACCTGGAAAGCTTCAGCCTCCTTATAATCTAATCAACCTCTGAGACTCACTGCTGACTGGGTTCACTCTGACTAGCTCCTTCTGAACTCAGAGCTGTATTAAACGGACTCTTCTGGTTGGCAGATTCAACTCACTTGCTGTACTGGCTCAAACTCTTCTCCAAGCTGCTGGTTCAAACTGACCTTCTGAGCTGGCTGACTGTCTCGACTAAACACTTTTGACTCTGGCTGACTCCTGCAACTTCTCTGACTGAACTGCTCTGCTCGGCTTCAAACTAACTTACTTTCTTGCTGAACTGCTTCTGTGCCTCTGTCTCGCACTGCCTCCAACTGCCTCAGATTGCCTCAGACTGCCTCAGATTGCCTCTGTGTCTCTTCCTCATACTGCCTCAGACTGCCTCAGATTGCCTCTCTGCCTTTCTGAGCTGAGAGCCTGCATTTATAGCATGAGAGTTGGGCATGTCCTCACTCTGACTCACTCTGTTAACTCTTCCTCTGATCTGTCACTTTGCTTGGTCTTCACTCTGATTGATCTCAGATGTCACTCTGCCAAGTCTTCACTCTGATCCAATCTCAGACTTGGGATTAAAGGCATGTGCTTATTCTGTAACTATGAACCAAGAGCCATGACCTATTTCTGAATTGACTGCTTCCTTTTAGATCTCTAGAATTGGGATTAAAAGTGTGTGCTACGTTACCTTAACCACAGAAATCCCTTTCACTTAGCATTAACACAAACAGAGGACAGGATTAGTCTGACTAACATTCTTTCTGCATTCCATCCGAATCACACAGGCCTCTGAATGTAATCTTTTCCCAGAGCAGCCATGTTGTTGGATTAAAAGACAGAATGTTCCTCTACAGAGTGACTCCATCATGGTGGCCAGGAAGCAAAGAGAAGGACGCCTGTATTGTGGGTGCTTTCTGGACCCCAGCCCAAGGGATGGTGATAGCCATATTCAGGATGGGACTTAGCCTTTCTTCTCTGGAAAGGCATCCATAGACATACCCAGAAGTGTGCTTTCTAATCTCCTAGGCATCTGTTTTCATTAGTTGTCTGGTTTCTGTGACAAAATGCCCAATAAATGGAACCTAAGGAAGGGAGGGTTTGTTTTGGATCATGGTTTGAGTGTGCAGTCTGTCATGGTGGAAGACATGAAGGTAGCAGTCGCTAGAGGCATTGCATTCACAGTCAGGAAGCAGAGAGAGCTAAGTGTTAGTGCTCAATTTGTTTTCTCCTCTTTATTCAGCTCTGTACCCTAGATGGTAGAACAGTGTTGTCCACACTTAGGGTGGATCTTCTCATCTCAATTAACCCAATCTAGAACCTCCCTCAGAGGCATGCCTAGATATTTGTCTCTTAGGTGACTTCAGATTCAAATTGATAATATTAGTCATCAGAGCATCTTAGTCCAGTCATTCTTACAATCAAGATTAGCTGATGTACATCCATAGTTACCCGAACTTCATGGTGTGTGTGTGTGTGTATGTGTACGGAGGAGAGTCACCCCCGGAAGGAGTCATTGCCTCATGCTGAGGGGCAGATATTGGAAGATACAGCCCAGCAGCATAGGACCCAATAAAAGACAACCTCAAGAGACACCCCCCATCTGCTGGCACCCCATGTTGGCCTAACATGATGAGAAGCACAAGGGCAGGAAGGCCACTGGTGCATTCTTAGCAGTGGTGAACAGAAACCTGGAGGCCCCAGACAGGAGAGTTTTCTCATCTGGAGGGGTTTTATATTGAGGATTTATTCCATTTGGGTTTGACAATCTCAATGTTATAGCCAAAATTTTAAAGTCTTGTACAAATTCTCCTAGACTGGGAGGGATTTTTGTTTTCTCCTCAGGGATGATCTCTGGGCCTCTGGGCTGCCCGAAGGCTTGCACCATCATCTGTACCTACTGAGATAGTTTCCAAGGTGAAGGTCATTCCTTCTACTCCAGGCTGCCCTTCCCTAACTCCTGTCCCCTCCACGCACAAACCCTTGCTCCACTCCTGCCATCAACCAGGAGCCTTGTCTTGTCATGTACCCGCCGCTCTGATACAGAGCCAGCATGTAGCGAGTGCTCACTAAGCACACGGAAGGTCAGGTGATGTCTGGAGATGACACATCGTGGCTGTGGTGCCCATATTTGAGGGCAGGGAGGACTAACTAATGTCCTGAAAGCGAAGTAGGAACTTCTGTAAGGGAGTCTCTTCATGTCCCAGGGCTGGGGAACAAATAAGGAAGGGGGTGACCACTGCAGAATGCTCTCCTCCTAGTGTAACTGCCATTACCATCTTTGCTAGAGATGCTGTGGCTACTCCCGAGGGACCCCTGAGGCTGGGCCTGTTGGCATTCCCTCAAAGAGGAAGGGGTAGGAAGGTCATCAGACCCTCCCTGAGGTCTCAGTCACAGTCTCCCATGCCCACCCATGTAATCTACATGATTTTGTCCTAAGTATGTGTGGACTCCTGGTCTCCGGGGGTGCTAGGGTATACAGAGGGTGGAAGTTTAACTGAAGGCAAGGGGCCTCCATCTATACAGCTTTGGGAAAGTTGTCATCTATGTTAGGGTGAGACTTTCCAGTGATGAAGCTGCTTTGGGGTCACCCACCGTCCTGTAAGTGACTCCTCACCTGTGCTCTGTAGGTAAGTCCAATAAACTCATTAGCTCACCAAGTCAAACCTGGTGGAATGGAGTTTGGTCAGTTGTCGGTGTTTGGTCTGGTGCCCTGTCTGGGGTGAGCAGGCACTTGTTCACGTATCCCAGGGGGAGCTCATGCAACCACAGCCTTCCTGTTTGAATGATACAGAGGGTCTGAGAAGGAAGTTTATAAGGAAGAGTCAAAGGCTAACTGCTGCCCTGGGGAGCTGCAGACTAGAGCAGCAAATGGGTCACTCTACGCCTGGGGGACTGCGTGGGGGAACTAACAGGTATCAGTGCACTGTGCAGAGGCAGCTGGCCACCCTGTGTGGCAGCTAAGGAAATCTCCTCAGGTTCAGAGCCCAATGGCCTAGGTATGAGTCTCAAAGAGATTGTCAGAGTATCCTTCGGTGGCTTTGCTTTATTTGAAGTGAATGTTGAGCACTTTTCTTGCTGGGAGTATGGATAGATAGTGTAACGATCACTCCCATGGCACTTTATAGATCAGCTACTGAGTCAGAAAGGGAGAGGAGCAAGCAGAGAATAGACACACACACAAACAGCAGTGTGTGAGAACACCACGAGCTGAACGCTGATCACTGGTTGTCTGGGTTGTCAGAAAGAGCTAGGAACATAAAAGGCAATGAATGGGTACACAGTTAGAGGAATAAAGAAAGTGAGAGAGAGCCTTGCTCAGATCAAGGAGGATAATGTGTTGTGAACAGAGGAGGTAGTAATGGCCTTGTCACTGGGGGCCTCAGGCCAGCCCAAAGCAATCCACCATGAAGGCTTGAAAAGGTCACCATAGAACGACCAGGTCGGTAAAGGATGGCTCTTGCTGACCTTGCTTCTAGCACTGGCCCTGGCACATGGTCGCTGCTCAGTGAGCACCTGCAGGAGTAATCAATGCAAGTTCTTCATGGCTGGCAGGTGCTACAGGCCTGGCTGTTGGAGAGGGACTTGTTTCACCAAAGAGCAGAGCCCTCTAGTACCAGGACAGAGGCAGAACCTTTGCCTTTGTCTGATGGAAAGAGCTCAAGGTACCAGAAAACACATGATTCTGATTAGACAGAGAGTCATCTGGGCTGCAGACAGTTCCCAGAGCCCAACCTCTGGCTGTAGTGTTGGGGTTGGGTGGAGAGGGGTTCCTTAGCCTGGCAGCATGGCAGAGAGGCTCAGAGTTCTACAGGCTGCCCCTCCCCACCCCTGCTGCTCAGTGGCAGTGTCACCTCCCTTAACAAGTCAGCATGCACAGCCATCCTCATTATCTACTTCTCTCTGGACTTTCCCCGACCCCGTGGCTGCTGGCTGGAGGCAGGTCAGCTCTGCATAGTGTCAGCAAATCAGCCAGCCTGGGCACCAGCCATGGTCCTGCTCCCTTGGCATCCATCCTGGACACACAGGGCTATGAACTGTCTTTGTTTTCTGGTCACTGGAGGACGAGCAGAGGCACAGCACACAGCATTAGAAGTAGCTGCATCTGCAGATTCTGGCCCAGACAATGGTTGAAAACACCAGTGTGTTCTGTGTTCAGTTCATGCTTATGTGTTGGTCCAGGGACAGGCAGCTGAGGCCTCCCTTGCTAGTTTGTCTGCTGATCCCAGTTCCCACCTGTGACGGGGAGGGGGTGGGAGTGGAGAGGGTACAGGGTGAGGGGGGGTTAGGGGGACAGGGTGGGGAGGGCGCACTGCAGTCTCTCTCACCACTTCCCCTGGGTTCCTACCTGTGCTTTCTCTACAGTGACAGGTTCTACTGGACTTAGATTATAGAACTGATGCCCCTGCCCAGGACCAGGGAGGGAAGAGTCGTGGTCAGAGGCATGGGACAAACATCTGAGGGACAGTAACTAGTTAAGAAAGTGGCCTACTGAGCACAGGCCCTGAGTCTCTTGCTTTATGTACATTCTTCTTTCTTTCTGAGTGTGTGTGTGTGTGTGTGTGTGTGTGTGTGTGCGCGTATGCACATGCGCGCACATGCTCGTGTTTTCATGTACACATGTGTGCCTATGTGGATGGGCATGCATGCACATGGAGACACTTCAAGTGGGTCCTCATGCTTGATGGCAAACACTTTACTGACCCAGCCATCTCTCTAGCCCCCATGGAATCTTTTACTCCTTGCAGTGACCCTAAAGTAGGAACTATTGTTGCCTTTTCCTTATATTTGAGGTCACCTGGGTTTGGAAAGGTTAATAAAACTTGCCCTGGGTCACACAGATCAGTGAGGCAGAGACTGAGTTCCAGCAGGGACCTTGTGACTCACACAGCGTGCCTGAGCTCCCTGTGGAGTTGTCCCTCAGCGTAGACACAGTGGGAGTCTGAGCTCCCACCCAGAAGAGTTCTCATTTCTCTGCTCCCTGCTGCAGCTCTGCCGCCGCAATGCACTCCCTGCAGCCAGCTGAGGAAGGAGCATCCATCTCTTCTTTTATAAACAAAGAAGCCGCAGTCTGGGAGGTGAAGGGTGTGCTCAAGGCCATAGAGCTAGTGACCGGTGGAGACTTAAGGAGGACTCTTCTCGTACTTGCATTGCCTGTGAAGATGGGAGATCCAGGGGCCAAGGGCAGTTCTGCTTGTACTGGCGTGAGGTGAGGGGCATATGGAGGGTGTGTCTGAGAGAATGAGGGCCATCGGGTGAGAACGACTTTGTGTCAGTTTTCTTTTGCTGTGATAAAATGCTTGGCAAGATCGGCTTAAAGGAAGGAAGCTTTTTGACTTCCAATTTAGAAGTTTCAGTCCAAGGTCAGTGGCTTTGCTGTTTTGGGTCCTGCAATGGGGCTTGAGGTCATTGTGGGGAGGGTATGCTAGAGTAAAGCTGCTTGACTAGTGGGAAGGAAAGAAAGAAGAGGGACGGGGGGGGGGGGGGGGGGCAGAGGCGGGGAAAGAGAATATGAAGGGCTGGAGTCCCAACCAGTATGTCCTTCAAGGGCATACCTGCAATGACTTCCCTTCCTCCCACTAGGCCCCACCTCCTCAAAGTTCTGCCAGTAGGCCGCTGACCAGGCCTTTAACATGTGGGCCATTGGGACAGCTAAGAGCTATACTGTTACAGCAGAGCTCACTTCACTGGGATTTTCTTCCTCAACTGCGCTGGTCAGCTTTCATTGTCTACTTGACACAATCTAGAATCTTTAGAAGTTTCTTGTTTTGCTTTTTAAACAGTTATTTATTTTTTATTTTATGTATGTAGATGTTTTGCTTGCATGTATGTGTACCACATGTTTGCAAGTGCCCATGGAAGCCAGGAGAGGGCAGTGGATACTGGAGCTGGAGTTACAGATGGTCGTGAACCACCACATGGGTGCTGAGAATCAAACTTGGGTGCACTGGAAGAGCAACCAGTGCTCTTAATGGCTGAGCCATCTCTCCAGCCCACAACCTAGAGTCTTAAGAGGAATTATCTAGATCATGTTGGCCTGAGGTCATGTCTTTGGGGGATTGCCTTGATTGTTAATTGATGTGGGGAGACCCAGCCCATTATAGGCAGCACCATTCCCTAGGCAGAGGGTCCAGAACTACATTAAGAGAGGAGAAAGTAGATAAGCAACAAGCAGACAAGGATCCATGTGTTTATTTTCTCTCTGCTCTTGACTGTGGATGTGGGCTGCCTTGAATTTCCTACAACAATGGATTGTAAGCTGGAATTGTGAGCCAAATAAACACTTTCCTTGCTTATGTTACCTTTTGTTGGATAACACACAGCAGTAGATCAACAGCCCTTTCCATGACTGGCTTCCTGGTTGCTCAGTTCTCTCTGTTGGCATAGGTGATGTGTCCTCCTCAGAGAGGCCCTCCTTGACCACTCACCCCGCTCTAATTTCTCCACATCAACTGTTTCGTTGTTGTCACCTAACCTACCATTTTCTGATGTCTTCTTATCTATTTCTTAATTATTTCCTTGCCTCTGATTATAATCTCTGTGGAGACAAAGGGCCTTATCTTCTTTCTCAGTGTTGTTTTCAGAGCTACAGAATGATGCCAGAGAATCCTGGGCATCCAGTCAAGATTTTTTTTTTTCATCTCTAGTAATTCAACACTTTCTTTTACCCTTTCAAGTCACAGAGTGGGCACATTGTGCCAGCTAGAGTACTGGCTGGCTCAGGGCTCATGTCTAGGCATGTGCTGGCTGTATCCTGTGATGTCAAGAATGCCATCCAAGCTCTCACTGGACCTGTGTTTCCTGTACTGTGCCCCAGAGTAAGTGTCTGTCACATTCAGAGTTCTCTTGCAGATTGAACTGCATCAGTATGATCACAAGGTAGGGCACCTTCAACCCAAATAAAGGGCACCGCAGCAAACACAGAGAAGATGCCATAGAGATTCGTCTTCCTGATGCTAACCTCTGATGGGCAGCATGGGAACTCAGCAGCTGATGGAGGGTGACATGTCAGTCACTTCTCCATCTTCTAGCAAGGTTCTGTAGTAGTGCACAATTTTTTTTTTTTAGCAGATTACTTGTTTCATAAGGCATATTCTAGAGTGATTATGTTTCCCCATCTCACAAGCTGATTCTGGGATGCTTGCTCTGGATGCTCAGGCTGGACTGAATAGAAGACAGCTAGACTTAGGGCAGACCCAGCAGCAACTGATACTGCTCTGGCTTCTGGAGAGGCTCCTGACATGGGCTTCATTCGTCAGCCATCTTCATCCTGTAGCCATCTGTGTGCTGAGGGCACTTGGAGAGAGTGAACCTGACTAGGAGTAGTGGAATCTGGGTCCAGCAATATAGAAAGAGCTTCCAGGGTCGTCATGGTACTCACTTCCTCCCTATTCCTTCTCCTTGGTGCTCTGGATCACGGCTATGCATCTTCTAGAGTGTCCAGCTCAGAACTGCATCGTGACCCGACAGCTGCTTCTCTCTTAGTTCCTCATCAGGAGCTCTTGCGAGGCCTCTGCCCTCCCACCCCATAGCCTCAGTTAGCCTTGTGATCTCAGGTGGGGTCCAGTCTCAGAGGGTCCTACACGCCGTGGCCACTGTGGATCTTGGGGGCTTGTTTCTCTTCTCTGTTCCCACCGTTGTGCCGTTGGCCCTTCCTGCTGCTTCTTGTACTCACTCAAATCTCCACCTCAAATGTCTGGTGAGAAAAAAGCGGGGGTGGGTGGTGGCTGGGTAGTAGCAATCAAAGTTGGCTTGAACGGACTAAATTTAACAACTTTGATGAAACAGACCAGTTCCTTGAAGCAATAAGTGCACAGAGCTCACGTAATAGGGGAGAGACAGCCAGAGTAATCCTACATCTATTTTTGAAATTAAACTTGAGGTTCAAATTTCCCCACAGAGAAAAAGTTCAGGTTTAGAAAAAAAATACATAGGAGAAGAAAATCTTTGCGGCCTCAAGAGTGTTTAGATCCAAGAGAGTTCCCAGGTCCAGGACCAAAGGCGGGATACAGAAGGAGAGCTGTCAAGTGTCAGAATAAAAGCTTTTGGTCTGGCCATTCAAGGCCGCTCTGGGCATCATAGCCAAACCCTGTCTCAAATTTTCAAAAGAGGAAAGGAAAAAAATATGGGCCGAGGGCCGACCGCAGCGGTGGAGTGCTTGCTCAGCCTGTGAGGCACCGGGCTCAGTCCCCAGCGCTCAGAGGAAGTCATCAGTAGGAAAACGGATTCTTATTTTTGTTTTTACAAAAGGGGCAAATGGTTTAAACACATGCTTCACCAAAGAAGACACACAGATGGCGACTAAAACCATGGAAAGACTCATTACTCTCCGGAGAAATGCAAATCGAAACCGCAACGGCTATTGAAACAGCTAAGCGAAACCAACCACAGTAATTTTTGACTTGTATGTGGCAGGTCTGGAACTCTCACATGGCATTTGGCACAGTGCAATGGATACCTTGAAAAAGTTTATCAGTTTCTTACAAACCTAGACATACACTTATCAAATCATCTAGCAGTTTCTCTCCTTGTCACCCAGGGAAGACAGACACCTCCGTTCGAATGTTTACACTGGGTCTAGTTACAACTGTCAAAATCTAGGATCAACCCAAACATCCTCCAGCAGGTGAACTGGATAGACGGACTTTGGTGGATCTTTAGAACTGAGTACAGCTCAGCAGTAAGAAAGGAGCATGTTGTAGACACGAGCAGCAACGTGACTGATTTTCAGCACATTGCCATGTGAAAGGAAGCAGTCTTGAGAGCTTCTTGGTTCCATTTCTATGGTGTTTGGACAAAGATGAAACTTTAGGGATGAGACAGACATTGGTGATTGCCAGGACCATCAGGACTGTGCATTTGTTGAGATTTAAGGATTTTTTTTTTCACCTAAAGAGTAAGTTTTAGTATATTGAAATAAAAAATAATAATAAGTGTGAGGTTTGACGTGACCTTCTCACTGGGTCAGGAGTTCAAGTTCACCTAGTACTGTTTGGTGCTAGGCTATATGGTTCAGTGTATTATTGGGGCACACAGGAGGCTCAGACGTGTACAACTGAGTCATCACCATTTATCTAGCCATCTTCAACGACAGCAGGGGCCCTGCCTTTCACGGTCACAGGTTTCGGAGCCTGAGGATTGCCCTCTGAGAATGTCATGCCCACATTCTCGGACAGCAGCAGGAGGCAGGGCCGAGGAATCTGCCTGTGATCCCGACAGGCAGAGGATGACCCCAGTCTCTCTCCTGGGGCACTGTGGTCTTCCAGTTGCTGGGGCCAGTGATTCACCCTTCCCTGTGTCCTAGAGTTCTCGTTCCTTCTCCCTATATGTCCTGTGGAGCAGCCTTGGGTACTGCCTGGCAGAATGTCTCGATTTATATTCTGGCACTAGAGTCATTCAACCACATTTGGTGTCATTCTCCATCTCTAAAATGGGTACAATCTTAGGCCCCTTTCATGGAGAGTCCAAGAGTTAAAAGATGCAAGTTTGTGCAGTGTGGCCCGGCACCTGGCATAGTGGCCTGTGAGGATTATAGTGATGGTCTTGGTTCTGGCCCCTACTTCATTGCTAATACAGTGATCCGTCTATGTGCTCACCCCCAACTGTTGCAGGCAGAGCTCATCATGAGGCCAGGAGCTGTGCCTTGCGAAGTTAGTACCTCCAAGAGGCCAGCACAGGGCCTGAGTATAAGTTTTCCAGCTGAGTAGACAGAGACAGAGGCAGCTGTGACCTTGGGGTAGTGGGGATGCTGAAGACTGGCCGTCACAGAAAGCAGCCACGTCATAGCTCTCACTGGCAGGAGCTGCACTACACGGCCTTCCTGTCTCCACCTTCTCCCAGGTGGGAGCCCGGGCATGGAACTGAGCCTTTCAAGATCCCGGCAGCTCCTCCCCTGCTTTACAGCCAGGCACTCTTCCTCCATCAGCCGAGGTTCGCCTGTGCTTGCTCGCATAGGGACAGATTCAGGCATGGCACTGGGGTGGGAACAGGATCAAAATGTGGGGTCTTGTCTGTCTCTCTGGCTGGATAAATACCAGGCCCAGAAGTGCTAAAGTCAGCCTCCTTGGTGCTGGAGAATGACGGACGGCAGCCTCTGTCCATGGTCCTGTTTTGAGCTTGTAGTTACTGGGGGTTACCAGTGTGGATGTGGGGGACATTGTATTTATCAGGATGGGTTGATGGGTTGTGTCTCAAAAGATTGTCTGGAGAACTGGGTGATTAAGGAAGAATGAATAGGGACAAAGGTGACTGCCCGCTCTTAGGCTCACAAAGCCAATGATACTCATGTGGAGCGAGGTGGACTGAGTTTAACTGCAGCGCATGGAGGTGATCCAGGGCTGATACTGCCACAGTGCATTTGCAGAGGCTTGAGGTGCAGAGCTGAGATGGTGACTGGTGCTCTGGCTCTGTGCCAACCAGCCTCACCTCGGATGTAGTGTTCTGTTCTGATGGGCACGTTTTGGGTGGACATGTCCAAACAGTTGTGTCAGTGGATAGTAATTAGGATGAGGAGGTGACCTGGCACTGGTTTGTGTCAACAGTGGTTGGAGAGATCTAGCTTAGGGACTAGAGAGGTGCTGAGGTCCACAACAGCCGTGCTACCTAGCAGGCTCCCTGCAGAGGAGGTCAGGCCCATCCGTGCATCTCTAAGGCAGCACTGCCCTGTAGGATTTCTGCAGGGATAGAACTGTTTTATACATGAGCTATTTGATAGATAACAGGCGTGTGCATGTGTGTGTTACACGATCGTGTGTGTATATACATTTGTGTCTGCAGGTGTACAGGTATCTTTTTAGCTGCATTCTACTTCACTTTATGAGACAAGGCCCCTCACTGAACTTGGAGCTTATAGACCTGTACAGTCTGGTTGGCTAGGAAGCCCAGGGTTTCTCCTGTTTCTGCCTTCTCAGTTCCGATATTACCCTGTTTCCCACAGCTGTGACGTGGGTTCTGGGATTAAGTCCAGGTCCCTATGCTTATTCGCAAACACTTTACCAATTGAGCCATCTCCCCAGACCCCAGGTAGATTTCTTGATAGTTAACATATGACTACAGATTAAATTTTAAACAATACAATTTTAAACTCAAGTATTAGCCCCATGTGGTCAGTGGCCACTGTATGGGATACCAACCCTTGGAGGACAATACAAGAATAGACCAGGGATCAGGTGTTTTCTCTAAAAAACAAAACAAAACACACACACACACACACACACACACACACACACATTCATGGATATATTTGTTTTACCCCTACCTCAGAGTCTTCAAGAGCTGTATGCAGAAAGAAGAAGAATGTGGTCAAGCACCAGTAAAACTCTATCCATGGACACCGAAGTTTGAATTTAGAATATTTTAACATGTTACAAAAACAGCATTTTCCTTTTGATGGCATTTTTCAACTCTTTGAAAAATGTGAGATTCATTCTTAGCCCTCAGGTTATAAGAGAGTGGGCGGCATGCTGCCCTGGCCTGCAGGCATGGCTCACTGCTCTGACCTCAGCTGTGGGTGGATGCTTTAGGGAGGGTCATAGGTCAGTTCAGTGAAGATGATGCTCAGCTTGAGGGACCCGGAGCAGAATGATCCTTGGGAAGGCCTGGCTAGATAACCAACTGTCCATCAAAGGTAATGTGGGAATGTCCTCTTAGAACAAGAAATGCTAATGTGTTCCTCTAATTCTGTAGACATGTTGGTTAGGGAGATTTATGGATGCTGTAAAATCACACTGCTTTGTAGAGTAAAATCACTCACTCTCACTTGGCTCTTAGACCCAGTTACATGGACTGGGTTAGAAACTCTGTAGGTGCTAAACTGACTTTATTGTTCATTATTTCTTCCACATATCCAGGTTCCCTGAAATGTACCTTAGTAGAGGTTGTATTCATTTATGTTAAGTATGTGTGATAGCCATATTTTCTTTACTGTGACAAAATACTTGAGATAAACAACTTATAAGGAGAGAAAGTTTGTGTTAACTCGTGGTGTCATCAAATGTTTCAGCCCATGGTTTCTTGGCCTTATGATCTCGAGCTTGTGGTCAGGCAGAATATCATGGAAGGGATCCATATCGTGGAGGAAGTCTGTCTACTTCTTCACTGAAAAGTAGTCAGGAAGAAAGAAAAACCTAATAAAACTAAAACATTCTAACTTCACTGTGCCCTAGTTCTTAAAGGTTTTTCCTATAGAGGAACATTTAATCTTTAAATCCAGTAACATGGCTGCTCTAGCAAGGGATGAACTTCAGAGGCCTGTGTGATCCAGCTGGAATGCAGAATGAATGAATATTAGTCAGGCTAATCCTGTCCACAAATTCAGAAGGCAATGGTAGTACTCATCTTTAATCCCAACTCAGAAGGAAGTGGTGGTACATGCCTTTAATCCCAACTCTTAGGATGCAGGAATGAGAATTAGTTCAGAGAGAAGCAGATAGGAAGCAGATGAGAAAGCAGAGCTCAGAGAGAAGCAGCGAGTAGAAGCATAGTGTGAAAACAGAGCTCAGAGAGAGGAGCAAGGTAGAAGCAGAGGTAGGAGCAAACAAGAGGCAGTGCTCAGAGAGAGAAGTGGAGAGTTAGTTCAGTCAGGCAGTTTGAGTGCAGTCAGCTCACAGAAGCCGAGAAGAGCAGAGCTAGTCCAGAAGAGGCAGAGAGAAAGCAGAGTCAGAAGCAGATGGTTTATGATTTACAGTTCAGAGTTCAGAAGACAGCTATTCAGAGTGAACTCAGTCAGCAGTAAGTCTTGGAGCCTGAAATATTCTAGGTTTAGGTTCACAGATTAGATTGTACAGAGGCTGAAGCCTTCTAGATCTGGGATTGTATCTTTAAGATTAGATTGTACAGAGGTTGAAACCTTCTAGGTCTAGGCTTAAGATTAGATTATACAGAGGCTGAAACCCTTTAGGACCAGGAATTGAATTAACAAAGAATAAACTGTCCTCTGCCATGAATTCATGAGAATAATTAACAAATCAGTGCATACATCTGACAGCTACATTTTACTACCCAATATAACAATGGGCTGGGATGTATGTCCATTGGTAGAGTGCTTGCTTAGCACGTTGCCCTGAGTTATATCTCCAGCACTGTGTGAATTGAGTGTGGTAGTGCACACCTGTAACCTCAGCATTTAGGAGATAGAGGCACGAGACCCAGAAGTTCAAGGCCATCCTTAGATGTATAGTTAAGTTTGAAGCCAGCCCAGGATACGTGGACATCTATCTCAAAACAACAACAGCAGCAGCAGCAGCAGCAGCAGCAGCAACACCTTCAACAAACAAAAACCAAACCAAAAGTGCCGTGGACTGGGTACCAATCCTTTTACACATGGCCTTCCGATAACATTCAAGATCTAAACTGTAGCTGTGAAGACACTTTCCTGAGAATACCCGAAGCCTCCCGGAAGGAGAGTCCTGGGTCCAACACCACTGTGTGCTGCCATTTAGCACCTTGTAGCAGTCAGGGTGGCTGGGTTTAGGATGAGGCTTGTGAGCCTTTACCCTCATTTGGTTCTTTCTGTGGATGGGATATGCCTCATCCTGTGACAGCAGAAGGTCCCCTTCCCATCCTCCTCCTCTGACAAATGGGGAACCATAGCTCCCTAGGGAGCCTGGAGTCTGTATCCAGATGAGCCTCCATGCAAGAGTCTGCAGAATTAGGTGTGGCCTGCCTGGGGGCTGCTGATCTAGTCTTTGGATGTCTAGTGATGTGGTTGTTTCTCATTGTGACAACTCAGCTTCCCTTTCTTTCCTCCTTTCCCCTGACTTCCATTTACTTTCAGTCAGCATCTCTGCCAAATAATTAGACAAATAGATAAATAAATCAACGTTCCTGGTGGGGAAGATGCTAAAAGTGCTGGTAGGAAGTTTTACATTTTTATACCTTTATGGAACTTGGCTCCATCAAAATAGTTTCTCTACATCTTTGTTCAAGCTGCATAAGGAATCGAGAGTGCTAAAACAAGAAGAGTTAGCTGGGAAGTTTCAAAGCGAACATCATAGATAGGAGACAATGAACCCCTGTGCCCATTGCCAGTTTTGACAGTGACTGGCTCCTGGCCAGCTTTGTGTGGCCTCCACCCTGTCCTCTCCTCTTATGATGTCTGGGGACAGAGCTTTGGGGAGGTTTGGGAAGCTGCACTGACCACCTGTGCATAGTATCCTTACTGTGTGTGTTCTGTTTCAGATAATCGCCTTTGATGAGTTAAGGACGGACTTTAAGAGTCCCATAGACCAGTGCAACCCTGTTCATGCGGTAAGTAGTAGTGGGCAGGTGGTGGTGGGCAGGTGGTGCCCCTTCAAGTCACCCAGCTTGTGAAGGACAGTGCAGGTTTTAAAGAGCAGAATGAGGGACAACATACTGTCCTGGCCCTGCCTCTAGTCCTTGCTGATAGTTGTTACAGAGCTTTTTTGCTAAAGTTGGCTGAGCTCTTGCAATGCATTGCCAGTCAAGTGTGGCAGTTCCTGTAGCCCAGGGCAGGGATCTGCTGTACTGTGGTGCTCAGTCCTCAAAGCCTTTTGCCAGTGATTTTTGGTTCCTTGTCTCTGACCATAGACAAAGGTTCTGCATTGGCCAGTGTGTCCATAGGGTGTGTGAATGCCATGAATGGACCTCTTGCTCTGCAGGGGGTGGTCAATGGTTGAGTTTCTCGTGGAGGGTAGATGGATGGATGAAGCCCCAGGTACAGCCCCATTATTTGGCGGGCTTTCATCTCCAGTGCCTGTGGCCTGGGGTCAGCTTGTTGCACACTGGCGAATCTGGTGCAGTTTGGTTGATGAGCTCTGGGTTCAGCTTCTGGATGTCAGGTCTGGAACTCAGCTCTGCCCAGCTCCAAAGCCTGTCTTCTGACTACCAAGTCAAGATAGTTCTTGAAAAGACTTGGCTTTATAATACCTAAGCTCCCCTTTGGCACGACAGTCTTTGATTCTATAGAGTAGAGCCAAACTATTTCAAAGTCAGCTATATAAAGCAAACTGGGTTAGTTGAAAGTACCTTTAAGAACCACTTGGAAGCTTAGTATATTTCATAAAAGTAAGTTTTAAAACCCACTTTATTCTCTTCTCCCAGCCTTCCCATCCACCTGTGATAACTTGGCTCTGCCAGGCCTGAGTGGTTTTGCCCAGGGGCTCATGTTTTCCTGAACACTGAGTTTGGCACCTACAGCACACACCTGCTCGTCAGTATCCATAGATGCTCAGAGTAGCTCGAAGCCAAGCGTGTTCGTTTCTGAATGCGAGGAAGTCGGGAGCCAGAGCGCCTTCCTCCAGCATACCTAGAGCCTTTTGGTGGGATTCCTGAGCAGAACGAGGTGGAGACTCGTCCAGCCCCTTGTTTCCATCGTGCCAGTTCCGTGCCAGGTTGTAGGCACCCGGTGGAACCTGGAGATGCTTTTGTCTGCTTTCGGCTCATCATGACGAGTCCTTTATTTAGGCATTAAATCAGGATTTGCATACCTGCTGCCCCTACGGGGGAGCCACTTCTGGAAAAAGATAGTGCAGAAACAGCAGTCACTCGGTAGGTCCTGAACTACTAGCAGGAAACAAAAACAAACTCTGAAAAATGAAGGCATGGCCTTGTACCACGTTCCCTTCCTGTGGTGCTGGGTGGAGCCCAAGCCTCTCCATACACACGCGGCGAGTGCTTTGCCACTGAACTGTGTCCCGGCTCTATTTTTTTTAAAGCTCCTATTACAGCAAAATTTCTAATTAGTTATCAGATTAATTAAGGAGCGGAGTCCTGTGAAGCCTAGACATCTCATGGATAGACCAAAGCCTGAGATGCCCCTGGGGAACTAACAAAATTCCTAAAAGCTGTAATTAGGCGAGCATGTAGACATGTTGTGATTTTCCCTGGTGTCAGGACATTACCTCCCAGCAGGGAGTGAACTGCTTCAGTCACTCCGTCCAACTGTCCAGCCCTCTGGCTTCCTTGAAGCCCCCAGAGCCGCATTCCAGGCTCTGAGGCTTGCAAACCAGCTTCACTGGTTGGTGATTCTGGCCCTAGAGGGATTTGGATCCCAGGAACTTGCTGAGTGTACAGTGTATTTCTCAATGAGGGCATGGGGGCATAAGACCCATTTGAAATCCCTTCCTTCCTTCCTTCCTTCCTTCCTTCCTTCCTTCCTTCCTTCCTTTTTTTTTTAAAATGGTAGACATGGAACCCAGATCTTTGGGCTTGCTAGGGAAACCCTCTACTACTGAACTACAAACCATGCTCCATTTAGACTTAAGATGATCCAAAGCTTCAGATATTGTTGGAACTTTTGGTGAGCCTCTCTTCCAGGGGCAGGAGAGTTCCCTTTCCATGTTCTACCACACTGGGAAATCTCTGTCCCAAAGAAGGACAGCATTTTCCTGTCTCTGAGCTCCAGGGCTCTGGCTTGCTGGTGTGTGTGTGTGTGTGTGTGTATGTGTGTGTGTCTTGCTTGTGTGTGTTTCTGTATGAACTCTCTTGTCTTTCCTTCTACTTCGTGCATACTAACCTCATCCTGATGTGGCTGCTTCCTCTGGACTTATGAGCTGCACAGAGATTACTGTATTTATGATTCAATTAGGGAGACTGAAGTGTCCCAGCCACCTGTCCTCTCCTGATCCACGAGGAAACTCATTACCATTATGTCTACAACAACCAAATTGCTTCAGTAATGAAGCACCAGAGATGCCACAGCTGTGTTCAGTATGGCTCAGAAATCTTGACAGTTACAGCATAAAAAGGAAGCTGGGGCCTTTAGTGACGGCTGTGGCCAGCATCGTCTGTCCAGCTTCGTAGCATCTTCCCTTGGAAACGAGCCAGTCCTTGGAGACAGATTGTGCTGACTAGTCTTACATCGACTTGAAACAAACTGTAGAGTTATCTGAAAGGAGGGAACCATTGAGAAAATGCCTTCATATCATCTGGCTGTAGTGCATTTTCTTAATTAATGATTGATAGGGGAGAGCCCAGCCCATTCTAGGTGGTTCCATCCCTGGGCTGCTGGTCCTGGTTCTATAAGAAAACAGACTAAGCAAGCCGGGGTAGCAAGCCAGTAAGCAGTACGCCTCCGTGGCTTCTGCATCGATCAGCTCTTGAGTCCAGGTTTCTGCCCTCCTTGAGTTCCTGTCATGACTTCCTTCAACGATGATCAGCATGTGGAAGTGTAAGCCGAATAAACCCTGTCCTCTACGACTTGCTTTTTTTGTGATGTTTCATCGAAGCAATAGAAACCTTAACTAAGGTACAGATAGACTTGACTTCTAGGAAAGTCCTAGCCCAGGACACAATTGGTAGCTGACTTGAGGGAGGTCTTGCTTCCTCCAAGTGCACTCCACAGTACACTCACATAGAAAAAGCAAGACAGTAGTCAGGAAGGAGTATACAAGCTTGCTCACTCTTGGAGATCCAGTGAGGTGTCTGGGCCCGAGACACCCAGTGAGCACATGGTGCCCACTCTGCAGCCAGACCATTGCTGTGTGTGCATGGTGACTTTAGGAAAATGGATGTTGGGTGGGGAGGGAAAAATGTGTGCTTTTGCCAGGAGTGCTTTTTTGAAAATATAGGTACATTGTGTGTACATGCTCATGTGTGTGCGCAGATATGCGCAAGTACATGTGCACATGTGTGTTTAGGGCCAGAGGTTGATGTCATGTGTCTTCCTCAATTGCTCTGCACAGGGTTGTTTGTTTTGTTATGTTTTTTAAGGCAGGCTCTCTCATAGGGCTGGAAAGATGGCTCAGTGGTTAAGATCCTGTACTGCTCTCACAGAGGACCCGAGTTTGGTGCCTAGAACCCACATTGGTTGTAACTCTAGCCCAGGGAATCTGATGCCCTCTTCTGGGCTACATGGATACCTGTACTCATGGACACACACTTTGACACACACAGCTATACATAATTAAGTTGTCATCGTCATCATCATCACCATCATCACCATCAGCAGCAGCATCATCATAAAAGTCTCTCACTGAATCTGGAAGTCTCAGATTTAGTTAGACTGGCTGGTGAGCAAGCCCCAGGACCCTCTTGTCTTTGCCTTCCCAGTACTGAGATTCAGATACATGGCACTATACCTTGGTTGTTACATGGGTCCTGGGATCTGAACTCAGGTCCTTATGCCTGCAATGACAAACACTTTACCTCTGAGTCATCTCCCCAGCCTGCCGGGGAGTTCTTTAAAGGGTGAATGTCCATCAGGTATGGGGGCTCATGCCTGTAAAAATCAGCATTTGGAAGGCTGACACAGGAGGAGCTTCATGAGTTTGAGGCTAACCTGGGCTATACAATGAGTGCCAAGATAGCCTGTGCCACAGAGTAAGACACTGTCTCTAGAAAACCAAATCAAAACGAAACAAACATGATAAAAGAAGAAAAGCTAGTGGCTCTGCTGAGGCAAATGCAAGAATCTCAGACTCTGCTGGGAAGAGCCACTGGCTGGGCGCTCCTGGCATGTGCCCAGGATGGGTCTCCAGTGGGTTCTGCTTCCACGGCTGGGGTGATTATGTGCTTTTCATACTCTCAGCCTACCCTAACCTTCTGTCTCTTTTCTTTCCTGTGCGTCCTCAGAGGGAGCGACTGAGGAACATCGAACGCATCTGCTTCCTTCTGAGAAAGGTCAGGGGGTCCTCCAGGTGGACGGAGGGAGGGTCACAGAGGAAGGGGTCAACAGGTGCATGGCAGCGGTGGGGGCAGGGTGGAGGCAGGCCTCAGCTCTTCAGAAGCCTTCAGAGGCAAGAGGAGCTAATTACAGAGCAGCAGCCTTCCACCTAGTGTCAACGAGACACTGGGTACTTCCGAGGGCTCTCTGGTTGGGTTTGCAGGGTTTCCTTTCTCATATGATGATGGTTGGCATCTACAGCTCCTGCCGCCTCCTGGTCTTTGTTCTTGTCTGTGCTGGGCTCGGGATTTTAATGACACTTCTTGACCTAAGGAAGTTTTTAATTAGATGCCGTATGTCTTGAGGTTTGAGATTCACTCTGCTTTGCAGTTTGGCCATTCTGCAGGATGGTTGGGTGTGTTGGAGGGGTGGGACAAGAAGGTCGTGTCAAGGGGGGCAGCAGTAGACCACAGCTGCCCTGAGCCCTGCCTGGGAGCACATGTGTACGCATGCCACTCAGCTGGCCATTTGGCACAGGCTGTTCAGATTCTGCTCTTTTCCAGTCTGGAAAGTGAGTCAGCAAAGCTTAGAGAACAGGAACTCATGGGTGAAATAAGCAAGGCCCACAGTCTTGAGCCAATGGCTGTCCCTGACCTCAGTACAGAGAGGAGGGTACAGGAAAACCATCTGTCCAAATACGGCCGTTTGCAAAACAAAGCACCCCACAAGCACCGACAGAAGGGAAATAGTTTTACAAAGTTTTAAAGTTTTCCTTTTTTTTTTTTTTTTTTTTTGTATTTTGTTAGAGAGAGCCTAATCTAGAAGCTAATCATTTCTCTAGCTAATTACTTGCCCTTTAGTATTTTCTAAGAAACCCAATATGCTAGAACTCCACATCCTGTTGGTCTCAGCAGGGATGCGTGCTCAGATAAGAGCATGCGTTTGATAATACTAGTGATCAAGGAATAAAGAATGATTAAGAAAGCAGCATATAATTTGCATCAGAAATATGCAAATTACTTCCTAGATAATATCACAGAACCAGTAACCCACTGTGGCCATCAATTCCATATTCTCTGGTGTGTTCTTTAAGATGATACCTAAGTGGCACAGGCTGGGAGCAAGACAAGATCAAAGGGCTGTCTCTCAAACCCCAAGTTTCGGCTAGTGTCTCACCCTGTGCTCTCTGGCTTGTGATCATCCGTATTCATGACCCTTAGCCTTACTCATCCTTCCATTGCCTGACCACAGACCGCCCCAGGAGGCAGTGGCTGGCGGTTGCCCCTGTCAAGGTCCTGCTGCCTGCAGTCTTATGCCCTAGGCTTTTTCAAGGTCAAAGCGAGGGTGTGAAGCAAGCTACCCGGGAATCCGCTTTGACATACGGAAATTTGCATGCGGTTTGCATATACCCTTCTAAGCAGTAGACAGAAGCATTCTACTCAGGAAATACTGTATTCCAAGAGCCTGTTCCCTTACTCCTTCCTTTCTGGCTGCTGCCTCTGATGCTAGTTAGACACAATTGCCGCTCACTGTGGTAGGCAAACCGGGAAGGCAGTCCAAGACAGGCATCAGAGGACAGGAACACGATCCTCAGGCCTCAGGCACGGGAGCCGTGTGAGATCATCTCACTGCCGCCTAGTGCTTCTCTGGCTCTGTGTAGTGGCCAGCACTGTAGGGCAGGTACCAGCCAAGTGCCTGCCACCTTCTCCCTCCTGCTCCAGGCTCTCGCCACAAGCCTGACTGTTGCTTAAGATGCGACTGTCCTTTGCCTCGGTGTCCGCCTGCGCTGGATACACAAGACCATTTCCTTTGATGCCAGCCGAACATGATTTCTTTCTGAGTGTTATTTCCAGTTGTTGAGATGTCTGCATCTAGCCATTGGGAACTTGCTTCTGGCCACATGTTCTCTAGAATAATTTGGTAACTCTGTAGCCTGTTCTCACCAGTGTGCTTTGGTGTACTACACATGAGGCCTGTCTCTGCTACTAGAATGCCAGCTCTGGAAAGTCAGTGATGTTGCTGAGCTGATCCTCAGATGTAGTAATAGCGAATGAAAAGCAGTATGTAGCCTGTGTTTAGTAAGTGACTAAATGATAGACAGCCATTTTGGTCCCTCTTGCTAGGAGCACTGTCACAGTCCTCATTTTGGGGGTGACAGGACAGTACCAGATATCTGTGGTATACTGCCCTCGCCCCTTAGATGTGGCATTTGTTATTTTATTTATCTGCCTTTTTTTTGTGTGTCAGAGGCTCTTCTTCCTGCCTCCACATTGCTAGTTCTGGGATTTCAGGTGTGTGCTGCCATGCCCAGCTTGCCTGTATTTTACAATAAACACTAACTCCATCTCATACTCATTTTTCACTCAGAAGACCTTTAACTTGTAGCTTCCCTGGTCCTATTTATTCCCTGTGTGTTTGTATTCCCTGTGCTCTCCAAGTCAACGTTTCCCCACTCCAGTGTCTGCTCCCAGCCAATTCCAGGTTCTCCAGGATGGTGGTTACCCTAGTCAGTGCTCTGTCGCTGCGAAGAGGCACCATGACCAAGGCAACTCTTGTGAAAGAAAGCATGTAATTGGGGGCTTGCTTACAGTTTCAGGGGTTTAGTCCATTATCATCATGGCAGGGAGCATGGTGGCATGCAGGCAGACCCCGGAGCAATAGCTGAGAGCTACATCCTGATCTGTATAGGCAGGGGTGGGGCAGTGCAGGGGTGGGGAGAGCAAAAGCCCACCCCCACTGACATACTTCCTCCAACAAGGTCACACCTTCTAATCCTTCTAATCCTTTCAAATAATGCCACTCCCTGGCAACTAAGCGTTCAAATATATGAACCTATGGGGGAGCAGTCTTATTTAAATCACCACACTAGTAAATTGTGTAACTACCCACCTTCCAATTCTGCCTATGCCCCTAGCATTTGTGTGACCTGTGGGGTATAGCTCAGGATGACTCTCTTTTACATTGGTCCTCATGCATGCAAGGCAAATGCTCTACCATTGAGCTACAACCCGGGTAACTCTTGTATGAGAGAATAACAGTTCATCCCCATGATGAACTGTATTAGCCTGAGAATTAAATTAGAAAATACACACATGCTGTTCACATGTGCTCAATACCTACTAAATGCGATTGTTAGCGACCTGCCCCTCACCTCTCCTAAAACCCTTTATGACATTTCCGTGGGCACACAGGCTGAGATGATGCTTGGCTGGTGGCATTCTCCTATCATCTTAGGTAAGAACCATTCCATGTTTTGGAGACAAGGTTGTGAACAAAAGTAGTACAGCCTGGGCCCCTCCCTCCTGTTGCCTAAGTCTCAAATACGCTATGTTCAGATTCCCCAGCTATGAGCACATGTTAGGGATGGTGTGAAATCCCCGTGGGTCTAGTTAGCATCACCACCTTCTGAGAATTGTACCTTCCAAGAAATTTCTTGGAACCAGCCTCCCGAACAGCCCAGAATGTGATATGTCTCAGCAGTTGATTGTGGCTGCGCCACCTCCTCGGCCTTCTTGGGAGAAAGGAAGGGGTTGCAAACTGGATCCATTTTTAGCTCTATAATTATCAGAAAATGCGTTCTTCGGGTAATTGTCTGAACTGCTGGGTGCTGGTGTCGACTTGTGCCTATGATTCATGTTTTGTGGCAAAAGCCTCTAGCTCCTTGTGCAGCTCTGTCCACCCGGTGTGTAGTAGACCCTGTGGGCTGTTGTGCACACTGGTTTGGGAGAGACATTGGGGAAGGTTTGGTGGCTGCTCCCAGACACACATAGGCTTCTCGTGGAGGGCAGACTGGTGAGGGGCAGCCTGCTGCATGTGTGAAGTCAGGGTGTTCTCAGGGAAGGGGTTTGAGTGGGAACCGTAGAGTCAAGATGAGAACACAGAGAGACTTACTTTATCACCAGTGACCATCAGGCCTCAGAGTTGGGAGTGCTATTAGAGAGCTTAGGCTACTGTGATTATGAGTTTGGCCGATTCTGCTAGAGGTGGGGGACTTAGCTGCTTAGATTGGGGATGTCTCTCTTGCTTAACAACTCTGGGATCCTTCTTCTCCTAGTTTCTCCTAGAGTGTGTCTGCTTCCACAGCAGGTTTTTGGTGTTAGTGGATGGAATCAGTTCTTGTGCGTGGACAACTTCCACTCTCCTCTTGAGAATTTTCACTGAGATGGAAAGGAGTGGGTGGGAATTTCAGTGGGATGATTGGAGGAGGCGAGTGCTCCAGATTCAATCACAGAGGCCATACGAGTACAGATACTTTCCCACATGCCCCTGGTCCAAGCTCTCCAGAGGGCACCTGTCCCAGGGAGGAGCTCAGGTATGAAATACAGCTGCCAATATCAGTCAATTCTATTGCAGAAATTCCACAGTGTGGCTCCCAAAACACGCACTTTCCCAGTGGCAGTACTTCTATTAAGTGAGAAGGCCCTGTAGTATCTCTCTCTCTCTCTCTCTCTTACACACAGACACACACACAGACACAGACACACACACACACACAGACACACAGACACACACACGAGTGCACAAACACTTACATACAGTGTCCACGGCCAGCCTCATGGTCTTTATGGTCCAGTGAAAAATGACGATATAAGGCTTCATATCAAAAAAGTTGAGAATTCCAAGAAGCAGATAGCAGAACATTCAACCAAAGAGAGTCTCTTCTGAGCCCAGTGTCCTGTGCCACCGCATGGGCCATGAAGCCGGCTCCACCTATGTCCATGGTCTGTAGTTCTTCCTGCTACAGTACAGTATATCTTCTCTTTACTAATTATGGGCTCCGCCACAGGACCAGATTTGCCCACAGGGATATGGCCAGATGTTTGTATGTGCTGAGGCTTTAAAGACCATTGGGAAATACTCTTTCCCTCTGTAAGTTTTGACACCCCCAAGGCCAACCCAGTGGTTTGAGGGGATAAGAAACTGAGGAACCCACATGAACATCTGTAGCTCAGAGCCTACCTACCTATTAGATATAAATTGCTGTTGTTTTAAGGCACTGAATTTTAGAATGACTTATTATGTAATACCTTACGGCAATAGCTGTATTAGTCAGCTTTCTGTCACTGTAATAAAATACCTGAGGCAATTTGTATATAAAGAGGTAAGGGTTATTTTGGCTCACACTTTCTGGAGGTACCAGTCTAGAATCAGGGGGCCTCATGTAACCTCTGGCAGGGTCAGTGCATCAAGACAGGAGTACATATCAGGGAAAACTTTGCTCACCTTACAAACTATAAAGCAAAGAGAAGAAGTATCCACTGTGACCTAAGAGCCTCCTGCTAGGTTCTATCTTTAACCAGCTCTACCATCTCCAGTAACACCACTCAGATGACACTTGGGCCCTTGGGAGATAGTGAAGATCCAAATTATAGCACTAGTTGGTGGACACCATATGCATGTGGCCTTCATAATGGAGAGATCTTTTAATTGTTTATTTATTATTGTTATTCGTGTGTTCGGGCGAGCCATAGCACGCGGGTGAAAGGCAGAGGACAACTTTGTGGAGTCATTCTCTCCTTCTGCCTGATGTGGTTCTGGGGGTTGATCTCAGCTCATCAGGCTTGTGGGACAAATTCTTTACCCTCTGAGCAATCTCACTGTCCTGAATTTCTTTTTTATTTTTAAAGTATCTTTCTTTTGAAAGTGCTACTTTTCTGTGCCAGAGTTCACCTCATTTGCTGATCCCACAAATTTGCAGATAAATGGTTTCAAGGTCCATTCAAAGTCCATCCAATTTCTTTAACTAGAGAAGCTGACTAAACACTCAGTTGCCATTACAGGCCAGAATCTTGAGAAAGAGCCACATTGTTTTTGATATTTCTGTGCGCTGACTAGTCCGGAGGGTGGCGAAGACACAGCTTCCCTCCGACTGCGGGCTCTCTCAGCCACAGGAGCTGATTCGGCTTCCAGGTCTTTTCGGCTATTGATACTGTCTTCCTACAGTGCCCAGGAGTAGGTGGGAATGAGACTTTTTAATTGGAAGACATAATGCAGCGAACAGGGACACATAAACTCAGAGTCATTGTGTGGAGGGCCTCAGAGAGGCCATTTGTAATGTAGATAAGATTTCCAGGCCAGAAATACCCATTGCTTCGGGGCTTCTAAGGTGGAGCAATGGCAGTAGCTCATCTAATCCCCAGAGCAACCGAATGAAGTAGGTGCTATTGGCCCCACTGAACAGATAGAGAAACTAAGTCCTATGAGTCTCGTAGTCCCTAAGTGAGATCAGAAGGCAAGTCTTTCTGATCAGACTCCACGGTCTGAATCTCTACACTCTAGGGGAAGTCAGTTTGCTTCAAAGTGTATCTCTCTACAGTAATACGGCTCATCGATTCTAAAGGGAAGGCACAAGTCCTGAGAACCACTCAGGGCCTGGAGGAGCCTATCACGCGTTTTGCTCACCACTGGTGAGGCCAAGTGGCTTCCTCGAAGTCTCCATTCTAATGTCATTAACTTCGTGGTGGGATAGTTCACCCTGAAGGGAATGCTTGAAGAAAAGTGAAAAAAAAAGAAAAATTCCTTGAACAAAACTTGCAAAGAGTATCGACACCGTGCCTCATGCATAATTTATTTTCAGGAACTCTCTGTGGCAGACTCCTTGTTAGTCAGAGGGAGAGATGGAACATTTTACTCACAAGTAAACAGTGCTGTCACGGGCCCTGAACCGGAAGCTGGAGGCACAAGGACTGGGCCTGTCCTTACTTCACTCCCCCAGAGAGCTGCAGGGTCACACACGGGCTGGATAGACCCATCCCCGACACACGCACTGGCGCTGGCTTCTCGGTGGAATCTGGGCAGCTGCCTGACACTTGCGGATCGTTTTCTGTGGCCATCACAATAAAGAACCATGCCAGTATGCTATAGCTGCCATCTGCATTTCTCATGAGTCCATGGGACATGCGGTGGACTCTCTGGTCTTGGCAGGGCATGGAGGGAGGGAGCGCTTTTGTCTTCACGAGGCTTCTTTAAGTCTCTGGTAGTCCTCAGGCCATCTGCTCATGGTTGGCTCTGCTCCACATCTCATCTTCCCACGCCTACCAGGGTTCGTTCTCACGGGCTTAGATGGAAGTGGTAATGCACGGGTCTTTTTTCAACGCTTAGGTCTACATAAAACCTACTAGCATTTTATTTCCTGGAACTCGTCGTGGGACCAAGTCAGGGACAGACTGGGAGGGACAGTGTCACGGGCAAAGTGTTCTCCAGTGTGAGCCCTTGATGCCTTTCTGTGGAAATCCTATGTTGCCCTAGCGTCTGGAAGTAGCAAATGGCAGAGTCGGTTGTCTCTGCTTAGTGGAACCGGAGGCTTCTAAAGCTCCCCATGGAGACATTTTTGATACACATCTTTCTTGATGCACTGCATCCAGAAAGTTCTGATCCAGAGGTCTTGAGAAGGTCCCACTGTCTGAATTTTTCCCAAAGGCCCCCTAAGTGTCCAGAGTAGAGAAACATGGTGGGAATACCTCATGATTATAATGGACAGAGGCTGTGCCAGTCGCTCATAAGCAGTCGCCAAAATGATACCTGGAGCGTGTAGGGTGAGGTAAGTTGAAGGCTAGGGGAAAGAGGGAATGGCACCAACCCAGAGAAGCTGACGGCCAACAGGCAGGTGCGGCTCACTGCAGACTTCAGCAGAAGCAGTCCAGGATGAGGAGAGTCCTGGGCTCATCTGAGGCTGGGTGTCTTCACAGCCTGCTCTGTCCTGATTGTGTGTGGACAGAATGTCTTCCTCACCCAAGGCTCAAGAGACAGTTGGATAGGTATGGGGCTGCACTGAAGGCTTCATTCAGGGAAGGAGTCTAGCAGCCCTCAAGGACTGGGGCTGGGGTCAGTGACCTTAGGAGCCTCATTAGGAGTGGTCCCAACCCCTGATTAAGCCTCACAACAATTTGAGTACGTTGGTAAACAGAGATTTCGCCTCCACTCGTGATGGTTAATTGTATGTACCAACTTGGCTAGGCCGTGGGGCCTAGCTGGTGATCAGACGTGATTCTGGATGTGTCTGTGAGGCTATATTTTGGATTGGATTAACCTTTAGATAGCAAAACTTTGCGAAAAGCTGATTACCCTTTGTCTTAGTTCATTTTTTGTTGTCATAACAGAACACTGGAGACTGGATACTTTTCTTTATAGAGAGCAGGATTGTCTGAGCGCATGGTTCTAGAGGCTGTGAAAACCAAGAACGCAGCAGACATGTGCAGAAGAGGAGAAAGTCTTGCTGTATAATAATCGAGTCTCCAGGTCACTAATCCACCCCTGAAGGTTCTATACCAGTCCCTTCATGAGTACTGAAGTCCATGGCCCAAATACTCCTTAAATATCCCAGACCTATGACCATGTGAGCCAATTCTGTAAAATCAGCTCCTTTTCTCTTCCTGTCTCTCTTCATACATGCATCCATGCACATATATATGTATACACGCACACAGGTTTTCCATGGAAAGTCCTAATACTCTCCCTAATCCTGGCAAGTCAGGCCCGGTAGGTTTGTTGAAGGGCTCTGATCTGTGCTGAATCTTCACAGTGGCTGCTGAGTTGGGTAAGTCTCAGCTCACCCAAGCCACCTGCTTGGCAGGTTTGCTTCCAGAGTCCCCGCTCTTCTTCCAGTCCTTGATGTTTCATGAGTGTCTGTCCTTGGGAGCTGTTATTTTCCATACCTTTATAGCACTCCCCACCTCTACGCCAGTTCCAATGCTCTGGAGACCAGTGAAAATGATAGTGATCAATCAAGGGCCATGGTCAGGAGGCTAATTAGATGGCTAGTGTGTTGCCTTCTTGAGGAAACAGGTCCCCACAGCCCAGCCTACCAAGCATAAAGATTACAGCCAGTTGCTCTTAGTGCCGTGAGACCATTCTGATAGATATAATCTGGGTTATTGTAATATCTTACCATTTTCATCAGCGTAAAAAGGAACTCCGGGTACTTACCACAGGACATGTGAGATACAGAGATAAGGGCTGGCTGTAAGGGACCCAGTATAATGGGGCTGGAACATAGTAGAACACACTCCAAAGGCCCTCCCAGGCCCACAGAGTCCTCTGCCTCCCAAGGGCATCTAGAGACCCAGATTCCTCCCATTGCTTGGGCTCTTGACCACATGGCCCAGGAGGGGGTCACTGTGACCTTGTTCACGCAGCAGGACGGATGGAGGAAGAGTGGGTCATTCCCTTGAAGGACACAATCCAGAAGTTGATGCTTGGTTCTCCCGGACTCATCGGCCAGATTTTATTGCAAAGGCCATGTCTGTCTTTATTTGAAGAGGCTGTGTTCTCAGCAGAAAGTGTGAGGCATTGGGAGACAGTTTCAGGCCTCAGTCTCAGAGGGCTTCCCCTCACAGCTGCTGATATGCATCTCAGAACTGCCAGGCAGTGGGCGGGGTGGCATGAAGTGAAATGCACGAGTGAAGTTGGGTGGTACCAGATGGAATCTGACCTGGTGGGAGGGGAGGGAGGGAGCCAAGAAGGCCCAGTGATGGTCTTGATGGCGCTGATGAGCACCAAGCAGGAGTTGTACATCCCATCAGAATCCATTCAGAGCCTACTCGGTTCATGGCTCTGTATTGTGTAATGAGGTTGATATGTGCACATGGAGGTGTGCATGAGAGACGAGAGAGAGAGAGAGAGAGAGAGAGAGAGAGAGAGAGAGAGAGAGAGATGCTATTGTGAAGACGTGTTTAAGCTAGCCAAAAGAGAGCTTGCTTTTTCTCTTTATTCCTTCCCCAAAGTCCCTCAAAGCCTTGATCACGCCTTACATTGTGGTACCTACACACGTATTTTACACACTTATGTGCTTGAATGCAAGGATCATGTTCTTCTGTATCTGCTGCAGTGCCCAGTAGGGATTCCGGCTCCTGTTAATTAGTTAAATGGATTAGTGGCCCTGAGAACAGCTCCCGCGTTCTGCCATGGATGATGATTTCCATAATTCATGAGGCAGAGAGCTCACGTGAAGCATGAATTTGAGACTTGTGAAAGAGACCAAAGAGGCCCTCGGCAGGTTGGACAAGCTTTGTTGTGCAAAGCATCTCTCACTGCCCAGTAGGTGAGCGTTGTAATGGACGCACTAGAACCCTGGCTTTCAACTTTGACTGTGCATTAAAACCGACCAGGGTGCTTAAAAAATAGGCTGTCTGGTCCCACGCCACGGTTTCTGGTTTAGTTGGTCTGGAGCCCAGCCCAGGCCTTGGGTTGTTAGTGGCTCCCTGGGTGACTCTGATGGGCAGTCAGGCTGTGGACCACTGAGTTGGCCGGGAAGCCGCGCTTCGATGATGCAGGTGGGAAGCATCTCTCCACTTTCTGTGTTCCCGGGATACGAGTTAGAGAGCCACAGTTTCCTAAATGGCACTAGAATAAAAGCAATAATTTGCCAACGAGTGCCCAAGTAGATGGAGGCGTTGGGCTCCCACCTTCCAAGGCGGTGTCAGTTCAGCAGGGTGCCCTATCTCAGGCAGTCCATGAACAGCTCTTTTTTTCTCGGTACAAACTTTGTCTGCAGATGTTCCCTTTCCCAAGGGGTGATGAGAGTTAAAAAAAAAAAAATCTGCTTTTCAACCCCTGAAACACTCTTCTAGGTCCTCATTCCAGCCCTTTCCCAAATTGCTGAAGGAGCAGGAAACATTTATGAGCTGTCTTTCTAGGTCACAAAGTGGGCCAGTATTTCCAAATGTAATGGACTCCTGTTCTCAGCAGCCTTGCTTTATCTTTGCCTCTCTCCAAAGCTAAACCCAGTGGCATTTATACCCAGGCAAGTGCAACAGAGAGCCCTTGGGTAACAGATGGAAATTCCCTTGGGCTCCCAGCTCATGGAAGCTGATTGGCTCACTCCAGGTGTGTCTTTTCCCCATGGAGAAGCCATGTCTCTGAGTTCCCATGCTGGCTCCCTTTGTAACTTCTATGGGGCTTACGATTCTTGAAACAATTTGGATCCTTGGGCCTCCTCCAGCTCCCAGTTTCATTGGCTGTGGTCCCTAAGCTGTCTCTATGGCACAGAGAATTATATAACACATGGAGTTTTGTTTCATTGGGATAAGACTCAGCAATCGGCTAAGAAAATGCCCCAAATAAGTTAAATGTAAAATACCAATGCAAAGTGCCATTATTACCAGGGGACAGAAGACCCATACAGTTTCCTTTCTGTATCTGCCAAGTGGTCAAAGAAGTGATGGAATTCTGGACAATGTTCAGCAATTACAGCACAGGGAGGTAGGCGGGGAACACACAGCAAGAACAACTTCACTGTGGTAGCCTTTTAGTAGTGACATCTCCGCTGTTACGGAGAAGGGAGGTAGTGCCAGCACCACAGTATCCTGGTGGGAACCAAATAAAAGAGCCTGTCAGGGAGGCCCCTGCTATGGGGACATGCAGTTCTAATCCTCTCATTAGGATGCAGGATGAGACAGCATCTCAGAGGATCTGTAGAATCCTCTCCTACCTGCCTTCGTGGTGCTTCATGGGTTTTTATAGCGGCGATGCCAGCTGTTAACAGACGCCAAGAACAAGGGACACTGAGCTGTCTTTAGTTGATGATGAGGAATTTCAAAGGAGGTCAGAAGGTGTAAGATTCCCCTCAGCAGCCTGGAAGGTCAGTGTTATGGTTAGAATTTGTGTTGTGACCAAACACCTGACGGGAACTACGTAAGAGGGGGAAGACTTACTTGGTTCACGGTTCCAGAGGCTTCAGTCCGTCATGGCAGCTGTCATGGTGGCCAGGAAGCCGAGGGGGCCTCCCAGCAGGAAAAGGTCAGGGTAATGTGTAACCTGTAAGGACCCTTGGTGGCCCCGCTTTTCCAACCAGTCTTACTTTCCACCGCCTGACCACCTCCCGATAGTCTGTTCTCACCCTGAATGTGTCAGTGGTTCAATTTATTAGCTGAGAGTCCTTGTGGTATAGTGACCTCTGGAATCACCCTCATAGACATACCCACCAGTGTGCCCTACTACTCCTTCAGGGATCCTCCAGTCCAATCAAGATGAAAATAAAATTAGCCATCACAGTCAGCGAGGAAAACAGATGCATGGTGTCCACTGGTGCTTTTCCTGGAAAACGGCACACAACCAGTTAGGCTTCAGTGACTGGCCGGATGAGTGTATGCATGTGCGTGCATGCCTTGGTGACAATACCAGATCCTCCGTGGAGCATTTCCTTTCTTCTTAGTGCCCTGTGGAGATGGAGAACCGGGGCTCAGAGGCCTCAAGGGCTTCTCTGGGCTCTTTAGTGGATCACTGCCCGATCTCAGTTCAAATCTGCCACTGTCTCCCAAGCCTCTGCCCTACCCAGCAGACTTTACACTTACACACACAAGTTAGAGACATTGTGCTACACTTTGGAGACTTCTGCACCTTCAAGTGTTGCAAAGCATGCTTGGTTCCCTCCACATTTCTGTGTCTGTGGGATGAGCTGTGAGTTTCAACCTCACCCCTGTGGGACCATTCTCCTCAACCGACTCCTGCTCTCCAGGTCAAAGCTAGGTTATAAGATTTTGAACTAAGGTATCTTTTCAGTTCTAAGGGACTGTTGGGAAATTTGTGTTATTACTCTCTCTCAGTACTGGAGCCAAGAAGCATTAGACCAGGGTAACTGAAGGTTGGCTCCTCCTGAGGGCCCTCTCCTGGGCCTACAGAAGGGTCCTTACCACCTGTGTGGTGTCATGGCCTCTGCTTTGTGTGTGCTGTGTTGTAAAACCCCCTTCCTGTAGAGATAACAGTCATGATGAACTAAGGCCCATGCTAGTGACGTCATAACTTTAATTACCTCTTTAAAGACACTGTGTCCGTAAGCTTGTCACATTCTGTGGTGCTGGGAGCTAGGACCTCAACATGGGTTTGGAAAGAGTGGTGAAGAGTCAGCCCACAGCAGGTGTCAGGGAAGAATTTTTATGGATCCAATCAACCTTTGACGAGAGACAAAACGATTGGTCTACAGTTGACTCTGTCCCTTGGTGACTAGCAGATGGGTGAGCAGTGAGTCCCTGGGTTTTGCTTTTTCTAGATTTCCCCATCACCACAGGGGCAATTAAGAAAAAGAAGACGTGGTCTGACATTTGTCTGAATGAATAGCCAGCTTCCTGTGAGCAGAACTTGTGACGAAAGAGAGGTACCTCAAAGGGACCTGACTCCGTCCCTCCAGGAAGCCAAGCCACATGCAAGAAGCAGCATTCAGAGCCTGTCATCGAAGCCCTGACTATGCACTTAGTGCACGCCATGTAAGTCATGGGTCATTCATCATTCTAATCAGCTCTTATTCCATCTCCCCAGAAGATCCAGGGTCAGAATCAAATCTATACACATGATGCTCATATCCTACACATGTGCAGATTGCTGAGTCGGGCAGCAGTTGTGTAATTACCCTATTTTTGTTTATAGAACATTCCTTCCCAGGAGGTCCAGGCATGGTCCAGGCCAGAAGTTGTCACTTGGTAGAAAGCCAGCTTGAGCCAAGCTGGGGCTTGGAGATACTAAGGATGACAGCCCACCGTGGTCCTCTGCATGCTGCACCAAGCAGTAGTTACAAGCACCAGCTTCAGAGAGGCCAGTGTCAGCCCACTGTTCTCTGCCTGGAGTACAGGGGATGCTTGGGTTATTTCCTTTGCTGGAGGAAGTGAGGCTATCCACATGTGGAAGATGAGTCCATACTGGCTGTCTTGGCCCATGTGTACTGTCATAATAAAACACGCCAGCCTAGGTTACTCATACAAAAAATGTTTACCGTCACAGTTCTGGGTGAGGAGGAGTCCAAGATCAAGGGATTAGTATATTGAGAGCCCACTAAGAATAGGTTTTGTGGTCATAGGTAGCTTTTGCCTCGATTTGTCTTCATTGTGGAGAAAGCCTGCCAGCTCTGGACCATTATTCATATCATTGTCCAGTCATGAAGTGCCCTCTTTCATCGCCTGAGCCTTTTCCAACACTGCTCTGAGCCTGTAGAAACAGCCTTGCTGCAGAAGTTTATTTCCAGTTGTATATAAAATAATTGGTTTTATGCACTGTTGGGTGAGGGCCTGTCAAGGGTGTTCTGTATTGTTTGCAGGTGTTGGATTCTGTGGAGGTTGTTTAATTGCTAATGATCTGTGTGTACTGTCAGTAGACTACCTAAAGAGTTCTGAAAGAATCAAAACAGCTGAGCTGAGACGCTCGGGGTCCCACTGTCCAGTATGGCACTTGCTGTGACGGTGGTTCCCTCTGCTGAGGTCTCGCAGGATTTGCACCCATGAAAATGCCTCCTTGTTTTCTTGGCTGAGTCCCCACTGCAGCCTAACAACTAAATAAACCTATCAGGGTTGACTTTAATTCCGACTCCCAAACATCTTTGCAGAACTGGAAACTCAGGCCCGAACACTACATTTTGTGAAGTTGCTAACTGGCTCTGAGGGGCAGGCTGGCAGAGCTGGAGACCCTGCTGACCGCAGGACTCCGCATTGCACTGGGTCAGCCCTTCAGCCCATTGGAGGGGCAGGAGATTTTTATGAGACAACAATCTGGTGTCCACACACCCCACTTGGCCCAGCACCCAGAAGGGGAGAGGGCCAGCCAGGGTTAAGTACTGCCAGCAGCCAGTCGAACCATGCAGGGGAGCAAGCATGTTAATGAATGTGAATTATGAAGCTGGCTCAGCAGAGGAGCACACACCTTGTAGTGGATGAGAGCCACCTGGGGAAAGTGAAAAAGTCCAGTGCCCAGGATTTTACCCAAACCAACAAAGTTAGAGTCTCTGTGGATGGGACCCAGCATGGGTGTTCTCTTTAAAACTCCCCAAGTGATTGCTGTGTGCAGCCATGTTTGCAAAACGACACCACAGAGAGCCCTTGGCTCGTGTTTCTCACCACGGTTAGTGACTATGTGGGCCTGGCAATGGCAGTGCCGAGTCCCTCCCCGGTTTCCACTATCCCTACCCAGTTTCTGAAGCCATTTGTGCCCTGAGAGACATAAATCACTGTCTTTTTTTCACAAGGCAAAAAAAAATCCCCATTAATTTTTGTACGTAGAATTGTTCCTTGCTTCTGCAGGACCTCTAGTAGTCTAGTGAGAGTTTTAGTAGAATGAGGGGAGGGCCTGCAAGGTGCTCCCCTCAGCTCACCTGAGTGCTGCTCCGGGGCTCCCCATGTCAACCCCCCAACCCAGAGCAAAGAACTAGTGGTGTCAGACAACGGGGTACCATTCAGGTTGTAGAGGAGGTCACTTCAATGGATTGGTCAATGTCCACAACTCCTATGCTTTCCAGGGGTGCACCTGAATCGGGGTGAAGGCTCGGAAGGCAGCCAGATGGGCCACACCCAGAATGCTCACTGGGTAGAAAAGACGGGCAGGTGGATGTCAAGGGCTGCCTGGGATGCTGTATTAGAGTTCCCTAGAGGAACTGAACCGTGTGTGTGTGTGTGTGTGTGTGTGTGTGTGTGTGTGTGTGTGCGCACACACACACACACTTAGACTGCCTTATGATCGCAGGCATTGGGTGGTTCAACAGTGGCCATCCTCCTGGTGGAAAAGCAGAGAACCTAGTAGCTACTCAGGCCAAGAAGCTGAGCAGCTCAGCAGCCAAATCTGCTGCTGAAAGCCTGCATGCTCCCTGGACTCTCTGTCTCTGGTTTTGAGTCAGTGTCCAGGAGGTAGAAGAGGCTGAAGTCTGATGCTGGCACAGGGTGCAGCTGTGGAGATAGATGGCCTCAGAAAGGAGAAGGGAGGGGAAGGCAGGGGCACACAGCTTTTACCTTGTCCTCTTTGTATCTGAGCCACTAATTGAAAGTTTGCCACCCACATGGAGAAACAAGTCTTCATCCCTCAATTAATTCTCTCTGGTGCCTCCACAGACACATCCAGAACTGTGTTTTCTAGATGATACAATATCCAGTTGAGCTGACAGTCACGACAAGCTATTACAGTTGAGTCAGCCAGCATCACACACAGGATGCAGCTGGGTCTCCCACAGTCCTCAGAGCGGAGCGAATGCACAGCCCTTGCTCATCTAGAAGTGGCAGGTTGGGGGCGAAAGGCTGCTCTGTCAAGGGCAGTATAGCTGCAGGGCTAAGCACTGTCTTCGGATCTCCCCAGAGTCCAAAGGCTCTGAAGCTGACAGAGACTTTATCCAAGGGCTGAGGTCTGCAGTAGATGATGGGATGTAGGACTATGTGCACTTGAACCCCAGAGAACATCTCTTACCTTTTGCTTTTGAAAAATATCAGGGAGCGTTGAGAGAGTGTGATGATGAAGTCTGATACTGCTTCACCAGGAGGCGCCACTCCTTAGCAGCAGCCACGCCTGCTTTGCCAGCTCCTCCCAGGCCCCCTCCTTCATGTATGTTCAGCACATGGTTTTTATTTTTGTTGGATCATTTTGTTATACTCGTGATGGTTTTTCATCCCTACATTCATTCTCCAGGATAACAGGAACACCGCGAACACCCTGCAGAAATGAAAATGTCACCGAATTGATATTCTCCCATTTTCCCGATATTTTCTTTATGGTTTGTTTAATCCGCGGTTCCGTCACACATGACATCCAGCTGTCATGTTTCCGTGGTTTCCTTTCATCTAGAGCAGTGGGCGTACTCTCTGTTTTTCATGGTGTGAGCCTTTTTTAGAGAGCCCCTGAGTGAGGGAAGTGTTAACAGGTCCCTAGGCATTCCCATGCCCAGCAGGCTGAGAAGCAGGGTGGCAGCAGGCTGCATGCTCAGTCCCCCCCCAACCCTCTCACCCCCGTGTAAATATTTATACTGGGAAATGAACAAGGGTTGGGCTACAGGGCTAGGCACCATCCTTTAACCTCCCCTGTCACCATCCACTTTGGAGCAGCCATACTTGGCGCCTTCCACACATAGCCAGGCTCCCGGAGCATTCATTACTAGTTGTGTCAAGTCACAATCACCCTGGTCATTCCTTTTTTTTCCTCATGGCTCAGCACCTTTTCTTCCTCTTCCCCCATCTCTCCCAAGATCTCTGGTTCCTGTCTGTGTGGTCTGTGCTGGACACGCAAGGGGTTGAGCCCTACATACTCACTGCTTGAGGTAATGTAGTCAAGGAGGAGCTAGGGTGGTAACTGAGTCTCCCTTGGCGGCTGAGTGGGTTGTTGAGAATGTTCTGCAGAGCAGGATGGCCCTTCTGGAGGCTGTGAGACTTGCTCCAGCCGTGATGATGCATCGGTGCTCTATGCTCTTCTTATTTATTCCTCCATGACTTTTATTTGGGGATGAACCTTCTCAGTCTTTTATACTTGTCTCATGTTGGAGATGCCATTTACCTCTTTTCTCATTTGGGCTTTACCCCTCTGTGGGTTCTCATATCATTCAGATCTCTGTTTGTACAGTAATTAACTTACAAAGAGAGAGGGGTTATTTTGGCTCACAGTTTTGTAGGTGGCATTTTAAGCTTAGTGGTCCTATGACTTTAGGCCTGTGACAAACTAGGGCATCATGACAGGAGTTTGTGGTGGAGCGAACTACTCACCTCATGAGCCAGGAAGCAAGCAAGAAAGAGAGGAAGAGACAATCCTGTTTGAAAGCACACAATGACCCAAAGACCACTCACAAGTTCCCCCAACCCCCCCCCCCCAAAGATTCCACAACCTCCTGATAGTGCCAGCTTAGGGTGCAAACCTTTGACACATCAGCCTTGAGGGGACATCACCCATCAGATGGTTGTAGCTCCCCAAGCATGATCTGCTTTTGCTAGCTCTTCATGTGCACGTTCTTGTAAGCAGCGTGGAGAGCTGGAACATGGTCATTTAAGCGATCCATGGCCAGCAGCTTTGCCAGAGACTGATGGCACACAGCCCTCCCTTTCTTAGGGTCTTCCTGTGGACATGCTGTGAGCGGCAGGGCTGCCCACCGTGAACCGAGGCTGTCAGTCATGGGGCCCCTAGGCCGAACCTGCCCCTCTGCGTTTGCTGTCCCATTTCTGTATGTAGCTGTGTAGGAAGGCACAGAAGCACAAGCTGCCCGTGGTACCTGGCCTTCTGGACATGCCTCCCCAGCCTGTTCTGCCCCAGCCCCCAGGCACTTTGGAGTACCTCAGCCTACTCAGCTTCCACCCTCTGAAGCAGGGTCTCCTTTTGGCTATACTCTAACCCACCCTAGCGCACTGCGGCACAGAGCCTCCCTGGCTGTCCCTGACTTCCTCTACCTTCTGAAGGGTCCCGACGGTTCCCCTTCCTCCATCACCTAGTTTCTCGGCCCTGGAGCACTTGGGTAAGCAGTGTGGTGCCAAGTCTATCTCTCTCCCCTCCACCACATGTTCCTCTTCTTCAAACCTTCTCAGGGCCCCCCTCACTCCCTTCTAGTTGTTGAAAAGAAATTCACCCATGCACCCCGTCCGCAGCTTCCCTTATCCCTCAAAGCAACCACAGCTGGCTTGCTGCTGTAGCACCCACAGGGGTTGGGGGGGCATGGTATGATGTGGTTCTTACCGTGCATCCCATGCCTGCCTTAGGTCGGAACCCTGGATGAGAGTGAGACCAAACTCTTGGGAGAGGCTGTCAGAAGAGCATTCTCTCGTGTTTAATGCAAGGGTTGTTATCGGGTTAGGGCAAGGGAGGGTCTTTTTGGTACCCAGGGATAGAGGTCATTGGTTAAGACAGGGATACTGGGATAGGCATACTCTGGGGGACGGGGACTCAGGTAAGCAATTCTGCCAATCGCACCACCTTTTGAAGGGTGTGGAGTTTTGCTGTGGCTTGTGGTCGGTGCAGAGACTGCCAAGGAGAAGGGTCAGGGATCCTGCCAGCTCCTCATACCAGGGCTGGGGTTCTAAGCGCCCTAGACCCACAGCTACTATGTGACCAGTTCCACGAGGGCACCACACGAGCGACTGTCCTGTCTCCTGAAAGCTAACCAAGCGACCTCCCTCTGTCTAGAGGATCTCTCCTCTCTTGCTGACATCTAGCACATTTCTCCCCATCTTCAAACACCGCTTATCTTCCTGTTCTAAAAGAGAAACCTCACGGACCTGGTGACCCCTCGTGCTTCCATCCCACACAGGCCTCCTATTGTCGGCTGCTGAGTTCTGGAAAGAGTTGTTTGCAATCCTCGCTTGTCAATCCTCCTCCTCATCTCAGCATCTCCTGCAGCTGAGTGGCTCGCCCTTTCATTCCGCTGAAAGGGATGCTTTGAAAGTCAACCACAGTGTTCTGACTACCAGACCGCTGGCCATCCTCGCGGTTTAATGCTTTCTGACCTCTTGGGGAGGGGTGACTCCCGTCACCTTGTTCACTTTGAGCTCCCTTCCCGGGTATGAGGGAATTTAGTTTTCTCTCTGACTTTGTGCCCTTTGAGCTTGCATCCCTGCCCTCTCACTCCCCAAATGTAGTTCATTATAGTTCACGTATTCTTTGCCCTTGACTTTGTTTTCTTTTGTTTTGTGTTAAGAAGTTGCCGTTGACGGGCTACGGGTCAGGTGTGACCTGAGAATTTGTTTTGTTTGACCCATTTAATATTTTTAAGACTGAAAACTTTACAGAAAACTATGAATTTCCAGATTCTTTTGAGAAAAAAAAAAAAAAAAGCAGCCCTGGATTTTACAATAGTAGATTCATATTCCCCAAGACAGCGACCGGCTGAGGGTGCATAAAGGGTCACTTGAGATGGGACATTTGTCCCTCAGATCACCTCTGTCATGCGACTCTCTGCTCGGCAGACATTCAATGTACTGTGCGCCTCTGGGTTCCAGATATCATCTCCTCCACCAACGGAGCGTCTGTCCTAGCCATCTTCGGCTTGTATCTCAGATCTCTGCCTCCTGTCCTGCTCTCTCTGCAAATCCAGGCGTGTGTCATTAATGGAGACTCTTTACCGCTCTACGTCTCGTCCCTCAAACTCAGTATCAGAGTAAGGGGCGCCAGAGAAGCATGCTACTCCATGTGTTTGAGTTTGAGGATAGAGAGTTTAGAATATGGTGTTGCCTCCACTTCACTGTGTGGAGGGGATGGTGGGGCCCTGGCATCTTTGAATACAAGAGAAAGAGCATCAAAGAGGGTGGCTCTGGACCCTGACCGCACACTCACCTACTGGCTGGGGTGGGGCTGGGGTGCTGCTTGCTTCACATGCCCTGTGTGTGTGCTTGGAGGACACATGCTGAAGGACTTACCTGTTTCCTGTATGCGCCCATGCTCCGCCTGGCTGCAGGAGTGGAGGATGTCTGTAGTAAGGGCAGGTCCCGGATAGGAGCAGCCGGGCTTAGGCTTCCTTCTCACGTTTCCCCAGGATGTGGGAAAGTTCGTGGCCATTGCTCTTTTGAGGGTTGAAACCAGAATGTGAAGGAAGGCAGGATAGGATCCAAGGTTCTCTCTTCTGTCAGATGCCAGAACTCAACATTGCTTTACAACTGTGCTCTTTCGCTCACTGGTTGAGTGAGAACTCATCTTCCATGTTGCTGTGTTTAATTCCATACCTTCTGGCATTCTGTGTGCTCTGTGCAGGAACAACTCCCCCCCCCCCCCCCCCCGCCCCGGGCTATTGCCAAAAGGGCCCAGGCTCTCATTTCTCTTGTCTGGACTTTTATCATCATTTTTTATTTGTTGCCTGTTCTTTGTTTTTCCTGGGTTGTGGTCTGTCCCTTTGACTTCCATCCCCCATTCGTCCTGTACAGTGGTGTCAGAATGATGCATGCAAACCTTGTGTATACTTTCTTATTCAGAGCTTCTAGATCCCAGTTTGGAGAGCAGCCTGTCAATAAGGAACCTGCTTTGCGGCTAAGGCCTTCTGTGACTTCCTTCCCATCCGTCTTTAAACTCGTTGCCGTTTGCTTGCTTTCAGACGCTTCATATCCTCACTCAGCATTTCCTGCGGACCTGCCGCATGCCAGCCACGCAAGACAGACACACGGCGCGCAGGCTCCGTTCTGTGATTCCTCTTTGCACAGCTTCTTACACGATTCTGTCATCTGGAATGTTCTTCTTAGCTGAAAGGATGTTTTTTAGTTTCACTTCTCTCTCTCCCTCCCTCTCCCCCTCCTTCCCCCCTTCTCCCTCTCCTTCTTCCTCTCTCCAGCTGTGCTGGGTTTGGATACAGAGTCCTCTGCACATGATCACAGGTTCTACCACTGACCTACACCCTGGCCTTTGTGTTTCAATTGAGCTGGTCCTCCTTACACAACGTCTTCTCTCTTTCATTACTGAAGAAATGTGCTGGCCCTCTCTATTCTGCTGTATTTTTTAAAGGAATCGTCCTGTAAGATGTGTCTTGTTTACCTGTTTGGTCTCCTGTGTCTGGCAGCATTCTCCTTGAAGTCTAAGGCTGCATCTCTTCAACCTTGTTTGCCCACAGTGCAGTGAAGCTCTAGCTCAGATGAGGTGTTTTAGAGGTGCTTGTCTATAAACTTGCATCTTCTCTGAAGTAGAAATTGAGAGAATCCAGAGAAAACATTTTAAAGCACAAATAAATTAAGCACGATCCTCGGTCTTGCTAAATATAACTGTACAGGGACAAATATGTCACAATTAATTAACTGCACATTGTGAGCCTCCTACAGTCTGCTTTAAAACAAAGCAGTGTTTGAGATTTTTAGATAATATTTCTTCATGTCTTTCTTCTTCATTTCTGCTACTCTTAGGAACCAGTTGTTTTCTTATTTTTTCTCTTATTTTTAGCAACGGGGAGAAAACACCCAGAGCCGGAGCTCTGGAAGAACGGTTAGTTCTTGCCCACCCAGATCTCTCCCAAACCTGACCTCGGCTTCTCGTCTAGCCTTGCATCTCAGAGCTGGGTCTCTAAAACAACCTTGTTGACGACAGCTTTGTCAGAGGGGATATCCACAGAGCACCTTGTGGGCACGAGGTGATTGTAGTTACAAACGTTCACAAAAGACTTAACCTTTGACCTCTTGGTGGTCAGACCTGCATTGGCTGCATTTTGCAGGGACACTGGTCAATTCCAGCCACCAGAGCATGGCTATAGGGCTGGTGTGAGGTGCTACCCTCAAAGTTCTTCATGATGACAGCTTTGCATCCAGTGCAGCATCCAGCCAGGGCCACCATCACTTCCCTGGGTTTCACAGCTTGCCCGTTTTGACTGTGGCCAGCAGGCTCTTTGCTCAGATGCCCGCTTTTTGCCCAGGCATCCATTACAGTCCTACTTAATTATCTTTGTGAAGACTGTTATATGTTATTCCCAGGCTCACAGGCTCTGGTGATTGCATTGAGTCTCTCTCTGGTCCTCCAATGACCTTCATGGCCTCCTCCAGTGGCCTCTCTCCCAGGTAGTGTATGGTCCTGCTTCTCCTCAGCATAAATCCAGGCCATCTAGGCAACACCCCGACCTTTGAGTGGGGTGTCCTTTCTCTAGGTGAGAAAGCCTTTTCTAAAGTTCCCATCCCAACTCTTTGCACAAAATCGTTAGCCACCATTTCAGCTTGGAATAGACCTTCCTCTCACCCCTAGCAGGCTCCATATGCACAACATTTAACATACAGCCCTGGCCACCCCACTCTCTGGACATGGAGGTGACATTTGGAAATCTGCATTCTGATAGTGATCTACCAAAGGATCCTCATAACTAACAGTCTAGCAAATGATGGCTCTGGGAGACTCTACAATCACGTGCTGTGGTCTCATCATGTTGTGTGGTTATGTTTGTCTTTTGGTACATCCACCATTCATATTCTCCCTAAAGGCAGGGCTGAATCATTAATTTGCTTCTGTTGTGGTTTAACTGGCAGGGCATCTTATACAGTAATAAGGTAAATTATTCAGTAAGTGTTCATAGAATAAATGAATGCATGTATGCATGCATACAGGATAGACTTTTGAGAAGATGAGACTCAAAAGGTCACAGGAGCCTGTAATGTAACCAAGATTGAGAGGGAATTCAAACGGAGAGGGAAGCTTTTAATTACAATATCTTGCATAAGATGAAGGTGATAATCAGATCTCTGTGGAGTCATTTTGAAATAAATTTGATTCCAGGGTCAAAATATTCCTCCTAGATTGAGTTCTTTCCAGTTTGGGGAAAGGCTCATCTTTTATATAAGATGTTATAAGAATTTTCAGTATGCACCTTATTATTTGGTTGTTTCCTTCTGGCTCTGATGATCAACTTGGGTGTTTCTAAAATAGAACACTTCAGTTCTTCCAGAGACTAGTCCCTGAGGTTGCTCTGGCAACCACCTTGAAAACTCTGGAGTTTTAGCCCAAGTCCCATGAGTTCTCAGGTTTTGACTGCCATGCTGTTTGTCAGCAGTGTTCTGACGGAAACGCTACCATTAAGTCACGTCAATCACCTCACCAAGTCCCCTAAAGTGCTTTCAGAAACGCCCAGCATGCTTAGCATCCTTGTCACACACAATTCCCTTGACCATACTGATTTGAGACCCAGACTCAGGGAATAACATTTTTTTGTGGGACCAGGAATCATATACACACTGCCTAGGAGGACTTCCCTGTTCTGGTCATTGATTTAAGCTACATCACTGCACCCATTGCTTCTAGAGAATGTGTTTGGGATTCCTGAAAAGCCAGAGAAAACAGCTCATATCTTTTGGGAAGTGTATAGTTTTGATGTCATAGACGAATCTTTGCACAGTTCCTATTTTTGTTGCTGACCCCATGGCTCTGGCCTCGCCCTGATTGTGTGTGCCCTGCCTGTATACATGTGACAAATGCTAACCCAAGTGTTGATTTCTGTCAGTTTGCATAGGTTATAGGCCCAGCAGCCAATCCTGGTCAAGTCAGTGGGCTATGCAACCTTGGGAACCAGACTTCACCTTCCCTGAACTTCATTTTCTAGAGCGTAATGTGGTAATTGTAAAAGCATCTGCTTATTTGTTGCAAGGAATAGACAAGACAATCCAGAGAAACACTCAGCAGTGAATGCACCAAATACAGTTACTACTATTATTATTAGCATAATATGCACTCAAACCAGTTTTATTAAAAAACAAGAGAAAAGCTTTAGCATTTTATTTTTATTGGTACTGAGGACTGAACCGAGGGCCTGGCACATGCTAAGCAAGCACTCTGCCACTGAGCTGTATCCCCTGCCCTTATAAAAAGTTTTTGTTTTGAGACAGGGTCTCACTAAGTTACCCAAGGTGGCCTTGAATTTCCTCTACGGCCTACACAGGCCTTGTACTTTCCTTCCAATAGCATCAGTTATTTCCTACCCAGTATGAAATATGTCTGTTTTGTTACTTTGATTTCACTGAGTTTTGTTCTTCTAATTTAAATGAAACATTGGCCGATAACATTTAGAATATATAGTAATGTCTCCTAAGAAACCTAAGACAGGTCTGGGCTCCCTGAAGTGAAAGCTCCAGAAGCCAGTTCAGAAATCACACAAGCTGCTCTAATAACCAATATCTTTACGATTTCTGGGATTTTCTATCAGAAGAATGTCACAAAAGCATACTTTACCCGGACTCCTTAAATGGTGAAAATCAACTTATTAGGACAAAAATTTCCTTGGGCACCAGAGAAGATAGGAAGCACAATGAGGAGTTGTAGGGGTAACATAGCAGAGGGGACAGGTACCAGCCACTCCTCCACGCACCCCTAAAGCAGGGTGGGGCCGGGGCTGCTAGTGCTTCACGTGCCGGGGTGTGTCTGCAGGATACGTGCCGAAGGACTCACTGTTTCTTGTATACATTTACAGGGTTGTGGGCTCAGGTAGCATAAATTCCAGCTGGCCCAGGTCTCTGGCATCTGTTGGTAACTGAAAACATCAGGGGAGTTTCAGGGTGACAGGATGACCTGGGCGTGATTGATAGTCTGTGGAGAAGTGATTACTCGGACCCCGGGTTTTTCCATGAATTACTTCATTGATTATTATCGAACACCTACTCTTTGACTGTAACAGCATTGACCCTGAGTCCACCGCGGGTGCCACAGGAGACTCAGACTGTCTCTAGCTCACAAATGCATTGTTAACATTCTGACAGTTCACCTGGAAGTGGATCATCTCAAATGAAGACCTCATGTTCACCCCAGTGTGATGTCACCTGGACAGTGACTTTGGGCCAGGTATTCCCATCACAAACAGCTAGGCTCTTCTTGCATATAGCCAACAGGGAGCCCCTTATTTCCATGTGCCTTTCTAACCATTGCCTCCCACCAGCCTTTGTCACAGCGCTGCTCTAGATGGTGTAGGAAGCACGGCGACTTTGGTGTCACAGAAACCATGACGTTTTTCATTCTCTGTGGTCTTTGCCTCCTCTGCGGTGTTTGGCTAGCCATACCTTCTTTGTCTTAAGCACAAGGCCTGCACACGGCCCCTGTTTCTGCCTGTGTGGCTGGTCTTTTCCTGGCATTGCGTCTGCTTCTCTTTCTTTCCTTGTTTCTGGAGTACTGGTCACAGCCTGGGCTTGTTCTCAGCCTTCTTGCACTCCACTCCTCCAGACGCCTGGTCTAAGCCCAAGAATCCATTTATATCACTGTCTCTACAGTCTCCAAAGCCCCTTTCTAGGAACGGTTCTGCATCCCACTGCCCTGTGTGTCTTCCAGGTACCTCAGACCCTGGTCTGTGCCGAGCTCACATAGTCCTGTGAAAGTGTTTTCACTCCGAATGTTGCCCAAGCTCCAGTGAGTCAGCCAGGATTCTACCCCAACCAAGCAGGCTTCAGGCTGCTGAGTGGAGTCCTCTATGTCCCCCCTCTCCTTTCCTCTCAGATAATCAATAAAGACTGCGTGTTTTTCAACTCCATCAGCATGAGTGTGTTCCTCCTGCCCTTCCCCACCACCTCTCAAACAATCGATGAAGGCTTCTTAAGTGTTTTTTAACTCCATCAGTATGCATCTGTCCCTTCTCTCTCTAGCTGTCCTGACCATTGCCGTCTCTTGCCTGAACTGCTGTGAATGACAGCTGAGGTCAGAGCATTGATCTTCCCAAGCCTTGATTTCAGGGGCAACCTTCCCAGAGAGTATCAGCCTCCCAGCCTCCCAGCCCCTGGCCTCCCAGCCGTCTGTGTCTTCTCTGTAGTGCCACTTGGAGCGTTCTTTATACACTGGACATGTCACACACAAACAGAATGGAGTGCCTGTAGAGCACACAGCTTGCAGACCCGGGGGAATGGTGAATCCTCAGTGAGTGGGCGAGGTGGTGAACATGTGTCCCAAGCTTTGTCTGGAATCACAGATGCCTTCTGTCCTCTCTGTTGCCTCAGGACCTCCAAGGACAAGCCAGTGTCACTAGCTCCAAGAATGGGGTGCTCCTGGGGGCCGGGGAGGATATACAGAGGACAGGCTTCTTGGAGTTTAGTAGCAGGGTGGAAGCCCTGGGGAGGATAGGGCTGTACGAGGACTCTCAAGAGTAGATGTCTGCAGGTGAGTGGGGCAGCGTAATGACTTTGGGGATTTGAAGAGGTTCCTGGGGACCTAGGAAAGGGATTCTGAGAGGCAAGTTTAAACACAGACCTATCATAACGCGTTGTGGAGCCAGGAGGAGAGTCTCTCGTAGCCCTCCCCTGCTATTGCTGTGGTTGCCCCAGCGAGAATGGTGAGAAATGGAGATGGGCGAGGAGGGGAATAGTTCATTCTTAAAACACCTCAATATGTTCGCTGCTGGCTTCCCTTGGAGTGGCTGTTTCCACCGTAGGATTGATGCGGGCTTTTAGGGCGCTAGTTCCATTACAAGACCTCCACAGCCTCGACCTAGTTACTTCTGAAAGCTCCCCCTCTGACTGCTCTCTCATTGGCCGCTAGGATTTCAGTGCGGGGGGTGCGGGGGTGGACACACTTACCTGTAGTGGAACACTTGGAAGAAGTTTTGGTTATTTTAGTTTCTGTAAAAATGCGAAATGGCATTTTGGACTAGGTTTGTGTTCCCACCCCAGCTGTGGTATGCAGGTGGCTATAATTTGGTTAGGTGCAGTAGCACCTGTAGCTTGTTTTGGGAATTGGGTGCTGCATGGGTTTATGGGAACTTTTGGTTTAGGGGATAAAAGGTCTGAAGCCCTGAGAGTCAGGATGGGCATTGGTTGGTGGTTCATTGGTTGGGTTGCTGTTGTTAGTGTGATAATTCCTAAAAGAATAAAGAGATTGAGTTTACAGACCATGAGCTGAGATGCTAGTCTGGCTCACTGTCAGCTAGTCCTCTTTAAGCTTAGGACAGCCTAAAAAGAGACTGTGAAGATTTCTACCTTTCTCTCTTTCTATAAAAGCGGTGAAGATTTCTTTCTATCTTTCCTTTCTCCCTCCCTAAACAGAAGGTAAAAGATTGTAGCATATTGCTACACTTACCCCATCATGGTGTGTTTCCTGGCAACGCCCATGTTAGGTCTTCCTTCTTTGAAGCTATGGTACCTCTACCTGTCTTGCACATTCTTCTTTGGATGATATGTCACTCATGTGCTCAGCTAACCTTCCTGATTTAACGTAAGGTCTTGGATCATATATATTCCTGGCCTCCTGCTACGTCTAAGCACGTTTAGTGCTCAGAGCTTGGAGTCTTGAGCCAAAGTTCATTGAATCTACTCCGATTCTCCATTGCCCAATGGCACATACCTGTAAAGGACCAGCTAGGCAAGGGCTACAACAGATGTGGGACAGACAGACACTAAAGTATGGCCAAATCTACTGACCCTGAGACTCACCAACTCAGTCTTGGATTAGCCTCTGTTTTCATACTACTGAAAGGGCTAGTACTCTTAAAAATATTCTTGACAGTGAGAGGTACGTTTAGGAAATGATCTAAATATCAGTTAATTCACTCACTCAACAAAAAATTGTTCCATGTGTTAGCTACTGGTCTAGGCATTGGATAAAGCCATGAGCTGGAAAATCTGCCTATAGGGATGTCTAGAGTATGTCATGGTGTAATTTATATAGCTCCCCTTGGTACCTCCAGTGCCTACTAAAGCCTTTGACACCATCCCCATGCAGATACATATGCACAGGAATGATCCTGAAGCTTTATGACTGAGTTCTATTAATCCATTCTTCATTACTTTATGAAGAAGAAAGATTTATTTTGGCTCACAGTTTTGGAGATATAACTCAAGGATGAACCATTCCATGCTCCAGATATCTCCCCTCCCCGCTCAGCATAGTGCAAACTTGGGTGGAGATTCTATCTGTATCAGTTCATGTTTGCAGTAAGTGTGTGTTTCTGTATGGTCCCTTCTCATAAAGCCACTGCTGTTGAGCTATGGAGCATGTGGTGGTTTGAATGAGATTGGCTCCCATAGGCTCATATATTTGGTCTTAGTCTTGCCCTAGTCTCCAGTTGATAGAACTGTTTGGGAAGGATTAGGAGGTGTGGCCTTGTTGGAGAAGGTTTATCACTGGGATGTGGGCTTTGAGGTATCAAAAGCCATGCCATTCCCAGTTAGCTATCTCTGTCTTCTGCTTCTGGATCAAGATATGAGCTCTCAGCTACTGCTCCAATGCCATGCCTGCCTACCTGCCACCTGCTCCCTATAATGATGGTCATGGACTCTAACCCTCTGGAAGCATAAGCCCCAAATTAAATACTTTCTTTTATAAGATGCCTTGGTCATAGGGTTTTGTCAATAGAAAAGTAACTAAGACAGAACTTTTAGCCCCGTATTCAGACCCATCAATTTCCAAAAGCTCTAAATGATAGAGTGGGTTGAGATTACACCCTCTGAATGCCATTAACAAGACTCCGGAGACTAATTTCTTGCAAAAATTAAAGGGGACAGACTGTCTTCAAACCAAAGCAGCATAGCTATGACTGACACTCAAATGATCAGATTCTCCCAAACTCGCAGCATTTCTGAGGACGGGAAGTAGTGGAGGAAGAGGATTTAAATAACATGCAAGCCCTGGAAATAGATTAGAGAGGTAAGATACATTGATTTAATGTTTAAGGGAGTTCAATTGCTATTTTTTACAAAGTAGCTGGAATATTTGAGCTGAAAAGTTCTATGGAGACTGTGCGGGTCCAATGTCTTATCTTGTAGGCGGCAGCTGTTCTCCATGGCTTACCGGGCGCCACAGCGTTAAGAGCTTCACACTTGACTCCTGTTGATACTCATGAAATGGACCCTGTCTTTTCTCTCAGAGGCTGTCACTCCTGCTCATTCCAGAAGCAATAGTTACAACATTATTATGTCTTTTCCTCAAAATTTGCCAAGTCGGACTCCTGGTAAATCAGGGTCTCCAAATATATATATGCACATGGCCAGATTTTGAATCAACACTTAGGAAGGTGCTTGGGTTTGGACTGCCTGCTCTGCCCCCGCTCTGGAGGGCAGTGGGCTCATTTAACTTGATTTTGCATTTTAGTGTGGGGCAAAGACACTTCCCTAGACCCGCACCATTAGGCCAGTCCATAAATAGACACTGTCCTGGGCATCTTGGCACATGACTGGAATTCTAGTACTTGGGAGCTAGTGTTAGGAGAGTTTGAGGCCAGCCTGAGGTCAGCCTGGGCTACAGACTGGGTGAAACTTTGTATCAAAAACAAGACAAAAAGGTCTGGGGGCTTGTTCAGTGGTAGATGGCTTGCCTGGCATGAGCAAGGTACTAGGCTTGATTCTTGGCACTGAAGAAAACAAACAAACAAACAAACAAACGGAGAGTTAATTAGTGAGTGATGTCTGCGTGTGTGCTCTCATTTCCCAGATGCCAATTCTCAGTTTCATACTGTTCACCCTCTCCTGTTTGTTTCCAGCAAAATTCTTTCAACCTGCTGAATCTAACAGGTAGTTAACACCATCTATAGCTGTGAAGTGGGATAATCAGCTGCTTTTATCCTGGAAAGGCTCTCCTTTGGAAAGCCGCGATACCATTGAAGACCAGGCTGGCTCAAAGCATGTGTGGATCACAGCCCTCCTTCACAGACCTCATTTGGAGGGATGCTGGGAAGCAGTGGATGGGGAGGGTGTGGCCCGAGGGTTTGACAACCTTGCCCCAAGCTCGGCTTCTTCCTTTGTGGACGTGGAGGTAGCTGTGGAAAGGAGAAGGGGGTGTGTGTGCCTTATTCATTAGCATGTGGCAGGCAGGCGAGTCCGGGGAGTCTCACCATCATCGACCGCATAGTGTAAACAGATGGAAAGGGGCTGGCGAGACGGGCTCCGTGATTGAAGCTCCTTGGCCTATTAGGTCTGGCAGCTTAAGTTCGATCCCCAGGACCTACATAAAGGTGAAAAAGGGGAAGCAGCTCCAAAAAGTTGTGTTCTGATCTCCACATGCACACAGTGGAGATAAACAAACAAATTAATATAAAGAAACAAGCAAAAGCAGAGCCGAAGAGGACCTCTTCCCACCTGTGTCTCTGTCCCATCACCAAGGGTTCCCCTGGTCAGGGGCAGTTGTTGTAATGATTTCTTGGAAGTCTCCTGGGTTTGAAAAGAAGTCAACCAAAGGGTTTCGAGTCTCTATCATGGAGAATTTGTGAGCGACAGCCTGCATGATGGAGCAGAGTTTCTCTCTGGGACCCAGCAACAAGTGCTTATTTCTCCCTGTCTCAGTGGAAGGACAGCCTTTGCCTCCATAAGAAAACTAGGCCAGTAATACTTGACTCGGTCCCCCTCCGAACACCCAGCTCCTGTCCCCAGTCGTGATGAATGGTTTTCTTCTGTCTTTCCCAACGTGCAGTTTCTGTTTGTCTCTGGGTTCCTGCTTTTCTTATTTGTAGACAATGCTGTCTTCATATTGCTTTCTCCCTTTGGCATCCACATGCGATCTCACCACCTAGTAGGTATGGGTGTGAAAACTTTCGAGCGGGTCGTACTTGGGGCTAGTAAGCTGGTTAAAGCTCTTGATGCCACCTCCCTCTGCATTCTGGAATGTTCCCTTGGGTTCCCATCCTTCCCTTCACACAGAAACATTTCCTAGCAGTTCCTGTATTCTGGGCAAGATTCCTCTTCCCATCATTTCCAGCTTAGGGAGGAAAATAAAAAAAGAGTGGGTAGTTAGCTAGCTACAAGTGCTAACTTCAGCTGTCTGAAGTGCCAGCAGGTTGTATGAGAATTTTGTTCCCTTGAAAATGTGCACTGTGTGAGAGACCTCTTCTCTCCGTACCTCCCCAACCTTGGAGCTGTCCTTAGGTGGCCAGTCACTCAGCAAATGTGTGAGGAACTTGGCAGAAGGCCTACTGAATGTGGGGTGTGTCTCATCGCTGCATGCAAAAAGTCGAACGGTAGGCTTGGAAGAGGGTCAAACAAGGCCCAGCCAGAGCCCAAAGTTTGGTCCTAAAAGGAGCCAGTCACCTGTCTTGCCTAGAAAGTGTCCAGTGAAACACCGAGACAGATGGAACCTGCTTGAGAGGTTGAGGGAGAGGTTGGCCTGCAGAACACAGGAAAAATACAGTAGGGATCTGCAGGGGAATTCTGTAAGCCAGAGCGCTTGCTTCCGTACCAGGCACGCACCAAAGACTTGGAAGCCTGGGGGTCTTCTCTTTCACCATTTAGAGAGCTAGACTCACTTGCTCCTGACTGCACATGCTCACACACCAGGCCTCCAGCAGTGGTGTGAGGTTCTGAGTGCTCACCCTGTCCCAATGAAGAGCCAGAGGAACCTTTGACCCCACTGGGGGTCTGGGGGTGAGCCCTGAGACCTTTGAGGGGTAACTTTGGCTTAAATCTTCCTACAGAAGCACCTGGGAAGTGTCTGAAATGACAGATTCTGCCCAGTGTCTATCTCGGTGGTCTAGGGTGGGACCCAGAGATCTGCGCTTCTAACACGTCCGCATGCTATTCTGTGGCAGCTTAATCCTATTTTGAGACTCAGTGTTGAGAAGTGCTTTTCAAACCTTGATGTGCATATAAACCACCTGGGAAACTTCCAAGGCAGGTTCTGCTCCAGCGGATCTGGGCTGGGACCCAAATCCTATGTTCCTAACAAGCTGCCAAGTGCTGGGGGGAGGGGTCCAGAGAGCACACACGGAGGAGCACTATCCTCATGGCTCGCAGGGAAGTTGTTAGTCAGATACTTATCCCCCAGAACTGCTGGCTCTGGAGCTCAGGTGCCGGGTAGGGCAGAAGGCAGCCCAGCGTCCCCCGTTTTAGCAAAACCTCCAGATGATTCTGAAGCACGTGAAAACTGGGAACTATGGAGCACTTCTGAAGCTCTCAGGAATGGGCCAGGGGAGGACCAGGCCTGCCTGACCCTGAGCCACATCCTCCCTGTCACCTCATTCCCCTGTTGCCTTCCCCTAGCCAGAGAGGAGCCCCGTCCCATGTGAGTACTTTTAGAAGGAAACTTCTTGTGGGTCAAAACAGGAGAACGTCCTCAGTGGGCAGCCTGGGAAATAAGCGTTTTATGCAGATAGTTGACCAGTGTGCCCAGTGCGTGGCACAGCAGGTGGCGAGGGTCCCAAGGGACATGGCAGTAAGACTGGAGATGCCCAAGTCAGTCAGAGCCTTTAGGCTTGGAAGCAGAAAGGAGCAGGGAACACCAGAAGGTCAGGCCACACCCAGGGCTCTGGGTGGTAGAGGAATAGAGCCCTGGATAGTCTATCAGGAAGAGTAAGTCCCTCTAAGCCAGGGGTCCTCAACCTTCCTAATGCTGCACCCTTTAGTACAGTTGCTCATGTTGTGCTGACCCCTAACCATAAAGTTATTTTCATTGCTGCTTTATAACTGTAATTTTGCTACTGTTGTGAATTGTAATGTAAATATCTGACATGCCGATGGTCTTAGGAGACCCCTGTGAAAGAGTTGTTTGACCCCCAAAGGGGTCCAGAATCTTGGCACCTGTGATGACCACTGGGCATCCACAGAGGAGAAGGAACATTCTGTTTTGTTTTTTTGAGATAGGGTTTCTCTGTTGTAACTCTGGCTGTCCTGGAACTCACTCTGTAGCCAGGGTGGCCTTGAACTATGTATCTATATTTATATCTATATCTATCTATATATCTGTATCTATCTATATATCATATCTCTATATATATATATATATATATATATATGTATATTTTTTTTTTTTTTTTTTTTTTGAGAAGGAATGTTCTTGTCTTTGGATCGTGAGCTGCTCTGGCAGGCAACCTCTTCTCTTGCCATTGTGACACATTTCCCCTCATGATCCTGACACAGAGGAACAGGGGAAAAATGATCTATTTGTTTCCACTGAAGACAGTCCCATCATCTGAGATCAGCCTTGAGTCTGATATTGGCTGTGTGTGGCCAACATCAGAGCAATACTTGGTCCGGGCATTCAGGAGAGCTTCCGGTAGAGACAGGCCCTGAACTACACCTGTAGCTGCCAGCACAGATAGAATTGGCAATTATAATTCTAGACTGTAATTCTGTGCTAAGTTGCTTAGAAACACTTGGAGACACTTAAAAATAGTTGGCAAACCTTGTTGCATATTCCAGGAGGTCAAACCATTTAATAAGTCAGTGCTCTCTAATAAGCAAAAGTCAAGTCAGCTCAAGCCCAGGTCCTAGCAACTGACTTCCCCACGCTGTCTGAGATCTGAGGCTGGGATTCAAGGTCCTGAGGTGACAGAGCTAAAGGCTGGGCTGCCTTCCCTGAGGGCCTAATGCCTCCTTCCGGGCAGTAGTCACTCCGAGTAACCAAAGAAGTGGTTATTTCTTGTCTTCAGAGCAGATGGCTTTATAGTGAGGCTTCCTGGCAGTGCTCAGAGACACTCTTATCCACAGTCTTGCAGTTCAGCAAAATCCTAGTTTCCTAACGCTGGCTCCTCTCTCTCTGTCCTTCCATCATTATAACAAAACACTTATGATAATCGACTTATGAAGAAGAAAAGTTTATTTTGGCTCACCGGTTTGAAGGTTCTAGTACCTCACTGGTTGTTGCCGTTGGGTCTGTGATGAGGCAGCACATCACAGCAGGTAAGTGACAGGGCAAACCTGCTCACCTCATAGCCAGGAAGCAGAAAAGGAGATCAAAAAAGGAATGCCGGGTGGGTGGTTGTGGGGGTTTCCCATGATCCCCTTCAAGATCACACCCCCTTAGGTGATTAGCCAATCACCTAAGACTCCCTCTAGCCCCGCCTCTCCCAACAGTACCCCCAGGGGATCCTCTGGGGGACCTTCAAACCGCAACCCCATCCTGCTGTTGCCCTTGCTCAGGTAAGTGGACCAGAGCTTTGGGCTGTTGTGAATGATTGGTCATTTGAGAACACACAGGGCTGGACTCCATGCTGCTGGTTTGTAAGCGTCACCTCCACTCGCTTAGGCAGGGAGGAGTTCTGGTCTAGGGCCACATGCACTGGCAGACACAGGTAGCATCAGTACTTTGCGGCTTGAGAGGCAGGCCACTAAGAAGCTTGTGTCTCTTCCCACTTGGAGAGGCTGGAAGTCGGCTTCAGTCAGAGAAGACTGAGGAGTCTGGATTGAGAACTAGGAAGGGCAAGTTACTTCCCGAGTCGGGAGTTTGCTAGGATTCACAATACGAAGGATTCACAATACGAAGATCGCCGTCCTGGCTGTGGTGGGATCTTCCTCTGCTTGGTGTTGGCTCACCTCTGAGATTGCTGTCCTTCACAGTCCAGCCTGCGTACCTCCTTAGCAGGGTCGGTGCTTTACAGATAAGGGAGATAGGGTCTGGCATGGCTAGCTGCTGTCTTCATATCACGTGGTTGATCCTTATGTAACGGGAGGAATTTACATAATGCTCATCATTTCAGCCCAGTGTGATTATAGCTGGAAAGCTTGTTGTCTGAGTTGACAGGGTACATTCAGAGCTGAGGCAGCTTCCACCGTCTTCAGGCTACCCTGAGGCCCAGATCTTCTGTGGCCTTGGGCCTTCCATGGCTATGGGCCCTCTGTGACTGTGGGCTGTGATGGTCCTTTTAGAGATCCAGTCCCTAGGCTGGGGAGATGGCTCACTGGACGAGAATGCTTGCTCAGCAAGTATGAGGGTCTGAGTTCCGGTCTCCAGCAGGCACAGGAAGAGCTGGGTGAGGCTGAGTACAGCTGTAACCCCAGTACTGGGTAGGTCAGAGACACGAGGATTGCAGGGACTCACTGCTGCCAGCCTAGCTGGAAGGAGGAAAGGAAAGATGAGCTCAAGGTTCAGTGAGAGACCTTGTTCCGAGGCATAAGGGTAGAGAGAGAGGATGCCAATGTCCCCAGTGGCCTCTGCATGCACACACACAGTGTGTGCACCTGCACACACGTGTGTACATGTGTGTACAGCCCCTTCCAGAAGTCCTACTCTTTTGGGGCTCATGGCGGATTGCTTACCTCTCACCATCTGCCCTATTCCCTAACTTTAGGGAATCCCCCCTCACCCCTAATGCATCGTTCCTGCACTTCTGATATAGACATCTACTCTCTACTTCCTCTTCCTCCCGCCCCACTATCCCTCTATGCCAGCGCACTGAGGAGAAACCCAAAACTGTCACATGGCATTAGTCTCCCAAGATACACACAGTTACCCAGCAGCTGCTGGTCACCTGTGTCCTGGCAGCAAGGTGGACGGACGCATGAGTGGGAAGCAGTGGTAGGAACAGAATATTCAGACCCCAGATAAAAATAAATTTAAATCTCGTTTAAAAAAGAATTTAGTCGGAGCCAATGATTCCTTCCCTTCCAGAATCTAGCATGGGATACACACACGGAATTATCTAAGAACAAATTTAATCAAGAAAGAAAGCAGACAAAAAAAAAAAGTTTTAAATTCCAGATTATGATTCTAGTCTGTTTTGGTATTGATTTTTACACAGTTAATTTTATTTATTTATTTATTTATTTATTTATTTATTTATTTATTTATTTATTTATTTATTTACTTTGGTTTTTTGAGACAGGGTTTCTCTGTTGTAACTCCAGCTGTCCTGGAACTCGTTCTGTAAACCAGGCTGGCCTCGAACTCACAGAGATCAGCCTCCCTCCACCTGGGATTAAAGGCATGCGCCACTACCACCCAATTTATACAATATATTTTAAATGCTTGAGAGTGCTAAAACCAAGTACTTAATACTTTACTTTAATTAACAATAAAATTATACATATCTTGGTATACAAAAAATGAATTTCATTTAAAAAATTCATGGGAAAGCAAGGTTGTAGATGGATGAAAGCTTAGAGCCGAGCTGTCCAACAGGACAGAACTCTGCTAAAGGTTCTTACACTAGCTTCTGGAAGGATACAGGAACCCAGGCCTGCAGGGGGCAGTAGAAATAAAAAATTAGAGCAGATCAAAGTGCCTCCATAGACTACTTGAGATTTGAAGAGTCCCTTGCAGGCCGATGAGGAAAAGGAAGCAGAGGTTCTGTTAGAACAAACTAAAGGTTCAGGGAAGTTTAAGGGGTACTGTGTGTGTGTGTGTGTGTGTGTGTGTGTGTGTGTGTGTGTGTGAGAGAGAGAGAGAGAGAGAGAGATAAGAGAGAGAGAGAGAGAGAAGAAGAATGTGAGGATTCAGTTCAAAGTGGTCCACGAATATGCAGGTGGGAATATTTACCAGCAGATGGGAACTGACTACTAGGAAGTAGAACGTGCTTGGCAGGTTCTCCAGTCTTACCTGGCATCAGGTCTGACATTTACACTTCTAAGTAAGTGGCCTTTTTGGTGGCTTGTGAAGGAGGTAACTAGGGCAATGGCTTCTTTCTTTCTTTCTTTTTTTAATTGCTATTTCGCTTTTTCTTTTTCTATCGTGTGTGTGTGTGTGTGTGTGTGTGTGTGGTTTGAGAGTGTGAGTGTATATATGTAGTGTATGGGTTTTGGCATGTGTATGGGCAGACATGTGAGGGAGTGCACATGTCCTGTATGTACTAATATGTAGAGAGCCAAGGTTAATGGTGGAGATCATCCTTCATTACTCATCTTTCTTAGTCATTGAGGCGGAGCTTGCTACTTCGGGCTAGCCTTGTTAGCTAGCTTTCTCTTATTCCCTGTCTTCTCTGTCTGAGGCCACCATGCCTACCTGATATTTATGTGGGTTTCTGGGGATCCAATCTCCAGTCCTCATGTGTGTGGCAAGTGCTGTAATCACTGAGCCATCTCCTCAGCCCCTGAATTTGGTTTCGCTAGCCCTGTCTGCTAAAATGTCGACCTCTGGTTTCCACACATAGTTAGATCTGTCCTTCCTTTCCAACTGTGTTTGGTTCTGCCTCTGTCACAAAGCCTTTAGCCATTCCTGAGTTGACATGTCGCCTTTTGCTTGTTAGGTTTTGGTTTTTTGAGACCAGATCTCACTGTGTAGCTTGCCCCCTTAGCCTGGGATCATGGGAATGTGCAGGCAAGCCTGGCTTGAAGCTCCCTAGCACCCCCACAAAGTCTATAGTGAGACCACTGTTACTATTTATAACTTCAGAAAGCAGGACATGGGGTCTCAGCAGACTGTGGCCTGCATGAAGTGTTTTCTATTTATAATTCATTCAATGAAAGGCAGGGATTGATGCCATTCAACAGCTCTGTTACAGAAAATAGTATCTGCCAGGGCTAAGGGATGGCACTGCCCATGGGCCTGGTCAGAGTTTCAATCAACTTTTCTGTGTTTTCTCCAGTAGGTTCAGGGGTGGGGCATTTTCTATAGACATTTTCTCTCTGGGCTGGAGGGAGCAGCCCAGCTGGTTGCCCACCAGAACGAAGAAGTGTTATGCCTGACTGGTGACCTTTTACCTGGCACTCAGCATCCCAGAGACAGGAGCATGTGACACCAGCCTCAATGGCTTATTGAACAAAGGTCTGGAAGGGTGCTTGGATGAAGAGGGGAGAACACAGCTTTGCTCTCCTCATTGACTTCTGATTCTGGGGCTCTCATTGCATCAAACAAGATGGATCTAAGAGCGTCACAGGGAGAAGCACACATGACTCTCAGTATCCCAGAACAGCAGAAGTTTATGTCTTGCTCTCACTTCACCCATCGTAGATTGCCTGGGGGCCTCTCTCCTTACTCGTGGTGTCAGGATGATGGAGTATACCCATTGTGATAACTGTTCTTTGCAATGTCCAAGGGAACAGAATAGGACTTTGGGGCATTTTTCATTGGCTGTTAAGTGTTCCAGGCTTCTCATATAGTTTCCACTCAGAGCCCATAGGGCCCTCCCAGCTGCTGGGATCTGGAACATGATGTCTTATGTTCCAAAGGTCAAGTAGTGGAAAGGAGTAGGTGGTGTGGGGTTGGGGGCAGGGCATAATGCAGGCCAGTGCAGGTAGCCTGACTAAGCTCTGTCTGGTCTGGGAGGAATGAGGACCCTATATTGTCCACATCAGTGTGACAGGGATGCCTGGGAAAACGGGGGGGGGGGGGCAGTAAGTATACCATAAGGGCATTGCTGCTCCTTTAAGTCTCCTGGGGTGAAGGGGAAGAGCCTGCTCGGTGTTTGAGGTACTCAGAGGTAGTTGGAAGATCCCAACAGAGCAGCAGGAGGATTTGCTAGCTTTTCCCTCACCCCTAAAAGGCAAGCTGGCCTCTGTTAAGCACCTTCCCCCATACAGGGGACGGTGATAGAGCCTCCCCCACGAGTCACATGTTTCACCATCGATCAAGTCCAAAAGAAAGAGGAACAGTGTGATTGATGGAGGGACATGAATTCTGAACTGTCATCATTCAGGTTTGCCATTGACGCTGGAGACGGGAATGGAGCTGTAATAGACTATTCGGGCCCAGAGCAGCTGTCTCTAAACATGTTAATTACTTGGCATGAGTGTGTGAAGTGATGGTTACAAAATGTAGAGATGTTCGCAGAGCAGGGCTGGCATGCTGGCTCCAGGAACGTGGGCTTTCTATATGCATGGGAGGTAGCCGAGAGATGCCCTGCCCGGGCACAGATGAAGCTGGCAAGCACAAATTTGAGGTCCTCTAAGGAGAAATGATGGGGCTGCCCCCACCACATGGGGTGAGATTCATAGGAATAGGCAGTACCCGGTTCACCCACTGAAGTTGCTGCCCTGGAGGGTTGGCACTTGTGCTCTGACTCCCAAGCTCACTGTCTGAGTAGCTTAAGGTTAATGTCGTTCACTCTCCACCAGATGCCGAGAACAAAGATGTCCCCAGTTACATAATGCATTTCTCGTAAGCATGCCTGTACATGCATTCATTTTTAATGTGTGAATATGTGCTTGTCTTCTGCAGGGCCCAACTGTCATCTGCCTACAGAGAAAGGCTAAAGTCATGTTCTGTCCCCAACTGGACAAGTCTGAAGCAGTTGTTCCCACCTATAGAAATCTAGGGCTGTGACCACAGACTGCATCTCACAGGCCATCTAGACATGCTTCAGCCATTTGTGATCGGGCAGACCGGTGCATAAGGTCACATGGGTTGGGCAACAGGCAAACACACTGGAAAAGGATATTGGAATAGGACAGACCCCAGATGAGTCCTGTTATGGAGTATATATGTGTGTGTCAGGCAGTGGAGGCGACCCCATAGAGATAGGCTATGGGGTGGCATCTAAGGGTGAGTCAGAAAGCGTGCTCTGGCGGAGTCCGTGCGATGACTCAGCAGGTAAAGACATTTGCCACCAAGCCTGATAACTTGAAGTCTGCTCCCAGAACCCACATGGTGGGAAGAGAGAACTGTTGACCACACATTGTCTTCTGACCTCTGCACATGTACTATGACACACATGCATGTACATACACACAGACACACAGACACACACACTAATTCTTTTGCCTTCTGGACTACAGTTACTGAATTCAAACCTAAGTATTTCTTTTACGTACATTTATAAAAGGAATCAGGCATGGGGATGAGAGGTGCAGGAGAGAGAGAGGATGCTCAGGGATTCCTTTAGAAATAAGTTTGAGATGGGCCCTAAAAGACAAAAGTTTGTTGGAAGACCAGAGCATCCATGATGCTCTAAATGAGGTGCAGAGGCCAGGCACATGTGTACTCATGTGTATGTGTATTCTGCCTACAGGACTGTGTTCGCATACCTGTAGCTTTCCTTACTGGTAGGGACTGAATTTCCACCTTCTAGTCATCTTTAGCTTACCGTTTTCATTTATGCCACATGTTCCCACGCGGGAGGGGTTCCCATCTTCCAGCTGGCCCGTCTGAGTCTGTGCTCATCTCTCTCCCTTCACACAGAGGCTGCCTGTCTTCACCATTGACACTTGGCATTTCTCTAGGGTTCTTCTTGATCCTATCATCAGCCAGTGCCTTTCTGTTCTCAAGACCTTCCTGTATTAGGAAAAAAAAAACACCTGTTCACTAGAGGAGGCTCAGAGGAGCTAGCATCACAGAGCAAGGCAGGTGGCAGGTGGCCGAGAATACTACTAATTTTTCCAGACAGCCCAGATGCTGGGTAACCCCCTCCCTATTCCCAAGTGTCAGTGGCCCCAGGAGCAAGCACAGAGGGCCATGTCTACTTGGGATTGGGTCTAAAATACGGAGTGGTTTTCCAACGTGGTCAGTCACAGGGAAGTGTCCAGGCTGCAGGGAGGACGTTTGCATGGGAGACAGAGTGGGCGGAGCACTCCTTCCCCCTAACCAGGCCGGTGTGTGTCTCTGCTCCCTCTCCAGCTCGTGCTGCCAGAGTACTCCATCCACAGCCTCTTCTGCATCATGTTCCTGTGTGCGCAGGAGTGGCTCACCCTGGGGCTGAACGTTCCGCTGCTTTTCTATCACTTCTGGAGGTAGGTCTGTTGGGACTGGTCCATCCCTTCACCTCTCCACCCAATGACAGTGCGCCCAGATAGGTCAGCCACTAGGTGCCTTCCTTGAACTTCATTCTTTTAGACATCTGTTCTAAGCCAGGCAGTGGTGGTGCACATCTTTGATCCCAGCACTCAGGAGGCAGAGGCAGGTGGATCTCTGAGTTCAAGGCCAACCTGGTCTTCAGAATGAGTTCCAGGACAGCCAGAGTTACAACAGAGAAACCCGGTCTCAAAAGAAAAACGAAAGGAAGGAAGGAGGGAGGGAGGAAAGAAGGGAGAGAAGGAAGGGAGAGAGAGAAAGAAGGAAGGAAGGGAGGGAGGGAGGAAGAAAGAAACCCTGTTCTAGATACAAATATGTTGTGATTAAACACTCTGACCAAAAGCAATTTAGGGAAGGAAAAGGCTTATTTAACCTTCCATGTTACAGTCCATCACTTAGGGCCAGGAACTCAAGCAAGTCGAAGGCAGAAACAGTAGAAGGTTATTTCTTCTTGGCTTACTGGCAGACTCATGTTTGGCTATCTTTCTTATATAACTTAGGACCACTTGCCAAGGGAATGGCACCACCTACCTACATTGGGCTGGGCCTCCTACGTCAATCAGCAGTCAAGACAATCCCTCACAGGCATGCCCATAAGTCAGTATGACCTAGGCAGTTCCTCAACTGAGGCTTTCCTGTGAGATCACTATAGGTTGCATCAAGTTGACCAACAAAGCTGCTGAGACCAAACTTACTCTCCAGAGCTGAAAGTGAGTCCTTCTTCGGTCTATTAATCAACCCAATCCCGTAGGTCAGTGCGAAAAGAAGCTACAACGTTATTCATTGTAGCTAAAACATGAAAGCAAAGTTAATACCTAGTAGCTGATGAAGGGGTAAAGAAAGGGTGGTATATTCATACAATGGAACATTGTTTGGAAATTAAAAAGCCACAAAGAACTTAAATGTGCTATAGTGTTGATGGACCTCAAAAATATGTTAAAGATACCACATCCGGGGTCACACATTATATGATTATAATGATATGAACTTTCCAGAACAGTTAAATATATAGACACAAAAGTAAACTAGGAGTTTCCAAAGACTGAGGGGAAATAGAAATGACTGCCAGTGGGTACAGGGGTTCCCCCTTCCTTCCTTCCTTCCTTCCTTCCTTCCTTCCTTCCTTCCTCTCCCTCCCTCCCTCCCTCCCTCCTTCCTTCCTTCCTTCCTCCCTTCCTCCCTCCCTTCCTTTCTTCCTTCCTCTCCTCCCTCCCTCCCTTCCTTCCTCTTTATCTCTGAGGGCAAGGGTAATGAAAATGCTCTAAAGTTGGATAGTAGTGATAGATGTACAACTCTTATTAAGTTACTAAAACTCACTGAATTATATGCACACTTTAAAAGGGCAAGCTGTATGGTGTGTAAATTGTCTCTTTTTTTTTAAAAAAAAAAAAAGCCTACCAGTTGAGCTAGATTTTTCTGGAGTATTTATGGTGTTAAATATTCTCTTCTCTTCTAAGACTGCACTTTGGGTCACTTGATGTAAGTTTTCTGAAGGATGGCTGTCTTGGTGAAGGTTTCTGTTGCTGCAATGAAACAACATGACCAAAAAGCAAGCTGGGGAGGAAAGGGTTTGTTTGGATTATACGTCTACATTGCTGTTATCACCAAAGGAAGTCATGACAGGAACTCAAGCAGGACAGGATCCCAGAGGCAGGAGCTGGTGCAGAGGCCATGGAGGAGTGCTGCTTGCTGCCTTGCTTCCCTGGCTTGCTCAGCCTGCTTTCTTATAGAACCCAGGACCACCAGCTTAGGGATGGCACCTCCCACAATGGGTTGGACCCTCCCACATCAATCACTAATTAAGAAAATGCTTTACAGCTGAATCTTATGGAGGCATCTTCTCAATTGAGTTTCCCTCCTTTCAGATAACTCTATATTTGTGTGTGTGTCAAGTTGACAAAAGATTAGCCAGCACAATGGATACGGATCCCAAGTGGGACATACCAGAGAAGTGGAGATTGTAACTGTGTGGATCAGTTGCTGTCCTCAAACCCTTTAATCTCAGAACTCTAGACCCCCAAGACAGTGCTGCTTTCCTATAAAATACAGTCTTGACTTAGCCACACCCAGAACATTCCATTCTGCCACTAGCAAACATATGGAACATACAGGACCTGCTAGGCATTGAGAGGAATTCCTAGATGAAAATATGTATGATTTTTTTATACTAGGTGCATCCTAGCAGCAGAGGGAAATAGATTCTTAGCAGATATATGAGGACTATGTGTAGGAATGTAAAGAAAGAAACACTTAAGGTAATCTGAGGAGTATGGAAACACTCAGAAACGCATATGCAGAGGCTCAGAAGTGAGAGAGCATCTGGCATTTTTTTTTTGGGGGGGGGGGTGTTGTCTTTCTACATGGTTGGATAGGGGGATCTTGGAGGATGCAGTTCTTGGGCAGCTGAGCATCTCATACGGAGAGTCCAAAAAGATTTGGTAGAAAGTTTGCAACCTGCAGGGACTGGAAAGCCATGGGAAGTCCTGGAGGAGGAAAGTGGAATTGCTTCATCTGAGCTTCACAAGGTGATCCTGGCAGAAGTGTGGAGGCTAGGCCAGAAGTGTTGAAGTCCAAATCTAGTTAGGAGCTTGACAAAACTCCAGGTGAAGAAACACAGGGGAGGAGAGGATGGAGGCTGGTGCGGCGAGAGAGCAGAACTTTGCAAGTCAACTGAACAGGCTTTGGGTGCAGGTGAGGGAGAGGAAGCTTCTGAAATACATGGCTTTGAGGGTGATGGGTCACCTCACCTGTGAGAACCTGTCGATGTCCTGTCCACTTCACATGCAGCCCTGGCCTGGAGAGCCTTCCTACAAAAGAAATTTCTCCCGAGGGCCTTTAAGTCGTGGTCTGTTGATGAAGCCCACCAAGATGTGGTCAGTGGCTGGGGAGTGGCTCGGTGGTTAGACATGAGCTTTCTGCACACACAGCTTTGGGTTCTAGCTCTAGCCCCGCAAAATAAAGGCAATCAACTTGTGAAAGTCGGATTTGTTTTCTATCCTTAAAGCTAGCACTTGTCTCAAGGGAGGAGAAGGAGAGCTGGCCATTTTCCTCACATGTGCAAAGTGTGTATGGAGGTTGGGAGCAGCCATGGCCTTGTGACCTGTAAAGACTTTATCTTGGTACTTGGATCCCTGATGGCCCAGCCTACTTACTCTTAGGAAGCGACCAGAACACAGGATAGTCAGAATGAAGACAGAGAAGTCCTTTAATACCCAGAGTCCTAGAGCACCCCCTTTTCTCTTTTCCTTTTCTCTGTCTGCCCCCTCCGCCGGTGCAATGTGTTTATGTGTATGCAGGTACATATATGTGCGCACATGTGTACACGTGTGTCGAGTTCAGATGACAACTGCCAGTGTAGTTCCTCGGGTGCCACCTACTTTTGTGGGGAGGGAGCAAAGGCTGTTATTGGCCTGGAACTCATTTAAGTGGGTTAGGCTGGCTGGCCTGTGAGCCCCAGGGAGCCACATGTCCCAACGTCTCCAGCGCTGAAATTTCACCTCCCACCAGCCTGCCAAGCATTATAACACGAGTTTGGGGGTTGGCCTGAGGTCCTCACAATTGCAGCACTTTATGAACTGAGCTAACACCCCTGGCCTGGCAGTCTCCTTCCCATCGGGTTAGTGCCACGGGGTTTCTCTCGCAGACGCGTCCCCTGTACCCTCACACTCACCTTGCTTCCGTGAAGCTGGCAAGGCACCACTTCGGGCTGTTTGGCAGGGTTATTTGCACACGTCACCTTACATCACCATCACAACTGTCCTTTGAGGTAGGCAGTTTTCATCCCCATTTTACAGCTGAGCCCAGGATGGGTTGACAACTGACCCTAGGAAGGACGGTGTGGTGAGCAGCAAGCAAAAGAGTTCATCTTAGTCCTTTCTACCAAGCCATTTGGCCACCCTGTCCCTCTGCCTCCACTTAATGAGGTCACCTGGGAACAAAGCCACAGTGACAGCAAATAGGTTTTGAAATCTGCTCTGGAGAAGAGGAGAGGTGAGTGCCCAAGGGCTATGAGCTGGCAGCTGTCATTGAATCTGGCTTCTGATGTCCTCTTAGCATAGTGTCAGTGACAGATAATGCCAATGCGATTCTCTGAAGGGGAAAGAAGGGGAACCGTGATGCCAGCTCTGCAAGTGTGTGCTGGCACCCAGTCCCCAAAGCTGCATGGTCAGGTCAGGCCGATGCCTGGTGCTTCTTCAGGGTAGAGAACCACTTCTGTTCCAGGCCTGGTGGAGCAGGAGTCTGCACCCCGGCCTCCCAGGATTCCTCTGGGCCATCCCAGCTGCACTGGCATCTTGGGCTCCACATGGAAGCTATGTGCTGCAGGTGTTGGTGGGACATGAACTAAGAGCTGCAGACACTGACAAGGTCCCCGGATGTCACATGAGGCCTCCTGGCCTTGGGCAGCAGCTGTGGCTTTTGATGAGGACTCCTCCAACTACAGTTCTCTTTCCCAGCTTTCCCAAAGATGGCTTATCAAACAAACAACAACAAAACAACCTGTACCCTTAAAAATGACTTACGATGCCTCTCTACGGTATTCAAGAGTTTAAAGGAGGGTCTTGGCAGGGGGCAGCAGCCCAAGGCACGTAGTATTCGAGGCCAAATGTAGATACTGTGGAGGTGGTGATGGAACTCCTCCACATATGTCTACACCTATAGGGAGATCTTGGTGCCTCCCAGGGCATAGCAGGCTATCGGAATCAATCTTATGCAGGAAGGAATTATCTGGGCTCATAGCCTAAGGGAATACAACCCACCTCGGTGGAGATGGCATGGTGGCTGTGGCTCTGCCTGTGGCAACAGGAACTTGCAGTTTTGTTATGTCTTGGTAGATGGAAGTAGGGACCCAGGACAGGAAGTGGTGTGGCCTATAGCTTTCTCCACTTCCTCCAGTGAGGTCCCACCTCCTAAAGGTTCCATAGCCTCCCCAAAACAAGGCAACTAGCTCAGCTCCAAATATACCCACACGTGAGCCTGTGGGAGAGAGTTCCCATTCAAACCCCAGTACCGGGTGACGTGTTTCCTTCTGCAGAGCACCTTTATAGGAGACCAGGGGTCTGCTGGAGTACTTAACCACCTCCCGGGAGGTTGCAGCCGAGTTGCTGTTTGGTTGGAATCTGACTTTGGCAGGAGACACAGATCATCAGGGAAAAGTCTGATGCTAGGGGCCCTTGGCCTGACAATGTGGGGAGCCCTGAGCCTCAGGGTCATCATCGGCATGTCCTCTTCCCTGCAGGTATTTCCACTGTCCAGCAGACAGCTCAGAACTAGCCTATGACCCACCAGTGGTCATGAATGCCGACACCCTGAGCTACTGTCAGAAGGAGGCCTGGTGTAAGCTGGCCTTCTACCTCCTCTCCTTCTTCTACTACCTGTACTGGTGAGTCCTGACCCTTCTTCTGGCTTGGGCTTCAGCAGCAAATGGAAGGAGATTTCAGGCCGGCCTTGGAGAGGAGGCCAATGACAGGAAACCATGGCCAGTTGAATCTGATCCCAGTTGTCCAACCCTGACTCAAGAGCAAGGGTTTCTGGAGAAGGAAGATGCCTCTGTCCACATTCTTAGCAACTCAGGAAACATCTAACATCATCGCTTAGGAGGCAGCTGGGGTTGTCAAGGGCTTCTCCTCAGCAGGGCTTCCTGCCCCTCAGGGCTCAGCAGCTCAGCCCATGAGGGTATCAGTGAACCGAGGGCCCAGCCTCATTATCTCTTGCCCTCAGCCTGTTTGTGAAGATTCTTGGTACTGTTACAGTGGCCTTTCTCCCCCAAGTGGCAGTCACACCCCACAGAGTGGCATGCTGGGTGATTAAGTGCTTATGCTGCAGTTCTTCCATGTTTCATAACACCGCCCTAATTGAGCAAATCCTGCCGACTTTGCAGCTCTGCTTCCGGGTCCCTCTCTTCACCTTGTCACTTGAATACCCTAGCTCAGCAGAGCACTGTGAGCCATCATACTGAGGTCTGATACCCCGGGGGCTGCTTGTTCTTGAAATGTCTCCTGCTTCCTTTTGTACTAATTTCTGAGGCCTTTTCCTGACCACCTCCTACCTTGTCCCTACCTTTGCAGGGTCACAGATGTCCCCACACACTCCCAATGCTATCTCTGCAGAGGCAGAAGAGGGTTGGGGTGCTCCACATCACAGCCATCTCTGGGTTCAGGGGAGTGGCTGCATTGCCTGGCATTCAGAAATAAACTCCATATGCACTGCTGAATTGATGAGATAAATTCTGTCCTTACCTACATATTTAAAATGAGGAACCTGGATTTTTGAAGGTAGAAACGTTCCCCAAGGTCACAGCTAATGCTCACACCAAGGATGATTCAAAGACTGAGCTTCAAACTGCACACAGAACCCTAGACAAGTCTTTATCAATGTGAGGGCAGGGGGTAAAAACAGGCTGCTCATTGCAGTGTAGTTGTCTGATGGCTCCCAGGCCCTTCACTAGGAATAGATCTTCTGCCCAGACACTTAAACTTTACATGAGCTCCTCAGGACTCTGCTACATCTGAGGTGGCACCTGGCACTCTGGAAGGTTAGTTTAGTTCTGCTTCCTCCCTTGGTCCTCAGGGTCAGCAGATTCAGAGGCCTGCAAGGTGTAGCCTCATGGTTCACCTCAGCTGTGAGACAGAGTTATTCTAGTGCTTTCTTTATGAAGTCAAGGGTTACTTACTTCAGACACAGAGTTCTATCCTCTGTGAAGGGTCTGGATGCTTCCTGCTCCAAGCTGTAGAAGCCTGGGGGCCTCTGAAGCCTCCTTGAAGAAGCTGGGGTGACCAGCAGTTCACCCAAGTCCTTATGGCTAAACACTTTAGCAGTTTGGGCTGGCTGCTATCCTGGGAGCCTGCAGAGGGTGGACAAAGCTTGTCTGAGGGAAGAGGCCACTCCTTGGAGAATTTGCAGATGGAATTCTTCTCTGGAGTGAACTCGGCCTCACCTTCTTCACGAGGCTACAGGCCACCTGCAGTCACAGGCTGAGTGGCCTGTCCCCAGATAGCTGTGCTCGTCTTTAAAACTTGCAGAACAAGGCCTTCCCTGGTTCCTGGCCCATTATCCTGGGATCCATCTTAGTTTGGGAGACTGATATAGGACCCTTCGTTTTGGGTTTATGCCACTGGAGCAAAATGTAGAGGGATTCCCAGAAATCAACACTGCAGTCTGCTGAGCTGTGGGGCTTAGACAATGTTGGTGGTTCCAGACCCTGAGCTGGAGTGATCACTCTATAACCAAGTCCCCCGTATGCCGCCATTGACCTTTCTGTCTAGTCTTAGCTGCAGGTTGCCACATGACATTCACACATACTCACGGCTTTGTCTTCAAATCACGGTTGTACACAGCACCCCTCTGCCTTCCCGTAGCTGTAGCCCAAGCACAAGCTCAGTGTGCCTGCATTCTTCACTGAACCCAACATCAAAGTGCTTTCCATGGCTCCTGGAAGACCCTGTTCCTTAAACCTTGGGAATTCTCAAACCCGGTGCATCAGCCTGACTGACCCCTGTTGGGTTGTGGGGGGAGGGGTCCATGAGCAGAGCTGAGTGTGTCACTGGAGACTCATGAAGCTGAGGACCATGGGACAGTGAGATATAGTTCCTGAGGGCCTCAGAGAGGTTGAGAAATGTGTCTAAGCCCTAATAATGGGCCTTGTTCTACTGTACTATGCTAACCACATGGCTCCCAACACTGTCTCCTCAGAATGCTGGGAGGGTTCCGAGTGTAGCCCTGGCCCATGTTATTCGCTGAAGCTGCATTATCCCATCCTTTTGCCCGTGACTTTGGCTCACACTGCTCTCTCCTTGGCTGCCCCCCTCCCCCCCGCCAAGTCTATATCTACGTTGTTTGTGGATTACTTGTCTCCAGGTGGCAGAGAACTCATCTGTTCCCTTCACCTCTATCTCTGCCGTGCCCTGCCCAGCGCACAGCACATAGTAGACATTCACTAAATCCATGATGTTTGTGGTCTCAGCTTGGCTGTGTATTCCCTTCGCCGCAAGGACTCAGACCACACATTCACCATTATTTCCCTGCACTGAGAATGGTACTTGGTACATAATCGATGTTCGATGAATACCAAATACAAGAACTGCAGTGAGTTTAACAGGGTTATCCACAATTAGGCTCAGACCACAATGGACAGAGCAATGGCTTTGGAGTTAGAATGCAATTGATCAGTCTTGAGCTGTATGGTGAGAACCCACCGGTCTAGCTCCAGACCTGACTAGTGGGGCCTGGACGCATATGCTGTGTCTAGAAGGGAGGACTCCAGCTGCTCAGAGAGCTCATTGGATTCCCAGCTGTGTGGGTTAGAAGGAACATAGTTTACGTTCTTTTATTTGATTTTGCTCCTCAGACGTCTTGTTAGAGTTAGAGCTTGGATCTCTAATGTAAAAGACTTTGTTTCTTCTTCTAAAATAGACAAAGTAGTAGGTTGTAGTTCTGGTCAACCTTTCAGCCTCACAGAGTTAGCCCAAAGCCCTTGTCAGGCCACAGGAAAGCAGGTCCCCCTACTCAACACCTAAAGCAAGAGGTTAAGATCCACTTAAATCATTTACCCTGAGGACTGTGTTCATGCACCTGCACTGGCATCAGTGACAGCGATCTTCATCCCGACCCTTGGAACTGACACATTGATGTAGTGTCGTTTGGGGGCCCCTGGACACAGCCGTCAGGTAAGCATGTGGGAACAGCTGGCGGTCTGAAGCCTCTGCTGTGCCCTCACGCATAAGCACCTGGCCTGTAATTGCAGGAAGTGATGAGAGCCACAGTGATCATCCCGATGAGGCGCTCAAAGGCACCCAGACACCCACCTTTCACGGGGACGTGGGGTGCTGTCACATTCATTTCTGCATTGTGCAGTGAAGCAAAGCCTCAGTAGGTGAGGCAGAGACTAGAGAGAGGAATGAGGTGACTCCATGGGTTCCAGCCTCGGAAGGGGACTGTTGAGAGCCGCGGGCTCCTGCTGACATGTTTTCCCATTTCTGTTTGCGTTTAGCATGATCTACACCTTAGTGAGCTCCTAACTCAGACCCCGCTGATGGAGAGCCTGAGGCTGGGAATCACTGCGGCTGTGGCTAGAGAAGGACCAGTCGGGGATGATGGAGAGACCCAGCTGGCGGAGTCTGAATGGAAGGGGCCAGAGTCACACAGCAGACAGGGCCTTGTTACCCATGAGTGTCTGTGGTTGCTGTGTGCGTTGTTGCCTTTGCTGTTCACATCTCACATGGACTGCAGAGCCCTTCTGAGCGTCGGGGGAGCCAGCGTGTAGCCGGTGAAACACGACCTCTGTAGATGCGGTTGTTGCTTCCTTCATCTGTTCACCGAGTGACAGCACCTGGCAAGTTCACACAGAGGGCCTGCCTCGATGGCGGGAATGAAGCCAGAAGCTAGAAGGTGCCAACCAATGGACAGAGTGGCTCAGGGTCAGAGCCAGGTCTTCGGGGATGGTTGAGAGCCTCGAGGACACTGTGGGATGTCCAAAACTCTTGTCATGGTTTTTTGTTTTTCCCCCAGAGCTGTGGCCACATGCTTTGCTCAGTGCAAGGTCAGAAGTTGTGGGTCTGCCCCGAGCCGCTGTTGTGTCATTTTTAGGTGCTGTGCACATCCGAGAGCAGTGGCTTCCTGAGCTGGGTGTGGGACAGTGCGTTGGCAGCGAGCTATGGACAGTGTGAACTGGGGAGGGGAGTGTGAGAAAATGGATTCTTAAAAATGTTTGCAAGATGTCCCAGGTGTGAGTTCTTCACCATCCCGAGAAGTATTCTGCAGCCGCACCCAAAAATCCATCAGTCTTTAAATGCCGATCAGCTGGCGGGCAGGAGCCAAAGCCTAAAATAACCTCAAAACAGTTTGAAGCCCAGAAAGAGAGTGCTGCTCTGTACGTGTGCATGGACAGCCAGGAAGCGAGACAACGTAATTATCCCTTCAACTGTTGCTGAGAGCAGCCTTTGTGCTGTTCAGTGCAATGTGGGGACATCAGCTTATTTAGAATTTTCCACTTGTCTTTTGCTCCTTTTTGGGGGGTAGGTGGGAGTTTTATGGGGTGTGTAAATAGTGACAAGGCTGGAATTTTTATGATGTTTAATTGGGCACAATGATTTTTGACCTGATTCCTCCAACTTCCTTGCTTCTCTGCTGTTAGACACACACATACACACACACACACACACACACACACACACACACAGAGTATTTACATGCGTACCAGCTGAATCCTGTGACTCAGGTTTTCCAATGGTGTTTGTGTAACACGTTGTGTGCTATGTTTAAAATGCAGCAACAACTTTGGTGGCTCACCTCATCAGCTCTGTCATTCCAACCCATCCCAGGCTGGATGTGTCTCCATATGGTTGGCAAACTAGTAGGTAGAAAAAAGCAGTTTCAAAAAGACACCGTGTTTCTAAAAATTCTACAGAAAACAAAATCGAGTAGAAAATAAAATTTGGAAGAAAGAACAAAAATAAAGAGTGGTTTCCCTGAGTGGCCAGCAGTGTAAAACCATAGCCTTTGCACCTGGGTTTGGGGAGTATTTTCCCTGGGCGGGAGCCCTTGGACAACTTGTTAAAGCTGCCTGGCCTCAGCGGGGTACCATCCCAGGATAGCTAGTGATCATCGGCCAGCTATGGAGTCTGGGTGGCAGGTGCACAGCTAACCCCATCGCCATCTTGCAAAAAGCAACTGACATGCAGAAGGTAAGGGGTCTGCATGCCTCTCACCACGAGGCTGTTTTATACTTCACCTTCTTCCAAAAGGGCTTGAAGTAGCTCTTGACAGGAGACACCGATATCAAAGATAGTTGACTGGAATCAGGAAATTTAAACCTACAAAGGAGGTCCATACCATGTACCACCTCCCTGAGTGATCAATTTGACACTATTCCTTAGTAGTAAGTGGGTACCAGCTGGTATTGACAGGGCTTTACATTTTATAGATTGCTTTCCCATCACGTTGAACCCCCGTGCTCCCCCCCAGTCCTGTTTTTTTTTTTAAGTGAGGGAGCTTTGAGAACCTACCTTTGAACCTGCTGTCTGACTTTAAGAGAACACGCCCTTCCCGTTGCCCCTCTAGCTTGCTAAAGTTCAATGGCTAGCATCGACTTTTATAAGAAAAGATTTTGAAGCACTGAGCTTTGGAGGAAGTGTGTGAGGGCATGCATTTCTTTCAGGGAGGTGAGAGATTCTTCTTTTAGTCCTTTAAAATCTATAAGAACTGCTGATGCCTCTTGGGCAGTTCTTTACCTTTACGAGAGAAAAACATTCAATAATTTCTTCTGCCAATGATTGTGACTGGAAGATAAGTCCATTGATCTCATGGAAGTCACATTTTCTAGCCCCCAGGAGAAGCTCATTCTCCTGATGGTGATGGGCTATTGATGGAGCACGGGTGTGTGCCAGGTGCCTCTGTAAACGAGAAGAGCCGCTTGCACAGCTGATCAAGAGGTGTGGCTTTAAAACCAAGTGGGCCTCTTCCCATGTAATTTGTTTGCCTGCCTGACTTTGTCTCTCCCTGTGTGCCTTGTGGAAGGAAGGAGAGAGACGGGCAGGAGCAATGCCTCAAATTACTCCGAGCCTCAAGAATCTAAAGGAAATGTTTTTGTTGAGCACGCTAGAACTCCTGCGCCAAGGTCAGGGTGCTTCGGGGGCATAGCCGGTGCCTGAGCTGGCCTGAGGTGCGATCCCGGTCCCCTCTGCAGCCCTGTGTGGTTGTGCTCTGAGACCTGGATGGCAGAGGGTCGCAGAAAGTCGCTTTTCGCTCTGCTAAAGTGAGAGAAGGATGGAAGACTCTGCCCTGGCTTGCTATAAAGATGGCGTGGCTTCATGTCTGCTCGGAACTTTGCTGTGCCCGGTAACGGTGAGTACACGATACAGGAAATCCTGCCCTGCCGTCTACACTCTGCCCAATGCCCCGGCTTCCTGCAAAGCGTTCAATACCCGTCGCATTCAGTCCCCACAATGACATCCTGAAGCAGGAGCTATGACTGTCTTCAATTGATAGTTTTGGTACAAAATCCACAGAGGTCAAGGACACAAGCCAAAGCCACACTTGCCAAGTTGCCAACCTGAGTCTTTTTGCTTCCGGGGTCTTGGTATTCTCGCAGTCTCAAAAGACCGATGCAGTGTGGGAAGGGGGATGGGACGTGAAAAGGAAAGAGGAAAGGCAATGATGTTGGACAGGTCAGGGGCCAGAGCAGCAGGCCTCCCATGTCTCACAGCAAGCACCCTGGCGTGCCTGGCTGCAACCAGAAAGACCGAGGTGGGGAGCCTTGTGCTTAACTTTTCCCAGACTCTGCTTTCTTGACTGTCACACAGGGCACACGCCGCCTCTCATTGTGCCATAGGTCAGCTGTACCTAGAGCACCCATAGCAGAAAGTCTGTCTCCACAATCTTGTCCCAGGAACTCTCATTCCCAAGTCCTCCCTTACTGCCCGCCCCATGCCAGAGGATTATATATAGAAAAAAAAGAAAAACACTAGATGTACCTCATAGTAGCTCGAGTCTCGGCTCTCCTTCCTGGGGGTGGGGTGGGGGAGTGACTGTCCCAGCCATGCAACAGGGGTAACAGCTCAGCTTCCTCAAGAAAAAATACCCCCTTTGCTCCCTATTTTTAGGTTTAATTGCACCAGTGTTGAATACAATTGTCATCGTTATGACAGTTTTATTCTCCCGAGTGAGAGATGAATGCAGCGGCAAAATGCTTTGACAACAATTAATTGCACCCACACTGTGTCGTCACGCAGATCCGTTTCAGCCCTTTCTTTTAGGGGGGAGCTTGGCCTGCTCTGTTCCACACTGTACTCTGGCATCTGACTGTGTTAGCGCCTCCCCTGTTTCTTAGAGACAAACAGGCCATCTTTCCCGCTGCTTCTGCTCCAAAGTTGAGCCCGAAACTGGGTAAGGAGGGATGGAGTCCGGGTGCTCATCTAACAGGACTCTCTGGACACGCCTGTGGGCTTATGGTACCACATCATGGTGGAAAGTAAAAGACAGGAAGAGACTGGGGTCTCACAGCCTCTTCCTAAAGGTTCGACTGCTTCCCAGTGGTCCCACCCTGGGGACTCTAGGGAGATGCTTAATGTCCAAACTGCAAGTCAGGCGTGGTGGCACATACTTATAATCCTAGCCTTCCGAGGCAGGAGAAGGAGAATTATGAGTTCAAGACTGCCTGAGCTATATAGTGAGACCCTGCCTTAAAAAGAAATCAAGTGCAGCCATTTAGTCTGCCCAGCACTGTGGGGAGTGGGGCTGTGGGGTGGAGCTAGAATCAGCAACACTTACCCTGCTAAGCAGGAGAATGCTTTGGTGCACAGACCTCAGTCCCACTTTCCCCAGCTGCCTTGGGGCAAGTCACTTCCAGGGCCTTCAGGGTCCCTATGCAAGAGGGATCCGTGACTCCTCCTGGACTACTAGGGTGAATAGAATTCTTATTCTGCTAGGTATGGATGCTAAAATTCCTCCCCAGGGGGAGATTTAAGCAGCATCTACCCCTCCTCCCAAGGTCCCACTGAAGTTTACTCTGAGGACCCAATGAATTTACTGAGCTTCCTTACAGAGCATCGGTGAGGGGTTACTTACAGGTGTATGGGTGCTCCACCCCCAAAATGCCACACCTTGGAAGCCTTTATCCACCAGAGATGAGGGCTTCCCCATAACCATAACCCTCCCCCACCACCCCATCTCAGCTATGCTAGCCTATCTAATTCCTCCCCAAGGCCAAGTGCAATTAAGGCAGAATTGTACACAATAGGTGTTAGGGAGCAGCTGGATGCTCAGGTGCCAGTCCATGAGGGAATGTTAACAATAGGCACAGCTGGGATAATCCTTTTGCAAAGGGGCTCAGCTGAACTCGTCAGGATGGCAGTTGCTTTGCTGTCCACCCAGCCTCACTGGTGGTCCAAACCAGCAGAAAGAGAGCTTTGCAAGGTACACAGTCTTGTTCTTGGCACATAAAATAATCTCCATCGCCACTGCCATCACTGTTGCTCCTTCCTCTTTCTCAGCTGATTCTGGGGCTTTGTTCTCTGACTCGCACAGTCTCTTTAATGCAGTCTCCATACCATACCCCCAGGTGCCTCAGGGAAGACGCTTGCCATGGGCTGCGGAGACACAGTGGTCTCGGAGGTTACTGTGTTCTCTGAGAAGCCAGCAAGAGAGACTTAAATGCCAGCACTGAGTCTCTGTTCAGACATCACCAGAAGTATGAACAGTAAACCCTTGTCCTTTTCAGAAACGCTTGACACATCACAAGACCATCATCACCTTTGCGACAGGATAATGTGCGTCTATTCCAGAGCAAGAGAAGGAAGGAGAACGAGAGCCCAGTTAAATGCCAGGCCCACAGTAAACTGTAATGAGACAGCCATCGGCCCACACCCAGGATCCTGGGCTTGGATCCTGCAGTGAAAGCAGCCCTGATAGTGTAAAAGGCTCTGGGGTAGTCCCACCTATCCCTGCTCTTATGATCAGGTGCTGTTCTACTTTCCTATAGCTATGTGGGAAATGACTTTCAAGTTGAGGTACCTTTTTAAGCTCCATAAAACCAATCAGGACCTCTCTAAGAAGTGGCGGTACCTGGCAGATGGGTCAAATCCCCAGAAGATGTATGTGGAACCCTGTACCTGAGGGGAACAATTTTTTTTTAAAATTAAAAATACATTCTTCTCTCACACCATATATCCCAACACAGTTTCCCCTCCCTCCACTTCCCCCCAACTTCCTCCCACCTCCTCTCCCACCTCCCCTCCCCCAGATCCACTCCCCCTCCATTTCCCTTCAGAAGAGGGCAGGCCTCCAAGAGACAACACCCAAACACAACAAAAGATACAAAAGACAAAGCAAAAGCCCTCATATCAGAGCAACCCAGTAGGAATAAAAGGATCCCAAGAGCAGGCAAAAGAGTCAGAGATACACCCACCCCCACCGTTAGGAGTACCACAAGCTAACAGCCATAACATTTACATTGAGGCCCTGGTGCAGACTCACGAGGCTGGCGATTGTTGCTTCAGTCTCTGTGGACCCATATGAGCCCTGTTTAGTTGATTCCATGGGTCATGTTCTCCTGATGCCTCCAGCCTCTCAGACTCTTACAATCTCTCCTCCCCCTCGTTTGTGTGTTTCTCTGAGCTTGGAGGGGAGGGACCCGATGGAGACGTCCAATTTAGAAGTTCTCTCCGCATAATGTCTGGTTGTAGGTCTCTGCACCCGCTCCCATCTGCTGTTGGAGGAAGCTCTCTAATAACAACTGGACAAGGCACCGTTCTATGAGTATAGTAGACTATCACTAGGAATCATTTCATTGATTTTATTAATTAATGTATTTGTTTATTACTTTGTTTTTGGCCAGTTGTGTTTGGTTCTTGTAGAGAAATAGGCCTGTGTGAAAGCTAGGAAGGGTCTATATTCCAGGGGTCTATATGAAGGAATCACATTCAGAGGCCTATGTGGTCCAGATGGAATGAAGAAAGAATATTAAGAATGTTGGTACACCCTTTAATTCCAGTATTCAGAAAGCAGTGGTAGCAAACATCTTTAATTCCCGTATTTAAAAGGCAGTGGTTCACACCTTTAATCCCTAAGACAGCAACAGACTGTGGAAGCCGACACAGAAAGCAGAGCTCAGAAAGCGTCAGTGTCACTGGGGAGTGACTTCTGAGATGAGTCAGTGAAGGACAGGCTAAGAGACTAATCAGAGGAAGAGTTCCGGGTGAGTCAGAGTGAGGACATGCCCAATTCTCACGATAGAAAGGCAGCCTCTCAGCTCAGAGCAGGGTCAGCTACATCAGGCAGTATGAAGCAGGCAGACAGGACACAACAGAGAGAAGTGGTCTGATAGAGGGGCAGAAAGGATGACTAAGGCAGTATGGAACAACGAGAGCTCAGGGAGAGAGAAAGAGACACAGCTTGGTAGAAGAAGTCAACATCAGACAGGAAGAGTGAGTCAGTTTGAAGCCGGGCAGAGTAGTTCAGTCTGAGGCAGAGAGTCAGAAGAGTTCAGTCAGAAACAGAAAGCCGGCTCAGAAGAGTTTGAACCAGCACCGTGGAGAAGAATTTGAGTTCAGTACAGCCTAGAGTTCAGAAGGAGCTAGTCAGAGTGGCTCAGTCAGCAGTAGGTCTCAGAGGCTGAAGCTGAAGCCTTCCAGGTTCAGACTCGCAGCTTAAATGTCTTAGATTGTACAGAGGCCGAAACATTCCGGGGCTCTAGGACTAAGGACTGGTGAATTAGGCAAAGAATAAACAGTCTTTGAACCTGAACCAACGTCTACACCTGGAATTTACATTTACCGTTCTACCCTAGGTCTCTGGGTTATCCAGTCTCTGGTTCCTGACCATCCAGTGTCTAGCATGGGTTCTTCTCATGACATGGGCCTCAAGTTAAACCAGACATTGGTTGGCCACTACCACAAGTTCTGTGCCACCATTACCCCAGCACATCTTGCAGGCAGGACAGATTGTAGGTCAAAAGTTTTGTGTCTGGGTTGGTGTCCCAATCCCCCCACCCCCGCCCCCACTGGAAGCCTTGCCTGGTTACAGAAGATGTCCTGTTCAGGCTCCACATCCTCCATTATAGGAGTCCTTGCTAGGGGCCCCCTCATGGACCCCAGTTTCCACTGCACTAGGTTTCCACCCCCCAAATGCTCCCCAATTCTAGCCACCTCTCCGCACACTCCCTCTGTGCTATCCCCCTCCTGTTCCCATCCCCGCTTGATCCCAGTCCATCTGTGATCTATTTCCCCTCCCCAGGGAAAACCATGTGTCCCCCCTATGCCTTCCTCTTTACCTAACCTCTCTGGGTCTGGATTGTAGCTTGATTATCATTTACTTAACAGCTAATATCCACTTATAAGTGAAACATACCATACTTGTCTTTCTGGGTCTGTGTTACCTCACTCAGGATGATTTCTTTTTCTTAGTTCCATCCATTTGCCTGCTAATTTCATGATGTCAATTTTTGTTTTGTTTTAACAGCTGAGTGGTACTCCATTGTGTAAATGTACCACATTTCTTTATTCATTCTCTGGATCTAGACTGTTTCCAGTTTCTGCCTATTATGAATAAAGCCACAATGAGCATAGATGAGCAAGTGTGCCTGTGGTAGGTCCTTTGGGTATATGCCCAGGAGTGATATAGCTGGGTCTTGAGGTAGGTTGATTCCCAGTTTTCTGAGGAACCACCATACTGATTTCCATAGTGACTGTGCAAGTTAGCGCTCCCACCAGCAGTGGAGGAGTGTTCCCCTTGCTGCACATCCTCACCAGCATGAGCTGTCACTGTGTTATTGATCTTAGACATTCTGACAGGTGTAAGATGGAATCTCAAAGTAGTTTTGATTTGCATTTCCCTGATGGCTAAGGATGTTGAACATTTCTTTAAGTGTTTCTCAGCCGTTTGAGATTCCTCTTTGAGAATTCTCTGGTTAAAATTGTAACCCATTTTTTACTTGGATTATTTGAGTTTTGATATGTAGTTTCTTGAGGTCTTTATATATTTTGGATATTAGCCCTCTTTCCCCATTCTTTAGGCTGCCCCTTTGTCTGATTGACAGTGTTCTTTGCCTTACAGAAGCTTTTCAGTTTCATGAGGTCCCATTTATTAATTTTTGATCTTAGTGCCTGAGCTATAGGTGATCCATTTAAAAAGTTTTCTCCAGTGCCAAAGCATTCAAGGCTCTTCCCCACTTTCTTCTATCAGGTTTAGTGTGTCTGGTTTTATGTTGAGGTCTTTGATCCACTTGGACTTGAGATTTGTGCAGGATGATGAATATGGGCCTATTTGCATTCTTCTACATGCAGACATCTAGTTTGATCAGCATCATTTGTTGAAGATGCTGGGTTTTTTCCCCAGTGTATATTTCTGGCTTCTCTCAAAAATAACATGTACATAGTGTGCAGATTAATGTCTGGATCTTTAATTCAATTCCATTGATCAATGTCTGTTTTTTAATGCCACTACCATGTGGGTTTTATTACTGTAGTTCTGTAGTACAAGTTGAAATCTGGAGTGGTGGGGGTCTCCTGCAGTTCTTCCATTGTTCAGGATTGTTTTAGCTATCCTGGATTTTTTTATTTTTTCATATGAGATTGAGACTTGTCCTTTTCAAGTTTTGTAAATTGTGTTGGAATTTTGATGGAGATTGTGTTGAATCTGTAGATTGCTTGTGGTAGGCTGGCCATTTTTATTATTAATCCAACTGATCCATGAAGATCAGTTGTGGGAGATCTTTCCATCTTCTGAGATCTTCAATTTCTTTTTTCAAAGACTTGAAGGTTTTATCATACAAGTCTTTCACTTGGTTTATTAGAGTTACCCCAAAACATTTTATTTTATTTGTAGCTATTGTGAAGGATGCTGTTTCCCTAATTTCTTCTTCAGTCCATTTGTTGTTTGTATTTTTGAGTTAATCTTGTATCCAGCACTTCACGGAAGGTGTTTACCAATTGTAGGAGATTCCTGGTGGAATTTTTAGAGTTACCTATGTATACTATTATATCATCTGCAAATAACAATAATTTGACTTCTTTTCTTTCCAGTTTGTATGCCTTGGTCTCCTTCAGTTGTCTTATTGCTCTAGCTAAGACTTCAAGTACTATATTGAACAGATATGGGGAGTGGAAAATCTTGTTCCTGAGTTTAGTGGAATTGCTTTGAGTTTCTCTCCATTTAATTTGATGTTGGCATAAGCTTGCTAAATATTGCCTTTATTATGTTTAGGTATGTCCCTTGTATCCCTAATCTCTCCAGGACTTTTATCATGAAGGGGTTTTGGGTTTTTCTCAAAGGCTTTTCTGGAATCTCATGAGACAATCATGTGGTGTTTTTTTTCCCTTTAGCTTGTTTATATGGTGGATGTCATCGACTGGTTTTCATATGTTGAACCATCTCTGCATCTCTGGGATAAAACCTACTTGAACATGGTGGATGATCTTTTTTGATGTGTTCTTGGATTCAGTTTGCAAGTATTTTATTGAGTATTTTCGTATCTGTTATTAAGGGAAATTGGTCTGTAATTCTCTTGAGTCTTTATGTGGTTTGAGTATCAGGATAACTGTGGCCTCATAAAATGAATTGGGCAATGTTCTTTTATTCTGTGGAATAATTTGAGTAGTATTGACATTAACTCTGTTTTGAAAGTCTGGTATTTTGAAAGTCTGCGCTAAAACTGTCTGGCCCTGGGCTTTTTTTGGTTGGAAGACTTTTAATGACTGTTTCTATTTTCCTAGGGTTTATAGGTGTATTTAAATTGTTTATCTGAGTTTGATTTAACTTTAGTAAGTGGCACCTATTGAGAAAATTATCCATTTCTTTTAGACTTTCCAATTTTGTGGAGTACAGGTTTTTAAAGTATGTCCTTCTGATTCTTTGGATTTCCTCAGTGTCTGTTATGTCCCCAGCCTTTGTTCTTAAGGAATATTTCAAAACTGCATTAAAAGAATCAAGGTCTAAGAGCTGAAACTTGCCTAACTGCATTGTAAACCCAGTGTAAAAATTACCCATAAGACTTGGCGGCAGCCCTGGCACTAACCTTGTCTAACTAAAAAAAAAAAAAAAAAAAAGAGCACAGACTGTATTTTGCATTTAAGGCATATGTCACCTTGCTCTGGGTTGGTTATTTGGAACCAGTAGGTTTTCAATTGTACAGGTGAGGAGGGACAGCTCATGCCAGACTTAGACACTGCAGCATATGGGTGTTAATAGTGTCTAGGATGCTTAACAGAGATGACTCGAGTGTTGTCTCACAGATCAGCATCACCCTAAGGTGAATGATCCTCTTTAGAGGGTACCATCGGGCCTTGCACTTAACTTGCTTCATTCATTGTTTGCATACGAAGACAGCCAATCAGTACAGGACAAGAATTAAACCCAGCCAGGGAAGAGGGGCTTGAGAAAGATGTCAGAAGCCCAGACACACTGGAAGAAATACAGCACATGAACAGAAGGTCTGAAAACTGGGCTTAAAGGTAGTAGCAAAATGCAAAGAGGTAAGGGCTAACGTAGACTGGAGTGGTGGCAGGTTGAGTGGAGCGTGTTAATAGACCACAGCTCATGCTGTTAACAGTGCAATCTGCCTTCCTCAACATACAGCAGAATCATGCCCTCTTATAAGAAGGCTGGAATGAGTCCCTGGGGTCCTTGGCTTCACTGGCTCAATGTGAGGAGCTTGTTCCACTTACAGCTATGTGCTTGAGAAGAGAGACTGACGTATAGTAGTTACTGCTGTCTGGAGCTCAGAACACTGAGAATTATGAACCTGTCCAGAGCATTGGGCATCTCTACTCTATTTCTTGAGACAGGGCAGAGAAGCTTCTGGAAGAAGCTTCAAAAAACCAAAGGTTCCAAGAAAGCGGAAGACAGAAGTTAGACTCCTTTTTCCTCTGGATGGGTAATCAGGGCAGTTACTTCCTGGTGAAGGTTCTGCAAGGTACTAAGAAAAGCAGGTTAATGTTGGAGTGCTGGACCACACCCTCAGCAGCTGCCTCAGCCCCACAGCAGCCCCATCACAGGCATGGAGAGGGACAGTATAAAGAGAGATGCTTGTAGGGCCTTTCCCAAAGAATAGGAAGGTGAAGGCCTGGAAGGGACAGGGTGGAGACAGAGCTTCCAGGAGCGGGTAGCAGAGCACAGGGTGAGCATGAGCTCTGGGAAGTTTTCACGTGTGAACCCCATATTCCCAGGGTACCATGAAGAATGAGGGGCAAGGCCTAGACTGGAAAACATTGCTACTGATGGCCAGTCCTCCAAATTTAGGGCAGAAATCAAGAGAAAGGGCTTGACTTCCAGATTTAAGAGGTTAGAGGAAATTTGAGGACAGACGTTTATCTGTATTACTTAAGAGCTGACCTTTGTCCTCATGAGGCCCACAGTTTATACATGAATTGGACTGACTTTTGGATTGTCTGAGAACCTGCAGAGGCAGATAATTCTCACAGTTCATCTGTATTTCAGGGACCAGTCCAGAGGAAGAATGCTTCAATTATGTGAGGGCTTCACCTGCATTCCAGAATGTTCTGTGTTCAGTGGCAGATAGGCAGAGGTATATGGAGAAGACTGGTTCATCAGTGCAACCTCCTAGAATCTTCCAATCACTGAAACATGGGACTCTTAGACCTAAGGGAGCAGACAGGTGGCTCTTCAGACCCAGAGTGACTAACAGGGAACTCTGTTATTACCTTTCAGGTGCAGAACAATTAGGAAACCTTGACTCAAACAGAGCAAAGGCCTAGACTTTGAATGTTGTTTACTGACTTGAGAGAGTCTGGCTGGTGGTCAAAACAGTTTTCTTTAAAGAGTAACATGCAGGAAACTCATGTCTAATTCCTCAGGTCCCATCAAGTGGCCTGGAGTCATTCGCATAGCCAGCCGACTGTTGCAGGGTATCTCTGGAAGTAACAAGCTCAGTGGCTCCTAGTATGTCAACAGCAGGAGTTCTCTGATATTCAGATCCTAGGAGGGAAGAGAGTGACAGGGGCAGTTATAGAGAATGACCTTTGCCTCCTCTATAGCCCCTCTTTGTGCTTACTCAGCTGTTGAGGGGGCCGTTGATCAGCTTGGCCCCAAGGGAAGTAGGAGAGAGAGAAGGCTTGAGGCATGAATGAGATACAGCCGGGGTCATTCAAACACCACAGATCTCTTCATCCACAGTGCTCCAGAGCAGCCAGAGGTGGAACAGAATCTGAGGATTCAGAGTTGATCCAGAGTATAAGGCAGTCAGGAATGATGGAAACCCTGGCTTCATCACCAGATACTTTCTTTGTGCTTAGTTTTTAACCATAGCTGAAAAGTTGGCCAGGCAATCTTCAAACTCTTAAAACGTTGAATGAGCCCTGGTCTTGATGTGGGAAGGACCTGATACTACTTCTTCATGGCTCTGTGATGTTGGTCACGGTCACATTTCTTAGCCTTTCTGAGTCTCAGTTCACTTAGCCGTGGGGGGACGGACACCAGTAAATGGTTTTACAAGACTGACGTGAACACTGAATAAGATTATTTACATGAAAGCAACTGGTAGAGTGGAATGTGCAGAACAGACACGAGGGGTTGATAACCTAGTCACAGCAGGAGTTTGTCTACAATACTTCTCAGTAATCTAAGGGCTGGAGGTGCGGCTCCATGGTAGAGTGCTGGCCTAGACTGTGCAAGGCTCTGGCTTCATCCCTAGCACTGCGAAAAAATTAATGCACAAATTAAATTTTTATGGGCCCTTTTTGCTGGAGCCAAGTAGAGATGTGAGAGCCAGTGTAAGGGAGGGATGGAATGTCCCAGTGTGACTGAAGCATTAGAAGAAGGTGAGAAACATGGTAGATGCATATTCAAAAGTCTACTCTGGCTTTAGAGTGGCAGCTGGGTCGGGAGACCGTTGAAAGTATAGAAATTGCTGTCCCCCTAAAAGACTGCCCTAGACATGGAGGATATCCCATCCTCTGCAAAGCCGTTGACTGATAGGACACAGATAGTTTGACATTACCCTTCCCCCCAGGTTACTATTCTACCCATGTCCAAAAACCTTGTTCATGTTGATAACTTTACCGAGAAAGCTATTTCTGTGGTGAACTCCGTTCAGCTGGTTTAATTCATAACTTCATTAAAAAAAAGTTCTGAATCTTTCCATTATCATTTTCCTAAAATTATTTTCACTGAGATCAATTATCTTCTGTGCAAAATTCATGACGAAGATTAGTCAGATTTCTAAAATTATAGCTTCTGTCACTGTGAGCTTTATGTAGAACCACTAATTTTGCTAGGTCCAAATTTCCTGAGTCAGACTCTGCAATACCAAATTCTTAAAGCAGTGTATAGACACTAACAGATTTATTATGGGGCTCTTCTTCAGTTTTCTGAACTTTTATTCAAGGGTGAATTCCTTGCTGATTGTATTTTTGGGAGTGATTCATATCAAATTCTATAGTTCCTATAGTTATCAATCAAAAGTAAATTCTTCAGTAAATCCAGAACTCACATGTCTTATCTTGGGGGAGAGATTTTTTAAACATCAATATTATTTTATTCTGTACAGTTCTGCCAGGAATATTAATCACCACTGGATTTGGGGGTGGCTGTTTACTTATATTTCATACTTAATGGATAGCATTAGCTGCTGTGTTTGTATGTTTCTAAATGGCTGCTAGGCTGGGGTTGGCTGTATCTGTGGCTGGTTATTTTACTGGGTCCTTTTTGTTGGAACAAAGTAGAGATGTCAGGGTCAGTATAAGGGAGGGCTGGAATGTCCCAGTGTGACTGAAGTGCTAGAAGAAGGTGAGAAACATGGTAGATACATATTCAAAAGTCTACTCTGGCTTTAGAGTGGCAGCTGGGTCGGGAGACTGTTACTAATATAGCAGAGACTCAGGTGAGGGACACATTGAAAAGGCTTATAGACCAAGCATTTACAGAGCATTTACTGTGTGCCGTGAGGTAGCCTGAACATTTTTTGGACTTCATTTTATCTTCATAGTAACTCCCTAGGAAAGGTACTATCATTAATACTTGTTTTACAAAAGAGGGGACTGGAGTGGCAGAGACTTAATATATTCTCCAAGAGGACAAACTAGTAACAGGTGGATTTGTGTCCAGGATTCAGCTCCAGAGAGGAAGTTTCAGGCTGGAGCCTGTGGTTCTGGGGGTGTGTATCTGGCCCAGGGAAGATAGGACAGAAAGGATAATTTTGAAGACTTCTATGAGAAGGTATAAAGTATGAGGCTTGAGTGAAAGGGGATGTTTTTGGTGGGTTTGAACCCTAATTTTTTAAATTTATTTTTTGAAAATGTATATTTATACAGATGGATTTTGATCATATCCACTACCACTACCTCCCTATAGCTCCCCCTAGTTCCTGTCACCCCCCTCTTTCCTCTCAGCTTCATGTCCTCCTATTTTGAGTTATTAATAACCCCAGTCATATGTCAGATGGCAACTTAACACAAAGTTAGAGACACTTGGGAAGAGGGTACCTCAACTGAAGAATTACCTTGATCAGATTGGCCTGTGCACTTGTCTTTGAGACATTTTTCTGAATTGCTAATTGGTGTAGGAAGTCCCAGCCTGCTGTGGGTGGTGCCTTTCCCAGGCAGGTGGTAGGTCTGGGCTATATAAGAAAAGTAGCTGAGCAAGCCAGAGAGAGAAGCAAGCCAGCAAGCTGCCGTTCTCCATGGTCTCTGCTTTAGCTCCTGCCTCCAGGATCCTGCCTTTAGTTCCTGCTCTGGCTTCCCTTGGTGATAGATTGTGATGTGGGAATTGTAGAATTAAATAAACCTTTTCCGCTCAAGTAGCTTTTGGCCATGGTGATTTATCATAGCAACAGGAAGCAAACTAGAACCCTCCCTGAGTTCAGTCAGTGCCACCCACATGTTCATGGGTATGGGGCCATCCACTATGGCATGGACAGTCTACTAGAGGCCATGTGTTGGGGATATTTCTTGAGAAATATAAATTATTTAGGGGGAAAGAATGGGCTCAGTTTCAAAGTTGCATATGGCAGCCCTAGAATAACAGAGTTTGACTCCGTATTTGATGATTGACAGCTTTCAAGCCCCATTACTCTCGCTACCTCTTCTCTCCCTCTTTTACACCATCTAAAAGTCCAAACCATAGAAAGCCTGGGGAATGTGCCCAACCTTACACACTAAGCATAGCAAAAGCAGATTCCAGCACCTTCTTCACCCTCTGAGCCATCTTTAAGCCTGCCTGAGTGCTTTCCCTGCCATCCTGGGAGCTTCTCTATGTGAGAAGCCGAGCCTTTTTACACAGCCCTCTGGTGCAGGAATGCTTCTCACCGTAGTTTCAGCTTAGAGACCAGAATGTGGATCAGAGTTGGTTCACCCCCACACCATGAAGGCCAAGCATGGTATTAGGCAAACCCTAAATGCAGTAGAGGTTTATCTGTGACTTATGTTGCCAGTTTCCAGCCAAGTAGAGACCCAGGCTCTCCCGTCTCCTATCCCTCTATGTCCCCCAAGGTCTACAGAATTCTCTCTATTCAGCAACAGGACAGAGCAGAGTTAGGAAATCCTGTAGCAGAGTTTGGATAAATCCTGTGCTTCAGTTCTCTCTTTTTTCTCTCAATAAGAATTCGGTTGTGTAGCCACGATCACCCATGCGGCAGTTTGGGAAATGTAGTGCAGGTGGGGATTGGTGAACGTGTAGCAGTTCCTGCCACAGATGCATTGGGTTGGAATGTCATTTAGTTACTGAGATATTTAGAAGGTAGGGAAGGATTTTTAAAAGGCTAGAATCACACATTTATAAATCACCTTCTAGATACTAAATGGAAAAAAAGAGGGATGAGAAACAGTAACCCTCTTCTCATAATAGCCTTTTTGTTTCCAAGAATTGGTTTCTAGAATGTCAGCATCAGTAGTGGGTGTTGAAACGGACAGGGCAGGTGAGCAGGAAGCTCTGAATTCCATTCCCTTTGAATAAAATAGCAGCTTCTTGGTTGGGCATGCCGGCTGATGCCTGAAACCCCAGCCTGCAGGCGGCTGAGGCAGGGGGTCTACCATGAGTTTCAGGTCAGCCTAAGCTACATAGTAAGTTCCAATACAGCCTGGAATAAAAAGTGAAATCCTATTTTAACCCCTTTATTCTCCCCAAATCCAGAATGAGTAGTTCTTACACACACACACACACACACACACACACACACACACACACACTTGCTTGTGCACATACACATGTGCACATGTGTTGTTAATGGTTCACATTTGAAATGTCCCCCTTAGGAATGTGTGTTCAAACACTTGCTCCCCAATGACTGTACTGTTTTGAGAGGCTGTGGAAACTTTAGGAGGTGGGATGTGGCTGGCAGAAGCAGTCACTTGGGATGGGACTTGGGGGGTTACACCCACTCTGGTCTATTGTTTCTGCTTCCTGGTCAGCTACCTTTGAGGTGTCATGTGCCACCATGGGCTGAGTAGCTCCTGTTTGCTATGTCTTCCGCCATGATAAACTAAATTTCCTCTCAACCTCTGAGCCAAAATAAAGTGTTGAGTCTCCCTTAAGTTGTGAGATATTTTGTCACAGTGATCAGAGAGCAATATACATGCCTGTGCACACATACATACATGTACCCACAAACATGCACATATACACGCATGTGTGTGCATGTATACACATATGTATGCATATAACATGCTCACATAGACACATGCATACATATACGTGCATGCACATACATGCTCACACATGTACATGTGTATATACTCATAAGCATGTACACACCTCCTGTTTGCGTCCTTTTGAGACATTAGTGAGAAGGGAAAGGGCTGGTGGTCTAACTGGAGAGCCTGGGTAAAAAGAAAGAGTCAGTCTGCTATTTTAAGGCTGAGAGAACCTTTGCCTAATGGTCTCCTTTCTGGTTAATTTCATTTGGAATGTAGTTGAAAAGTAATCTGATTGCTTTCATTATCTCTGCAAATAATTCATAAATTCAGAGGAACTCGGCACAGTGGCACGGACTGCAGGAGGATTTCAAGGTCCGACAAGGTGGTAATTACCAGGGCTGCACCAGGCTGACAGCTGCCTTCGGAATGATCTCCTTTTCATTGAAATTCTCTGTGTGATTAGGAAGAAAGACAGTCAGCTTGTGTTAATCTGCAGCAGCCGGTGCCCTCAGTGTTCCATGCAGCCTGGCAGAGCTGCTGTGTGTGTTGGGAGGGGGGGGTAGTCTTTGTGGCGGATGTGGGAGACTCATATACCCCACCGGTGACAGAGGAGTTCAGATATGAGAGAAGAATGGCATGTTTGGTTCCAGAATCCTGGAGCAACGTTGGAAGGGAAATTCAATGCATCAATCTCACAAGCAAGATCCTTTGTAGCCTCTGAGCTCTGCTCTCCTGGAGACCAGTCCATGCATCCATGGCATCCATTCTGCAACCCACCCCATTCGCTGCCCATAGACGGACTGTGGGAAGTGAAAACAGAATGCAAATGTTTGTCTGGTGGGCCAGGACAGAGAGTATGTCTTTTGTAAGCAGTAAAGCATTGTGTTGTGGACCGTATGTAAGCTGATATCTGTGTAATCACAAAATATGTAAGCTCACGAAATAAAGCCACCCATCCCAGGCTCACCGAAGCCCTGAGTGGATACGCTAGAGTTCTTAACATCAGATTGTTGCTTGCAAGTTAATTGCTCTGTTTATTCATTCATGTATTATTTATTCACTTGCTCATTCATTTATTCCATAAATGTTTACAAAACTTCTGCCGCGGATAAGCTTGAACGTACAAAGATGAAGAGGGGGCTGCTGTTGCCAGCCCTTAAGGAGCTCACATCTGCTTCTCTGCTTCCTTCTCCCCTTCCCCCTCTTCTCCCTCCCTCAACCCCTTCCACTCATCATGTTATCTATGCAGCATGTCACTGGAGACCTCAAAGGCCCTCCTTCCCTACATCACAGCTCTGTAAAATGCCATAGCTCCTTTGCAGTCTCCCACTCTCTGTGCTTCATGTCTAGTGTGCCATTGACACAATACACAGGTGCTGATACGAAGGCCTGTCCCTTTACGATTTCTCCTTCTCCAATGCCTATGTCTCACCTATGTGACAGGTTTAGTAGTTACTTGCTGTAGCAGAGATGGAGCAGGAGGAGCAAAGGCAATGGTCACATCATGCGGCCTTTGACCTTTACCCCCTCTTCCTTCTCTTCCTCATGCCTATTCTTCTCCAGAGACACAAACAGTGCTCACACTCCCCCCTCACACTTGTGCCCTATACTTTATACTGAATAGAACAAGCCCTAGAGATTCACCTCTTGCCCCAAGTTACAGAGTTAAGAAGTCTTCTAAGAAAACTTTCCCAAAAGGAGTTGTGGAAAGGAAAACACAGTCTTTTCCTGTGCGTGATTTACCTGTGCTGAAGCCCATGTTGTCAGACATTTGGAGAGAGAGATGTGAGCATGACAGCAGATGGATGACTGACAGGACCCTACACCTCAAGCTGGGGGCCAGTCTCTCTGTTCCTTGGGCAGGGGGGAGAAACACTTTAAAAAGTAGAATTCTGTTTGTGTTTTTCTCTGTTGCCTTTGTATGGATGGAAGGGAGGGGTTCTATGTGTGCGGTACTGGGGATGGAGCCCTGGGCTTGGCAAATGCTAGGCCAGTGTCCTACCACTGAGCCTCATCGCCAGTCCTTTTGTGATTTTTATCTAAGTTGCCAAGGCCTGCCATGAACTCATTCTGTAGCCCTTGTAATCCTCCTGTCTCAGTCTCTGTAGTAACTAGAATTACCGGCCTGTGCCTCCAAGTCTGGGTCTCCTTTCTATATTTTATGCTAATGTTTTTAGAGTGAGTATCCCGGCCTGCTCGGTGTGGATTGCAGGATGCAGAATATTGTCAATCAAGGTTAACCAAAGGGGCATAAATTAGAATGTTTTGCTGTGCGATAAGACCGATTCTGTTGCAACCTAGTTGTGTACCACATTCATGCTGCTGCATTTTCTGCGGGCCAAGCATCTGGACATGCTCTGCTGGGAGGTTCTGGCACAGGTCCTCTCCTGAGATCGAAGCTCAGATGTCTGATGACTGCAGCTGACCAACATCTTAACTGGGATGGATTTACCTCCCTGGTGGTCTCCTCCCAGGTGTCAGCAGGAGGCTTCTGTGTTCTGTCATTACCCCTCTCCACAGCCTGGCTCATGGCTCATGATGTCCAGGAAGAGAATGTCACTGAGGGGCCTCCTGGAAGCCGGATATGACAGTCAATTCTATAAACACCTGGAAAGCAAACAAACCCCAGAGGAACCAGGAGTGGGAAGGCAAGGGTTTGGGGGCTCTTTGATCTCTTTCCTTCAAGTAGTGCTCACAGCCTAGCGCAGCCATGTTGTGTTTCACCCACCACCATAATGTGTACGGTTGTATGTGTGTGTATTGTATCTCGCAGTGATGAGCATTTGGTGAGCAGTCATTCATCTACAGAGTGTGCTGAATGCCTTATGTAAACAGGTACACTCAATTGCAGTGTCATCTCCTTGTTTTGTTTGTAAATGAGGAAGCAGAAGAGGTGATGTGATGCAGTTACACGGCTAGCATTTCTCTGACAATCAGTCCAGATTTCAACCAGAGTGTCACTGGTCACTGCTGAGCGGGATTTTGGATGTGACCAAGAAGAGGGCTATCACAGAACAAGGCCTGGGGTTATGCCACACACTGCAGCCTAGCCTAAGCTACAGTCAAGAATTACGTGTGGCAGGAAAATTGATTAGCATATCTGATAGAGTATGCAGTACCTTCGTGAAGCCTAAGAATTCACTTTAATTACACCATTAGTAAAGAGAAATCTATTTGGTGCAGCTCACAGCTAAAAGCACTTAAAGTACTGTGCTTGATTTTTCTGAGTATCAGCAGTTTAAATGTATGCTTCAGGTTTTTACATTAAAATGTGCCATCCTGTGGCTTGCTTTACAGCTACTGGCGAAGTCTGTGTGTGTGAAAAGAGCCGCAGGAAAAAGTCCCAGAGCGTGAGGGTTTGGGGTCCATTCTCTAAATGTGTGTCTCAAGCCCTGCCAGCAAAGGAAAAGACAAGGAGCCAGGCAGGAACCCCCTAGGAAGCAGAGCTTTCTCAGACTACCAAGCGCTGTAGCCCACTTTGTTATATCTTTGTCTGATTCTCTCTTTATATTTTCATTGTTTCTCAGAACACCACACTGGTGAATAAGAGGGATGTGGCGATGAAGCAGGAGATGAAGCAGGAGACAGAGGGTTGGTCTTTCGTTCACTAACTCATCCGACCAGCCTTGCGCTTTGGTGCGCAGGCTTCGCGCTGGGCGACAGTCCGCTCAGAACCCGTAGCTCTCTGACACCCTAGCAGCTGCTGTGAGGTAGTTTTTTTTTTTTTTTTTAATATAAGTAAGACAGGCTTCTTGTTCCTAAAGGATTCGGAAGTGCTGTTAGGAAAAGAAAATTCACACATAAAAAGGACCAAGAGAGCCACTGAGTGTAAAATTTTGTGGTGTGATCATTGAATATGCCAGGAGCTGTTGGAGTGGCTGGTGAGCCCCCCCCCCAGGGGTGGAGGGGGCTGGGAAGGCTTCTCAGGGAGCCTGTCTCTGATAACCCAGGACTACAGGTGCAGCCTCAGGCGTGGTGGTTAAGGATCCCCAACAGCAGGAGGGTGATAAGAAGGTGTGCTATGTGGGAGGTCCTCTCCACACTCTGACTTGGCTTCGCTCTGTGCTGGTCATTTTCCTGCCATACATCTCACCAGCCCACCCTTCAAGGATCCCAGGGTTAAATGGGGTGTGCATGATGAATGCCTGGGTTCAGCCAAGGTCAGATGAGAACCTGGGGGCTCTGGCCCTCGAAACCACACTCCCACCTGGATCGTCAGGACAGAAGCTCCACCTGGCAGGGAGTGAAAACCTCTGGAGTGCCCTGCCCTCTGATTCCAAACTGGGGCCATGGATTCGAGTAGAACAGGGGACGGTGGCATGGGGCTTAAAGGAGGAGTGGGCAAGCAGGCTGCAGAAAACAGGGCAAGCAAAAGGACCCTCATGTACACTAAAGTCCTTACACAGCCACAGGTTTAAGTTAGTAACAAGGACTGGGGTAAACACAACTGGGCTGCTCTGTACCCCTGACATCACCTGATACCTTTGCACTGACACCATCTCTATGGGGCGAACAGGGTCCCCAGGGGCAGCATGCTTGCTGCTAGACTGAAACTTTGCTGGGAAAACAGGGACCCAGGAGACCTTGGTGAAGACTTGCCTGTCTTGGTTCCAAGCCTCACTCTAGCCCAGACACAGATGTGTTTCCTCCATCACTGCCCAGGGCGGGGCAGTCTTAGAATGAGTAGACCACGTGACCTGGAGAATCCTGTCATAGCTATGTCACTGTACCACCAGGCCTGAGAGTCATTTCAGGAGCAAAGAGGGGAGGATAAGAGGTGAGCCTAGAGCATGAGCACAAGGAAGGCCGCAGGTAGTCAGGAAGCAACGCTTGCACCCGGGGGCCCCAGGAGACCACTCTGACGATATGAGCAGACCCAAAGCCCGTCTTCTCCATCCCCACACAAGTGTACTAACAGTCAATGCTTTGGATCTGTGAACTCCGCATTCATGGATTCAACCAACTAAGAACAGAAAATATTCAGAAAAAGAATGTACTGAACATATGCAAACTTCTTGTCATGATTCCTTAAGCAATACAGTGTAACAACTATTAACATGACATTTATGTTAGGGATTGCAAATCATCTGTGTGTGTGTGTGTGTGTGTGTGTGTGTGTGTGTGTATATACATGTCTGCCTGCCTGCCTGTACACAGATGTACGATTTAGAAGCAAATGCTTTACCATTTAATTTATTTTCATTTTTTATGGTTCTAGGAATTCTATGCAGACTTGGTCATCCAAGATTTGGGTATCTGCTGGGGTCCTGGAACACTTCCTCCCAGATTCCCAGAATGACCCATATTTACATACCTCCTTGCTTTGGCCAGGCCGGCCAGGCCTGTTCTGACAGCTAAGGTGGCTGACTCTGCACTGCCAGAGCTTAACTTTTGCAGGGGCAAATCTCCTGGGAGCGATTTCTTTAATTGAATGGTTTTAATTACTCTTACACATTTCCGCCTGCTTGACAGTGGGCCAAGCGCTTCACTTGGATTATTTTACTGAACCTCATGATAATCCCGAAGGCAAGCTGGCCGTGCACTGTATGGCGGCAGGTGAGGAAGTACAGAGCAGGGGAGCGATCCACGTGACTGGTGAGTCTGAGCCCTGGGCTAGGTCAATGTATTAGCAAAAATACATTTTATTTATTTGAAAATTTTGGTTACTATACGTGTGGGAGCATATGCATAGGAACGTGCATGCATGTGGAGGCCGGATGGCAGTGTCTGGCATCTTTATTCTTCTTCACCTTGTTCTCTGAGGCAGAACTCTTTCACTGAACCTGGAGCACAACAATTTGACAAGACTATTTGGCCAGCACATCCTCCTGTCTCTGCCTGGTTTCACATGGGAGCTTGGAATCCAAACTCAGGTTTTCAGCCTTTATATATTTACTTAGAGGGATTGTTTTTGGAAACAGAGTCAGTTTCACATAGCTCAGGCTGACTTCAGTCTCGCTATGTAGCCAGAGATAGGCTTGAACTCCTGATCCTCCTGCCTCCGTTTTCCAAGCACTGGGATAATGGGTGTGCTGCCCAGTCTGGCTTGAGTTGAGTTTTAGAGACTCTGGATTTTATGCTGGTGTCCAGCTGCTGTCCTTTTCTTCCAGTCATCATAATAATATATATATATATATATATATACATAATAATAAATAATACTTATATTTAGTTAATTTTACTAGAAATTATTTTTTAAAATGTCTGGTTGGTAGAGATGTTGGTCTTTATTTTTTAAAGGTAAGGGCGTGGTGGCAGAGACTGTGCTGTTATGTAAAGGGTATTACTCTGGCTTTGAATAATTTACAACCACGCTGGGGATGAGTATTTACTACTTTGAATGGCATTTTCATGCACATACTTAAAAGGAAGCAGGTTCGGGCTGTCAGAAGGATGAGAACAATCTGTAGGCTGATCTACTCACTTCAGAGAACTCACATCTTCAAGACGTTGGGTTTCCAGAGAGTCTCCAGGAGAATGAGTCTGGCCTGATTATAGCTTTATATTGAAATCTTAAAAATGGTCTAGCCAAACCAGGCACCCCAGGTGACACTGCTGTTGATCAAGTAACTGGACTGCCTAAAGTCAGCTGGGCTGGAAGACCACAGTGTGGATTCTAGGTGTCAGTACAGGATGTCTAGGCGAGCCCATGGGTGTCATGTGGGCATCAGAAGAAGGTGTTCAGGGCCCTGGAGATGGCTTAGTGCTTGCCATACAAATAGAAGTCCCTGAGTTCAGATCCCTAGAACTGGTGTAACAAGTTGAGTGTGACCGTGTACACCTGCAGACTCAGGACTGGGAGGCAGGGATGGGAGGATCCTGGAGCTTCTGGACCAGCAGCTCTATCTAAACTGGTAAACCCTGGTGTCAGTAACAGACTCTGTGGCAAACTAAGATAAAGAATGATGGAGCAAGCTATCTGATGTCAACTTCTGGCCTCTGTGGAGCTGAGGGTCAGTCTTGACTCTGCCTTTTGCTATCTGTATGACATAGGTGAGTTCCTGACCCTCCCCACGTTGTCTCTGGGTTTCGACAAAGGTGTTCTCCTGAGGCTCTTGTAGGAAAGGCTTGCTCCCTAGGGAGCGAGATGCAGCGGACCTCCAGAAGAGGGGCGCTATGGAAGGTCATAAGGTTGTGGGCGTTGGGAACTCTGTCTCTTCCTCTTCCTGGCTTGCTAGCTTGTGATATAAGCAGTTTAGATCTCCCACAGGCCCTTGCCATGATAGCTTCCTTCAGCTAAGGCCTAACAAGAAATGGGGCCACCTGATCATAGTCTGAAACTTTAAGAACCTTCAACTCAAATAATCCTTTTCTCTTTCCTTGGGTTTTTTGTTACAGTAATGCAACGCTTACTAACATATTTTCTTTATCCTTAAAATAGGCAAAAATTACGCCAACTTTCACAGGAATTTTGGGGAAAAAAAATTTTTTTTAAATCTTAGCATTTAATGAATCTCCCTTTTTGCGGCTTAAAGCCACCAGGACACGGGGTTCACGTAACACCCCTGCATTTCTCCTCAGTGTTTCTGCTGAGGAATTTGTTCCTCAACCATGACCCACAGCTTAGGAAACTTTCCCTTACCATATTACCATTAATTGGTAATAGCCTGACTGTACCACATCCATGATGGAGCACCTTCCAGTTTTGCTTTTGACAGTGTTTAGGTGTGTTTGTTTACTGACTAGAGCCTACAGGTTTTAAAGCTGACAGCTGGGCAGAAGCTCTGGTTTACCCTGAAGCGGTAAGTCCACCTACTAACTTCCCTCCAAGTGACCTGGGAGATTATGTGTCAAAGCTGATCCTGCAGATGCATGCCACCAGGATGACCTGGGTGTCTCAGATACTTTGGTGCTTGGAGGATATGGCCATGGGTCTGATATATGTGACCCTGAAGTCTCCAGGTCTTCCTCAGTGTGAATGACATGTTGGCAATAAAAAAATGAAACTGGTGTTGGGGAGATTGAAACAATGCATGTGATGTTTTTACCTGCACGGCACCCAGTGGATGGGATTGCATTATTTTCCGATGGCTAGTCTGCCCAAGGATCCCATCTTATGCTCACGCTGATGTGGTTCCAAAAGCAAGGGATGTAGGGTGTTTGTGTGTGTCCATTTCCTGTGTGGCAGCTGAGCTGTGACTTTGTGCAAGTCCGGGTTTCCAGAGACCTTGAGAGCACATGCCTCCCTCATTCCCATGCTGTCAACACAGGTCAGAGGCTTCCATTCTGCAGTCATGAACATCAGCCACTAAATCATTTGGGAAGAGGTGACTTCAGCAAAGAAATCGGGTCTAGGCTTCTCCCTCAGAGCAGTGCCAACAGTGAATGGGTGAAAAGAAGTCAGGGGACACAGAACCAAAGTCTCTGTCCCATGGATTCATCCAGGTGTGTGGCTTGTGGTAGTGTGGTTGGGAGGGGCTGGGGCCAGAGGAGCTGCCAGAGTCACTCCCTGGGTGGCCAAGATAGTCTGTCTCCAAGATACAACTAATTCTTGGTCCTGAGACCTTATAGACTTGCCCAGTGGCCGCTCAGGTGTAAGTAGGGTCAAGTATCCTTGATCCTCTTGCTCTGTCTTTAGGCCAAACCCATTTCTGTCTTTTTCTAAGCTGGACCCCAGGGTTGTCAGGACACACTGGGTAGACAGTGACTGTGCAGCCAAAGCTTCTGCTGCTAACAGAGCCTGAAGGGTATGGTGGCGAAGGGGCTGGGCAGGATGTGAACTTCACGGATGGAAGCCTTAAGCATTGATTTCTCCAATGTATATGGTATTTGCACTTTGCACTTCCTTGACTTAGGGTAAAGCATATTTAACTGCTGACCTTGCTGTCCTGCAGTGAACTCCACTGAAACGGCCAAAGAGTCCAGACTCGCATCTGAACCAAGGAGATTTCATTTCTACATCGGCACTGTCCCGGTGACAGCCTGGCCCTGACTATACCACAGTCCCAGGTGGTTCCCAGCCCTGGACTTCTGGACTTAAGTAGAGCTCTGCCTCCTCCTTCATTGGGAGCCAGTTGCCTCATGCCCTTTGAGGTGAAGTGAAGTTATATAATTCACACACTGTGGGCCAGATAGGCAGGGCTGACCTGTATCAAAACAGCAGCATCTCAAATGCAAAGGTGGTGGATAAAAATAATCTATGCTCATTAGATGGCTCCCTGCTCCATATTGCTACCTAAAACCTACATCGTGCCTTGCTGGAGTATAAACAGTCTCCCCATTTAGAACTGGTATGGCAAGCAAATGAGTCAGGAGAGACCAGTCATAACTCGTCACACTGAGAGGCTTAAGAACACTTGATGTGCAAGATCCTAATGCCTACGGGTGGTTGAGAGCCAGGCTGTGTGCTATGAGCTTTACATACATTATCTTACTCAATCCTCCCACAGCTCTGCAAGGTTCGTGTTCTACTTTACGGATGGGAACAGGAGGCTCCACAAAGCAAAGTGGCTTCCCGATCACACAGCGATCCAGAAGTCAGGAATCAAACATTGGTCACTCTTGCCCCAGAGCCCGAGTTCTTTGCCCCAGCCTTCATTCACTGCCTAGGGCCACCAGGAAGAGGTGGTCAGGTGTGTGCTAAGACTTTGTCCCTTGTTATTGTTGAGTGATTCTGGGTCTTAGCTGAGAAGTACCTTTCAGAGAGACCACCAAGGAAAGATGGAGCTGAGCTGAGTCTCTTCAGGCAGTGGCTGAGCCTACCCTGGCTCCCCTGACCTCATCCTTCCTATAGGGTGTTGTATGCATCCTGTGCCTTCTCTAGATTTCCTGATCAGAACAACTATTGAGGTTTCAAAGCTCTCCGGTAAATGGTGCCCCATCTCTTGTCAAAATTCTGAATCAGAGTTAAGCAAAGTCAGGAATGTGTAGGCCAGTGTCATCCTAGCTCCAGACAACTCCAGACTGGATATTGTCACTTAGTGTGGGAGCGAAATGGAGTTCTATTGCAGGTCACTGGGCAGCAAAGCCCAGCAAACGTCGCTTCCTCAGAGTCTCTTTTGGCAAATAACACCAGCAGGAGTGGGTGGAGAGAAGTTGTTGGTAGATGGGCACCGATGCTCCCTTTTCAAAGGCCTCAGAAGATTCCGAGGAGATTGTTATGTCTTTAGAGCACTGTAGGGGCCAGCCCACTGAGTTCAGGCTGCTCCAGGGGCCATGGCTTTGAGAGGCAGCAAGCTTCCATCCAGGGCAGTTCTCCGAGAGGGCAGCAGGCTCAGAACCTCAGCAAGCTGTGTTCTGAGAAGAGGCCCCAACCTGCAGTCCCCAGGGAGAGTCTTGTTGATCTGCCCACTCACCATCCAAGTTGGCAAGGGTAGTACCAACATGTGCAAAGTGGGTTATGGGGGCCAGATTTCTCTAACCCCCATTATTCTAGGGATCCTCCCTCAAACTGCTGGTCACTTCCCCTGACAAAATGGTGGCTCTCCTTCTTCCTGTGTTCCTCAGTGCCAGCCCCACATACCGCAGCAGCATCTGGATTTCAGTAATCCTTCAGTTGAAGCCTCTGGTGGGAATATTCCCTCTCTGAACCTAGATTGTAAGTCTATGGAGCCCAGGGTCAGTGTGGACGAGAGACACCAGGTCCCCATGGGTCTCTGGCAAGGACAGCAAATAGCTTTGTGCTGCTGAATCAGCATTAGATGCCACAGAGTCAGAGCGACACCGTCTTCCTCCTACACTGACCCCACCTGTGTCTCCTTACAAGGAGGAGGAACGGTTAGGCATTGTACTCTGTGGGATGACTTCGTTCCCTAGAGGAAAAGGAAACAATGCAGCCATTTGCCTTTCCCAGATCTACCAACAAGGTGCCATTCCTTCTGAGGTGGCAGGGAGATGCCCAGGGTGGACATAGGCAGTGACTTTGAAGTGGCATTCTCCTATTGAGAAGCTGTTCTGAAGCTCTCCCTCTACCATGCCGTCCTCCCGCTCCACGCAGCGCCCCCACCCCACCCCCATGCTCTATGCCGGCTGCCATGCTTCCCACTTATCTCAACAGTCTTTTGAGAAGGAGACTATTTTCTTCCCCAGTTTATGGAGGATGAAGGGAAGCACATAGAAATAAGTCAGGACTTTTAAACCCTGGGTGAGTCTCTGGGTGAGTCAGCTTTCCTGGATTGTAATAAAATACCCCAGATAAGCAACTTGTAAAGAACAAAGAGTTATTTTGGATCGTCATCCAGAGGTTTCAGCCCAGGATCAACCAGCCCATTGCTGTGGGATTGTGGTGAGAAAGCATGCCATATCAGAAGCATGTGGTGAAACAAACCCACTCACTTCATAAGCCAGGGAGTGGAGAGCAAGGGAGGTAGAGGTTAGGGTACTATACTCCACTTCAAGGGTACACCCCAAAGGACATATGACCCCTCTACCTATGGCTCTACCAACTCCTGGTAGTGCTATGGACAGAGTCTTCAACACAGGGGCCTTTGGGAGACAGCTGAGATCCAGACTTATGGCAGGCCAAAGGTCTAGGGCCTTATGAACTAGTGTGAATCAGAACTTGTTAAAATCTGACCCCAGAGGCTCCCTAAGAGTCTCCAATGGTCTTGAGGCAGGCCCAGAAATATGGAGTTTTAAGTTATTTTAATTAAATATTTTTAGTTAATATACAAATCAATGGGTTTTATCAGGTCATTTTCATTCATGTAAATCATTGTACTCTGCACGTGTCTGGTCCCTGTTCCGCCCCTTCCTCTTCCCTCTCCATTGGTTCCCTCCTTCCACAAAATAGACATCCATTTGTTTTCATGCCTCATGGAACCTGATTTTTAGTTGGTTCTCACTGCTTGCTGGAAGAATATGATGTAGGTGATTTCAGTATCAACCTTCAAGAGATACTTCAGGACACAGCTTCCTTCCCATTTGAAAGTTCAGTGGCCCCAGATGAATGGATGCTAGCCGTGAATGAAGCATCTCTCTGTAACTGCTGCTGGGGTTGGACAATATTTTGGAGAGCAGTGTGCGCTGGCCACATTCACCTTGGAGCATAAGTGACCAGAGATAATATCATACCACTGGCCTTGGTGTGAACTGAGTGGCTCAGATTGTAAAGTCAATGAGTTTAGAAATCAGCCTCCCCCGCCTGTTCCTGAGTGACTGTGAGGAAACTGGACAGGGTGAGGTGATAGAGAGGAGGGTAAAAGACAGAAGCAGCCAAGGGGAGGGTTTGGCCACAGAGCTACCAGAAAAAAGCATGCTAGGAAGGCAGGGGGGAGTGAGGAGCTGTGACTATGGCAACAGAAGTGACCACAGAGCTGCTGTCATATCAAGGGGTCAGTAATGGAAAGCATAGGTCTCCATACCCCACAAGAACACAGAGCATCCATGGATAGCTTAAGAAACCATGAGCACCAAACAAGGACAGTGGCTTGGGAGCCCTGCACAGACATTGTGCCAGCACTTACTGTGTCTGCTGTCGTTCTGGGACTTTGCATCTAGAAAAGAATGAAACCCCACTCCTGGTACCATTCTTGCTTCTGTGGGGAAGTACAACCCTGTCCATTTGTCTAATGTTTTCTTTTTCTTTATCCTGAGTCAGGGTCTCACTATATAGCCGAAGTTGGCCTTGAACTCCCAATCCTCTAACCTCTGCCTTCCAAGTACTAGCATTATAGGCATGGTTATTGGAAATTTATATTAGGACATGAGGCAATGAGAAAAGATGAAAGAGAAATAGTTTTTCCTCCAGAGGGGTCCATGCTTGATTAGTGGGAATAAGACATACTGTGACACAGAACTGAGATTGTTGGTGTGGTTTGACTGTCTCCTCCAAAACTCACTGAGGTTTAATTCCCGCTAGTGTGAGGGCTACACACGCATGATGGACTGAGGCACCTGCCACTGGAGTGGGCAAGGCTCCTCCGCTTTTCGCTGGTCTCACCCTCTTGGTCCTGCCGTGGATGCCCTCTGCCAGTTCGTAGGCAGCCTAAAGGCCCCACTCTGTGCCAGCACCTTTATGCCCAGCTTTACTGCCTCTAGAACTCTGAGAAGTAATAGAAGTGAGCCAGCCTATGGCATTCTGTTGTGATAACAGAAAGCCGACTAAGCGTAGGATTCCAGGTTTTCTTAAATGTGCCCGATGACCGTGAAATGGCTTGTGACCTCCCTCCTGGCCTCCATCACATGGACTTAAGGCTTCTGTTGTGCTGTGACTGTGGCTGGGGAAACATGTCAGAGGCAGGATTGGAGGGCAGGACCAAATTGAGGCTCCTGGTTTATTGTTTTAGCTGGGCTCTCATGGAAGTGGACTGCAGAAAGAATTTTAAGTCAGGAGGCCCCTGTTGGCTCTAGGGGGTGGGGCTGCCCTGAAACTAAACTGTGAGGCATGGACCAGTGCCATCCAACTTCTACTTCTCTGAGCTCTGCGTGCTTTCACACCCCTTCTCCCTGATTTCAGGCTGATGGTCTTCATGCCCCAGCTCTGGGGACTTCCTACTTCACCCCACCTTTCCTTTTTCCTACCTCAATAAACTGACCTCTTTTCTCCTCCTCCATTTTGTGAATTGTATTCCAAATAGGATACTAATCGAAGGGCTATCATGCTCCACGATGCCATAAAACACATTCTACACCAAGTGCTGCCTTCCAGAGGATGTGTGTTTTCACGCAGACCCAGTCCCAGCCCTGTGAAATGTCTCTAATTTAGAATTTTCTGCATTGGAGCTAGTGGCTCAGTATGCAGAGGTTCTTGGGAGAAGTGGTTCCAGAATCCTTTGGAGTACTCCAAGAGGCTTGTTGTGTAGGCAGGAAGCTTAAGTCTGAGATCTGCCTGAGGTAGGCTGCTCCAACTCTCTGAGCCTCATTTCTGCTGTTTGTAAACTGGAGAAGGCATCTCCCCATCAAGTCACCATCTCCCCGTCAAGTCTCCCAATCACTTCCAAGGAAGAAGGGGAGGAAAAGGTGCTTCGAGAACCAAAGCCCATGCTTTTCTTCTAGGGGGATGCTGGCAGGGCTGAGCCAAAAGGCTGTGGGGCTGGCAAGGCCCTGGAGGGCTGGAGCAGCAGATGCAGACTGTTCACTTAGAAGGAAGGGCACCTTCTTAACACTTAGCTTGGTCAGCACACAGCTCTCCACCAGCCACCCTCCTAGCCCTTCGGTTGACTGAAGTCAAAGTTGGGCTCAGAAGGGACAGCTTTGTAGAGGTGGTTTTCACACTTCTATCTTATCTGATCTTATTCAAAAGATAGCAAACAAATCCCTAGAAAAATTATTTTGAGCAAGGTGGGGGGTTCATTCCATACACAATGAAGCTGCCTGAAGAAGAGGCCAGGGTAGGCAGCTTCTTAGTACATGGGGGGATGTGGGTGGGCTCTGCTGCCCTGGAAACCCTAGGGGAACTCCTCTGTTGGGCTGAGCTTGGCAGTGTGGGTGGCCTAGAAATTCTTCAGAGACTATTTAGCATGGATTGCTCTCAGATTAATTAGTTTAGAAGAAAGAAGTGAGTGGACCCTTAACCTGATGGGAGGCTGGAGGATATCATGAGTGGAATTAATCAGACCTCTCTGGTAAATTTATAAGCACCCTTAGCAAATAATTGCATGCAATTATAATGGCTATGATGGCTGGAGGGAGCTGTAAGTGGTCTTAACGCAAGCAAGTCTCTGTCCCCGGGATGTAGAGTTGGCATCAAACGTGCAGGGCATTTCTCAGGTTCCATGGTGCGGGTCATAAAGGCTGCAAGCCAGAAAGGGAGACACAGGCACGGCTGCACCCTTTCCTCTACAGAGTGGAATTCAGGATAGATGCCTAAAATCCCAAGCCAGCTTGCAATGCTGAGCAGACAATGAAGACCACAGCCTCAATCAGAGATCCTTTATCTCAGTTGAAGGAGCCAAGCTTGGTGTTTACCGAGTCACCACAGGACGATGTACACAGCCATATTACTGTGCTGGACCCATGCTTCTAGAAGTCCTGCCTCTACCGATTCTAGGGGATTACAGTTTCCACATTGAGAGAGCGAGGGCCTTCAGCAGGATGCTGGCTATAGTCATATGCTGCTAAGAGTCCTTTCAACAAGGCATCCCATTAAGGCTGCACAGACCCTGAAGACAAGGACTGATAAACTACCACATGCAGTCTCTCCATTGGCTCCAGTGTGAGTATTATGACACATTAATGTCCGTAAGTTATGAGTATCTCTCTAGGAAGGTTTGCAGAGATAATGATTTTCCATTAGACTCTCCCAGGGAATTTAAAACTACCAGTGCTCCACAGCCCCATCCCTCCAAGATTTTGAGGAGTTGATCTAGGGTGGGCCCTGGCCCTGGGTACTTTTTAATTTACCTGGGTGATTCTTATTACACAGGGGAAGTAGAGCAGATCTGTACTTTGCCCGACTGCAGTTCCTTTCTGTGGGGCTAGGTTCATCCTTGGATTTTCATTTTCGGTAAATCTGGGGCACAGTCTAAAAAGGGGCACCTCTAACTGTTCTCGGGAGTCACCAGCTGGGTATCAGGACCCTACTCTGAGGACCACATAGCATCATTTGTAAGCCCTGCCCCTTCAGCTTTCTTGTGGTTAACCAGCTGTATTCAGCTGGCGTTATTTTAGACATCCTCCCAGGATCCTCTTTGGTTTCTCTAAGTTAGCATCTTTCCTGCTCTGGATTTTTCCTGACTCTTGACCTTTAACTTCCTTTCTCTTCCATCAGTGGCATTTGGCCCCGGCTTTGGGCCTTCGCTTCCTAACAGGCTTCCCTGGCTTTGATGCTTGGCACATTCTCAGTCCTTGACATGGTCTAGTCCCTCTGACTCTTTATACTCCTGGACAGCAGCAGATACCTAGCCCAAGCCCCTGTCCCTGCCACTGCCCTCCTGCTCAAGAGGAAGAAAGATGGTGGTGGTGGAATCGGTGAGGGTGCTGGAATATTGCCCAGCAACCTTTATTAACAGTAATAATCAGTGTACTGCAGTCAGCTAATGCCCTTCAAGCCCTTACCATGGCAGGCATTTGCTGTACTAGACACTCATGTGAATAATCTCTTGTGTTTTTCTTGCATGTCCAACTCTGCTGAAGTCACCTGACGCCGATGGTCGTTTCTTACACAGGTTGCCAATCTAATGAGCTAGTACTCTCCTCTGTCTTTTCTCAGCTTCATCACTTTATAGTATGTAGTACTTCTCTGATTGATGTGAGAAGTTAAGGAGACAGGGCAAATGTTGAGCTATGCAAATAAGCAGCCTTATGCTACCTGCTGTGGATGACTATGCCGAAAACAATTAGGACCAGCAGGGGTCATCTTGCTGATCTTCAGTCCTGGCGTGGAGTTGATATGTCAGGTGCAGCTGGATTGAAAATGGCTTCTCTTTACACTGTAGTAGGTATGCTCTCCTCTCTGCAGGGGACAGGGCATAGATGTCACACTAAGACTTCCTGTCTTGCTCTTGGAACATCTTAAATACAAGGGAAATTCAAGAGTTGTAGCAACTGTGTGGATTCGCTGATCAGCAAAGATTTTTGATTGTTTGGGAGACAAGGGTTTCAGAATCAGCACCGACTCTTAGGGTAGCAAACCGTGAACAAGGTCAACTTTAAAATCATGCTTCCACATTTGACACAAATTCCCTTGTGAGAGTGGTTTCTGAAGGGTTTTCTTATAGAATGATTTTATTAAGTTTGAGGAGAAAAACAATGCAAGTTAATAAGTTTTAATTAAAACTAAAAAAGGAGTATATGACAAAAAGAGGAGTGTACGTAGGGACAATGTTTGCTGCTTCTGCTATACTGAAGTGGAAATGATTCTTATGGCCAAAGAATAATTGACTTACATATATAGGGTGGAGTCTGGCTAACTCCTTGTTCATTTTCCTTCTGTCCCATTAAGAGATAAAGTAGCAGGCCAGGTGCAGTGGCACACACCATTAATCCCAGAACTTGGGAGGCAGAGAAAGGTAGATCTCTGAGTTCAAGGCCATCCTGGTTTACATAGTGAGTTCCAGGTCAGCCACAGCTCCACAGTAAGCTCCTAATTAAAACAACAACAGAAAGGTAAAGTAAGGGAATCCTGGCATAGGGAGGATTTGTGACTTGTCTCAGGCTAGCCCAGAGCCCTAGAAAGAAACTACACTCCTTGTCTTTGGCCCCCTTTCTTAGGCTAGCCAGCATGACCCATCTCCTAAACATGGGACTACCAACTGGTAGCCTGGGCGGGAGTGGGCAGCAAATATTCCTGAGCACTCTGGGAACTAGAGGCTAAGGGAGTACTGGGCATGGGTTAGAAAGGTTTTTAAATCAGTTTTAATAGTTAATGTTGGGTGGGATAAGTGGATATACAGAACAGGAAACAAGGTAAGTATATTTTAAAGACTCTCTGAGGCTAATGTTTATGATGCTTAATTAATACATTAGGGATCCATGAAGTTAAACACAATTTAAAGGCCAAGCATTTGTTTCCAACCTTTCAAGGCTCAGATGGCTTTATACTATTCCAGTTTCTCTGAGCTACAGATGATACAAAGCCCAATCTATACCATAAAGCAAAGGCAAAGATAACACAAAGTACAGGAGCAGCCTTACTCCTAAAGGTAGCTGAAGACAGTCTATAGACATTATCAAACCAATAGACTGCACCCTGAGTCCGAATCATGCAGTGGGGATGACCCAGGCAGAATGGGAATAGCTGATATTTGCGAATGTATTAACAGAGATGCAGTTGGGTTGCAGGGTGTGAGAGGGTGTGGAACACATCAGGGTGATGTGGTACATGGTCTAACAGGAGATCATGATGCTGTGGAGTGAGGAGATTAAAGTCAGACAAAGGTGGAAGCTAGGAGCAAGTTAGGAGGGTGTGGTAAGCGAAACAGTGGCCTCCCAAAGATGCCATATTCTAAGTTCTAGAAAGTGCAGAAATGCTATTTCACACAAGGGGGAACTAAAGTTGCAGATAGTGTTGTCATTGTTAATCAGCTGCTCATAAGATGGGGAAACAATTCTGGGTTACCCAGGGAGACCAATGCCATCACAAGAGTCCTTTAAGGGAGAGAAAGAAGAAGACATGGGGGAGCAGAGATGAGAAGGCCTTCCCAAACCTGGTGGCTTTGAGGTGGAAGATGCAGGCAGTGTACGGAAAGAGGAAAAGGCAGAAAGTGGAGTTTCCTCTGGGGGCTCCAGAAGGAACCGACCCTGATAATTCCTTGATTTTTAGCTCAGTGAAATTCATTTAAAATTTCAGACTTGAAGAATGCTAAGATACTACACTAGTGCTGCTTTAAGCCATTCCAGTATTGACAGTTTGTTGCAGAATGTATAAGGAACTGTGGGTTTGTGTGAACAGTCGGGGTGGGAGCGGGCCATGGCTTGCACTAGAGCGGTAGCAGCAGAGGTATCAGGAAGTGGTTGACTCAACACAAGACAAGTCAAGAAGATTTACAAATGAACTAAGAACACGGCTTGTGAGAACGGGGAGGCAGGTCGAAGATACTCAGAGGCAGGTGGACTCAGAAAGCTCCCCTGCACACGGACAGCTGTGCTCTTCCATCTCCTAGCACCTCTCTCCATCAGGCCCAACAATCCAGGTCTGGACTAGAAGTGTGCGAGATGGATTTGGAGTTTATTTTTTTCTAGAGCTATCTTGATTAAATATTCTGTATCAAAAACAAATCATAAAGAAAAAAATCAATTATGAGAGTTATAGCTTCTTCCACATTCCCTAACCATGAAGGAAAGCCCTCAAGCCTCCTCCTTTTGCTCCTCCAGCTAGTGCATGGGAAAAGTCAGAACGTTTTCATCAGAGAGGAAAATGTATAGATTAAGAAAAAAAAAAAATGTTTCCAGGAGTGGGGATAGAAGAGTCTCTGGGACAAGGACACATTATCAGAATTGGCGACAAGCTGGAGATAAGATAGACGGGCATGATCTGCAAGATGTATGATCAAGGTAGTGAAGGGAAGAGAGGGGGGACTTAAAACATCTTGCCATAGTTTAGAACTGTGTCTTCTGTGATATTCTTTGAGAACACGAGTAGAAAATAGAATTGCTTCTAAGTACAAAGATGAAAAACATCTCATGCTCCCCAGCTCATTAATCAATACTTCTGTGCTATTCTTCTCCTTCCCAAATTGTAAGTCTTCATATTCTTCGCCTATTCTACTTCCCTGGATGCTGAAAATGAAATTATATTGCTTAGCCAGGAAATATGCAGCCTGTCAATTGCTAGTGTAGATAATCTCAGCAGGATAAAAAATTCTCCCATTTTCTCAATGGTATTCTGAATTATAAAGCTGTCATTTTAGACGGGACCTCCAAAAACAGGAGACTTATAAGAAAAATGTTCTGTGATTCTTCCTGTTTTTCTCCCTGAATCATTAGTTGTTCTGGTAATGGACTAAAGTTGAACTTGATCTCTTATTTTCTAAAAGACATCAGTGGTAGGGGTTTTCTTTTAAGTAAGCCAGAAGAAAATCTTATACTTCCTTATTCCAAATGAGTAGATATAAATAAAAACTAGGAGTTTGCTAGATCTCTCTCTTTTCTCTGATTCTGAGGATGAAACCCAGGGCTTTGCACCCACCAGACAAAGCACTGAGCTAAATTCCCTGTCCTTGATTTCATATTTTGAACAAAAGACTTGGGCTTTTCTTTTTGTTTACAAAATTTCTAAAAACAAATAAGCAAAACCACCCTTTTGTTTGAGCCATCTTTTCTTGGAACAGATCCTGGCTTATGTGGTCAACTGAGGAGTTAGTACAAACAACAGTTTCTGTAAAATCTAAAGCATGCGGAACTGAGTGATTACACTTTAGCTCTTGGGGAAGATGAAAAGGAAGTCACCCCAAGAGTGGATCCCCATACTCTCTAGACTGGAGGTCCCCAAAACCAGCCAGGGAGCATGCTTGTCTCCTGCAGGCCTGATCATGTTCTCCTTCCCTCTCCCCCTCTCCCCGCTTTCCTTCCCCTTTCCCTCCCCCTCTCCCTTTCAACATGGAAATCCCATTTACTGTTCTTAAAACTTCTTTGTCTTAGATCCATTTCAGGAAAGAGTAGAATAATGGGAATCAAACAAGTTATTCTCATTAGTTACAAAGTAAAGTCAGCTTTTGTATTAGTCAAGGTTCTCTAGAGGAACAGAACTTACAGAATGAATCTCTGTTTGCCTGTCTATCTGTCTATCTATCTATCTATCTATCTATCTATCTATCTATCTATCTATCTATCTACCTATCTACCTATCTACCTATCTACCTACATATGGAGAAGCAGGGCATTATTATAATGGCTTACAAGCTGTGGTTTATCTAGTCCAATAATGGTTGTCTACCAACTGCAGGTCCAAGAATCCAGTAGTTTTTCAGTCCATGGGGCTGGATGTCTCAGCTGGTCTTCGGTATACGCCAGAATTCTGAAAAAGTAGACTCTAATGCCAGTGAAGGGGAATGGACTTGCCAGCAAGAACAAGAACTAGCAGGCAGAGCAAAAGCTTCCCTCTTCCATGTCCTTTATGTAGGCTGCCACCAGAAGGTGTGGCCACGTTAGATGTGGATCATCCCACCTCAAAAGACTGGGATTAAAAGTGGATCTTCTCACTTCAAATAATTAAGGAAAAGAGCTCTTGTAGGCGTATCCAGCTACTTAGGTTTTGGTTAATTCCAGATACAGTCAAGCTGACAAACAAGAATAGCCATCACAAGACCACCCTTTGTCAACTTTGCACCCAATCGTATCTCCGTATGTCAGTCTTAATTTCCAAATGAAAACAATAACCAGGTCATAATTCCACCTAACACGATATAACTACCCCTCATACAATTGCAGACACATTAAAGATTTTAGAATATATGGCAATGTACCTTGAGGGACATTCCTTGGTAACTAAAACTTTAATATGATAATCACTGATATTCCCTCAATCGATTTAACATTACATGATAAAGAAATCAAGAGAAGGAAACACAAATATCTGAATAAACAAGGAAAGATTCATGTCAGCAACTAGTCACATGGCCTTACCTAGTATTTATAACTACCTTCCTCTACTACCCTTTCTGTATTTTCTCCACCCTCAGCAAGCACCTCAGGAGGTCATGGCTCCTTTCCTGGAGGAATGTCCCATCCCTCATTCCTAAAGGACCTGTGCCCTTTGTCATCCTGCCTGGATTAGGTTGTTGTGGTTTCCCATTGACTTTAATCACAGGACACAGTAGATGCAAGAGACGCCTAAAGGATCTCCTGCGCTCCAGACATAATATTTTTACCCCCACTGTGAAAAAGCAATCCAGTTTCCACATGGTAATCTGGAGTCTCCTCCTCACCCCTTTCTTAACCTGTTATCTTAAGGGTATCAGAAGTCCAGAGTGGCCAGAGAGAAGTCTGAGCTTCCAGTTCAATGGAATGTTTGTTGGGGCTCCAGGAAGGAGCCCCCCATCCCACCCCCCTGCCCTCCCCACCACAAACGAAACCTTCTAGGCCAGCAGTACTTAAGGTTGCATACATTTTCCTAGTGGGTCACTAGGGGTAAGAGTGAGTAGAACCATTCCCCTTTTCACCCTTGATTCCTGGGCCCGTGGATCCTGACTATGTGAGAAACCATACCATATATTGGACGCTTATTCAAAACATATACTGCCTTCTGGAGAACCCTGCCCGCCCCTCCAGGCTACTACCACCTACTTGGCACTGTAATTGTGTCTTCAAAAGGCCATTCCATCTTTCTGTCAGGCCAGCTGCTTCAGGATGGTGGGGAACATGGTAGGAACAGTGGATTCTGTGATTGTGGGCCCACCGTCACACTTCTCTGCCTGTGATATGCGTTCCTTGGTCAGAAACAACACTATGTGGCATACCATGACTGTGGGTAAGACATTGTGTAAGTCCATGGATGGTGGTTTTGACAGAAGCATCACATGCAGGAAAGGCAAATCCATAGTCAGAATAAGTATGTATTTCAGTAAGGACAAAGTGTTGTCCTTTTCCATGGAGAAAGTGGACCAACGTAGCCTGCCACCAGGTCACTGGCTAGTCACCCTGGGGAATAGTGCCTTATCCAAGGCTCAGTGTTTATCTGTCGTTGGCAGATGTGGCACTCAGCAGCATCTGTAGCCGGGTCAACTTTGGTGAGTGGAAGTCCATGTTGTCAAGCGTAAGCTCCGTCTCTGTCACCATGGCCACTTTGTGGGCCCATTGGGCAATGACAGGAATGGCTGGGGGTGGCTACAGAATGTCATCCTGTCTACTTGGCTACTGAACTCCTTCTCTGCTGAAGTCACTTTTTGATGAGAACTTACCTGGGACACAAATATCTTCACATCCTTCACTCATTTGGAGAGACCTACCCACATACTTCTTGCTCAGACGTCTTTCTCACCAATTTTCCAGTCATGCTCTTTCCAAGTCCCTGATCCACTGGCTACAGTCCATGAATCACTGAACAATCGCCCATCTGGCCATTTCTCCTTCCAAACAAAATGTATGACCGTGTATACTTCTCAAGTTCTGCCCACAGGGAGGGTTTCCCTTCACCAGTGTCTTTCAGGGTTGTCTCAGAAAGGGGTTACAATGTTGCAGCTGCCCACTTCTGGGTGGTGCATACATAACATGCAGAACCATCAGTAACCCAGGCCCTAGTCTTCTCTTCCTTAGTCCACTGATCATATGGACCACTCCTTGAGGCTATAGGTGTGCTTGGCAGCAGACAGCATTGTAACAGGAATGGAATCATAGACATTTGGGCTGCTTACATGTAATTTGCTTGTGCGTTCAGAACCTGTTCAGACCCGATCACGGATATACCATTTTCGTTTTATAATAGATTGTTTCTGTGAACATCCTACTTTATGACTTGGTGGGTCAGATAACACCCAACTCAAGATGGACATCTCAGGCCTCATGGTAACTTGATGTCACATTGTCAAGTGTTCTGTTTCCAGTAAGGCCCAATAGCAGGCCAAGAGCTGTCTCCCAAAGGGAGACCAGTTATCTGCAGATGATAGTCATGCTTCAAAATCCCATAGGTCTCTTCTGTGATTCACCTACAGGGGCCCGCCAAAGGCTCCAAACAGCATCTCTATCTGCCACTGACACCTCAAATACCATTTTATCTGCTGGGTCATATGGTCCAAATGGTAGAGCAGCCTGGACCTGCTGGAGAGCCTTCTCCTGTTCCAGGCCTCACACAAAGCTCTCAGCTTTCCGAGTCGCTTGATATTTGCTCTGGGTAACACACCCAGGTGAGGAATGTGCCATCTCTAAGAACCCAAATGGGCTTATTAAACGCTGTATGGATGGTGTCAGGTGTAATAAATTATCCTTTACCTTAGAGGGAACATCTCTGATGCCCCACACCACTGGACTCACTGAATCTCACTGAGGTAGAAGGGCCCTGTATTTTGATTGGATTCATTTAGCATCTTCTGATGTGCATATATGTTGCCAACAAAACCAAAATGGTTGCAACCTCCTGCTCACTTGGTCCAATCAACATAATGTCATCAATATAGTGGACCAATGTGGTATTTTGTGGAACAGACAGAAGATCAAGATCCCTTCTAACTAAGTTATGACCCAGGCCCGGAGAGTTAATATATCTTGAAATTGAGGTAAAACTACAAAGCAGCAGTTCTCAACCTATGGGCCATGGCCCCTTTGGGGGTCAAACCACTCTTTCACAGGGATTGCCTAAGACCACCTGTATATCAGATATTTATATTACAATTAATAACAGTAGCAAAATTACAGTTATGAAGTAGCAACAAAAATAATTTTATGGTTGGAGTCACCACAACATGAGGAACTGTTTTAAAGAGTCTCAGCGTTAGGAAGGTTGAGAACCACTGCTGTAAAGGTATACTGCTAGTCTCGCCAACTGAAAGCAAATTGCTTCTGGTGGTCCTTATGGACAGGTACTGAGAAAAAGGCATCTGCTAGATCAATAGCTGCAGATCGAGTACTAGGAGCTGTGCTAATCTGCTCGAGTAAGGGCACCACATCCGGTACAGCAGCTGCAATCGGAAGTCACTACTTGATTGAGTTTTCGATAGTCAACTGTCATTCTCTGTGATCCACGTGTCTTCTGTACTGGCCAGTTAGAGTTAAAGGGAGGTGTGGTGAGAACCACTACATCTGCATCTTTCCTGCCCTTGATGGTGGCACTGGTTTCTGCAGTTCCTCCAGGGATGCGATATTCTGTTTGATTTATTACTTTTCCTGGCAAAGGCAGCACTTAAGGCTTCCATTTAGCCTTTCCAACCACAATAACCCCCACTCCACAGGTCAGGGAACCAATGCAAAAATTCTGCCAACTTCTAAGTATATCTGTCCCAGTTACACATTCTGAGATGGGAAACAACCACAGGATGAGTTCTGGGGCCCACTGGACCTACTATGAGTTGGACGTCAGCCAAAACAACATTAATCATCTGACCTCCATGAGCCCCCACTTTAATTGGAGGGCCACATTTTTTCTTGGGGTCTCCCGGGATCAGTGTCAATTCAGAATCAATATGCAAAACCCCAGGACTTCTGATTGTTTTCTTTCCCCTAGTGTACAGTTACCCTTGTAAAAGGCCTTAGGTCCGTCTGGGGAAGGACTGGAGAAAGAATAACAGTAAAACTTTTACGTTTTTATCAAGGTCCTTCCTCGGGGGAGTTTGGCCATCCCATCCCTACATTCAAGGGGTTCTGGGTCTGCAAACTGGCTCAAGTCTGGAAATCCGTTCACGAGCCAAGATTCTTTTTTGCCACCAGCCAGTGGAATCTTTCTTTTATTTGTTTGAGAAATATGCTTATACACATCAAAAATGCAGTAGGCTTCTTATCTACTTCATGATCGATTAGCCAGTACCAAAGACCCATGTGAGTCGTGCACATTTTGCCTGTTCTGACTGTCGTGGGTCAGGCTGTTACTGACACTGCTTGCCTATGCTGCCCATTACGATAACTACGATCACCTTGCCTTTGGTGATTCAGTGCTGCCACATGGCCCCTACTACCTCAGGGCCCAATCAAACCCATGGCATTAATTCATCCAACTGAGCAGCAGCATCTGCTACCCTAAGGTCTGGCACAAGGAAAAAGGTGACAACAACGCCCTTCAAATGTGCTGGTGCCCCGCTTACCATTTTGTGTCTCGTAGGATCAGTGAAGGGCGTGTCTTCTGAGCCTTCCCACTGTGGGAGATAGGTTTTACACGGAGTACCCACTGCAGTATTGCATTTTCCCTGAGACTTACAATCTCTTCATCAACACTAAGCCAAGGGATATCAGGCATCTCTAACTCCTTTTCAGCAGGCCATCTTTTGACAAATGCTTCAGCAACCACTCAAACAGACTTTTGACACCTTTTTTAAACTATGCGAGCTTCCACATAAAGCCTTGAATCTCCACTCAGTGAGCTCATATCAATAAATTCAGTCTAATCCAGTTTTATATTCCTTTCACCATTATCCTACACCCTTGAAATCCATCCACAGGCTTCTGCTTGCATGAATTGGCAAACTCGTTAAGCTCTTTAGTGCTGTAGAGTACTTGCTCATAGACCACACTTTCTACCTTCCCTCTAGGAATCTGCTTTGCCTGAAGTCTGATTATAGGTCTAGAGGCTATTGGTGGGTCCTGGAGGACATCAGTATTGTCTGGACTGGCATCTCCTTCAGGGGAAGCCACTGCTGGTTTAGCAGACAATGAAGGATTAATTTTCTCCATCAAAGATGGAAACGGCAATATTTCAGGGGATGGGGGTGGGACTACAGCTTCTGCTGAGGGTGGAGAGACTACGTCCTTGTGTGAGAGAAACTGAGGATTCAATGTTCTCAGCCTCGGTGGCGTCCTCTCACACATATCCAACCCAAGTTACAGACTCCATTCTTTGCCAATTAATGCCCCTACTTCAACTGCCAACATCCTCCAAGGCCGGGACTTGAACTTCCTTTGTTATTCAGCCAGTCTTATAATGAGGGTTTCAGTTAGATTTTCTATAACTTGAGCTCTGTGGCTGCTGGAAAGATTCTCTTCCAGGGCTGTGCTGGATAGTTTTATGTCAATTTGACACAAGCTAAGGTCATCTGAGAGGAGGGAACCTCTATTAAGAAAATGCCTCCATAGGATCTGGCTGTAGGCAAGCCTGTATGGCATTTTTATAATTAGCAATTCCTGGGCCCAGCCCATTGTGGGGGGTACCATCCCCGGGCTGGTGCTCCTGGGTTCTATAAGAAAGCAGATTGAGCAAGCCAGTAAGCAGCACCCCTCCTTGGCCTCTGCATCAGCTCCTGCCTCCAAGTTCTGGCCCAGTTTGAGTTCCTGTCCTGACTTCCTTCAATGGTGCACTACAATATGGAAGTGTAAGCTTTGGATCATGGTGTTTCATCAGAGCAATAGAGTAACCCCTAACTTTAAAAAAATGCACTTAGAAACCTTTACACTGTTTATGTGCATTTGGAGTCAGTCAGTTTAATCATTGAGTTCATTGCTATCCTTCACATAATCTGAGATGCTAGAATTTTGTTAATTTTATCATAGAGGACATTCTTTTCCCACGTCAATTTATCTAGAGATGCTAGGAGCAGCCAACCAATATCATTATCCTTATTTTCCCATAAATTTATCACAAGTTTTATATACAGAGTCACCAAATCCAAATTGCCTCTCACAATTAGTGAATCTGAATAATCAAATTAATTTGTCTCCTTAAATTTATAAAAAATCAGACCATGGGTTTTCAGTACTCTCTGACATCTAGGAGAGGCTTCAGTAACCGTATGTGTCGGCAAATTGCAAAGCCTATTTCAGATACTTTAAAATTTATCCTTATATATACTTCTGTTGCTCTAGAACCACTTCTGGTACCAAAATCTGTATTAGTCAGGGTTCTTTAGAGGAACAGAACTATACACACACACGCACACACACACACACATACATACATACATATACACATATATGTACACACATATATATTATATATATATATATTCACATATATGGAGGATTTATTAGAATGGTGTACTGGCTGTGGTTTAGCTAGTCCAATGATGGCTGTCTACCAACAAAATGTCCAAGAATCCAGCAGTTATTCAGTCCATGATGCTGGATGTCTCAGCTGTCTACAATATATGCCAGAATCCAGAAGAAGTAGGCTCTAATGCCAGTGAAGGAATGGACTTTGTCAGAGAGAACGAGATCAAGCAGGCAGAGAGTGAAAGCTTCTTCCACATTCTCTATGTAGGCTGCAACCAGAAGGCTTCAAGAACTTAACAGCCTGGTCTTTTGCTGTCCCATTGGAGAGACATTAATTGTTTATCAGGAAGATTTTCCCAATGTCTCCATGAAATACTATCTCTGGCCCTTCTCATGGTTTTCTTAATATTTCTATTATATGTCCCAGGTATTAGTCATGGGTTTTAATTTTCTGACATTTTGACCTCATCTTCTGGTCCTAGAGAGATTGCCTTTTGCAGGGTAACTGATTCCTACACAGAGAACAGGGGTTCATAACCTATTCACCTTTCATGTGGTGGCCAACCAAATCCAGGACCTCACCCCCAGCCTCCGCCTCCACCAAACTCCCATAGATAGCCATCCTCTGGGCCAGCTGTGCCCTTGTCCTGATCAGGGGGTACTTGCATCAGCCACAGTCACAGTTACTCAATCTAACCAGCTCTTGCCCTTGCCCATTCATCCCCATAGACCACATTACAGGCTAACACTAACTCTTCCTCCATCACCCCAACCTGTCAAGGAATCGGAGTGCTTCTCTGAATGGCCCTGAGCAGGGTGCCCTGCCCCTCTCTCAAGAACAGTGGGTATCAACTGTCTTCTGACAGTCATCCACTGATCTGTTGTCCTCACTGTACCACATTCTGGACACATGAGAGGTGTACAGGTAAACATCTGTTGCATGCCAGGCAACAAAATGTGCAGCCTGGCATTTGAGGACTCACAGATCCCACCGTTAGAAGATGTTGGCCCTGATCAGGAAATTACTTCAAAGAAGCACTCGTCCAAGTTCACTAGATGTCAGAAATTATGACTGGGGTTATTTCACATCTTAAATAATGTTTGGCCCTATCCAAGCTTACCTCATTCTACAGAGGTCCAGGTCCTACCTTAGCATTCCAGGAGAAGGATGTACCCCAAATTTTCTGACACTGGACAGTAAATAGCTCTTTCACTATCAGGTCAATTATTCATCTTAAAATAATGGACATTCTCCCAAAGTATGGAACATTTTACAGTAGTCTTCAGTTACTTGCTGGGGGCTTGAGTCTCTTTATGGGCCTTGAGCATTGTCCACCTGCCTGTTCCTTTGAAACAGGGTCTCTGCCTGGACCTATGGTTTATATCTTTTTGGCTAGTCTAGAAGCCAGCAAGCCCAAGTGATCCTTTTGTTTCTCTCCTACTCAGAGCTGGGGTTACAGGTGTTTGCAGCGAAGCCTGGCTTGCTACATGGGTGCTGGGATCTGAACTCTGGTCTTTATGATTATGGAGCAAATGCTCTAAGCCATCTCTGCAGCCCCCACTGGCATTCAAAACTCTGTTTTTGTTCTTCCCATCCAAGGTGGCTGGATGCTACCAGGGCACAGGGAATGTTGCAGCATTACAAAGAACGAACCTGCAAATGGCAGGAGCAAATGTGACCAGCGCTGCAACTAATAACCCTAAGAAATAATGATCTTATGTAAGAGATCATTAAGGAAACACATAAGGGATTGCAGAAACGATCAAATTCAACATCTGTGCCTAATGTGTCTTAAAAATTAGGAGTAGATGGTGGCTTTCTTAACCTGATTAAAAAGTATCATGTTTAAGCATGAGCCAGCATCAGATGAATGTGGTAATAATGAAGGCCTTTTCATCAAATCGGGTACAGTCAAAGTGCTCACAGCTGCCATTATCATTCATTTTTCTAGACATTCTGTCCAGCTTGATAAAAATAGAATAGAAAGAAGCAAAGATAACGCTACAGAGAAGAGAGCTATTATTATGTGCAGAAGAGATTGTATCTACAGAAAACGCTAAGAAGTAACACTAGAAAAAAATGAGAATTAATGAGCTCAGTAAAGTGGCTGAATACATAAGCACTTACATAAAGATCAATAGCCCGCTTTTCTAACATTAAAAACAAATTATAAAATATAATAAAAACTGGGACCAGATTACAGTAGCATTAAAGTTATGAAATGGCTACAAATAGCTTTAACAATGAAAACTGAGCAATGTATGTGTTGAGAACTTCAAAGTTGTTACAGAGTTATAAAACAAGCCTTGGAGTTACAAAATGCATTAAAGAGTTTGATTCACCTCTGTGTGTGTGTGTGTGTGTGTGTGTGTGTGTGTGTGTGTGTGTGTGTGGTATTTTGGGTTTTGAGAGCATCTCTCTGTTTAGCCCAGATTTGTCTTGGACTCAAGATCTTCCTGTCTTAGTTTCCCCAGTCTAGGATAGGCATGAGGCACCACATTTGGCTGAAGACTTGATTCTTTGTAATTCAGTTGTTTTAATTGACTGATACATTGTGTTGTTTTCTCTCCCATCCCACCCCCAGCCCCCTAGGACATGGTTTCTCTGTTGTAACTCTGGCTGTCCTGGAACTCACTCTGCAGACCAGGCTGGCCCCGAACTCAGAGATCCGCCTGCCTCTGCCTCTCGAGTGCTGGGATTAACGGCGTGCGCCACCACCGCCCAGAGTGTTGTTTTCTTAATGTGATAAACATCGTCTCTTCCGTCACCTAGGCTATGAACTTTCATAACATTCTCTATTTTTTCATAGCAGTTAAGAATACTATAGTTTTAAAATGTTGATTTAATTATTTGTTTAGTAAACTCATTAGCTTCTGCCATCTTATCCGGACAGTATGTGAGTATGTAGCATGCAGTAGGCACGGGATTAATACAAGCGTGCTGTCACATCTAAAACTCTGATATTTGTCCATCCGGTCTTCAAGAAATGGATTTAAGCTGAATGGTCAGGAATTTGAAGAGAAATTTATTATCATTACACTTATTAAATTCAACATATTAAACCACATTTTTGTAAAATAAGAAGTTATATGCTTTTAAAAGACAAACTATGGAAAGAATTAGAAAAGTTGAGGATATTTGCCAACCTTCAAATCCTAGAGAAGACGGAAAGACTAGCACGCGGCGCTGTAAGCTCAGACTCCAATAGACGTAAATCCACACAATTAAAGCCTTCCAAGTGGAGGGCAATATGGCAGAAGTAATGAGATACATTGTGTATCAAGACTCTTAAGTATATGTTCTCCTTGATACAGTGTGATCCTGGGACTGTTTGCGGAAAGTCTAGGACTTTTTTTCCCCCTTAAATAATGGGGCTTTAGGTTTAATCACTGGGTTTATCGCAAATATTAAAGAAAAGGAATCTCTACCTTTCAGTTTCCTCATCTACAAGAGGGGAATATTATTCACCTTTAGGAGCTGTGAACTGTTTAATGCATGTAGAATTACTGAGAAGAAAAGCACTAAGTAAGTTGTAATTAGCTATTACTGTTTTATATCTTAATAACCCAGAAAGCTCAAAGGCACCTATGAAATTAGCTTTGTTCATAAAGATATTGGCATAGCTTACTTACAGAGGGGAACTTCTCCAGTGGCCTACTAAGAGAAAGGCTACAGAGACTCAGATTAACATTCTCACTGGAATGCAGCCAGTCTAATAGTATGTTTACAGATGTGGGGAAGACAAATGCCGCATACGTAAATAAAGGTCCAGAAGGGAAAGACAACATTGCCAGGGACTGTGTTTCTGAAGTCTGTGCTTGGTTTATCTCTAACATTATTTTCTTTGTCTCCAATGTTCAGAAATACAGTATGGGATATTATAAAATAAAAAAAGGATATAAATTTAGGGAAGGAAAAATAATGAAAGCCTGTGATCTTTGTAATTTGGAAATTATTTAATGACTGATTTTAGATAATACGACAGAAGTTATGACACCTCTCACCGTCTGAAAACCTTTTCAAAAGAGGGGAAAAAAATCCTTGTGATTTTCTATATCATTTGACTCTCTGAGAATTCAGATGGGAACTGTCATCCCCACCACCAGTAAGTCTGCGTTCTGTCACGGGTCAGCTGGCTGAAGTAATTAAAGACAACAGTTAGAATTTGGCTCAGAGTTCTAAAGGTCCCAGTCCATGATGAGGTGGTACCATAGATTTTGCTCTCCGGAGTATCAATGTATCGTGAGGGAGCACACACTAAAAGAAAATTGCTCTCATCAACCAGGAAGTAAAGAGAAAAAGAGGAAGAGACTGGAATCCCACAATCCCCTTTCAGGATCGGTCCACATTGGCCCAAGCACTAGCTTTTAAGCCCCCCTTCTTCTTAAAGCCTCCACCCCACCTCCCAGTAGCACCATCCCAGCCATCAAGCCTTTTTAGCACATGGCCTTTGGGGCCTATTTAATCAAGCCCAGGCAGCCACAGTGGAAGACTCAGAAGCACTGGTTAGTGGGCACCCGTGCCTGGAAATTAAATGTATAAAGCTGGCCAGCACCTTCACTGGTGAGTGCTTGAAGAGAAACTAGGTTCAGGGTTCATAAGGAGTGGTTCAGCTGCGTGCTATATATGCTACAATTCTGTCCCTTCCTTCTTCCCCCTCCCCCTTCCCCCTTCTACCCTTCTCTTTATTATCATCTGCTTCTCTGAAGTCTAGGTGCAGGCTATAAAATAGTACACTGCTTCCGGAGGGCAGTTCAGCAATATGTATCCTTTAATAATCTTGCTGCTGTTAATCATAATGAAATGAATAGATGTGATGGAAGAATATGAAATGTATGCTGACCACAAAGCTACTTATCACAGTGAAAATTAAAACCACAGGATAAGAAGGACCGACCAAGTAAATTAGTATGTATGATAAACCAATGTGTAGCCATTAAAATCGTTTTATTATTATTATTATAAATGTTCAGGACTCCAATTAAGTAAAAGAAAGATACACAAAATTCCCACAGACATGTTGTGTCTATGAGTTCACCAGGAAGAAAATCCCAGGAAGTTAGTGATTTTGTCTGGGTGGCACAGTGACGGTCAACTGTGCTAATGTTTGCCGGTTTTGCATTACGGATATACGGATATACGTACCTGAGATGATCAACCTTTAAAGAGAAAGAGGTATTTTGGTCAGAGTTTGGGAGGTTCCAGGGCACGAGCAATCGGTCTCCTTGCTTTGGGGCCCATGGCAAGGCAGCACATGGTGGGAAGAGAACATGAATCTGTGAGGGAGACCCTGGCAAAGATCCCTTGTAATTGGGGATAGGGAGCCTGACCAGGCCATCTCATTTGGCCAGGCAAAGCTTCCAGTGGTGAGACAGAGACCATCACAGCCATAAACCCTCTGACTTATGATCTCTGACTTCCTGCGAGATTCTTGTTGACAATGGAAGGGCAGAACTCCATGCCAAAGGAGGGAACCCCTGCCTGAAACTGCAGGACAGGCCAGGAACTAGAGGCTGGATAACTAGAGGCAGAGATGATTTCTAATAATGTCATGTTCTGCTCATAGATCAGTACCTGACCCAGTCCTCACCAGAGAGGGCCCCTCCAGCAGCTGAGGGGAGCATATGGAGAGGTGCAGGGACAAATATTGTACAGAGATCAGGGAACCCCGTGGAAGAGGGACAGGAGGGATGACAGAGACCAGAGGGGTTGAGGACACCAGGAGAACAAGCCCCACAGTGTCAACTAACTAGCACTCCTAGGGGCTCACAAAGACAGAAGCAGAAGACACAGAACCTGCAGGGTTCCCTAAATATACCTTATGGCTGGCTGGTTGGTGTTCTTGAAAAACTCCTGCAGGCTGCGGGGGGAGTCTCTGACCCTTTCATCTCCCCTTGAGACACTTCTGCTTCTGCCTGGCTGCTTGGCCTACCCTTGATGTAGGGATTGGTGCCTGGCCTTGGTGCTATGCCATGGTGCTATGCCATGCCCTGATTGTGTTGTAATCCTGAGGGCAGTTCTTTTCTGGGGAGAAGCTGGGAAGGGCTGTTTGTGGGTGCTGATGGGGGATGTATTATGTGAGTTATGTGAGAGAAGAAAAAAAACAAAAAACTATGATCCTACATTGTCCTTTGAAGACATGCCTGCCAATGACCCAAAGACTTTCCAGTAGGTCTGTATCAGTTAATTTTCTGTTGCTGTCATAAAATACCCTGACCAAGGTAACTTAGAGAAGGAAAGGTGTAGCAGTATGCTATAATCTTTTACCCTCAATTTAGGGAAGGAGAGAGAAAAGATAAAAATCTTCACTGCTTTTATAAGCAGCTTAAATATAGAAAGAAAGAAAGGTAGTAATCTTCACAACCTCTTTTTAGGCTGTCCTAAGCTGGAATCTCTCCAATCTTTGTTCTCACACTAACTAATGATAGCAATCCAACCAATGAACCACCAACCAACTCCCACCCCAGCTCTCTGGGCTTCAGACCTTTTATGCCCTAAGCCAAAAGTTCCAATAAACCCATGCATCAGGGAATCCCAAAGACATACTACAGGTGCCAGAACAACTGCACCCAACAAATTATAGCCACCTGCATCAATCATTCCAATTCCAACTCGTAAGCAACTCTACCACAGCTGGGGTGGGAACACGAACCTCTAGTGACTAGTCAAACCGAAAAGCTTTTCATAACATAAAAATTCCAAGTGTTCCTCTCCAGAAAGATTTATTTGGGCTTATAGTTCCTGAGGGTTAGGGTCTGTCACCATCACAATGGAGATGCTGTGATCTCCGCCATGGTGCTAGAACAGCAGGCAGAGAGCTCATATCTTAAAGCCATGAGCAGGAAGTGAGAGGGGTGGAGCTGGGAATGATGCATGGCTTTTGAAACCTCAAAGCCATCCACCCCTCAGTAAGGCACTCCTTCCAGTAAGGCCACACCTACAAACAGCTGCACCTACTGGAGACCAAGTATATATGCCCCAAAAATATAGGGGCATCTGTGCAAACCACTACAGGATCCCCACCTTTAATATATGTATAGAATATGAATATATTATGTAGCCCTCTAATTCATGCTCCTCCTGCCTTTGCCTCCCGACTGCTGGGATTGTATTGGTGTGTGTTACAGCATCTGGCTACTAGGCTCCACCTCTTACAGGTCCTTCACCTCCCAATAGTGCTTTGGTGACAACAAAATGGACCAGTGAAAGCCAGTCACCCAAAGCACCCATAGCAGTGATTAACTCCTTTAAAAACGTTTACATGAACTTAAAGCATTTTATAGCAAATATATGTCACTCTAATACATAGCAAAACACTCAAGAGACTGGCTTGGAAATTGTCACGGGAATGGAAAAGTCTTTGTGCCTGAGGTCATCCATTTCCTGAGGCGAAATCTTCAGGCCCTCACATCCTTAGCTTCACACAGCAGCATCTACTTAGTTGAAAGACTCCTCTGGCAAGGACTGGAGCCTCCCGACAATTTAATTTCCAGCCAGTGAATTAATTTTGAACGAGCAGATAACAGGAGATACACGTTTAATGAAGGCAGAAAAAACAAACAAGTCTGGTTCATTACCATCTCCCTGTGGTTTGGGAATGGAAGACCGTCCTCTCTGAGTCTCTCAGGTTAGCTACATACGGGCCTTGATGACAAGGTTACTTAGATTCATTTACATCCCAGGAGTCAAGACAGACAAGATGGAAAACACAGCCCCCCGCCCCCTTAGGAAAACCTCACATTTCAGAGCAATGATGACAGTGGCTCTGTCGGAGGGGGGAGGGCAAGTTCCCAGAGGTGCCCGTATAACAGACATGGTGTTACTGAAGCTCAGTGGGCCTCAGGGGTGTTTTCCCATGCTACGTGACATCTGCCTCTGCTTCCTCTTACATGGGCTTTGGGCTTTCCATGGAGAACAAGAGGATCAGATGCCACATGAACCTTACACTCTCTGTTGTGCTATAACAGCCTCTAAACCCACAGGACTCATGTTCTCCTTACTGGTAAGGTCTGTGAAATGGGGACAGGCAGCCCAACAGTTGCCACTGCTTCTGCCCGGCCACACCAATTTTGTCTTTGCATGACATCTACAACCTAGGCAAAGAAGAGAAGTTTATGAATGTAGTTTGAGTGTGAGCTTCATGTCTGACACACATCTGCTATGGGATGGCAGGTAAATTGTTTAATGTCCCTTAGCCTCTTGTTTCCATGTAGGCAAAAATGGGATTCTTACTCAGAATGGGAAAATTTTAAAATAAAACACTTAGCCTAATGGCAGGCACATGGCCTTACAAAGCCATTTACCCCCATCTCTTTAAGCCCAGAAATCAAATACTATCAGTTACTTAGCCATAATAAAAACCTTTTTGATAGCTTTTATGCTTTCCACTTAAAAGCTCTTTGTAACAAAATAATCTCATTTATGATTCTTATTAAAAGTAACTATAGATGCTTTTTCATAGCAACATTTAAAAGGCTTGCCTAAAACAGTTGTTAATATGTAAAATTATACCAATATATACAAGCTAGCTTATTGTACAAACAGGAATCTTACTTAATTCCACAGAGGGAAGAGAAAGAGTAACATCTATTAAGCAACGATTTGCCTGCCACTTTACATGCATTATCTTATTTAATTTTGAAGAATTTTATTAGCTTGCAAATGAGAGAACAGAGGCTGGTATACATTAAGTACCATATAAGAGCTGGAGCGGAGAGACCAAAACATGTACCCTGAGTCTATTCAACTTTAAAATGTGAACTTTCCTTCTCATGACTTCTCGGAACCCAATGATGAAAGTGTGAATGTGCACCTCTGGGCCTTGAGCCCCGACTCCTCACCGTCCCTTCCCTTCAGAACGATAGTCTCTTGGAAATAGCTAGGATTCTCACCTGGAGTCCTTGGTGTGGGAGGGTTCCTCCAAGTTTTGAGTTGTACAATTTAATATTCAAGTTATATTTTATTTTTATTTCTTTCCCTTTTTTATTCTTAAGAGGATATAGCAAAAAAGCTGGGGATGAGAGCAACTGTGAATGGCTGCATGGTGTCTTGATGGACACTTAGATTTGTCAAATTTTAAAAAAAATCTATCTTCTGAATCCTCAGAGGGACATTCAATTGTGAGCTAAGAAGCCCCAGCAGCTACTCACCCAGCCTTCTTGAACTACGATATGGCACGTGTCCAAAATCGAGGAACAGTTATGGGACTATGAATGCGGAGGTGGGAGGTAATTGGTGGCAAGTTAGAGCCAGAAAACAGTGGCCTGTCCCTCAGAGGCTCTGTCAATGGCGGAGAGTCCAGTGTTTCCTTAGAGTCAAGAAGTACAGTTCAGCCCACAGCTGGGGAGCTGTCTTTGTGCTCAGCTCCCTGGTACCATTTTGCCCCTGTCTCTGCTACCATGAGGACTCCCAGTTCAGCAGGGCTGATGGCCTGTGACTTACAGGGTGTTTTGGTATCTTCCCCAGGCACCAGTGACAGAGGTTATGGTAGCTTCTATGAGGAAAAGCAGAGAACTGTAAATCACACTGGTCAAGAATAAGACCACCACAACTGAGACAAATTTGAAGCAAGCTTTAATTAAATTAATTAAATACTGGACAGGAAATGAACTCTGACCAGGACCATTCTGAGGTTCCCATGAGTGGTCCTGCCACCCCTTGATTTCGCATAGAATGACCCCAAGTCACATGGTACAGATGCTTAAAAAGAACCTGTAAGGCTATGTACTTCCCACCATGTCCAATCAGCATCAAGCATCTATCCTGATGTACTTCTGTCTGGGTCATCTCCTGCCCACAAGCGACTAAGCACATCCGGTGCAGTAGGATTTACCAGTCCCCATCTAACATTCCGGGAGGTTATCCATCCTTGTGTTATAGGTACAGTAATTAAAATTTAAAATATAACTTGTGCTCTTACAGAACCTGAACAGACTTCTTTCTAATCACATGTGGGATAAAATTTCTGGGGGTGGGGTGGGGGCAGAGGCCAGGTATGCCTCACCTGTGCCTCAGGAAAGGTTTACTGACTCGTTGGAGCTGAGAAAGTGCAGGCGACAGGTGATACGGTAACCAGTGACCTCACATGCCACGTGCTGAAGACTCGGTCCCTAGTCCACAGGCCGATGGGAGGTGATGGCTCTTTAAAAGAGGGCCTCGCTGGGAGCAGGGAAGGCTTACAGGGGACGAAGGGACTTCAGCCTCCGTACCTTGTCCTGCCTGTCTCCAGAGCATCTCTGCTGTGCCTCATGCTGCTTCCATGATGCAATTCTGTCTCCAGAGCATCTCTGCTGTGCCTCATGCTGCTTCCATGATGCAATTCTTTGCCACAGGCTAAGGTACTATGGACTAAGACCTCCAAAATTGTGAGCCAGATTAAACCTTTTTCTCTTGTAACCCTATTATCGTAGATAATTTGTTACAGTAACAGAAAGGTAACACAACAGTCAAACGTCCGTCTCCTTATACTTGTTTTCTGAATGTTCCAATAGTGATTCTGTCTTTTCCGGCTGAGAAGTGTTTAACAACTCAGCGGAGTGGACATCTGTTTTTCCGTTTTGAGGTTTTTTTAAAAATAATATTTTGAGAATGGTACAGCGTCTCTCATCAGGCATTTAGTCTGAAGGGACTGTTCTTGTCAGCACGGTGGGCTCCACTCTTTAGCATCTGTTCTAGAACAAACACACTCCAGGACAGAGGCCATTGGCACCGCATCCAGTGACGGTGTCCGAGGGAAATGGACAGTGTCCTGCCGCCGATGTCCTCGCTGCTCTGCCTCGTGGAACTGATTGCTCCAGCTTTTCCTTCCCTCTTCTCTTGCAGCTCTCTCTTCCTGTGCACGCTAGAGCTTTCAAAAGCAAAACAATTCTTAACAGATTTTTCAATTATGTCACGGAGGGGAAAATGTTATTTAAAAGTAAAACCAAAAATTTGCTTTTGAGTGGAAAGGGAGGGTGGTTTCAGGCTTAGGACCTCCTGATTCTGAGCCACCCCCGTTCTCTCGCAGGGCTTGAGGGAGAATGAGAAGAAGGCAGTGTCTCCCTGCAGCTGTGCAAAGAGAAGCACAGGGGTGGGTTGAGATAATGGTCCAACTGTTCTGCCTAACAAGGTGTTAGAAATTACTGGAGGACAGGAAGCCAAGCAGTATGGTGGGAGACTGGAACTTAAAGAGAAAGAAGCTAAAGGATTTCTGAGAATGAAGACCATGTGTTTAATACGAAGTGGCTTGGATTGTTTCAGTGTAAGCCCAGGATTAATTTTTCTTGGACGGTGTCTGCCTCACACATTTCTGTGATTGTATGAGATTGTGTGTATTGTGTGAGTACTCACGGTTACGGGAAGGAGTTAGGATCTGTCTGGTGTGGTGTAGAACATAGATGGGAAAAAGCAGGTAAGAGGATCCTTAGTAACCCACTGGGGTAGAAGAGGGACCTTCACTCCCCAAGAAGCTTGCCACGAAGTGTGGCTTCACTTTACCCTCAGAAGGCAGAATGCTTGAGCTAACATCTGACTTTCATGGCCGTACAGTCAGAGTCAACACACTCAGACATTTTGATGGTGCAGAAAGAAACTGGGAAAAACCTTTTTTCTTCTAGAGACTAGCAAATTGTGGCTGTTCTTGAAAATAAAATCTTACCATAACATGACTGTCCTGACCTTTGGTGCCCTCGTAGAACTGGTCACACAGTAGCTGTGGATTGAGGGTGCTTAGACCCCCAGCCCTGGCATGAGGAGCTGGCAGAATCCCTGACCCCTCACCTTTGCAGCCTCTTGTGCTGACAGACCACAAACCACAACAAAACTCTGCCCCCTCCCAAAGACGGTGCAACTGGCAGAATTGCTTACCTAAGTCCCTATCCCCCAGAATGTGCCTATCCCAGTCTTAACCAATGGCCTCTATCCCTGGATACCAAAAAGACCCTACCCTTCCTGAATCCCATAAATGTAACGATCCTTGCATTAAATGAGAGAGAGAGAGAGAGAGAGAGAGAGAGAGAGAGAGAGAGAGAGAGAGAGAGAGAGAGATGCTCCTCTGAAGGCCTATCCCAAGAGTCTCTGATCTCACTCTCACTGGCTCCAGGCTCAGATCTAAGGCAGGCATGGTTTTATGGTAAGAACCATGCCAGGCCCCCCCTTAGCTTCCTGCTGGGAGCCACTCTAGCTGTAGGCTGGCTGTAGCTGCTTCAAGGGGCAGGGAAGCCTCGGGCAGGGTGCATGGATGTTTTCTTGTGGCTGTTTTACCCTGTAGGGCCTGGACTGATACTCCATACACTCCACAGGAAGCACAAGGCCTTATATATTTTTATTCTCCAGGTCTTTAGGAAAAAGATTGCCTATCTTAGCTCTAGAGGCCAGAAGCAACCTGCCAGCAGCCCATCAGTCAGCTTTGCCCATAGGTTAGACAACATAAAAATGGCTCAAGGCACAAAGGGAAAATCTACAGTTAGCCTATAAACTTGAGGTAAGCTCATAATACTTATGAGAAAATAAATGAAGTACAAGAATGCTTTAAGAACAAAGTTTTTGATCAGTGGACTTTTTTTCTCCCCTTACAAACAGTAGGCAGAGGGACGGGCCAGGGATGGCACTGTGGCAGCTCCCCTTACCCATGGCTTCCCTTTCTACTTTGTCAGTTGTGTTCAACTTCAGTCCAAAATCAAATAGAAAGTTCTGGAAAGAAACAATTCATTTATTTTATGTGTCTGAGTAGCACAATAAAATCTCGTACCATCCTGGCATCCCCCGAAGGCCACAACTCATTCTTGTCCAGCGTATCCATGTGGCGCACACTACCGACCCGTTAGCCACTCAGTAGTTACCTAGGTTACCAGACAGGCTGATGTCACGCCGCAGCGTTCATGTTAAAGTCGCCCCGCTGCACCGGCCCACCCCTGGCTCATGATGCTGACATCGCTTTCCTTTTTCATCGCATCACAGAAACGTTCCCTCACCTCATCAAAACGGTGGTAACAGTGTACAAAATACGGAGAGATGTGCTTCTGCTGAATTCCTAAAGCTTAGGGGCGGTGAAGAAGTAATCACGGGTAGGCTTTGTTTTCAGCAACGCTGGTTCATGGCCAAGTACACATTTCACCAGCAGGGTTAAAAGTTACATGATAAGGCACATTGAAAAGCTAATTCTCCTTTTCATCCCATTTAAAGTGAACCCAGTTTGCGTATAAATAAAGCTGAACATCCTGGAAATTTTAAATCTTCATTGCCAATAATTTTTGAGAAACATAAAGCTGACTCTGTTTTCTGATGCAGGGGCATTGCCAAAATACAAGACCATTCTCCCAACAAGTCACCAGTCCCTCACAAATGCAGACACACAACCCTTCTACACAAACAAACCCTACAATTTAAAATTCCTAGTTGTTGATTCCTAGTTGTTCCAAATGAGCAAAAATACATATAACATACAAATTACACACTGCACTCTGTAGACTACAAAGTGTACATTAAGAAAAAAAGCGTGGTAGAACTGAAATACAGCGGTAACTAGGTAATCTGAGAATTTCAAATGCTGCTACAAGAATGAGTGCCGCAGCTCTTTAAAATGTTTTCCATATGTTTTAAACCTCTGGAATCCACAGCAGCCCCGAAAAGGCTGACAGCCAGGATGTCAGGGTAACAGGCTCGGAGCACAACCCCGTATTGCAACAAGCACTCTTCATAAAGCACAACTGCATTCTCCATGATGCACACTCTCCGTTTCTGGATTGTAGATTATCCCCCGCGCTCCCACTCTTCAGTCAGTCACGGTCGCTGTTACTTTGAGTTTGTTCTTGATTTGGAAGCTCAGCATGCCATTGGAAGCACGCCGTTCCTTGGGGCATGGACTGTGACCGCAGCGGCGCTCACGGTCTGCTTGCAGCCGCTGCCGCCCTCTGATCAAGGCTTCTAGATACCACTGCTCCTCCTTCAGCAGCTGCCGGGTCTTCTCCAGCCGGCTCCTCACAGCATCCGCCTCGCGGTACTCCTGACTCAGTTGCTGAAGCTCCTTCCGTGCCTGTTGGTTCTCTCTGTGGAGGCTGCCACAGAACTCAAAATGAGCCTGCTTGGCGGCCAGTGCCCAGGCCTTGTACTTCCTCGTAAGTCCCTTGGTGCTGATCTGTCCCAGCTCCATCAGGTGCAAGTCTTCCAGCTCCTTCTCCATCAGCGCCTTTTCCCGCAGGAACCGGAGGTGTGCCTCCTGGTCCTTGGCTGCTGTCTCACCTCGGATTTTCTCCTTCTCCTTCTCCAAGGTCTGTATTTTCACATCCTGCCTCTCCTTTACCACGTAAATGGGCGTCAGTGCCTGCAACTGCAGCTTCAGATCCCTCTGGGTCTTTCTGGCCTGCAGGAGCTGGGCTTGAAGGGCTGCGTTCCTCTGGGTGTAACTGGACGCCAAGTCTTGTCTCCTTCGTTCTATCTCGCCACATTCTTGGACACACTGTTTCCACAACGCCTCCTGTTTCTTCTCATGCTGCTCGTTATTTTTACACAGGTATTCCATGAAGAGCTGGTTTTCAGCCTGCACACGATATTTCTCCTCTAGTAGCTGCCTGCTGTCTTTCAGCAGGCTTTCCCGCCGGCATTTAGTTTCCTGGATTTGCTGGCTCAGCTCCTCCAGCGCCTTCACAGTCTTCCTTTTCACCCGTTTCTCCAACCTCGTTAGCAACTTTGGCTTGAGGTGGGTGTTTAGAACAGTAAGATGTGGTGTGGGCAGAGGGGCACTTGTAGGGCTCTGGGCAAGCATGTTCCTGGAACCCTCAGTCAGGGAGGTGATTGCAAGGGAGCAAGCCCAGATAGTAGGTTTCACTCCAGAGCACAGCGTCCTCAGCAGAAGTTTCCAAGGTTTCTCCCTCTGGTGGTCAAGGCGACCGGGCTATGCCCAGCCTGCCAGGAAGTCACAGGGCTCACTCAGAGCAGCGTCAGATGCTGCCCAGGGCTGGTCTTGCTCTCTGGGGGTTCACTAGGAGGACTCAACTCCTGCTCCTAGCTGGTGAGCCCTGTCCTAGGGACCACTTGCCCAAAGGCCCAGAAGGGCCTTGCCCTCCTGGGGACCAGCACTCCTCCTCATATCCTCTCCAAGGGTTAGCGCCCTCTTCTGGGCTCTGCCATCCATCCCTACTGCACACATATTGAACCCTCAAGAGCTGTCTAGTTGGACTCAGCCTCAGTGACTCTCCCTGATCTGCCTTTCACCAGTATCCCAGTTTGTGGGTGGAAACAATGGGTTCTCCACACACTAGTAGAGGTATACCCAGGCTCATCTCTGCAGTGCTGAAAGTGGGTCTGCAGGATAAATGGCAACACTCAGGGCTGGAGAGGGTTGTTTGAGTCTTCATGAGTTCCCTGTGTGTCATTGAGAACGGCAGCATCTGGGAGACTGCCTTTGTATAGAGGACATAGGGAGTGCAGAAGAGTCTGATTGGCAGATGGAAGGCCAGGAGGAAGGACTGAGTTTCTGTAGACCTGGGGGATCCGGACTGTGGCATTGAACAGCCTTGCCATTAACTGCAGTACCTTCAAGGCACCTTGGTCTAGTAGGCTGTCTCGTAGTGTGTTGAGGAAATTGCTGGGTTCTTGAAACCTGGGGCCTATGAATGACTGTAGAACCCAATAGTGTATCTTCAACCACTAAAGAAGTAGGAGCTATTGTAAATGCCTGTATCTTATCTCTTGGATACATGACTTTGGGCAATTTGTTTAACTGGGGAATATATTTCCCCCAACACAAGGGATTGTGGTCTGTTGGCTTCCCAATTCTATTATACATTAATTCATCTGCTCTTTTAAAAAAATGTTGATAGAGAGTACATTATTTACCCCATTTTAGCCATGAAACCCCATAAAACATAGAAGCTAAGAACTCTGCAGAGGCCATCTCCAAGGGGAAGGAAAGAAAGAAAGAACCAGGAATTTCTGGTTTAAGTAAGTTTTAATTTACCCCCATTTCTTAGAATAGTTGCTGAGTAGGCCCCGCCCCCTTTTCTTATTTGAAATACTTTTAATCTTTACAAGACTTTGTTAAACATTATCGCCATAATATGTGAAGCAATTTCTCCAAGGTTCCACAGAGTTACTAGAAAGTATGCCTGTTTTCTCATCTGCCACATGGGCAGATAGACTAGCACCCATCTCACGGGTCAGCTCTGCAGGCTAAACGGCACAATGCTCAGTGTGCCTGGAACTGTGCAGTCTCATCAGCCACCCCACCCTATGCCCAGCTCTCATGGTGTTGTAGCTATGCTAATGGGGGTTCCATACCCAGCCACATGTGCTTTTCAGATCCTCTTTTCTTTCTGTTAAACCAGCGGTTCTCAACCTTCCTAATGTTGTGACCCTTTAATACAGGTCCTCGTGTTGTGGTGACCCCTAACCATGTAATTATTTTCATTGCTACTGTAATTTTGCTACTGTTATAAATCATAAATATGCAGATGGTCTTAGGTGACCTCTGTGAAAGGGCCATTTGACCCTCAAAAAGGGTCGGGTCACAACCCACAGGTTGAGAACCATTGTGTTAAACAGTCACACTGTCTGTTGCCCAAACCAGTGGCAGAAAGTTCAGGCAGCTGACAGAGCAGTGTTGATCCAAGGAGGGCAGAGAAAACAGCCCTGCCTGACTTTTAGAGTCAAGTCTGGGCCTCACTGCATAGGGAGGGGGGTGGCTGAAGTCCAGAGGAGTTTTAGGCTTGCCTGTACAAGCCCCAGTGGGCTGGCACTAGTAAAGTCCATACAGAACATCTAAGATGACTTAGGGCAAACAACATCCTGCAAAATTTCTGAACCAAGGTTAATTCTAGAGAATTAGTTACTGTGGCTGTAAGATTGCTTCTTTAGGGGACTACCCTATCTAATTATCTATTTATCTAATCTATCTAATTATCCCCACCCCCCAACAAAGAAAACATCTGCCTATGGCTTAGAATGCTCTTTTCGTCTGAAGTGAGCAGGTCCCTCAGCTGATAATATGGTTTAAAGGTCTGCCCAGCCTTGCACTTGACTGTACATGGGGTGCCCATGCCTTCTGCCTTGTCTCTGTGTGAGCTGGGAATGTGTGGTCTGTATCAGGGAGGGCTCTTCCTACAGACTCAGTTCCCAGTGGTGCCAAAGTTAAGAGAACCACAGTCTCCTGTATGCTGTTCAAAGTCTCCAACCTTAGCTATAAATAGGACTTCTCTGAGCTCAGGAAAGTCATCGTCACAATAATCACTGGCTGAGCTCAGGCTAAGTACCAAGTGTCTCCATATATATTAGCAGTCTTCCGCATGGGCTAGAAAAGTGGGGCCTATTGTCTCCATTTTACAGACAAGGACATCGAGGCTCTAAGAAGTAACATCCTCATCCAGGATGATGGGTAATTGGGTCTGTCTCCACAGCCACTGACCCCATTGGCTCCCTTGGCAAGACTTACGCCCTCATAGAGAGGTAGGTCAGTTATTCCCTAACTGCCCAGGATTGTTCCAGATCTGGCTTCCCAGATCTGCTCCCCTGAGATTCTGATTTGAGTGTTCTAAACAGGAAAGAGGGAGTTGGGGTTAATTCAATGATTCTTGTCATCAGAGAGTTTGAGAAACACAGTGGTGATGCCCCCTCCTTCCATAGCCCCAAGCTGTGACTCAGCCTGCGCCAGATGTGTTTTGAGATGTGAAGCCACATGGCTTCTAGAGTCACTGTCCCCAAGAAATCTAAATATAAGAAGGCACAAAGCCTAAGTTGGGTAATAGCTCTGCTTCCTATGGGCCTGCCTTGATTTCCTGGAGATTCAGGATGTGAGATACAGACTGATGCCCACAACTGGGATAATTGTGCTAAATTATCTGTTGGAGACTGGCTTTGGCGGATGCCAGCTGTGAAAAACAGCCCAAATAGACCAAACGAAGCCTCAGCGCGACAACACAAGCAAATTTCTCTGGCCGTGAGAATTGCACACTGACGATTGGCTGTGGACAGCTACAGGGAAGGTGCTACCGTCAGTAACCAGCCAGGAAATGGGCTGGGCAAGTGATAGGTGCATAGACGGCCTCCCTGAGAGCAGCCCGCAGGCCGTGGGGGACAGTGCGGGACACTGACGCCACATGGAGCACCAAGACACATGATTCAAAGAGCCTTCTGCTTAAATTTGGATCAAAAGTATGAGAAGTTGCTCATGCTGAGGTATTACAAGGATTAAAAGAAAACTGCAAAGCAAGTCCCCCCCAGGCACACAGCAAACCCTTTTCAGAAATAAAATAGAAAGGGGGATTTTTGTCTAATGTTCTGAATGGGCACAAAAACTGAAAGTTTCTTTTCTGGCTGTCTGGGATGAAAATGTCTGGTCCTACAGACACCCCAAGAGTCCTTTTTGCTGGCATTGGTTTTCTCGAATAGCTCTTTCTAATGACTTCAATTCTTATTTAGAAGATGTGTCTGTTAGAATTAGGTTCAAATGTGTATGATGAAGATACATAGATAGTAAAATTGGCTTAGAAAATGAAGAAGTCCCTGGCTGGGGAGGTGGCTCAGTGCATAATGTGCTTCCTGTGTGAGCATGAGGATTGGCTTGGACCCCAGAACCTACATGAAAGCCAAGCGCAGCAGCACACATCTGTAACCTCAGAGCCGGGGCTGCAGCGTACAGGGCTGATAGAGACGTGCTTCTGGGAGTTTACTAGCCACAAGGGAGCTGAAATGGGAGCTCCTTATTCAGTGAGAGCCCACGTCTCAAAACAAATAAGATGCACACAGTAATGGAAAATAATTAACCTCTGGCCTCCATACCCGAACAGACATATGCATACACACCTATGTCACTCACACACACACACACACACACACACACACACAAATACAAATGTACACACACTCGCATGCATGCACACAAGCTCACACAAGAATTCTGATCCTGAGCAAACATGGCCATTCCTAGGTTCAAGGACTCGGTCTCCGATGCTTCTTCTGTCCCCGTGTTCTTCTACCATCATGCTCGCCTCCTTCACAAGACCGAGAGAAAATATGAAGGGGACCCTCCTGTCATCTTTAAGGATGTTGCCTCGAAGTCTTATACAGTATTCCCGAGTCCTTCTGTTTGGCCAGCACAGCACTTGGCTACAGGCCAAGGAAAGATAGGTGTGCGTGTACATTGCTAAGGAGTGCGATCCTGACAGGACTGATGACTTGAGTTTCATCCCTGAATCCACATGGTGGAAGGAGATGATCAACTCCTGCCAGTTGTCCTCTGACCTCCACACATGTGCCATCGTATATATGAGGGACACACACCACACACACACACGCACACACACATTCTCTAAGTAAATATGTAGTTTATAAAAGAACGGTTATCTTATCAATAAGGCAGAAGGGAGGGATGGCTAGTCAAGTCATCGAGTAATTCTTTTCCATAAATTGTTGTCCTACCCCAAGAAACAGTTCATAGATCATATTGCTTCGAGACTGTGCACAGTAGGCCTGCATGACCTTGGGGATTTGGGGGTAAGTCTTGCTTTTCTGTCTCCTGTCTTGAGGCACATAAGGATAAAATGTTTTTCCTCAACTTCGTTCAATCATCGCACCCCCAATACCACAGCCAGGAATGTTTCAGAAGGAAGATGTTTCCTGGTACCCTGACCAGCAGCTCCACTGGTGATTCTACTGTTGGGCTCCACCCACGTGGCTGCTTCCCATTATGCTGTGGATCTTGCCCTCCCACTCTGACACCCATCACCTTTGGTCCAGAACATGTAGCTACCCTCCATGGGTCTCAGGAGACACTACTATGGGACAGCGGTGCGGAGAGGTTGCCCAGCCCAGAGGGTTGAGTTTTCATGTTAATAAGTACGTTCAGTAGGAATTTGCTCTGTGCCATTTGGAAGGAATATGGATTTGTCATACCCGTTTTAAAGATGAGGAAACAGACTAGAGACAATTGCTTGCTCGATATGAATCCATCTCATAAGTAAGTGATACAGTCAGGTTTGAGATGTCAGTCCCTTCTCATTCCAGCGAGAGCTCACACTCCCTGCCCTGTGCCCTCTGAGCTTTCGAGGACCTTCCTAGAAGCACCCATCAGGCCCACACACTTCTTGATGCCATTCATAAGTAGATGAAGCCAGAGCAGATGTATGTGGCTGTACATACTGCAAGAGCAGCACACTTCCTTTTGCTCTGCCCTATCAGAGTTGAGAGAGGCAGAAGGCTTCCATAGTAAATGGATCTGGCTAATTGCTCCAAAACAGAACCTGCCCAGTGTCTGCAGGTGGCAAGTAGGTTTTTGGTGTGTGTTCATTTCACTTTTGAGCAGTATCAGTGATGCTAATGAGCCAGTGAGGGTGCCAAACAAAAGGATAATTTATTCCCTTCTCCAGAAACTTAGGCTATCACCTCCTTGATGACAGACGATCTCTTCCCACGAGGACAAAGAGCAAAACTCAGCATCCTAATGAGTGACCTGCCTGGGTATCATGACTAATGCTTGCCTTGTGAAGCGAAGGGAAAAGCCTTTTTCACAGACACATTTCTGAGCTGTCTGAAAGATGGTGACTTCAGGCTTGGTCCCTGGGGCCTCCAACCACCCAGCCAGCTCTGAATACTTTCCTGAGTCTGTCAGAAAAGAGTTGGATTGGAAAGCTGCAGGGCTTTATTTGTTTGCTCTTCACTGTGCTTTAGTTCTTGACATCTGGGTCATTTTGCTCATTGCTCACCACTTTTGTGGTGGCTCCATCAAATTTAGACCAGGGGGCTAGACTTCATCAGAACAACAGCTTTTGATAACAATTCTTCAGTCTAGATTAATTTCTCTGCATGGTTCACACTGTTTAGAAGGGGGAAAAAGAATTCATTGCTCAGGAGATAACATAATCCATCCTGGAACAAAGACTTGAAAGAAATTTCTCTACTGTTTATAAAATGGCCTCTGTAATATAGTAAACAAAATATCTAGTGACACGTATTCCCATGATTGATGGATATAGGTTGAACAAATAAAAATACATAATACTAGCTAAATTTGAATTTCAAATCAACATTAAAAAATAAAACCATATCACAGGCAATGTTTGGAATATAACCTACTTTAAAATTATTTGATGTTTATGAAATTAGAGGTCCAGTCACACAGAGCATGGCTCAGTAGCAATGAGCTTACTTAGCAGGTGTGAGACCCTAGGTTCCATCACACTCACACACACACTCACACTCACTCTCACACACACATACACACACACATACACACAGCACACACACAAACACATACACACTCACACACACACACATACACACACATACACACACACACACACACACACACACACACACACACACTCACACACACTCACACACACATACACGCTCACACACTCACACACACACGCTCACACACACGAAAGAGCATGCGCTCAAATCCAACTGGCACTTCTGTGCTTTCTCTAGCACTGTGACTTATGATTGGAAACAACATTGAGACACATAGGCTGTTTTTGTTTGCCTACAGTTTATTATTTTACAGTTATTTTATTTATGCATGTTAAATATGCATAAAATGACGTAGTCAGATTATTCCATGCAGCTTGCTGTAAAACTCTACATCTTCCGTTATTCCCTGGCTTCATTTCCCAGTCCCAAAGCAACCATTTTTAGCTCCTCTAACTTTTCATTTTCTGGCAAAGGTATGTGTTCAGCTTGATCTTTCCAAGTGTCACACTTGTACCATGGTATCTTGATTCTCACTTCAGCTATTAGGTGCTGACTTCCTTTTGGAGGGCGGGGTGAGAATTGAAGCCTTTGTCAGTTCCTCCTCAGTTGCCCTCCTTCCTCTGCAACCTCTCAACATTTATACAAGGTTGATCTGCTCTATTCCTAGGGCTTACATTGTTATTAATCATGTTTACATTTCCTTTGTGATGTATCTTTGTAGGTTTTGTTCTTAAGGTGAGTAACTGTCTTTGTGTTGCCTGCTTTTTAAGGCATTTCTTACTAACTGGTCTATAAACTCTCCCCCAGTTGTGTATGTCACTGAATGATTAAAATACATAGACCCCTCTTTTTTACTCCAGTTTCAATTGGTTGATCTTCTGGCCGCTTACATCTGGGCTCTCTCTTCCTCGCTGTACTCATTAGCTCTCTCATTACTGTATCAAATACCTGATACACACTTACCCAGAAAGAGGCAAGGTTTGTTTTGGCTCACAGCTGTAGACACTTTTGGTCCCTGTCCCTTTGCGCATGTGCCAGCCCAGCGTATCACAGTGGGAGAGCATGGGAGAGGATTGTTTGTGTCAACGTCAGTGTGAAAGAAGACAAATAGACCAAAGTCCTGCGGTTCCACTTGAGGGAATAGCCCAGTGACCTACAGGCCTCCCATTAGACCCCATCACTCAAGGACGTGACCACCTTCCGGCAGCTTCTCAGGCTGGGGACCAAGCCTTTAACACGTGGGCATTTGGGAGCCATTTAAGGTCTAGACCGTAACAATCATCACATGGGCATTCTCTCAGCCTCCGTCCTGGATCACCCGTTCCCTTGGGGTGATGTTCCCGTTTTTGGCCCTCACTCTCATCTGGAGGTAGGACATCTTTCAGTAAGCCCTCGGCAACTACCAGTTGAGGTAAGAGTGGACGAGTCGGTGAAAGCCATCAGTGTGGACAGTGGCTGTAGCCCCCGCCGCAGGGCCTTGCCCTTCACCAACCCTTCCTCGTCTCCCAGGGCTGGTGTCAAGTCGGGATGCCATCATTTTCTTCTCTGTGCAGTGGCAGAGCAGATCACACTAATGAGTTGATCCGTGGGAAGATTCTGGGTTGCAAACAGGAGGCCTGGCTGTCTCCTTGGCCCATCTCTCGAGAGATGCTGGGCCCCCCACATCCTCCTGAGATCCGGTGGAATCTCACCCCATCACAGAAGAAGCATGTCTGAACTGGCTGACTTCCACTATTCCGAACAAAACTATCTGAATGAAGAGCCATTAAGATGCCATTGTGAGCAGCAGACACTAGATGTGCGGACTGAGAAAACTACTCCAGTGGTGATGAGTAACAGCGGTGAGGGGACACTCGCTTTTTGAAATTTGTTGTTGGGTTTTCTTTTTTTTTTTATCCCCTTCTTCAGTAGCGATTAAATAAAGCACTTAGTGATTTAATGGTTTGATTCACTCCTAACGAGTGTGGATTGCTGTAAAGAGGATGCATTCATTCTCTCTGTCCAGGTTGTAGATTGGCAGAGGATGTCTCAGCTTCCTGAATCAAACCCCCAGTTTTAAAAATTCATTCTCCTGTACCCAAAAGGATAACATGGTACAGAATGGGAATCTGAGTGCTGACTTTTTCCCGGTACACCGGATGTGTGCCCCTGGCACTGCCCATTACCAGATCTGGCCAGAAGTGCTTGCTGCGCCTGTCCAGCTAATAAATAAACGTAACGAGGTTTGACTCCAAGCTGAATAAATCTATCTCTATGTCTCTGTCTCTGTCTGTCTGTCTGTCTGTCTCTCGTTCCTTCCCTTTACTTAAACAATTCTTTTATTCTGTACTTTCATAAGAGTGAGGATTGGCTCTGCCTGTTTTGTGGGTGGACACAGAAAGATACAGAGCATTCATTCCTGGACTGAGAACAAAGCATGGAGAATTTCCTCTGAACAACACAGCTGATGTGAATCTGAGGTTGCACATCTGAGAAACCATGCACAGGGAGCTGAGGACATATGGTCACGATGCATACCAGGGGATTCTACCTAGTTAGGGGAAAATCAAGGTCTTACTATGGATTTTTTTTTTAAAGATCCTAAAAAATTATTTGTGTGTGTGTGTGTGTATACGTGCATGGGCTTATGCACACCAACTACATGCAGTGCCTGAGGAGGCCTGAAAGGGTCGTTGGGAACCCTGGAACTGGAGTCACAGATAATTGTGAGCCATCTGATATGCATGATGGGAAACGAACGTGGGTCCTCCGCAGGTGCTTACTGCTCTGCAGGAGCAGAAAGCGCTCTTAACTGCTGAGCCATCTCTCCAGACCTAAAAATTAAAAAAGAAAAAAAAAAAGAAAGGATATAGTTGCTTGAATGGTTTATTTCTCTGCCCTATTTTGAGGAGAGGATGCTATATGAAATCAACTTTATTAAAGAAGGCACAATTAGACAGGCTCTAACTTGGGTTGATAGTAGAGTTTTTGAAGGTGACAGTCATTGGGGGAAGTATGTTTTAGCTTTTCTAAGTTTCAAAAACTGGGTCTTTCTGTCCTAGACAACTAGATAAAGTGGTTATAATTTCTGGTGAAAGAGAAGGGGAAATTGAAAATCAAAGAAGGAAGGAAGTGAAGGAAAGATGTATGACACCAAATGTTGAGTGACAAAGAATATTTAGCCACACATTTTTCAGAATGGCAGCAGATCCAATAAGGACCGAGAAGCTGAGAGTGATCGATGCGGATGTGCATGGACAGAGATGGAGAAGCCAGCCTTCAGGAAATCATTGGGAATCTCGGGGGCTTGCCAGCATGCTCTCTGTCTGGCCAGGCACATGCTTTTCTCCCTACCCATCTGGCAGGATGGCACCCATTCTTGGAAGCCCTGCTTTTCTGGGGGACCCCCTCTAAAGGCTTCTGTGGCGCACATAGCCAGCCCCCCTGCTACTGTAATGGCTCGCGTAGCCTGTTAGTGGGGTGCTGCTCTAAAAACCATGGTGTTTGTTTTTGTAACCCTTGCAAATGCCATGACGCTTGAAAACAGCATATATTTTTGTAAATAATTGCTGGGTGACTTAGTCAATGGCTTTAATTGTTGCTTAATAATCCTATCAGCTTGCTTTGGAGTTGTAATTTTTAAAGTGCGTGCACACACATTATCTCATTTGCCTGATGGATCCTATTATAAGCAGGCAGAGCGAGTGATGAACTTAGAGTTGGGGGGAGCGGGTTCACTCAATGTCTTTTGAGGCTTTTGAGAAGGAGTGATGCAGCTCAACAGCATGGGCTCGTGTGCAGCAAGAAAAAAAAGTAAAATGTCAGAATCCCTTTTGTGAGAGTCTAGGGGGGAAAAAAAACTTCTAGGCCACATCTATATTCCTTCCAGTTGTATTAAATTATGAACAGATGGCCTTGCTTCCTGAGTCACAATCTATGAAGCTCACTTACATGTAGACGGGACTATCTCTCAAGGTTATAAAACCACTAATAATAATGTCACACAAAACTGGCGAATCCGTCTGTGTTCTTGTCCCTGCTGTGGGCTATTGGCATCATTAAGATAAACTATTCTGTCATTATCCCTCTGAGATGAGGGTAGCAGTGGAGGGGGGTGGGTACTGGGCTCTAATGATGCTGTCTTTGCTTTGGGGTGTGGGAAGCTGCCACAGAACTCAAATTCCAAGAAGAAAATGGAGGGAATGGAATAGCAGTTAAAATTGAGAGCTTCTGTATGTTTCAGTACATCCCTCCTTCTGACCGTACGATGCTTCATCAAGGAATCATCTCTCCACATAGTCCTAGTTGGGTGGGTGGATCTCATGTGGGACACGCTCCCAGGGATCCCTGTGACCTCAGACTGGCCAATGAGGACCTTTGATCTCCCCAGCCACAGTGACTGACTCGGGGCTGGACGAGAGGATTGTTCCTCTAGCTGTTGGCACAGAGAGGCTTTCTCTCCTGTAGGGATGCTAAAAGGTGAATATAAACCAGATCTGACAGGAGGTCACCACTGTGGATTGGTCCTATCTGAGATAAGACATAGGATTGATGAGAAGAAAGTTTGCCCTGGCCTTGGTCTGGATGACCTATTTTGAGCCTCTGGATGCAGTTGTATGTAATACCAGTTCCACTTCCTTGAGACTGTTCCAGTTTTATAAGCTAATGCTTATGCAATAAGCTAGTAGGTCTCTCTCTTTCAAGTCAACTGGAGTTCTATTTCTGTTTCTTGTTTGCTTTCGTGACTCAGAATCCTGACCAAAGCATGCAACTTGGGGTGGTGTGGGAGAAGGCTATTTGAAACTTGGAAAAGCGTGGCTGGGAAGTTGTTTTGATGGGGTTCTGTGTGTCACAGCTTCCAGGTGGGAAATAAGAATGGAAGACAGATTAGAATTCACACTACGTCTTAAGAGGATGACGTGGGTGGTAAGTGCAGAGGCAGCAGCAATTGATACAGCCAAACGATCGCACAGAAACATGATTCGCTGCCGCTGCAGGTGGGCACTGTGCGGCGAGGGGTGCACAGGAATGGTTTGTGAAGACGTGTGGTTGCTGCCGTCAATCGGAAATTAGACGCAAGGCATAATTGCTGTCGCTTTGCTTGTATCCCAGGAGCGTTTTGCTACAGTCAGGGTATAAGATGTGCCACTGGGATGTGAACACAGGTTTACATTGTGCAAATATTCATGACTCACTTTGCTGTCCCTTTCACGTATAAGAGAAGGGGGGCTAGCAGATAGCAGCAACAAAACTAAACAACTCTACTAAGAGATTCTTGACCTGGGGTCCTTGACTTATGTTTATGCTTTAGACTCTCAAGTCCAAACAATGCAGTTACATTAATTTTTCTTAGGAGAGGGTCTAGTTAGGAGACCACGGAGACTTTATTGAACCTGAGGTAGCCACCTGAGCCATCTTGTCCAATGAGCTGCTGCTTTGTGTAAATTAAGGCATAAGAATGAACAACTTCCCATCAGGCTCTGAGCAAGACAGCCCTGTGGAACAGAGCCCCAGGAGCCGTGAGGCCGCCGTGAGGAAGGCGGCAGACATGGTACCATCCACCCGCAGGAGGAAGGTGAAACAAACAAGACACGAAGTCATATGGCTCCTCAGACAGGCTGTGCATGGCCCTGAGTCAGACATCTTGCCAGTGCTTGGCTCGGGGGTGTGCGATGCTGTGAAGTCTCATTGCGCCCCCTCTTGCCATCTTTGATAGGCCTTTGGGTGTTTGCAGGGCCCGTGCCCTCTGGTTTCGGTTTTTGTTGTTGTTGTTGTTGTTTTAATAAGCTGGTTGTAGTTGGTGTCAATTATTTGTAAATGGAAGAGTCTGGAAGGAATTAGAAAAAGAGGAGTTGGACTAATTGTTCTGGGTCCTTTTTGGCAATAAGCATTGATGATTCTTTGATTGACACAAGCATTTTATGGCTTATCATTAACAATTTTTTAAAATGTCAAACTGGTGCAGAGGAAAGCACATTATACCTCAGTTCTAAACCCATGAGTTGTTTGTCAGTTCAGAAATTGCATTCCAACAGTTTGAGTGGAAAAATTTCAAAGGTGCCTTCATTGTTAATGTGAATCACTAATAACTCATGTTACGTGTTAAAACTATTCTGAAATAATTTCAGATGTAAAAAACATAGTACAAAGAATTCTCTCATATGCCCTTCATTTAGATTTCCTCAAATCATATTTTCTAACCTTGCCTGATCATCCTTTCTATATATACATGTACCCCACATGCCTGCACACATGGATGCCTGCACAATGCATGCCTGCACATATATATGACTACACACATGTATGCCTACATACACGCATGCCTGCATACACACATGCCTGCACACACACATGCTTACACACACGCTTCCCTGCACACACAGATACCTGCACACATGCATGCCTCTACACACATGCATGCCTGTACACACGGATGCCTACACATGGATGCCCGCACACATGGATGCCTACACATGGATGCCTGCACACACAGATGCCTGCACATAGATGCCTGCACACACACATGCCTGTGTACACACATGCCTGCACACACGCTTCCCTGCACACACAGATGCCTGCACATATGCATACGTCTGCACACATCCATGCCTGCACACATGGATGCCTGCACACACACATGCCTGCACACACACTTCCCTGCACACACCAAGTCGCTCCTGAAGTGCGTGAGGATGAGTACTGATCTCAGTGGAACTCAAGCCCATACCTTTCCAAACAGCCCACAGGCTGCACGCCAGCCTCGCTTGCCCATTCTCTTAATGTAACTGTCTTTGCCAACTGTGAGAGGCATGCATGGCTCTCTTGTTTCCTCCAAGGCACATCATTGTATGTCCAATCTTAGAATCCACAGTCATGGCCTACAGTCTACTACCTGTTTACAGCTCCTCAAAAACGCTCTGGTTTGCTTTGCGGCCTGCCCCGTAAGTGTTATCCTTCTTTCATTTGCAGTTATAGCTCAGGCCGCTTGTCTCTGTTTGTATTTCATTTTTAGCCTACCTTCTCCCCCCACCCCCCAAAAAAAGGCAAACCAGCTCTGGTACTGATGATTTCACTTTTTTATTTTTTTTGCATATACGAAATGCTCTGAAATCCTGAATTCCACAAACGATAAACTCAGAAGAGTGCCTGCCGCTCCTCCCTTACCATCCTCCTACCCCACCTCACCCACCCCAGTATTCCACACTGATGCACCCACCATATTAATAAACACACTGTTTTTCCAGCTGTCCTTCCTGCAGTCTCTCATGCCCAGAGGGAGCAGGGGGTCTGGGGTCTTTCTCCTCTATAAAAGGCCCCTGCTTCATACACTCTGTTGCCTCCTGGTTTTCTTCTCCTGACATTATGACCTGGGAAGCCCTGGGAAGTGCTCCACTTCACTTTGTAAGATCTTCCTTATTTTTTTCTTCTGGCTTCATGCTGTTGCATAGTCCTGTTTGTGTGACCATTGTCTAACACCAGGCATTGAGGTGGCTGCTGGGCCCTGCTGCTCACTGCTGGGGCTCCCAGACCCCCTGCTAGCTACACTCAACTGTCTCCTCTTTGTCTGGTCTCACTCCAAAAGGTCTCAGCATAGGGAAGGGCCAAGACTTTGCTTGCCAGATCTCTTGACACCTATTAATCCCAGGAGGGGTGGCTTCAAGGCTCACAAGCCCAATGAAGGCAAAGCCAAGAGTGCCAGTGTGAACAGTAACACTGTGATCAGGTGCCAAGACAGAGGGTGGAGAGCTGAGATGTGGAAAAGCAGAGGCCAAAGGGAAAGACAGAAGGGGGTAGGGAGAAGGGAGCAAGGGATTCTGGGAGCAGAAGCTAGAGAAACAGAAACCTTGGAATGAGATAAGCAAATACAGACCTGGAGGTTGAGACTGTTTGCACACTGTACTGTGGGATCTGTGTGCCTGACAGCACTTGCTTAGATCAGCTAAATTGTGCCAACACTTACAGCTCTGCTCCCGGACCAGTAAGGCCACTGTGATCTGCTGGTTCCCGGTGACTGCCACCTGTGGTAACATGTGTCTGCACACAAACCTGGCCGTTCTGACTTCTGCAATGTGAAATACTCTTGTTGTGTCCCATTCCGGAAAGCTGGTCTGTCTCTATGTGGATGCCCTGCTTGGCTGGATGCTCAGCAGGGCAGCGACTTCCCACATCCTGTTGCCACTGGCTGAGGAGCAAGCAGGGCAGTGTGTACACAAGGAGGTGGTCGCACGCGAAGGTCGTATAGCTTGCTCCAGGCCACCTCACTAGCCTGTGATAGACAGTAGACTTCTCTATCAGCCGCAGCAGCTGTACTGCCTAAGGTCCATGATACTTTCCGAGGACCACAGAAAGGTTTTCTTTTTCACCTCTTATAAAATCAGAAGGAAAGGTCAGGTGTGGTGGTGCACGGATGTGATGCCAGCATTTGGGAGGTGGGGGCAGGAGGCCAATTTGTAGTGAGTCTCTCTCTCTCAGAAATAAGAGGAAGAAGATGGGGAGACGTCAGTATAGCAATATCGAAGTCATTACAATAAATCCTTGGCTGTATTTGTCTTTGTATCATCACAGAGGTAAAGCATTGCTGCTAGGATGTTTGAATGGAGGAGAGGCAAGAAGACAGGGTCTGTAGTGACAGAGCTGGGACTGGAGGGTCTTCCTACAGCCTTCTTCTGGCCAAAGCCAAGTGAAACTCAAGATGCTATAGCCTGAGATGGCTCATTGGTTAAGAGCATGATATTTGAGCCAGGCAGTGGTGGCGCACGCCTTTAATCCCAGCACTCAGGAAGCAAAAGCAGGCAGATCTCTGTGAGTTCAAGGCCAGCCCAGTCTACAGAGTGAGCTCCAGGACAGCCAGAGTTACAACAGAGAAACCCTGTCTCAAAAACAAAACAAAACAAAAAACAAAAAACAAAAAAAAAAAGGAAAAGAGCATGATAGTCTGATATTCCCTCTCTCTCTGGTCTCTATCTCTGTGTGTACTCCTCCCTCTTTTCCTCTCTCTTCCTCTTTCCATTGCCCTTTCTCCATCTCCCCCTTTCTCTCCCCCCTCCTTTCTTCCCATCTCTCCCTCTCTCCTCCTCCTCCTCGTCCACTCTCCCAACAGCCCTCCTCCCTTCCCTCGGCCCCTCCATCCTGTCTCTAGGAGTCTCTGTGTTGAAGTTGTAGTGCCTTGGCAAGGGGAATTTGAGAACACGGAAGGATGCATCTCAGATTATAGAGGGAGCTCACTGGACCGGTTTTCTAGTCTCTCGTCTTTCCCTCTGCGGTTTGTTACTAAAACATCCGCTCTCGACAGTGGCAAACACAGCCTGAAGAATAAGCAATCGTTTGCTTCGTAGAACTCAAATAGCCATGCCAGCCAAGGGCTAGGCATGCAGATCGGGCCCTCATCAGCCCCGTTGGGCAGTGGAGCAAGAAGAGCAATTATGAACAGAGCTTCACATGGCTTGGTGCTGTAGTTCTCTGCATCTTTTTTATTTCTGTAAGCTTGTGTGACAAAGCAAACCTGAAGTCGGCCCTACTCGGAGGAGCTCCATCCCCTGCCTTCAGACCCATGACAGCAGGATACGATGACTGCCTCGGGCTGGCCCATTGCTTCATGTCCCTCCCGAGTGACTCCCACATGGGAGCTGATGTCTCAGGCCCTCGGAAGATGGATTTCAGGATTTTCTTATCTCTGAAAACCAGGGTTTGGAAGGAGCACTTGCATTGAATATTCTACAGCACTGAATAACTGATTAGAATTCTCCCTTTTGACTGCAGGTTAGAATGTTACAGATCCAAACCCAAATTATCCTGGGCTGTCCTTAGTCCCCTTGTCGCCACCTCTGTGCCTGACCTAATATCTTTTAGATTACCAAACTCTTGAAACACATTCTTAGCAGATCACTGATTTCCACCGATTCAGAAGCTAAGCATGTCACCGGACAGCATCTCATGTAGCAGATATTTTCCCCTGCTTAGCTGTAACTTGCCTACCCCACCAATATATTTGGTAAACGCGTCAATTCATGGCTTCCTTTGTTCTGTAACTAGTGACAGCTCGTGTAATCTCTCCCATGGTGGAATATGTAATTATCAGCCCGATGGCATGTTCCACTCACAGCTGTCATATTTGACACAAGAATAAACTCTCTCTACTCTCTTTGAAGTGAGGGTTGTGTTTTATATTTACACCTCTCAGAATATTAAATCAGCAGGTTGGTTTTTTTTTTTTTTTTAAAGAATGCTCACCTTTCCACTGAGATTATGACGAATTTTGGCATTTAAGAGAAACTTAAATTGAAAACTTTTTTTGCTTCTGGAAACTTCTCAAGTTAAGACACATAAACTTAGTGGAGAGTAAGTATAAGAATGCTCGTTAGTATTCTGAGTTGGGGTAATAAACTTAAGGAACTCAACAGAGTCAGAAAAGAGGTCTGTATTCCTCAGAATCCACTAAACAGTTTCTGGGAATGCATAGGAGGATGTGCTGATTGCATTCAATTAAAAAGATGCTGTACTTTGCTGGGTCTTCAGTGTAGCTGTGTTAGGTCCTGTGGGCCAGCAAAAGAATTAAATAGCCATGTTTATAGGGTGCCTGTAAATTCACAGGGAAGGTGGCCAAAGGGCCACATGGCATTAAATGGTCACCAGAGGCATACACACTAAATCATAATGTCACAGGGGAAGGGGAGCGCCCCTGCTTTCCCTTTCCAGTGCTTCCCTTATTGTCTTAACAGCCATCCCTTCCGTGTGGGATTCTAAATTCTAAGGAGAGGCTTGGGTAGTGAGCCTCCTTCCCTCAACTCACATGGATTGTTTCTAAGATTTATTTTTAAGTGTGTGTGTGTGTGTGTGTGTGTGTGTGTGTCAGTGTGTCAGTGTTTGGATATGTGCACATAAGGAGTGTAGATGCCTGAGGAGTTCAGAAGATGTTGGGTTCCCTGGAGCTGACAGCTGTAAGCCACCACGTGGGTCCTAGGAACCAAACTCAGGTTTTCTGAGAGGGCAACAAGTGTTCTTAAAGGCTTAGCCTTCTCTCCAGCCCCTCCTATGAAGTGACTTACAGAAAGGTAATATGTTTGTCTGACAAGATGTCAGATGTGGCCACGTGAGAAGGCAATCTGGAAAGTTCTGAGCCCCCATGAGGATTTCCCACCCAGCATCTCTCTGAAACCCTTTCCAACCCTGAATACCCTGCTCTCCAAGATGGAGCTCTGAGGCAGGCGAGTCTCTATTATCTGAAAGGCTAGCCTCAAGTAAATATATTCCTTCCCCAAGGAAACCAAGCTGGAAAGCTTGAGACTTGGAAGCACTCTCCTGTCTCCAGTTGGGCTCTGCAGACAAGTGGAGGACGCTCGGGGTCTTCACAGCTCCTGGGAAGCGGGGTGCACTCACATGGGCGGTCTTGTTACGACGCTGAGCTGGTGCTTTCCTGGTCAGGTGAATTTGACATGAGAGATGCTCCAGAGCAGAGTGCCTTACAAAAGCTCAGGCCACAGAAGAGTAGGAGTGGCAGTGTCGGAGTGGGGGTGGGTCGGTGCAGTTTTAAATAGGTGCCCAGAACCGCAGAAAAGTGAGCAGGGGGCAGTTTGGGCTTGGGGAAGAGGGTGGTGCTGATACGCAAACAAAGTGGCTGCATTAATAGATACAGAAGTCAAGTGAACGGGTTTGGAGGGATGCAGATAAATGTGTAGGTGATAATGTTGAACTTGAGCTCCAGGTATCAGATGGCTTGCTAGATACTTTGGCAATTTCAAAAATAAATCAGCCAAGTGTGGTGGTCATACACGCCTTTAATCCCAACACTCAGGAGGCAGAGGTAGGGGGGACTCTCTGAGTCTGAGGTCATCCTGGTCTACAGAGTGTCTTTAGGAGAGCCAGAGCTACATAGTGAGACCCTGTCTCAGAGAGAGAGAGAGAGAGAGAGAGAGAGAGAGAGAGAGAAACAGTCTAAAGTAACTGTAATCCAAGGCAGAAAATGGAAGCTGGAGTACTGAGAGGGGTAATGATGAAGTGTTCTCAGAGTCCAGAGCGGGCATAAGTCCCCATCAGCCATGGGGATTACGGGAGACTTCATGGAGCAATTGAATTAGAACCTGAAAAATAGGTAGGATTTGGACAGGCCCGTAAGAGGCTACTCCAGGAGCTCTGTTGGAAGATCTCATTGGCTCCTTTGGGAGGAAAGTTTACATGAAGGAAGTTAACAGGAGATGGTGCTGGACCGGCTAGGGCAGGATAAAAATGTGACTCACAGCCGTTGAAGGCTCTTGAGCAGCGATCGTTGCCGAAGGGCAGAACAGAGGCCTCCTCGCCAGGGTGGAGGCGGAAGAAAGCCGCACAGGAGCTGAAGATCACAAAGCCAGAGTGCTCTCTCTCAGTGGAGGTGTTAAGTTAAAACCCTTCCATCCCATTAACTCATTTTATCTAGTAAAAGCCTTTACCATGATACAACAAAATCTGGCTTCCAGTGACCTCAGAAAGCTGGGTCATTATCCCTGCAACCACAAACTGATGTGCGTACAGACAGCAAGAGAAGGATTTATTCTGAAAACCCGTGAAAAAGTATGTATCCCACCAGTCTAAGATCGTGTTCACCTGTGGTACAAATAATAAGAAACTAATTTTATCCTCAACAAATAATAATTTTTATGAAACCACAAGAATTTGTTCCTTTCTGCATATAATTGAGAACTTTTGTTTTAATTTTGAACATATAGGCCAAAATGCAAGCAAAGTGAACTTTGGTTACTTGGGGAGCTATAGGATCTTTTGCAGCTAAAGGTTCTCTAGACTCCTCAAGACCCCTCTGAAGATGTCTTCCCTCTGTATTGACATGGATGGTGTTCCCCAAGGGACATCAGCCTGCTTCCAGCACAGATATAAACTTTTTTTCCCCAGTATACATATTAATTTAAAAATACTAATCAATGATCTTGAAGCCTGAGTCTCCTTCCTTCTGCTTGCCAACAACCCTACTTACACACTCAAGTGTTAGGGGGTGATAAAATCAATGCCATCATGGGCACAAGCTAAACACTATGTCTAGTGTCTAGGTGGTTCATCTATTTGTATGTGTGGCCTTTCCTAACAACCAGAATCCACAGACAGAATATGAGAGGACAAAATGCCAGGGGACAAACTTTTGTATTGTAGGATTGTGAATGGCCAGGACTTCAGTGAGACTGGTTCACCTAAGGAAAAACTTGTGTTGCCTTTTGGCAGGGAACAGGGCTGCAGTGAGCAACACATACACAGACACACACACACACACACACACACACACACACACAGAGCAGAGACAAGCCCAACATCCTGGTCTTTGGGCTCTCAATGTGTTGTTCCTTTCTGGGTCAAAGCCTATTCAAAATGCAAAGCTGTTCAGGTCAACCGTTATCTTCCAAATGAAGACCTGACCAATGAGGTAGAACAACTACTTAGGACTACTGATAGAACTTTCCTCCCAATTCTTATCCAAAACACGGTTTTTATATAAATTGAGTCAACTCACAGGCTGACAGCATTCCCTGCAAATTACAAAGTCCACATGCTTCTTACCCATGACTGCCACAGGAAGCCATCACTGTGCTCTGGTTGACGGCCATTACAGCATCTACTCTTGGTGTTCCTTCTCCCTGCCCCCGCCCTCCTTTTTTTAATTTCACATAGGAAACAGGAAGTCTGATCATTAGGCAAAGCCACGAATGGGACCATAACATTTGCTACTGCATAATTCATGCAGATGGCAAGGTCATCGGGGCTCCGAGAGTTTATTTTGGGAGAGTGGTTTTCTGCAATTCAGATGTAGGAGTAAATGTCAACTCTAATAAAGTAAAAATCCTTACAGTGGAAACTGTGCGTTTCTAACTACAAACCAGGTGGAGGGGTGGGCTGGCTTCTCTGAGATTGCTGTGTTTTACAGCCTGCAGAATGAACAGCTAAATTCCATCCAAAAAGCAAACACACACAGATAAAAAGAACAAACAGGTAAGCAGAAGTAATTTAAACAGGGCAGTGTCTCTTTCAGTAAGTGAGTAAGTAGGTTTCAGGTCTTGTAACAAAAATGGGTAACACCGAGGGCACCGTGAGCACAGCGTGTTGGTCACGGGTCACATGAAGCAGCCCACTGTTCTAGTGTCGCTCTGTGAAGCTGTCACAGAGGGTCAGTGTATGGAGGGAGTCCTAGGAAGATTCAAGTGTACTATAGTTTTGTAATGACGTGTGAGTTCTATCTAGCAGGGTGCGAGATTTTGTTTTGTTGGTCCACCAGTCTCCGTCTGTCTGTCTTGCTATTTGGCCTCTGTTAGCCTCTGTTCCGTGACCGGGCTGGCTGAACTCAGGCCTGGTAAGTTTGCTGTGTGGCCTGGTGTCAGATAACTGGATGGTTCAGGGAGTAGAGTTTAGTACTAGTTATCACATTAACACAGCGTGTCGGTCACAGTGAGTCTGTCACCGTGGCACTATTCAAAGCCGCTTTCCTGCTGGAAACACCACACTTCACATGGACAGAAGAGATCAGTTGCAGTGTGTCCATCAGTGGACTTCTCTGCACCAGTGAGAGATAGTCATAGCTTCCTGCTCCAGCCTGATGAGTAGCGCGTGTGCGATGCTCAACCGAAGCAGCTGGACCCAAAGAGCATATGCCACGCTGGTCTGTCTATACACACAGAGTGGAAAGAGACACAACTGATTCCCCTGGTTGGACACTGTCTTGTTTGATTGCTCTCCACTTAATCTATTAAGGCAGGGTCTCTCACTGAACTGAGCTTGCTTGCCAGTTCTGACTAGCGTAGCTAGCCAATTTGTCCAGGGGATCTCATGTCCCTGCTCCTTGAGTTCTGGCACTACAGGTGACCACCACACCTACTAAGCTTTTATACAGTTTCTGTGGATCTCAACTCCAGTTTTCATAACTATGTTGCGAGTGCTTTAGGCACTGAGCCATCTATCCAGCCCATAATACTAGTGTTATCAATTATCAATTACCATGATCACTGATGCTGTGTCTCATGTGGCACAAGCTGGGCTCAGACTCACTAGTAGCTGAAGCTGGCCCTGCACTTCTGATCCTCCAGCTTCCACCTCTAAATACTGGGATTGCAAACATGGGATATGAAGCCTGGCTCTTAAAATTATTTAATAATCTTTTGCAAATGCAATCCAACAACAAACAACCACAAGTAATGAAGATACAATTCTCCTAGTGGCCCTCCCCCACCCCAGCTCTTCTCTGGAGTCTCCAGTTTGTTGGGTCTTGGCCTCCTCTTCCCTCCCCAGCCCAGCCTTGAACTAGCTAAGCCCTTGTCCCTGGACTGGCTCTCAATTCTCTCCAGTCTTATGTCAACCCTTTTTACTTCCTGTTGTTAGATATTCCTGCCACTGTGAAATGCTGTTTTGTTTTTTTATTAAAGTAAGATGTACTAAGCCAGTACTGCTGGAAGGAAACTTCCTGAAGGTTGAAGTTGGGAGGCAAAGCCAACAGAAAGACCCCATGTTATTAAGGGAGGTGCCACTGCGGGTTTAAAGGCCTCTGTGTATGTGTACGTGTGGATAGAGTTTGCATCACGTGACCTGGGTGGAGGATGGTTACCAGTAGTACAGTGAGCACTTGCAAAGTAACCAGGGAAAGAAGGAGATGAAGGGCAACAGGATAGAGTCAGCCACGAGACAGGGAGGAGACCCATTCCAGCCCTGTGATCATGAGGTAGGATGAGATGAGCACATTTGTGCCTGGATGGCAGCAGCTGCCTGCTAATCGCTGCCATTTGCATCAGGTCTGGCTTGCTATGTATGTACGCACCCTCAACAACAGAACCATGGCAATCCACAACAGAAATGTGATCTTGCTACTCCTCCCCAGTGGATTGAGTTATCCACTGGGCACAGCCCACACCACCCACCTTGTGGGCTTGGCCTTCTGCCACTCTTCTCCAGGTTGGCAGCTAATTGCCTTCCTACCCAGGTCATTGTTTCCTCTGGAAAGTGTTACCCTCCTTCCCCACAAACCCACTGTTAACTGTAAGCTTTAATATTCACGTAACCACTGCTGGTCGCAGCTGATGTATTCAGGGTGAGCATGTGACCCAGTGAGAGATCAGTAGTCCCCTCCCACTGTGGAGCTGGCCATCCAGAAAGAGCACCTGGCCAAAGGGAGTGAATGTCAGCCTCCAGGACATGGAAGCAGAGGAGGGAAGTAAGTCTTCTTCAGGAGTTGGAGCTGACATAGTTAAAAATATAAGCCCTTAGCATCCATGTTTCCAGACAACTGACACAGAATGCTGGGGTGGGGGAGGGGGGTAACAAAACAAAATAAAACCCAAACAGAAAACTTGCATAGAGCCAGAGACAGGTCAGAAGAAAGTAGAACCGGAAGTCAGCAGTCTGGACAGAGCCCAAGTTCTTGGCTGCATCTCCTCCTGAAGTCCTGATTCACTGGTGGCGCCACCAGGAGAGTCCAGCATCTTCGGCACACAGTCCTGATACTTGTGACCGAGGGTCCATTTCCTCTGAAATCAACAAGCTGATTTTTGTGTTTCACATACACAGTCCAGCGCCGCACAGGTCAACTGGTGCTCCATTAAGTTTAAAACCCAATTTGTAGCATTGGCCAATTTCTGTAGCAAAAGTCCTAAAATAGCCCAATGTCAAGCTGTCAAAGATTTAAGAACTAGAAATGCCCAAATACACAGTAATCATTGCTGGCAAAGAACCAGCAGGGGCATCCCACCACCCTGCCTGGAGACTTCTCCTACCCTGGCCCTGTCTTAGCTCATTCAACTCTCTTCTCCAGTGCCTACTATAGTTGAGGCTGTGACTGTCCCCAAAGGCCCATGGAGTTTGGTCCCTACTGTTGTGTCTTAGTCAGGGTTGTTATTGCTGTGATGAAACACCATGACCGGAAGTAACCTGGGGAGGAAAGGGTTCACTTGGCTTACATATCCTGGATCACAATCCATTGAGGGAAGCTAAGGCAGAAACTCAATCTGGAAAGGAAGCTGGAGGCAGGAGCTGGTGCTGAGGCCATGGAGGAGTGCTGCTTCCTGGCTTGCTCCTCATGGCTTGTTCAGTCTGCTTTCTTATAGAACCCAGGACCACCAGCCCAGGGGTGGCACCACCCACAATGGGCTGGGCTCTCCCCCATCAATCGCTAATAAGAAAATGCCCAACAGGCTGGCCTACAGCCTGATCTTATAGAGGCATTTCCTCAGTTAAGGCTCCCTCCTCTCAGATGACTCTAGCCTGTGTATAGTTGACATAAAAACCAGCAGAAGCCAGCACAGTGAGGCATGGAACCTCAAAGACAGTGGTTCTCAATCTTCCTTGTCCTGCCACCTTTAATACAGTCCCTCATGTTGTGGTGACACCAACCATACAATTATTTTCAATACTACTTCATAACTATAATGTTGCTACTGATATGAATTGTAACGTAAATGTCTGATATGCAGATGGTCTTAGGCAACCCTTGTGAAAGGGTCGTTTGACCAAAGGGGTTGAGACCCTTAGGTTGAGAACTGCTGTCCTAGAGCCTTAGGGCTTCCTTAGCATCTAGTTGCTAATCAAAGCGTTCACTGATTACTAGTATTTAGGTAACTTAACTTGTTTGTGCACGTATGATGATTGGTTTAAACACACAGTCTCACCTTAGGAAATATTTTTAAATGCAGCTCCAGTGTTGGTGCCGATTCTTTTTAAAGATGGGAATGGATGCTGGGTGTATTCTTCAAAGTCCTACCTGAGATGACGGAGCAGGGCTTGCTCTTCGTGTGGAGTGGATGGCTGGGGGCCTGGCCACCACACAGCTAAAAATCACTCGGGCTCATTTGTACTTCCACGTGGCTAAAGTCCTTGAAATATGAGTTGGTTCTCCCTTCATGTGTGAGCTGAATGTCACATGAGAGCCCTAAGCTGCGCACACTGCTAGATGGATCATTAAGTCTCCATGGGAGTGTGCTTTCCTTTCGGCTTTGTACTGAGACCACATTAGGAGAAAGCAGTTTAACCTCTCGGTTCCATTTCTGAAGTGTGTCTCGGAAGGAAGGGCATGAGGCTTTCCAGTGTTGAGAGAACTCGACACAGTGGGCTTCTGGGAGGACCTGCTTAGTTGTCTGGGAGGTGAGGATCTGAAAAAGGAGAGAATAAGTAAGATAGTGTAGTCACTGCGGGGGACACTATTGAGGTGCCCTGTAGATTAAAAATGGAACTACAGTTTGAGCCAGCAATCCTACTACTGAGTGTACAGGCAAAAGAGCGGCCACTGGTATACTGTAGAGACCCCGACACCGTGTTCACTGCGGCTTTACTCGTAAGAGCCAAGCTTTAGAGTCGACCCAGGTGTCCACCTCAGTCGAATGTAGAGGAAACGTAATTTGTGTGCACAGTGGAATGCTATTCACTCGTAAGACAAAGATTCTGTCATTATGATAACACGGATGAATCTGGAGGACACTTATGTTCAGAGAATTTAGCCACACACGGATGCATGCTATACTTGAAAATTGTTAAAAGCAGATTTTTAAGTGTTACTACCTCCTAAAAAGTATGTGGGGGTAACACACGAGTTAAATAGCCTGATTTTAGGCACTGTACAGTGTATGCAGGGGTCAACACACATTATGGTACACACAACTCTTGTCAGATAGAAAACAAATCAGTAGCACTAATGGTCAGCCTCTGAAGAAATTCTCTGTGCTGATTTTCTACAGTGAGTGGTAGCATGAGAGTCCAGGTCAGTCCAACCTACCAACCTTGTCAGAGTCCTGGAGCATCTCCTGGCTCCCTTCCTTCCTTCCTTCCTTCCTTCCTTCCTTCCTTCCTTCCTTCCTTCCTTTCTTTCCTTCCTTCTTTCTTTCCTTCTTCCTTCCTCCCTTTGTTCCTTCCTTTCTTTTTATTTTATTTTTTGTCAGAGGGCAGAAATGACAAACTTACTTAACACTGTTTCCCATGACATATATTTATATGTCATATTTAAAGCCCAATGATCTATAGTAAACCAATTTTTACCATAGGTTTTGGCAAAGCATGGCCACCTATATAGATGCATGGATGAAGGAAAGAATGCAGTCTAACAGCCATAGGCTGAGGTGGGTAGCCCAGGGAGGCTGTCTGTCCAGATCATTCATGACCTCTCTAGACAATGCTCCTTCCTTCGGAGTGTGAGGCAGGACTCTTCTGGAATGGGAGGACTTGGAACCTACAATCAAGCACAGTATGTTAGAGAACTGTACTACGGGTGACTCAGAAAGCCAGAGGAAATGAGGGTCCTATCCTTGGAGTTTTATTCTTCACACTCATTTATAAACTGTGGTGTGTGTGTGTGTGCGCATTGGAATGAGTCAGCTCTCTTTTAATCACGTGGGTCTCAGGGATTGAACTCAACCAGTCAGGCCAGGCGACAAGCACTTCTAAGACTTCCCACCCAATATATTTATTTTTATGGATGGCTCTGGAGAAAGGAGGTTTTGAGTCTGAGAGCCTTTCTGACCCTCCCCTTCCCAGAGTTTGTGCGGTGACTAAGGGCCGCTGTGCCTGCACACAGCTGAGTGGGTTATGTTACTGAAGGTCAAACTCATGAAATTTCTGGTTTATATTTGGGTCACTTGGGACTGTGGGGTGAACACAAGAAGTGAGAACTTCGCCTTTGTCCTTCCCTTGGGCAATGTTTATTGCGTGGTGTGGCTGTGTAGATGCCTCGCTGGGCAGAGGTGAATACAGTACAGGGCAGAGGGAAAAGAGAGCGGAGTCAATGATTGTAAGCAACACCTTCACACAGGCACTGCTCATTGTCTGTTTATTACCCCCTCCCCCTCGGACTGATCTCAGGCCCACTTTATCATTTACTCCAGCGGCTGATATTTGCAATATGAGAACTGAGAGGTTTGTGGAACAGACTGACAGTTCTCTGCAATCTAATGTCAGGGTCTACAAGGAGCCTCGACTCCAGCACGAGGCTTTGGGTCACTCCTGCTATCCCCGCAGGATCAGCTGCCCCTCTGGGAGGGTGACACCACCCCCTTCCTGGTTACTGAGGGGACACTCTCTAGGTGGTAGCATTACTGAAGTGTCCCGTAAGGACCAGGCAGGGAGCCGGCTCTTGCATTGAGGTTGTTGCAGTGTGTCTGTCATTGGTCAGAGCATTTGCTCCCGGGCTGGCCGAGGGAATTAGGACGATTCATATGCTGACACGTGAGTCGGTGACCCATGCAAGTGAGTCAGTGACCCAGAAGACAGGTCCGCCTACTGCTTAATTTGAGTGTTCCAAAGTAAGTCATTGACAAAAGTCTTAAAAGTCCAGAAATTTCTAATGGGCATGATGACAGGCACAAGCTTTGAGAATTTCCTGGCAAAGAGGATGCCTAGTGACCTCCCGCCCCAGCAGCGTCACCTGCTGGTGGTGGAAGGAAAGTCAGTTAGGACTGTTCCTCCTCAGGCAGCTGCAGGGTATTTCATTATTAGTGGTTTTTAAAACAAGAAGGAGTCATCTTTGGCCATCACTTGGCCAGAGGATCTGGGAGGCAGCCTGGTGCTGGGTGTCTTCTCAGCACCCGCCTGGTGGGCTCTCTCTCAGCCTAGGGCCAGAAAGTCTTCTGTCTCCTGTTGCGCTGGGAACGCGGCAGCCCTTCATCTTCCCATTGCAATGTCGCCACCTAGCGTCCATAAGTACCAACTGCAAGACCAAGAACCCGTTCTCCCTCGGTGGTGGACAGGTGCCGGCGGCTGCGAAGAGAAGGGGTAGAGTTCCAAGTCTGAGGTGTAAGTTGAGTTTTCACAAGAGATAACAAACATCGACGGAGAGAGGTTTGGTGAGATGTGTCCCCTCTTTATCCCAGACTCTGAGGAGATAAGGTTGGCACCTGGGCCGAGCAGGGGCAGGTCCCTACTCAGAAGTTGGGGACTAGCTCATCTCATTGGCAACAGAAGAGTTTAGTATCAACAGGGTGTTTTCTAGGACATCAAGTAGGTCTGACCTAAGCACAGTGGAAGAGGGTCACAGTTTCTTTTCTAAATGCACCATGGACACCCCCTTGTCTGCGGACCTGGAGAGACAGGAGCTCCCCTCACCCCCAGTGTCATAGGTCCCTCTGCAGACTAGCAACCCCACGAGCCACCCTGTTCTTTTACAAAAGATGTAGATCACTTCCCTGGTGTACTCAGTGTTAGCAGGGAGACCACACTCCTCCAGAGGGCTTGTGGGAGCACCAGACAACTCACAGGGTAAACAGCACTGACCTCACTCCTTCCCCTCGAGGGTCACTTTCTTTCCCTCTCTTCCTTCTATGAGTTGCTTGTTCAACCAAGGGTCTCCTTTGTGCCATGTAAGGTGACTGGGATGTCAAACTCAGCTTGTTCTGTGTCTTCAGGCTTGCACAGACTCTCTAGGGTTCAAGAACAGCAGGCACAGTTCCAAACATCAAAGTCAGGAAGTAGCTATGACTTCCGTATATCAGTCGCTTACCTACTCCTAAGAAAGGGCCAGTTGAGGGAGCTAAGGTGCAGCAGGGGCACAGTGTGTGCTTGGCATTCACAGAGCCCTGGGTTTGAGCCCCAGTACTGCCACATAAAGAAGAAGGCGGAGAGCTACCATAATTCTGGAAATCGCCTCTGCCCAACCCAGAAAGCAGTGAGAGGGTTCTCCTACACCGGCGGGGTGAAGTGGGGAGAGATTGCCAAGCCTATATGATGAGCTTGATAAAGGTCTATTACCAAGAAGGCCCCCATGGCAGGAAGAGGCTGGGACATCCCTCTGGAGGCAGAAGCGAGGGGAGTGGTAGGCCAGGCACCAGGACACAGCCTGCTGGGGACTCACTGCACACAGAAAAGATTTGAGAAGTTCATAAAAGCAGTCACACCTAGAGGACTTTCTCTGTCCCTTGCCTTCATTCCTGTAACTACCCTGGAAAGACCCTGGTGGGCTCGAGGATGAGCAAACAGAAGTCTACTACTGAGCAAGTCCCAAGCCAGAGAAATCGGGAATGGGAGTCTAGAGTGTTAATGGTAGATTGGACATTTCATTCCCAGAAAGTAAGGAAGCAGTCCACGATAGAGGCCACCGTTGTAATGAGCAATTGCTGGATGAGCTGTGATTCCAGCTCAAGATTTTATCTAAGAGATGGGGTAGGTTTGCCAGAGGCCAGCCCCAGTCAGGGTTCAGGGACCCGGGAGGGAGAGACAGAGTAGATGAAATAATATGAACAAAACCACACCTTTTATGGGTGAGACAAGGCTTCTCTCTTTATTCTGTTTTTCTCTCTCCTTCTCTATTCTTTCTTCTCTCTTCTCTCCCTATATCCTCTCCATAAAATCACACATATACACATTTTGCTGATGAAGCGAAGCTTCAACACACACACACACACACACACACACACACATACACACACTAACATACATATGGAAGAAGCAAAGCTTTGTCACATATACATCTCACATACACACACATCTTGCAAGCTTTAACACACACACACACACACACACACACACACACACACACACCTTACCCATACACCTTATAAGCTTCCATTTGTAAGCTGCTTCTTCCTTATGGAAGAAGTGAAACCCTAACACACATAGATCTTACACACACATCTTGCAAGCTTCTTTCTTCCCTTCTCTCATCTCTTGTCTGTCTCCTTATTTCCCACACACCTATATACCTTTTAAACAATACTCCTACGTAAGCAGAAATCATCATAACTGTGAGACCTATTTTTCCCAGCGAATGATCACAAGTTACATACTTTGAAAACAGGTTGTTTTCAATACCCGCACATGATTACCCGTGAACACACAGTTTTGCATGTACATTTCCTCCACGATAAATCTATTTCCCAGAAACAATAATTTTGTTATTATAGATTAACAGAGTTTAAGCAAGCCAAATATTTTCACAGCCAGCTACTATTATAGCTGGCAGGTAGCAGTCTTGCAGTTACTAGGAAACAAGTACACATCCTAGTGTTCTAACCCAACACAATTCTTATTTAGTAAACACAGTGAAACGCGGTTGTTATTAACTAGAAAACTTTAAGTCAGGGGTCTCTTTGTTTTTTCTTGGGTAAAGGAGAATCTGTTCAGTCTATATGCCACATAGCCCTATGTCCCCAAGGTGTGTACACACACACACACACACAACACACACACACAACCTCATCAGTAATATTTTAATTATAAAAACTAGGAAAACATCACATTAATTGCGGCCAAGTAGGTTCAAACTTAGCAGTGGGCACTGAAACTCATTTGTTATGCCTAGGCCTGTTTCTCATGGATGAAACTCGTGGGCCCTAGCAACCAGGCTTTCTTCTGTACTTGTTCGCTAACCCTGACCAAGACTTCAGCTACCAAGAATGTGTTTTCCTAGGAGGCTCCCCAGGTACTTGTTTCAAAGCAGCTTGGCAAAACACCCTAATCTGATGTTATTGATTAGTTATTCTTCCTGGAGTGTCAATAGAGACACCAATTCAACTGAGTGGCACTGCCTTTTAGAAAATCACCACTGTTGTTATGTGTGCCAGTGACACTGCCCAGTGATTGGTTAGAGACCCCATAGAACTTTCACACCACAAGACAGATGAGGAGACCATGGTAGCAACAAGCATGATAAGGCCCAGCAGTGGCAAAGGGCATCAGGAGACAATCCCCCAGGGGGCCAAGGTAAAAACCTGCTGTCACCCTGCTAAACACTAGGCTGACTCCTGAAGCTGCAATGCTGGCTGCTGTTCCCCTGCACCGCTCCCAGCATGGGATGACCCTTAGAGGGGGGGTTCAAGGGACCCAGCTAGATTAGTAACGCTTAAATTTTGATCTGAAATGCTCGAAGCCCATGTGTCGCACACTTGACCCCCACAATGACACTATTGGGAGGTGGGGGGATATCTAAGGAGGGGATGCTAGTGGGAGGAAGCCAGGTGTTATGTCATGGCCATGGCTCTTGAGACAGCAGGCCTCTCCTCTCTTGCTTCGCAGTACTACGATGTGAGCATCTTCCTCTACCAGGTGCTCCCACCATGATGCGCTGCCTTGCCACAGCCCAAAGGCGGCACACAAGCTAGCCAGACCTGTGAACTCAAATGAACCTCCCCGCCTCTCTCATATTTTTTTTTTCACAGTTGATTGTTTCAGATATTTTGTGACAGTAATAGAAAGTTAACCAGTAGAACTAGTGACAGATGTATAAGCCCATTGCCATGAGTTTTGCCCTGAGGTTAGCAGTGGCCCTTTATTTTTGGAAGGCCATGTTAGCATGACTCTATCATAAGGTAGGTCTTCCCATATCAAGGCTATGCACATGATCCTGCCTGGAAATGCTAAAATTAAGTACACATGCATCATTGACATTTGCTGTGAACTTGTACTGTGATAAGATAGTATTGCAATAGAAAGGTTTGGGGTGCAGAAAGCTCAGCTCAAAACCAGGCTGTCATCCCCATTTTGTGTCTTCGTGTGCATGACACTTAGCTTCCCCAAACTTGGCTTTCTTACCTGTGTGGAGGGTGTTACCAGTGGGCTCTCCCTGAAGAGTTGAGAAAATGCAGGGAAACTCTGGCTGGAGATGAGCACTGCAGTGGCCGAGCGGTGAGTTAGTGGCATCCTGTAACGGCTGCTTCTACTCAGGACAGGGGTCAGCTCAGAGGACAGTGATGTCATCTCTGGCTTAGAAGAACTTGTGTTCTGAGGTGGGGGAGGGTTAGATGAAGGCACATGACTCAATTTGGATTTTGATGAGGAATATGTGTTTTGATAGACAAAGCAGATAATTGGGATTGTTTCTTTTATTATTATTATTACTTTTTAGACAAGGTGTTTCATTATGTAGACCAGGATGGCCCCAAATCCACAAAATCCACAGTGGCCTATCTGCTTCTGCCTCTCAAATGCTGGAATTGAAGGCATGCTCCACCAAGCCTGACTAGGATGTCAACATTCTTTTCTTGTTTGTTTGTTTGTTGTTGTTGTTGTTTTTGAGACAGGGTAGCCTTGACCTCACAGCAATCCACCTGCCTCTGCCTCCCAAGTGCTGGGTGGGATTAAAGGCATACACCACCACCACCACCTGGAGGATGTTAGTATTCTTAAGTGGACTTCTAGATGAATAAAAGAATAACGCATAGGAATCCTTATGCAGGTGTGGTACAAGATGCAGATGGGATGGTTAACTTTAACTTGATATAGCCTAAAATCACCTGGAAAAAGAGTCTCAATGAGGAGTTATCTACATTGGTTTGTCCTGTGAGTCTATAAAGGATTGTCTTAATTAGGTTAACTGATGTGGGAAGACACAGCCCACTGTGGGAGTCACCATTCCCTAGGCAGATCCAGCCCACTGTGGGTGGCACCATTCCCTAGGCAGGAGGTCCTGTTTAAGAGTTGGAGACATTCAGCTAAGCACAAACAAACAAGTAAGCAAGTGACCATGTATCTATTCTCCATGATCTTGACTGCGGATATGAAGTAACAAGCTATTTTCAAGTTGCTGCCTTGACTTCCCCACAATAATGTAATTACAAGCTGAAGTAGAATTGCATATTGAAGCTAGAATTATAAGCTGAAGTAAAAACTCCTTTCTCCCCTAAGATGCTTTTTCCCAGGGTGTTTTATCAAGCAATGAAAGTAAAGCTAGAACAGCAGACCCCAGGAACCCCCTTCAGGTTATCTGAACAACACACTAGTTGGGTTTGGGAGATCCTTTCACTGGGTAGTATATAGCGACAGCATCATCCCTGGAACAAGAGTGTGACATTGAGTGTAAATCCATGCTGTGCAAGTAGGATCAGAAAGACACAAAGAATCCATGTGCGTAACAATGGGCTACCATTAGGTGTGTTCATTGGCCATTTCCTCTAGGCAGTGTTAAGCACTTGATAAGCAATGTCTGACCTCATGTGCTTTCCACTAGTGAGAGGCCAGGGAGGACTACCAAAATAAGGGAACTCTAGAGGACATTTGTATAGAGGAAATGGGGTCCTCTGCTATACGAAGAGTCTCCCTAGGTGAGGAGGGTCCAGTGTACTAGTACAGTTGCTGATTCAGCTGTTTGGACAGGAACATTGATATTTAAGGATGATGTGATATTTCCCAGCATTCTTCAAAGAGCAGTCGGCTGAGACACAGGTCAAATGTGTCTGACCGACACTCTGCTTCCTAAGCAACCCCTCACTGGCTTGAGGGTGGGAGGTAGGAGATAGACAGGAGGAGAACTGGGGAAAGGAATATTCTAGAAAAGAGACAGGAAGGGAATGATAAGAAAGGAAAACAAGGAAGAAGCCCAGAGAGCCGAGGATTGGCAGGTCAGAGGGTGCGGACAGTGGCTGTCAGTGACCTTCAAAATGTAAACAGCAGATCGTCCCCGCTACATGAGTCACTTAGACATGCGTCTCTCCCCTTTCTATAGGTTTACAAAATCCTTCATTTTCATATGTATATCATTGAGATTTATGTTTAAAATAGATCTCGGCAGCTGTTAGGTGGTATAATTATCCCCATGACATCAGTAGGACATCCAGTACCAACTTCTTTTGTTATCACTCGCCAAATGCCACCAAGAACCGCACACTGTTCAACCACGACAGCTGCTTTGTGGGCCTTTAAGTACGGACCTGTGGTCTTCACAGTCTCTGCAGTCCCCATCCATGGCCTGAAAGATGTTTGTACATCATACGCAGCTGACAGGTAACAAATAATACGTCAGAGTCACCCAGAGAGGTGCACAGTCACATTATATTTGCAGGGTGGGGGCATTTTATGTTCCTAAAAATTTTTTCCTCTCTCTTGAATTTGTTATTATATCTCAAGGAAACTGCTCTTCTGATTATCAAGGATTAGTTGCAATCGATAAACAGCCCCAGAAACCAAAGTTTTGAAACGTAGTTCTTAACATGGCTGGAGTTTGGAAGCTGAAATGGAAGGAAAGGAAAGGCATACCAGGGCACTCCCTGAGATTTTTCTCTAACCTGTTGGTTTAGTCCATTTTCCAGTGCTGTAAGAGATTACCTGAGACGGGGGAATTTATAGAGAACAGGGGTGTGTTTTGATTTGTGGTTCTGGAGGTTGGAAAGTCTCAGAGCATAGCACTAACAAGGGCCTCAACAGTTCCAACATGGCTGAAGGCAGGAAGTGTGAGCAAACCCACTTCAAAGAGAAAAACATTCCTATTGTCTATCTCTTAAATGTCCCCCAGTGACTCAAGGTACGAAGCCTTGGTCATCAGCTGCCATGCTGTTGGAGGCAGCAGACCTTCAGGATGTAGGTACTAGGGAGAGGAAGTCAGGTTCCTGGGGCCATGTCCCTGAAAGGGACACTGAGACCACAGTCCTGCCTTTGCCATTTCCACTTCCTGGCTGCCATAGGGTGAGCAGTTTAACATGCTCCGTGTTCCCAGCACGAGGCATTACCCAGGCCAGAAATGATGGAATTAAGGGATTCTGGCCTGGAGCCTCTGGGACTGAGAGCCCAAACAGACTTTGCTGCTTTAGAGTAAGAAGTCACTCTTTGCAAGCGTTTGTTATGTAATACCCAGGATTCTGGAACAGTTTGGCCCTCAGTGTTTCACCAGGAGTCCAGGTCTGATGTAAAAACAAGGAGTCTGTATTCTGCAGAGCAAACCAGCATGCTGGGTTCAGGCACAGGTGAATGGCCGACCCTGAACAAAGGCTTGCTGGCCTTTTTATAGACAGTCAGAGGGGGTTTTCACATAGGTGAAGTAGCCTGGTTTCTAAGTGGGGGACAGAAATGCAGTTTACAAGTGTTTAGTTTTGATTGGCTCGTGTTCAAGGGGCTAACTGTCCACATTCTTAAGCTATATCTGGTTAGCCATCGAAGTCAAGACATCTGGCTTATGGCCCCTAGGCCATCTGGCCAGATAAAGTAGGGGCCACTCTTGCCCTGCTTCTTCTCTCAGATTGGTTGCCCTCAGAGTGGCGGTCCTTTTCAGGTTATCTAAGCCCCATTTGGCAGGTATATCCTGGCTCCTGATAGTCTGCCATTTGGTTCAGGGAAGGGTCTTTTGCAGTTTTTCCCAGTAACCAGGGTGGGAGTGGGTCCCTTTTGAGTCCTAAGGGCCTATGGCTCTTCCATGGTGGAAGCCTTTTCCCTCAGAAAGACTGGTCCAGGTCTAACAGTTACAGTAACAGGAAGCCGACCTCCACAGGCATTAATCCATCCCAGCATGGCTGGAGTTCTACCTCCCAGTGCTACCATGGTGGCAAGCAAATCTCAATAGGGGATTTTGGAGAAACCAAACCACATTCAACCCTTAGCTCCACCATCTCCCCTCTGCCCCTCCTCACTGCCTCACCCTGTGTAGCCACCCTGTCCAGCAACTCTGCTTTCGCCCCTGGGAAGGGAAGCTTCTTAGCACAGCAGGAGAAAACCCCTGTGGTTCTTCTTTGAAGAGAAAATCCAAGTAGCTGTGGGTTTGGTGAATGAAGAGCAGGGATTTGTCAACCTTGGGAGATGAGACAGAACAACTGGAGAAGTCACTTTGCTTTCTCTCTTTGGCTGAGGAAAGAGCTTGGTCTAGCCATGGCCAGAGGATAGACCCAGGGCTGAGGATGGCTCTGGCTGCTTGCTTTCCCTCCAAGGTTGTGTTCAGTGATGTGAAAGGGTGACTTGGAGGGGCAAGGTGCCAAAAGTACTTTTGAATTTGAGGTATAATGTTCCCTCCCTCCCTCCCTTCCTTTCTTACCTTCTTTCCTTGCTACTTCCTTGTTTGCTACTTGCTTGCTTGCTATTAAGTTTTTATTTTCCTTTTGCTATTTCAGCCAATAAGTTACTGGCCACACTCTCTCAAGCTAGCACAGAGGAAATGAGCTAGCAAAGTCCTTGCTGGCTGCTTGTGCCAAGACAGTGAGGACCTTCTTCCAGAGAGGAAGAGAAGGAATTGTCCTGTGGCTTCTGCAGCTTGGCTCTTCCTTACCTGACACACTGCTTCCTCTCTAAAGTAGACACTTGTCTTCTCTGTTTTTCAAATAATGACCTCGCCTGTCAGGCTCATGATGTCCTTATGGTCACTGCTATAGGAGGTGACCAGAACGTAAGTCTAGCTTGCTTTTCCTCCTGACTTTCAACATGCCCTTTTGCTGGGCCACTGTGCACCCATGGAGAGTTGAGTAATGGGGAAGGCCTTCCCAGTGACACTCAGAGCCAGAAGTCTTAGCAATTTTATCGAAGCATTTGAAACATCCAACCCCTTCCCAGGCTCTGCTGCAATTCAGAGGACATGGGCATTCAATTCCCAGCAAGGCACTGCTTTCCAGGAGAACCAAGGAACAGAAGCAGGAGCAGGAAGACAGCCGAAGCCCAGAGGCTGTGTCAGGAGGAGCAGCAAGAGTCACAGCTTACTTAGCTGCCAGAGCAGCAAGGAAGAGATGCCAGAGAACTGGGCTGACAAATGAGGGGACTCCAGACTTCGGCAGATGGCAGAGAAGCCAGGCCAGCTGCTTTTTCTCAGGGCTCCCTGGTCCATTTGCCAACTATGTTGTGAGGCTCATTTCCAGAGAGTGGCTTCTCATCTGCAGTTTTGTTGTCTTGAGGACTCCTCCAGGTGAGGGCTCTGAACATTCGCAGCCACAGTCATGTCCCTGAACAGGTGTCACATTTCCCCACTCAGCAAACCAATCCTGGCTTTGATGGAACTTCTTTTGCACTGTGACTTAGGGCTGAGGGACTCCTTGGCAATGTCCCTCAAATAGTTCAGTGATTCTGCAAGCATTTCCCCCTGTTAAGCCCTTAGTCATCTTGGAAGATCTGGCTGATGAATCCTGAGTTTATTGTTCCTTGCTCTCTGTGAGCACTTAATTTAGTGGTTCTTAACCTGTGGGTCGTGACTCCTTTAGGGGTCGAATAACCCTTTCAACGGGGTCCCCTAAGACCATCTGTATATCATATAGTTACATTATGATTTATAACAATAGCAAAATTACAGTTATGAAGTAGCAATGGAAATGGTTTTATGGTTGGGGGTCACTACAACATGAGGAACTGTATTAAACGGTCACAGCATTGGGGAGGTTGAGGACCACTGACTTAGTTATACACTTCAGGGGACCCCAGCTGTCACAGCCTGTGTAGAAAATGTGCTTTCAGCCCCCTTGGGACAAAAATCAGGTAAGTGTGTTAAGGATGCCTGGCACCTGGGCCTCTGCATTCCCTGAATGGAGACACTGATCCGCTGACACTGCAGTCAGTTTGAGAACTGGGAAAGCCCAGAATTCCCTTCAGAAGAAGCACATTCACTAATACTGATGTGAAAGTTATGGGTTCCTGTGATCCTGCACAGCCATCTTTCTCTGCACAGCCAAATTTATTTCTGCCCGGGGGGACTTTGCATGTTGACTGAATTGTCTTTTTAAAATGATATCAAAGTCAGTAAGAAGAGTCAGTGAGAAGGGGAGATGTTAACAGAGTAATTTGAAGAGTCAGTTGAGAAGCAGGCTGAAGAATCAGTTGAAAATATAGGTTAGTTATAGCACAGTCAGAGGAGTCACAGAAGCTGAGGTTGGAGTGAGTGACAGTTAGTTAAAGCAGGCAGTTACAGAGGCAGGATGGAGCAGTGAGACTCAGGGAGAGACACAGAGACACAGCAGAGCGTGGCAAAAGAAGCCCAGAACAGAGAGTGAGTTGAACCAGAAGAGTCAGAGTTCAGAAGGAGCTGCTACCTTGGCCGGGCTGTTGGATTACATGCCTTGCTGTAACCCCCATGACAGCCGACAATGACTGTGATACAGGCTGAGTTAATCTGAAGGTGCCTGTTCACTGCAGAGACAGAATTTTTTGTTTAAGATTCCCTACTTGTTGCAGGAAGAGGTCAACTTTCTGGGTGGGTCATTCTGGTTTCTAGTGTAGACTAGAAAAACAGATCTGAACAGGGTCCACAGCTAGCATAGGGACTCAGGCAGGTAGAACAATCAGTGGGACCCTGTCCACTGCCATTTACAAAGGAACAAGCTGTGAGCATTTGTTCTAAGTCTGTGAAAATGGTAATTACTTTGGCAAGTGGTTCATTTTATGCCCCATAAAGGCAGCTGTAAATGGGTTATGAATAAATGATGAATCATAATTCATTAAAAACAAGTGGATGGGAACATTTTTAAGGACGCTTGAATTTTAAGGAAATCCTTCAAAATTCTAGTGTGTCATAGAGGACTAAATATCTTAAATTCCTGAACCTTCCAGGAATTGACTTTTTAAAAAATCTACTGCAAGCCTGGGAAACTTATAAAGGAGCCATGTACTCAAGGTTCCAGTGCAGTTTTTCTAAGGAGGTTTTGTTTCAATTATTCCTTAAAACTGGCCATTAAAATATTCTACAGCCTGTAATCCACTCTAATAAATCACATAATGCACATACACACACATGCACACATGCACACATATGTACGCATGCTCATGTGCATGCACACACACATGCACACATATACACACATACATACATGCACACACACATGCACATATATATGTTCTGTTCCTTTTAGACCCTAATACAGGTATATCAAAGGACTACTGGTGGTAACACACACTCCTTCCACTTGCTGGGGAATCAGAGAGCCTCACTGTAGGCTCTAGCTGTGAAAACTTCCTCCTTCCTCAAAAGGACCTTGTTTCTGCCACATTGGCCAGATTCTCTTCAGAGGCCCCATCATGCTGTCTCTGGTACACTGAGGTCTGAATTTTCAGAGGCCCTACCATGATGTTATCTGTTTGCCTGCCTGCCTGCCTTCTCACCCACAACAACCTGCTTCAGTGTCCCACCTGCTTCAGTGTCCTTCTTGAACCTCACTTCCGAGACCCGTCAGTTAGCAGTTTATGAACCTATCAGTGTCTTCATCAGACTTTCATAGTTTCTCACATAGTCCACGAGGGTGATCTTCACTTGTCACCACCCTGTGCATGTCAGAATCCTTTCTGTGAATGTCTTTGATGCTGAGAACAACAGAATGATAGCTTACCTGGGAAAGCTCTTATAAAAGCATCAGAGTAAAGCAGTAACTGTCATTGAGTGTACAGATTTTAAATGATCACAAACATCTGATGACAGTCCATTGTAATTAGCAATTAATAAGGAAAGTTGGCCATTTCTATGCCATACAGAATGTTAGCACAATTGCATAAACTGCGGAGAAGACTATATCAGATGTCCGGGAGTTTCATATGATTTTCAGGACACAGCTTAGTAACATGCATGCAAGTGTATTGCAATAGTTAAATACATTTCCTGATTGACAGTGCTCTCCATATATACTTTTAGCATGCTGAGACTGATTAGTTTAATGTCTGTCTTCTGCAGGTCTGTTCAGATGTTTCCAGGACCTTCTGGAATATCCTAAAGTTAGTTTGAAGTCCAAAAAACATAATTCAAAATCCGATTTGGGAAAGTTTCTTTTAAAAACATCAAAAGGTATAACATTCAGTTAAGAGGGATCATTTGTCACTATAAAATAAGGCAAATACAGAAAAGTTATATCATTGTAAAAAAAACAAACCACACACTTTAACAATAAAGCTTAGTTTTCTGTAGTAACCAATGACCTTGAAAGACTGTATAAAGCACAGTAAATTATCTTACTAAAACACAATATCTTAACAAAATAAAAAAAAATACCTTTGCTTTATTTTTTTATATTTTATTTTATTTTATTTTCTCTCTCTAGGCCGGTCTCATAAAGAGTAGTGAAAGTCTTGCAAAGTCTGTCACCAGAGCTGCAAAGAAAACTTTAGGCTATCATTTTGCTTTTGTTTTTGAAACAGGTACTTGCAGTGTAGCCCAGGATGGCCTTGATCTTTCTGTCTCTTCCTCAAAGTGCTGGGTCAAAGGTGTGTACCGCTATGTCATCTGCCTGGCTCAACATTTCTCCCTAATGTAATAGGAGCCCTAGGAGCTGGGGTCCCTGCAAGAAATACCAGACTGCAAATGGAGATGGCATGATCGGGAGAAAGACTGTCTCTCAGAGAAACAGGGACACAGCTAAACCCACACATGTGTGCTTTCTGCCTTGCTTCATCGTTTCTATATGTTGTTAACACAACTATAGGCAGAGATGAGACAGGCTGAGAATGTCTCTTTCCCTAGTTTTGATCAAATCTGTGAATTTTTTTTTTTTCATTTATAGAGTATGTCAGTTTTGCTTAATGTGGGCAAGCATTTGGACCCAGAACTGGGCTTTATGACCTGGGGTTTGGTAACAATACATGTTTTCTGTTTTGCTTTCTCTCTTTAAAGTAATTGGCGTGAACAGCTAGATTTAATTCCAGTAATTAAATGTATGTGCTTCTCGGGAATCGTTTCAGATTTTGCAAGTGCTATGCAGTTTTCAAAAACCATGGAGATAAAATTTCCAGCTGTCTCTAGATTTACAGTCTTCACAGTTTAGAGCTTCTACCACTGGCATTTTTATTGAGCTGGCACACTCTCCAGAGAGCACCATTTTATCTTCTAAAAACAAAGATGATTATAACCACTACTGTTGAGTCTTCATAGGCACAGGAGGCCCATGAACTTAGCTGGGCATACAGAGCTGGGCCCAGGGCACCAGCGGTCTCATCTATACTGGCTTCGCCTCTGGAAAGTCCACTTCAGAGGATCTCTGTGATTGGCTAGAGCCCTGACAGAGGATCTCCCACTAGAGACCTATACAAGGTCATTTTCTCCGTTTTTCACAGAGAGGTTCCCAATCTATAGCTGTGTTTGAACCCCGGTGTATGTTAGAATCACACAGAGTTCTGAAAAAGATCTAGTGCCTAGGCTGTACCTAAGAGAGGAGTTTCAGAGGTGGGACTAGGCATTAGCATTTTCCAACACTGATGTTAGAGGGATAGTTACTCAATGACTCTTGTTAAAGCACAGTGCTGAAAACTGCATGCAGGATCACCATGATAGCAACAGGGACCATGGCAATGGGATATCTTAGTTAGGGTTCTATTATTGTGAAGAGACACCATGACCATGGCAGCTCTTATAAAGGAAAGCATTTAAGTGGGACTGGCTTACAGTTCAGAGGTTTAGTCCATTACTGTCATGGTGGGAAGCACGGCGGACGCAGGCAGATGGTGCTGGAGAAGGAGAAGAGAGCTCTACATCTGGATCTGCAGGCAGCAGCCAGAGAGTGTCACACTAGACCTGCATGAGCATCTAAAACCTCAAACCCCTCCCCCAGTGATGCACTTCCTCCAATAAGGCCACGCCTCCCAACAGTGCCACTTCCTGTGGTCTGTGGGGGCCATTTTCACTCAAGCTACCACAGAGGAGAAACTGTGTTCTACTCCGATAGAGGGGAAATTGGGGTCCTCTCTTAGGGTTCTGGGTATCATTAATAAGATAATTTAAGAACGGATTCAAATGGAGTTGGGAAAAAAAAAAAAAGACCATAGGGAGGGCGAGCTGTAAATTTCAGCAGCTTCCCGGAGGAGGAGAATGGAAAAGGGGGAAAGCCATGCCATTAAGCCTGCGCGGAGACAGCAGACACATGGTAGACAAGCATCTGCATGGCGGGGTGGGGTGGGGACTGGAGCTTGAGAGAAAGACTAAGGAAGCCCAGGGTAACAGAAAAAGCATACTTAAGTTCTGGCTAGCATCTGAAAAAATGAGACAGAAAAAAAAAAAAAAAAAGGAAAAGTTATACCTTCCTAACTCAGACCTCAGAAAGGTAAGCAGACCCAGCAGAACCTCAGAGAGGCCCATGGGGATTGTTCTGGGCAATGGGAATTCTGGGAAGGAAAAGTATGGTATTTCATTAAAGGAACAACTATTCTGCCAATCTCTTTAGTATGGCTTAAGGTGAGCCTGTCTTCCTAGGGATGGTCTCCTGGCCAGGTGACTGCCTGCCCAGCTGGAATATCAGGTCTCCACAGGCTGAAAATTCTTTACTCTTAACCACAGGAGCGTTTTCTTAATGGGCCTTTATTGGCACTCTAACCGCAGGGCTATGGGGAATGTGTAGCTAAGGAGTGGGGCAGGGTGGTTCTCAACCCATACATCGGATTTGTATGCCCCATTTGCAGCATACATCAGTCACTAGATACCAGTGCTTTGAGTTGTAAAGTTAAACCAAGATTCCAGTCCAGAAGACAGAAGTGTACCTTAAACCCTGTGTACCAGACTCCCAGTGTCTTGGTCAGTGTTCTGTTGCTGTGAAGAGACACCATGACCAAGGCAACTCTTGCGAAAGAAAGCATTTAATTTCAAGCTTCTTTACTGTTTCAGAGGCTTAGTCCGTTATCATCATGGCCAGGAGCATGGCCGCATGCACGGGCTGGAGCAGTAGCTGAGAGCTACATCCTGGTCTGACGCCAAGAGAGGGCATGACACTGGGACTGACTTGGGATTTTGCAACTTCCAAAGCCCACCCCCCAGTGACACACTTCCTGCAACAAGGCCACACCTACTCTAGCAAGGCCACCCCCCCCCCAATGTTTCAAATAGTACCACTCCCTGGTGACTAAGTATCAGATATATGAGCCTATGGGGGCCATTCTTCAAACCACCACACCTAGCAAACATAGTTATGAGTTATGTAAGAGAAAAGGTGCCAAAGGATTGGGGTGGAATTGGTGTTTTTCCAAATTTGATAAAAATTAAGGTTTTCAGACTTCTTGGGGCTAGTAGGCATCTGGCAGGCCACTGAGCAAGTCGTACTCTCTCAACCACAGTGCATCAAAGTTTGCCAGGTCTTCAACTGGTGGTTACAGAAATGGCACCAGGGACTTTGCTCAGCTTGAGCCTGTGCTCCTGCAGCCGTCCTGGATGTGACTGGATATCCAGGTGATGATGTTCTAAAGAAGCACTGTGCTCCTCTCCCTGGCTCTCAGATTATTGGAACAATGGCCCCCAGGAAACTGGAATATCCCTAGGAATCTTATGCAGGGAGAAGGAACAGGCTGAAGCCTGGTGCCAGCCAGAGGAGGAGTTGGTCTCCCAGGAGACTTACAGCTTGCCAGACAGCCTTGCAGGAGAGGCTGGAGGGAGGCCTGATGGATGGGACCACACCTCGCCACCGAGCACTCTGATTCTCAAAGCAATCTTGGTTTTGTGGTTGTTATTTTTTTTAGTAGTACAAAATAGTTTTGTTGTGCCCACGTTCAGATCCCCAATAACCACCAAGGAGTCCGATCTGATGCAAAACACACAGGGTCTCTTTAATTCAGCCGGGCCAAACACCTCCCTGACACAGCAGGTGCAGCAGCACCGCTCACAGGGGGAGTTGAGTTTATATAGGAAAAGAACACAAGCAGGGACTTACATGCTTTGATGGTTCAGGATTAGCCCCAGGGGGTTAACCTCTAAAATGATTGGCAGATACTGACCAGGCCTGGTGACCAATACCACGAGGGAGGGGTGAGGAGGTAGGAAAACAAAGAATGTCTTAAGGAGCATGTCTGGTGTTTGCACAGAGGTTGGGAATTTTCTGATAAGCCTGTTCTCAGCAACGGGGTGGATAGCACTACTAGACTCGATGTTCCCTAGGGGAGTAGAGAGACTGAGAGGAGTTGCAATTAAATTTAGCTTTCTAGCTGACATGCTGACATTCTACTCTTTGTTCTCTTTCAAGGACAGAGAAGCATGAGAAGCTTCTTGGTTGAGTCTTCTCACTCCCCTCTCCAGTGGTGACTTAAGGGCATAATCTTAGGCCCTTGAGAGTTCAATGTCCTCAATGTGAAATGGATGATATTGGGTTCTCATCATCATAAGCCGAATAATTCCCAATTGTCCCTTGACAAATCTGATTAATCCATTGAGAATGCATGGTCCGAAGGTCAAGGTTAGTAAGAGAATAAGGAGGGGCCCAGAAGGCTGGAGATCAAGGTAGCCAGCCAGGGAGAGGAGGTGAACCGGGACTGGAACCAAGGCTGCTGCTGTTCTCTTTCTCTTTTTCTCCTTTCTAGCCCTTCCCTGACTTTAGCCATAGAGTCCTTGACTGTACCTGAGTGATCCATGTAAAAACAGCACTCTTTGCGCAGGGAGACGCATAAGCCTCCTTGTTGTAGGAAGAGAAGGTCTAGTCCTCTCCTGTTCAGCAATACTACCTCTGCCAGGGAAGTCAGTGAATCCTGAAGATGGGAGATACTATTTTCTAGTCTCCCAATATCCTCGTCTATTGATGCTCTGAGCTGCCCATAGTGTTGTTCTTAGAGGACAAGGGAGGAAATGCCTGTTCCTGCTCCTGTAGCCCCCGGTCCTAGTATCACTGGTAGGGTAAGGGTCGTGATGGGCTCTCTTTTATCCCTTACTATGGTATTTTGGATCAGGGGCTCAAAGAACATCGAGAAGTCTTCATCACTGTGATATATGAGTCTGGGAACTAGTTGTACTAGTACACGATGGGAGTCAGACCTGAGGAACAGACCCATCAAGTGTTTGCAGGGGATATGAGGAACTTTTACTGATCTACTCCAGTATCAAAGGTCTGGTTGCAGACCTGTGAGTTTCCGGTTCCACTCCTAGACACCAGTTGGAGGGTAAGTCTAGCATGTGGGTGTTGGTGCTATCTGCAGCTGTTTTCATTATCAGCAAGTGTATAGTTTGCTAACACGGCTATTCCCTCATAGAAGGGGGGTTGTGAATCATAACATAGCCAGCAGGATTCTGTAAGATCGGGGCGGGATCTGTTTAGGGCTCTGTGGGCGTGAAACATTAACTCCCATACGGGGTCTGGATCATGTAGAGGGGTTACTGTAGAAGCTCGGCCCGCAGACGGGTGGGTGTACGTTTTCATAGAGGTATTGGGGGGAGGCTTAGTTGTACGTTCGGGCTGTTTAGTAAGGGGCCTAAGTTGAGGAAGTAGGCCTACGTTGGGGCCCATACTCTTGTAGGGACTATCGAGGAGGGCTAGCTGAAGCCGGAAAATTCCTCCCTGTTTACCAATCATCCATAGGCATATCCCAAAACTTTACCCTTGTACCCATGTTTTGTATTCTTTTCCTTTGTGAATGAGAGCTTTAACTGATTACAGGGCTTTGGGGGTGGTTTAGGGTCATCAACATTGATGGCCCATGAACACCTGTCCAGTTTGGGGTCCCTAGTTAGCTGTATAAGCCCTTTTGAAATGGGAAGCCATTCAGAGGCCAGGTGCTCACAGCCCCAACTGGCACAGTACATGAACTCAGCAGAGCCACATTTTTCTCCGTCGCCAAGGTGTGTCATAAGGAGAGGGCCACATGTAAAAGCGCGTTTTTGAATTTTTGGCCATGCACTTACTCCGCCCTCCTGTCATCATTGCCTGAGCCAGGTCAAAGCTTAGCTCAGGAAACCAAGTGTCGGGGGCACTCTTCAGGAGGCAGCTGCTAGTAGCCTCCCGTATGTACTCTTTAGTGTCCAGGTATGGTTTATGGGGGCATGTGGGTTCCAAGCACTACTACATACAGTTAGGAGTCCCCGAATGATCAGTTTTTGGAAAGTCTGAACTTCAAGCGGATTGTCTGGGTTTCTGGAGACTCTCCATGTTTCAGCTTATTTTACTGAGAAGGGGTCTGCTGTCCGGACGTGGGTGTGATGAGTCCACGCTGCGACACCATCCATTTTAACAGCTGTGGGTGTTGTCAGGATCACGATGTGGGGTCCCTTCCAATGAGGTTCGAGATTTTTCTGGCGATGTCTCTTGTTAAATCTATGTTAAATACCCAGTCTCTGGGCTGGAACTTGTGGGGTTCAGGGGTGGGGCCTGTTTCATAAACAGCACATAATTTAGGCCAGACATTTTAAAGAGCCCATTGAAGTCCTTGGATCTCCAGGAGAGGAGGTCTTGATCCTCCATTTCCTGAAGTACTTTAGGTCTAAGGGAAGGGATAATGGGGGGTGGAATGCCATACATGATCTCAAAGGGGGTCAGACCCATCTGGTAGGGGGAGTTCCTGACCCTAAAGAGGGCAAAGGGAAGGAGAGACAATTTGGTCAAGGTCTCTTTTAAGGGCCAAGTGATCAAGGGTGGCTTGTACATTCTAGGCTGGTACTCTACTGCAGAGCCAAAGTTTGTATTTTAGAAAGTGGCCAAAATGCTTCCTTTCCTTCTCTCTCTCTCTCTTTCTCTCTCTCTCTCTCTTTCTTTCTTTCTTCCTTCCCCCTCTCTCTCCTCTCTTCCTTCCTTCCTTCCCTCTTTCTTTCTTTTGTACTTCTTTTTCAGATGGGTATTGCTCTATAACTCAAGCTGATCCCAAATTGCTGTGCCATCCAGGCTAATCTGGGATCCTAGCCAGCCCTCTGCCTTAGCCTTGAATGCTGGGATCACAGGCCTGTACCAGCATACCAAGTTTTCCTGGGTGCTTTTTATGGGAGCTGGGATCATAAAGCAGCGCCCTACTCAGCAGTGGTTGCAGACTCTGAGGGATCTTCACCAATGGAAGGGATTTGCGGTGATATGGTCACAAGAGCCCTGAAGCCAAGGGCTTCTAAACCATAAGCAGCTCCTCCTCCCCTCCGTCTTCTCTTCACCTCCACCATCTCCCCATCTTACTCCTCTCTGCTTCCTCTTCTTGCCTTTATTTTCCCCAGTTGGATTCATGCTGCAAGAAAGCTACTTCTTCCTTCTCTAGGCCATTTGGGTATAACTACTCAACTCTTGCTTTATGGCCAGGGAATAACAGAGGTGGCGATTCACACGCCAAACGAAGACATCCTCCCCTTCGTAAGAATGACAGCCAACATTTTAACAAATTTGTCTGTGAGTTTACATTTTCCTTAATTTGGGTCTCCAGAAACTTGGACCCTAAGACAAAGGATTGATGGAGGTAGGGTTGGGGTATCGGGGAAAGATGGGGATGGGTCACTGAGTAAGTCATCTGTGTGGATGGCTGTGCTCGGTCTCCCCAAGCCCTTAAGGAGCGATTTATATGTATAAGTTTCTATCATAGGATAAAGAGGTGAGACCATTTATCTATCAGCAGCAGTGCAATACTGGTGAAGGGGGTACCCAAGTATCATCAGTCTTTGGAGGATGCCATGCCATGCTCCAGACAAGCACCTGAAATGCCTGAAGAAGCCTTGGAAAGAGAAGTGGATGTTAGTCCCTGTCCATGAGCCTAGAGGCTGCTGGGTACACAGAAGCAGTCCATGGCCTTGCAGGTAACCTCAGAGCAGGCCGAGAGAACAGGGACAGAACCCTCAACATCTGTTAACTGTGCTTAAAACCTGAATTGGGAGACACTAGCACCTGGGCATTATCTGCATTTCTGTTGAAGGTCCTGATGTTACTAAAGTGACTCAGCTAAGGCTGACTGACTTAGGATGTAGCCATCAAGCGAGAAATGACAGAGGAGGCTGAGATGGGGACATTGGTCATAGCCAGGACAGGTGCCACCTGGTTCTAAGCAGGGACATCGGAAGGTCCCCTGTCATCGGACTGTGCTCTTAGGTTTTGTCTTTCTTATATCACAAGGAATCCTTCCTCCAGCTCACCTATGTGTATGTGTGTGAAGATGTGTGTGGGGTACACATGTGTGTGTGCATGGGCCAGAGGTCCACCTCAGTATCATTTCTGAGAATCTACCTGTATTTTGAGATAGTCTCTGGGACCTGGGGCTTACAGGTTGGGTCGGCTGGATAGAAAGCACCACGATTCCTCCTGCCTCCCCTCCCTAGCATATGCGGCCACCGTGCCCACCTTTGTTCTGGGTGCTGGGGCTCTAACTCACACCATGCTGGTGTAGTGCTGTCCCAACTGAGCCGTCTCCCCAGCCCTCAACACCAGCGTCTTAATTTGGCTCAAACCTGTTATGTCAAAGCTGGCTAAGAGAAATGATGGGGGTTTTCTGCTAGATGGACATTGACTTTTATAACTTGATTTACACTTAGGAACTTTTAAACCTCCTCATTAAAAATACTGAAATGTTTGTGAATCCTGATTATTGTACATTTCTACTGATTATAATAGTCATCATCTTAGATGCTTAGGGACTGTGGGTTCAGGCATCTGGGTTAATTGCTGGAACTGTCTTCTGCCATTTTAAATCGATTTCTTCCTTGTGAAAAAAATACTGTCACCAATCACCATTTTGCATTATAGTTTAAAATGGCAAATTACAGACTATAAAAGTGTTTCCACTGTAATATAGAATGGGAAGAAATCATCAAACTGTACTATCTGCACTAAAAAAAAACTCCATGATCATTGTCTTTTTTTATATATTGAAATTCAAACAAATAGCAACAGAAAATGGCTTTTGTGTTGATCATCTCTGCTCTTCCAGTCTTTGTGGAGCCCAGCACCCCCCGGGTAAATAGATTATCAGCCTGTACTTTATTTCAGATTAAATGTATCTGATAAATATTTACTCAATGCCTACAATTGCTAGATACTAGAAAAAACATAAAGGAAATAGGCACGTGTTTTGTCTTTAAATATTGAGAGCCGTGTAGAGCTATAAAGACTGAAGTCAGAGGTCATTTTCTAGAGGTTTCCACATATGTTCCAATTTGGGTCACCCTTTAGGATAGAGAAACTACTTTAGGCAGATATAAAAGCTGAGGCCCAGAGGTAGACTTCTGACGCCACAGTGAATGAAAGGGTCTGTGTCTGAAACAGGACCTTGTCACTACAAGCCTGGCACTCTTAGCAAAGCTGCAGACAGAGCAGGACAGTTGCCACAATGCAAAGAAAGTACTATGGGATTTGGGGGAAGTCACATGACCAGTTCTGAACCTTGCCTATAAGTGATATATGGGTCTCATTTCCTTGAAAGAGACCCTGCTGAGTACTTTATCCTGTCACTGCTCTCTGGGAGCAGAAATAGGCTTGCCTTCACATCTTTGACCTGCCTCCTACCATGTTCCTTCCCATTTTACCTTACCTCCTTTGTATTCTCAGAGGCTATTTGCTGAGGCTGCCACTTCATGTACTCATTTTTTTTTTCTGTAGTAGTAATTTCGATCTTTAGTGTCATTTGCATAGATTAAAATTCTATAATATTATCCTTGATTTCTTGTAATTTTCTATTTTGCTAGCTTCCCTTGAAATTCTGCTTATATCTTATCTATTCTCCCCACTTCTTCTCTCTCCTCATCTCCCCCTCCCCGGCCCCCTAGTAGGAGCCATTCAGAGCATTTGGCTGTGGAAGTTTGGTATCAGGGACTATTGCTAGGCTGAGGTTTAGAGGTCACAGTGAGTCTGCCCAGGAAAGTTCTGCCAAACACTTTGACACCTTTACATGGAGATGTTCCCTCCTTCCTAGCAATGTTCTCTCTGTGTTCTCTACTGGAGGTAGCGTGTGTGTGTGTGTGTGTGTGTGTGTGTGTGTGTGTGTGTGTGTATCTCCAGTCTGGCCTTAAAACTCACTATGTTGATGAACCTGGGCTTGAACTCCTGAACCTCTTGCCTCCACTCTTCAAGTGCTAATATTACAGAATAAGCCACCGCACTCAGTTCATGACACCATTGGGATTTTTGTTTGTTTCTAATTTTTTAAAAGTTTGTCTATTTAAATTGATAAGGATTTTATTAAAAAATCTAAGCAAATGAAAGAAAAATTAGATTCCAGATAGAAATTAATACTATCATAATCTTACTGGTGAATATTTATTGAAATAATAATGACTGACTCTCTTTTGCTGTGCCAGAAAATCAGACAATTAAAATCTTTTGGTTAATTCAGTTTCTTTAATTTTTCCATTAATTTAGGATGGAGAGAGTACAGTACTTTTTTTTTTTTTTTTTAAAAAGTTAATTATTTTCTGAGCTAATTCTCTCATTGAGATTCAAAAACATTTTCAAAAATGAAATACAAGCCTTTTTAATATTAATTATAATTGTCAGAATTTAAATATCTTTGTACTCTGCATTTGAATATGTTCCATTAATCTTATTTATGTGTTACATGTGTAACTAACCACTATGTGGGAAAGTAGAATAAAGAAAAACTCCATTAAGAGTGGGCAGATTAAACTAGGCATGGTGGTGTGCACCTTTAATCCCAGCACTCAGGAGGCAGAAGCAGGAGGATCTCTGAGTTCAAGGCTAGCCTGGTCTACAGAGAGAATTCCAGAACAGCCACGGCTACACAGTGAACCCTTATCTCAACAAAAAACAAGACAACAGCAACAGCAAAGGTTACGACTGGAGAGATGGCTCAGGTATTAAGAGTACTCACTGCTTTTGCAGAGGACCCCGCTTCAGTTCCCCGCACACCAGGAAGCTCCCGACCCCCTGTAACTCCAGTTCCAGGGTATCCAGCACTCTGCAGCCTCCACAGGCACCAGCATGAGTGTGATGTGCATAAATTCATGTAGGCACACACAGGCATACAAATAATTAACATGGCGGCACATGCCTTCAATCCTAGCACTTGGCCGGCAGAGGCAGGTAGATTTCTGAGTACAACGCCAGCCTTCTGTCAAATTGATTAATTAATTAATTAAAAATAAATTAACAGTCAATGTCTATTGACCTAGTTTTCAGTATCTCAAAACTTAACTGGCTGCGGGAAAATGAGCAACTTTTTTTTTTCTTTCATTTTTAAAATTTTTCCCTCCTCCCATTGGCATGCCAGCTTTTGCTGTCCTTATGCAGGTCTTGCTTAGGTGACCATATTGTTGAGATTTCATGGATGCAGCTTCCCTGTCACGCCTAGAAGACATTGTCCCAAGGCAGACATTCTGGTCCTCTGGCTCTTACACTCTTCCATCCTCTCGTGTGTGACTTCCCTGAGCCTTACGTAGAGGAATTATAATATAGGTGGACCAACTGGGGGCACACACCTAACCACCACTTATTCTCTGCATTGTGACCAGCTGTGGCTCTCTGTAAGAGTTTATCCATCTGTTACAAAAAGAGGCTACTTGATGTGGGGCAAGAGCTATACTTACTTGTGGTCATAAAGATAAATATTTAGAATTCAGGTAGAACGTATATTGGTTTAGGGAAATGGCAGCAGCGGGTTCTCCTGTAGAGTCTATGACCTCTCCCGCCATTGGTAGTTAGCTAAGTCTCCAACACCAGGCTTAATTCCCTCCTATTGTGCAATTAGACAGTTGTTGGTCACTCCCAAATAAAAGTGCTACGATTAGACCACAGGAGATATCAGTAGAGCTATTGACTGCTTTTCTCCCTCAGCATCTGCAGATATTATAAGAGCTTGTCCTCAGGTAGAAGGCTTTTATGTTGGTTCCAGCTCTACCCTTACAAGGCCTGTGTCTGAAATGTGTGGTGTCTTCAGCAATAGGCTCTTATCTTCAAGTTCTGGGAGGTCACCAAGGGCAATAACCTGTATTGTTTGGGGAGTCTCTTAGATACCCAGCATCGCGGGGGAAGGCGCCCATGCCCTGCGCTGGAGTTTTTTTAGATAGTGTATGGCTCTTTCGAGGGAACATTATCACCCGATGCAGCGTACTCTCCCTCTTCCGTCCTCAGTTAAATCCTCCCAGTTTTCTCCCATTCCCCCCTTCATGACGCCTGTGTCCTGGTAGCTCCCTCAATAGTTTCTTCTCCTTCTCTCCTCCCGTGGTCCCTCTCTGCATTCCTGGCTTCTGCATTTACTTCACAGGGTCCCTACTCACATCTGAAGATTCAGAACTAGGATCCACAGATAAGAGAGAACATGAAGTGCCTGGCTTTCTGTGTCTGGGTTAGCTCACTCAGTATAATACTTTATATTTCAACCTATTCACCTGCAGATTTCGTTTTTCTTTACAGCCAAGTAGAAATTTGTTGTATAGCTTTTCACTGCATAAGTTCAATAATACAGCAGGGAAACCATTTCTTAATACATCCAGATCCTAAGGCCTATTCTTTCCTGACCCTGGCCACAGTACTTGTAAGATGTAATATTTCTGTGCACTGTAATCTATCCTAGCTGCTGCTGGCTCTGTGGTATCACAGAGGGGACTGTCTCTGGGTGAGTCTGTGGGGACTGGGAAAGAGGTCATCAATTCGCCTAAAGCAGAAAATGATTCTGGCTCAGGATGCAAAGAATAGCATGGCTTCTTAAGTCAGGCTGTGCTGCAGAGCAAGCCTCTTCCTGACTCTGTGGCATCCTGTTTTCTCTTTGGCTTAAGAAGGTGAGATGCTGTGGTGCCCAGGGATGTGTGTCTCAGCCTACAGTGCACACCCCACCGTTGGTGGAACAGCACCCCAGTGTTGGTGGATCAGCACACACCACTGTTGGTGGAACAGCACCCCACTGTTGGTGGAACAGCGCACACCAGTGTTGGTGGAACAGTGCAGGAGACTACTTTCCACAGTTGCAGCTAGTATTTGCTATTTTTAAAAATATATAAGTATATATCATTTTAAATGTTAAATTGAAAATTTTAATTTTTTTTAAAGCACTGGCCCTTATATTCTCTGAGACCAGCGACAGACCCAGGATCACCTAGAGTGCAGACACTGAGCGCTTCCTGACAAAGCAGTAAACAAGACCAAGCAGGTCCACAATTTAAGTCAGAAGTAGAGTGCTCATGAAGTGGTTGTGAAAAAAGTGATTTCTCCTAAGTTAGAGCACACCCAGTTTACATTGGTGTTGTGTAAAGGCTTCAGCCATGTTCCCCGTGTGGTTGTGTTTGCTTGTAGCCTGTAGGAAAACCGTGTGGAAGAAACTGACTAGGGTCACTCAGGGATAATCGTGGCTCAAGATGGCTGCAGCAGATACAGCTGAATCCATACACCATATTCAAGCAATTAGAGACCCCAACATGCCTCGGTATTCTCCTAAGAGAGGGGCAGAGAAGTTTAACAGACAGGAGGGTGGGGTGGGGTGTGACCACAGAGACAGAGACTGGAGTTGTGCAGCCCCAAGCTGAGGGATGTCGTGGACACGGGAAGCTGGGAGAGACAAAGGGCGCACAGCCCTTCAGGCGCTTGGGTTTCAGCTCCAGGAAACTCGGTTTCCTAAGCCCCGCATCCACCAGTATGTCCCTAAGGTAAGGTCGTAGTTGAGAGCCCTTCTCCGATGTCTCCAAAACTCAAGCAACACTGTACCAACAGTTCTCATCCTTTTATGCAGTTACACCCCAAAATGCTATCGGTGAGATTTCATACATATCAAACTGCTTTTAAAAATCTGAGTTTCCACAACGACTTAAGATATTCAGTAGACTAGCGAGCCTGCCAAAAGGAAGGAAGGTCTGGCGTTCACTTTCGCCCTAAGATTAAGATATCAGGTAGTTTTCTGGAAGCCGTTGGCGTTTCTCTTTGGGTAATACTTTTCAGTTGAGGGATTTTGATGACTATGCGGGGCCGTGCTAAGGGCGATAGAAGGAAGGCCCCATGAGCCTGAAGCACAGGCTAGAAAACAAGCTGACTCCCTGGGCACAGCATTGCATCGTGCGGGCCCTCAGGGCACCGCCCAATCAGACCCGCTCACCAATGCTGTCAGTGAACTCATTCCAAATGTGCCTTTAAGCCATCAAGATTTAAAAACATACTCCAAGTTCAGCCATCACTCACATTTTGAAATTGAAATTAGAATTAACTATGAGTGGATTAGTCAATTGGAAATCGACTTCTGGACACTTGTCAGGGTTTTGGGCATGTGTGCACTGAGATAACCGAAAATACCTAAATTTTAGTTCACAATACCTTTTTAAAGTGGCAAGGAGCCAGCAGCAAGCGTGCAAAGGAGCAGAACTTCTTAACTTCTAAGCTCATGTTTTGAAGATTGCTTCCTTTGGAGAAATAATGTCCTTATGTATATACGAATCTCTTTCTTTCTTTGTGTGGTGCTTACGCTGGGCACATGCTAGGAAGTCCCACTCCACTGAGCTCTCTACCCCCAGCCCTGGAGAAATAATTTTAAGTGCTGATTAATTTCACTTAAGGTTAGTATTATTGTTGGTGAACCGTAGGACTTATGCCTCCAACAATGTAAACAGTCCGTCAGGCTGAAAATGGAAGGAGGAGCCATTTGGTTTTTCAGAATACAGAGTGGAAGTATTGGAACAAATGGCTGAAGTTGGGAAGTGTGTAGTCTGGGGCCATTTTACTGGAGCATTTGAGAGCACGTTCCTCCTCCTCCTCCCTCCCTCCTCCTCCTCCTCCTCCCTCCTCCCTCCTCCTCCTCCTCGTTTTTTGTTTTTTTTTTGAGACAGGGTTTCTCTGATGTAGCTCTGGCTGTCCTGAAACTCACTCTGCAGATTAGGCTGACCTTGAACTCACAGAGATCCGCCTGCCTCTGCCTCCCGGGTGCTGGGATTAAAGGAGTGAGCCATGATCACCACCACCCAGCTACCTTTCTTCTTTTGTTAAAATATAATGCTGACTGATGTCAACAGATTAAATTATTAAAATTAATTATAAATTATTGAATTATTTAAATCTGATTCTCAGCTTTCTGACTAGCTCTATTAAACTAGATATGATTATTGATACATAACATTTAAAATAATTTTCCCTTTGAAAATAATGTATTCCTCATGTCTAACTGCTAAATCCTCTTAAAAAATAGTTACCCAAAGAGTCAAAATTCACAACCAAATTTTATTGTGACATATTAGAATGATCATGTCTTCAGTCCTATAAGAATTAAAAATTGAAAGCTATTTATTTTCCCCAAATTAGTCATCTATTTATAGACTCCAACACATCTCTATATTCCTGTGCGGTCACTCCTACCAACAAACATGAAGAAAGGGACCAGTGCACTTTGTGTACCTAGAGCCATGCCTAGCACATAGTAAGTCCTCAATAAAAAGTCGGGTGAAATATAGGACAGTCAGTAAATTGTATAAGACATAATAAGATTATTTCTTATTTATGTAATAATTTTTTCTCTTGGAATTCCTATACCTCTTGGATCTACTTCATTGCCTGTACATAACCTCTTATTAACCCCTAGAGGCTGTTTTGTTTTGTTTGAGATAAGGTTTCATTAACATAGCCCGGGCTGGAGTTCGTATTCATGATCCTCTTCACTTAGCATCGTGGGGTTTATGAGTGCGGACAGCAGGCTCGGCAAGAACAAGTTTTTAAACACTAGATCATGTCCACAGGCTGCGAAAATCATAAATAGAAGTCCCTTCTTTCAAACTCTCAGGGTCACTGGAGGTCTAATCCGCCACAAGAGCAGTCCACTGGGGCAGGCTTGGGCAATTCCGGTACCTCCTGGGTCCCACGTTTGCCTCCGCTTCTGCCCCTAGCAACCACTGCGTGAGCGTCTCCAGGCCTGCGGCTCCTCCGGCCTCGGCTCCCTGAGGCACGAGGCACTTGACGGTTACTGAGCTGTATGCTCTGACCCCAGCTCCTGGGTGGAGCAGGAGCAAGAGGAGGAGGAAGAGGCCTTGGCCGCCGCAGCACACTAGGTCAACGAGGTAAACAGGCATCTGATCCAGGCCTCTGCCTTTGCCTGGGCCCCTCGGGAATGTTCTCAAATGTCTCAGAGCCCTGTCTTCCTCAGAGCAGAAGTTTCCTAGTTGCCGCTGATCAACCAGTCGCTGGTGAACCATTCTCAAACCGTGAGATTTTAAAGTTTGTTTCTTTTCTGGCCATAAATAAATGGCATTTGTGCTCTTTGCAAAGCCTTGCTGCTGTTTGACGTCATCACATGCCTGGTTGCTTGTTCTGGTTTGCCTCTCTGATGCTGTCATACAGCACCTACCAAAAGTAACTTGGGGGAAGAAAGGGTTTGTTTGGCGTATAAATTACAGTTCCTGATGGGGAGACGCTAAGGCTGGAGCCTGCAGGCAGGAACTGATGCAGAGACCATGGAGGAGCCCTAGCTTGCCCCTCATGGCTTGTATATCGTCCTTTCTTATAGCCCAGGCCCACCTCCCCAAGGATGGCTTGGCTCAGTGGTCATCACCTCCTGCGTTAATTAGCAGTCAAGAAAATGCCCCACACATCCTTCCATGGGACGGTCCAATGGGAGCAGTTCCTCATCTGAGATTTCCCCCTTCCCAGGGGTGTCCAGTGCTAACTACGACAGGGTTTATGTGCACACACAACGCATGGTTCCTAAGAGGGTTGGTCCCAAGACGACACCTCTCTCAAATCCAGGATGCTCAACCATAAATATCCCTTGAATTTGCATATAACCCACCATCCTCTGGAAAATTTTGGATTATTTAGATTACTGGTACAACCTACCCAATACGATGTAAATTCTGTGTCAGTACCCAGTGACACAGTAGTATTGGGGTGACAAAGGCAACAAATGAAATAGTACTCTGCATGTGCTCAGTGAAGGCAGTCGGAGGTAGGCTGCTCCAGTTTGGCATGTAGGAAATTCAAGCTTTGCTTTTAGGAATGTTCTGGAATTTTTTATTTTGGCCTGGTTCTCAAGTTCTGGAATGACAGATTTGCAGCACAGCACAGCTGAAGTTTTTCTCAAACCCCCCCCCCCCCATTTCTCTCCCCTTTCCTCTTCCCCTCCTCTTCCTGTTTCCATACTGAGGCTTTCACATGCCAGGTAAGCACTCTAGCACCAGGCTGGAGCTCCAGCCCTCAATTTCTTGAATTTCCTCCAGATAATGTAAAGATCTTAAAAACACTGTAGTTCTGATCGTTTTCTTTCTGACATCTATGATATTATAATTTTGTATTTCAACAACATATTCCTTCCTCCTCCTCTCACTCTTCTTCCCACTCCCCTGATCTTGCTACATGACCAAGGTTGGCCTTAAACTCCCCGTCTTCCGCCTCAGTCTCCTAAGTGCTAGAATTACAAGCTTGTATGTTTTCATGTTTGTGGAGCAGGAAGAAAGGGTAGGGGTAGAGTGTGTGTGTACATGCGGGTGGAGCTCAGAGAACTACCTTAGGTGTTGTTCCTCAGTCCCTGTTCTACGAAGAGAATACATGGTTTCACTGGCCTGGAAGTCTTCCAAGTAGGCAAGGCTAGTTGGCCAGTGAGCTCCAGGGATCCACCTGCTCCTACCTCCCATCTTGCTACCACTGGGATTGTAAGTGTGGGCCACCACACCCAGCTTGTTTTTAACGTGGCTTTTGGGGATCCAAACTCAGGTCCTCACACTTGTGCAACAAACGATTTACCAACTGATCAGAATTCACTGAGCTTTATAAAATCAAACCTTAGTGTTTGGATAAATTCCAGTCGTTATATCCCCTCATCTCTCTCCTTCCAAACTCCTGACCGGCTTTTGAGTCAGATCTGCCCCTTTGTCCTCTACACTGCTTAGCCCGCCTTCTCCGTTTGCATTTTCTTGATCGCCTGCTCAGGTATACAGTAACAGAAATAGAGTCCCGCTGGGACTGGGGAGGGAAGTGTGAGTTGGTGTCAGCTCTTCTTTGCTTTCAACCTGTTTCCAGCTTTTCAGATCTTTTTCAGTAAACACGTTGTCTTACTTCATGTATTATATCAATTTTATTTAATGACGTGTGCATTTGAGATGGTATCTATCGATTCCTCATTAGAAAACTGTATAAAGTTTGTGCATTTCCATTGTTCATAATTTTAGTTCTGGTGATGGGTTCCTTAATACTATGCATAATTTTGTGTGTGTAGTCCAGGAATTAAAGCCAGGGTCTCGTGCATGTTAGGCAGGTGTTCTACTGCTGAGCTACATACCCAGCCTCTGAATAATACATGTAAATTTATTATTTTGTTTATGAATCTTTGATAATGTTTATTGACTCTACATATGAAAAGTGAAATTATGCTTCATGTGTGCATCCTAAGTTTCTTCTCTCTTTTTCCCTTTCTTGGTTATTTGTTAATGTTTGTAATATACTTTCTATACTAATATTTAGATTTTTCTTGTCAAAATGGAGACATAGAAATAAAGTTAAGATCTATAATTGTAAAAGCCAGAATTGTCTTACTTACTTCCATATTTAAATGAGTTTAATATTCTATTATTTCTCTTATTCTCAAGTTTTCTGCTTCTGATCTGTGTTGATGGAAATTATCTTCATGTATATATATATACATACATACGTGTATATATATGTGTGTGTGTGTGTGTGTGTGTGTGTGTGTGTGTGTGTGTGCGCGTTTTACCAAAAAGGCTCACGAGTGATATCTTTTCTGAGTTTTACATGTTTAAAAATGTTATAATACTACTTAAATGAAAATTTGGCTTTATTACAACACTCTTAAGCTGTTTTTCCTAAAGAAATGTTCTGACATTTAAATGTTGCCATGGAAATGCATGAGGTTTCCTTGATAAGTTTTATATTTGTCTGATCAAAAAGTAGGAGAAAAAAATCATTTTATACTTTAATACCAAGATAAAGCATCATTTTTTTGCTTATTAAATATTTGGTAATCTTGATGAGATTAGAAATAGATGTCACTCCAAAGTTGAAGCAGAACTTGGGAATAGTAGTGTGCCACTCTGTTGAAGGGGTTGGCAAATGATAGCCCACAGGCAGCTTCTGGCCTGCACCTGCACTTGCGTGGCACTCTACAAAGTGATAGTATTTTGCAGCCCATTTGGAGACTGGTACCACTTATTTTAAATCCCAGTTAAGTGAAATGCTATCCTCTTTAGAGCAGCAGGCCTGATTAAACATATGAAGAATAGAAGAGAGAGCTGGCAGTGGTGGAACACACCTTTAATCCCAGCACTCAGGAGGCAGAGGCAGGTGGGTGTCTGAGTTAAAGGCCAGTCAGGACTACATAGTGGGACCCTGTTTCAAAAAAACTGTTACTGTCAATTATTACACTTCTATCAATAAGACATTTGTAGAAACTCCTTTTTCTCTTACATGAATAGCTAAATGATATGCTCAGTTTTGTCTTTCTGCCCCTCAAAGCTAAAAATGTTTACTTTTGTTTGTTTCTGGAAAACTTACCAATTCCTTCTCTGTCATAAATCCAGAATGAATTTGGTTCAGGGATGATTTTTTTTAACTGGCCCCTCTGTCTTGGGGTCTGTTTCTTTATCTTATTCTGAGGTTTCTCTTGGGTCTATCTCTTTACCTTATTTCTAGGTGTGGCCCTGACAGTGCATCTTCAGTTCTTGGCTTCAGAGAATGGCCCTTCTGTGGTGAGTTTTAGTATTTCCTAGGTCCTAACCAGAACTTTTTATGCCCCATGTCTAGTCATGGTATAAACTGTCCTGTATGTACTGTGGATGTCAGCTTCATTCTCAGCTTTCATTCCAGGGAGAACTTATCCTTGCCCTCTTTAGTCTGCCTTATTTGGTTTATCTGAAGTATATCTACTTGTTCACTAAAGCTTTTTCCAATTTACATTGATTTTTAGGCTTGAATTCTTGACTTCAGTTAGAGAATACTCCTGTATGTCATCTCTTTCTGTGCAGTGTTAGCCTTCCCTTAGTAAACAAAAAGACATCCCTATTTCCTCCCTCTCGCTCCTCCCCTCTACTGTGTGTGTGTGTATGTATGTATGTATGTGTGTGTATATGTGTGTGTCTGTATGTATGTGTGTGTGTCTGTATGTATGTGTGTGTGTGTCTGTGTATGTATGTATGTGTGTGTGTGTATGTGTGTGTGTATGTATGTGTCTGTGTATGTGTGTGTGTATGTGTGTGTGTATGTATGTGTCTGTGTATGTGTGTGTGTATGTGTATGTGTGTGTATGTGTATATGTGTGTGTATGTATGTATGTATGTGTGTGTATGTGTATATGTGTGTGTATGTGTGTATGTGTGTATATGTGTGCTTGTGTTACAAGCTAAGCACACATTCTTCCACTGAGCTCCTTGTATACTCAGCACCAGGATCTCGTTTTCATATTTCAACACCCCCCCATTTTTGTCCGTTCCTGCCATCTGAGGACAGGGGGTGGTATCTGGAAGTAGTCTTTACTAAAGCCCTTTAGTCTTTAGTAAATTATGAGCTGCCTTCATAAGTCCTATTTGATGATTTTCAGGAAGGAAAGGTTGTTAAAACCGTAATCATGAGCATGGATGTTGTGAAAACTAAAGTTGGGATGTAAATAAGCCCATCATCATGAAAAAGGAGTAGTCTCAGAGAGGCACTGGGAGAAACTGGAGATTTACCACGAAGGGAACCTACCTTAGTGCCCATCTGGACGGTGTGCTGTGTTCAAGACACGCTTGCAGTTTAGAATTACTTTAAGCCTTCTGAGAAGTTGGCAACTATACCTACAGATTTGAATATCAATAATTCTCAACTTTTCTTATACTAAAAATATGATGTGATTGTGTTTTTCAGAGTCAGTCCTTCGGTTTCACTTAGAAAACTAGATGGAGACATTTATACCCGTTGACCTGAGAGTTCGAAAACCAGGTGTGGAAGGAAGAGAACGAAGGCCCAGACCAAGGTAAAAATAAGATAGAGTAAAATGAGGAGCTTTTTCCTAGAATAAAATTTCAACATATATATAGCTCCTGGAAAGCCATCGTGGGGACATAGCTCAGTTAATAAAGTGCTTGCTTAGCGTGCATGGAGTCCTGGGCTCAGTGTCCAGCGCTGCATTAGCAAGACATGGTGGCAGCGCCTGCTGATTCCAATACTCTGGAGGGAGAGGCAGAGGGATCAGAACTTCAAGATTTTTTTTTTTTGGTTGCATATTGAGTCCAAGTCCATTCTGGGCTACGTGAGACTCCGCCTCAACAAGCACCTTCAAACGTCATGAGCGGGGAGAGCAGCGGGGACATGAGGGCAGAGTGTAATTTTAAAATGTCATGTGAGGATTTATTAAGGGTCCCGGACCTTGGTTTCTTGGGGAGTGGTTCTTCTGAGGTGACCTGGTAACGTCGTCTGTGTCGATCTCACCCCATCCCATCGAATGGCTGCCCGTGTGCTCTGACAGCCCCGCCCACCCCTGAATATCCACATTATTAAAGATACGCAGCACCTGACCGTGGGGAAGGGTTCATAACGTTAGCAAAATCCAAACAGATCAAAGAAGCACAAAAGAAACAGGCCACACGGGCATAGATGTCCCTCAACAGCCTCAAAGCCCACCTGAGACAACCAGAGAAATGAGAAATAGTCTGCTTTTAGAAATGAAAAATACATAATATTTGTAGAAAAAGTAATAGCTCTTGGCACTTAAAAACATAGTATCAAGCCAGCCGTAGTGGTGTACAGCTTTAGTCCCAGCACTCAGGAGGCACAGGCGGGAGAATCTAAATAAATAAATAAAAACACAATATCAGAAATGTCATTGGGATAGAAAATAGTAGAGAAAGGGGGAAGCATAGTTAACTAAATAAAATGATCTAAATAATCTAAGACATGTTTCTAATAGCCATAAATAAAAAACGACCTAAGTTCTTAGTAAAAATGCCAAAGATGTATACAATCTGAAGAGAAACTAGCTAAAAAATAGTTTAAAATAACACTTTGAATGTTATTTTATGTTATTAAATGTTGTAAATAAAATGACATTTTTGAAAATGTCCAATTGAATCCAGCTAAACTGCACGGTGTGAAAGCATCCTGAAAAGTGTGGGAAGGAAAAAGACAGAGCAACAGGTAAGACAAAGGCGTGGTTCCGAAAGGAGATGTTGTCTGCCAGAACAAGAAGCCTGTAAAGTAAAAGCATATGCGAAGATGAGCAATACTGTAACTTTAAGATTAAAACATTCGCTCCAAAGTCCGGCACGTTGGCGCGTGCCTACAATCCCAGTGCTTGAGAAGCAGAGGCAGGAGGATTGCCCCAAAATTCAGCCCAGGCTGGTCTGCGTAGTGAGACTGTGTCAACGCACAACCCCCACATTGTGTGGGCAAGAATCTCAAATAGGTCTATTTGAAGCAAAAAAAAAAAAAAAACTGACAAAATAAAGGCGGGAGGGAATCAACAAATCTACTTTTAAAATAAGTCACTCTCTTTAATGGGCAGATCAGGCACCAAATCTAATGATAATTTAGAAGATAGAAGCTACCAAATTAGCATTCTGATTGTAAAGCAGAGACACAGGAACAGTCAGCTGCTGCCCCAGCAACTGCAGGACACAGATTCTCTTCCGCAGTGTGTGGAACAATTACAGAATGAGCACAGGAGGTCATACAATCGCTTTAACAAATTTTTAAAAACTTAGCAGAGATAGTATACTAATTGCATCCTATACCAGTAACAAATTAACTAGGAAACGCCCCCTCCCCCAAAAACAATTAGAAATTAACCATTTAAAAAGCACTTCTCTGAGTAGTTCATGAAAGTAAAATCCAAAAGTCACCTGGTGAGGAAAGGACGGAGGTGCTGGTGGACGGGCTCCCACAGCTGTATATTCGTATGCAGAGGTTAGGGTGGAGTGGGCTTGGAGTCCGCCTCTAACACTATTTCTTTCAAATCAGAGATGTGAGGACTAAGGCATGGATTAAAGGACCAGAAAGGCAACACTTTAGAACCATTAAGAAAACGTGTAAGTTTTGTCATCACCTCCAAGAACGACAGATTTCTTAAAAATCCATAACATAACCCATAAAGGCCAAGATAAGTCAGTTCTGCTGAAGGCAAGAACTTTATTACAGTATTTTTTTAAAATGTCAATGTCCAAGTCAAATCTATAAAGTGACCAAGAATTACTATCCAGAGTTCCTAAATAAGAAATTTAAAAGGTTACAGGTAGACATTCCGATGGGAGGAAACATTTAAAGATGTTTATAACAAAATAGGGGCCCACAGACTGCTCAGCGGGAAAGGCTACAGACCAGTGGTTCCCAACCTTCCTAACACTGGGGCACCTTAACACAGTTCCTCACGATGTGGAGACCCCGACCATGAAATTAATTTTGCTGCTGTTATGAATTGTAAATACCTGATGTGCAGATGGTCTTAGACAACCCCTGTGAAAGGGCCATTCAACCCACAAAGGCTGAGAACCGCTGCTTTAAAAGTACCCAGTAATCTGTCTATAAATAATTCCATAGAGCTGGGCGGTGGTGGCGCACGCCTTTAATCCCAGCACTCAGGAGGCAGAGGCAGGTGAATCTCTGTGAGTTCAAGGCCAGCATGGTCCACAGAGTGAGTTCCAGGACAGCCAGGGTTACAACAGAGAAACCCTGTCTCGAAAAACCAAAAAAAAAAAAAAAAAAAACCAAAACAAAAAACCGTTCATAGAAGCTGTCTTTGTGTGATCTCAAGTAGATGTTTGCTTTCTTACCCGTTTTATTATTTTTCTTTAATATAGCAGGAGATCCACCCCACCCCACCCTGAGAAATACATTTAAGGCTTTCTTTACAAAACCCCACATTTCTTCTGCCTTGCAAGCCTGTCTACTGCATAAGTCAGGTTGTAGTCACTGATTTTGGATTCTGTTCTTATGAAGTCTTTCCCAACATTTATAACCATTATGGACGTGCTATTTGTTGTTCTCTTCATGATGGAAAGCCATATAGGAGTATGGAATTTCAGATAACTTTCTCTGTCACACTACCTCAACAGGTGGCATTCCTTCATCTTAAAAAATGAGGTAAAGTTTTAAACTTTTAGTAATAATATATAAATTTATTATTTTTACACTAAAACCTGTTAGACCCATCTAGCATTTAATTGTTTTTGATATAGATGTTTGTTTTGCTTTTAAAGTACCTAGCAAAGCACCGCTTGAAAAGATAGATGCAATGCTGCTTTATGAAGCACAGAATAATATTAGTCTTAAATTCTAGCATTAGCGATGTCATTCATTATAACAAAGAATCTGTTTGTTACAGTTGTGAAGTCTGAAATAGTGTGCGGGCAGCTCACCGTGTCACGGGTGTGATTATTAATTCGTTTTCTTATAATCACTTTTTTGTTGTCTTAGATATTTAAAGCATAAAGACCAAAGCTGCAGAGATGGCATGCCATCAGACAACCAACCAGCTGCAAAGGCAGCATCCTCTGAGTCCTTGAAAACAGAAGAAACTGAAGATTACTATCCAGGCATGATGTTTACACATTCTTTAACTGTAGTGCTTTCTTTCGAAATAGGAGCTTTGGTGTCTAACTAATGCCGTTAACCTGCCTCTTGACCGTAATCCAGGTGCTGGTGCACACAACGGTAACAGGAATGCCATGACGCTTTCAAAAATGGTGTAGTGCGATCACCGTGAACTCTAAGACCTTAAAGTGCATCAGGATTGTCTTAAGTCTTCACTACTTTCTGGCTGTTTTAGCACAGTGACACAGACACACACACAGACACACAAAAACACACAGACACACACACAACACACAGACACACACAACACACACACAACACACACACATAGACACATACACACACATAAATAGACACACACATACATATGCACACATATACACACATGCACACACATACACTCATACACACACATGCACACATGTATACACACACACACACATGCACACATACACATACATACACAGCACACAGACACACACAACACACACACAACACACACACATAGACACATACACACACATAAATAGACACACACATACATATGCACACATATACACACATGCACACACATACACTCATACACACACATGCACACATACACACACGTGCACACATATACATATACACACATATAAATAGACACACACACAAACACACACACACACACACACACAGACACACACACTGGCCTAATACTATTAGTGTCTTGATTGCTCCTCCACATACCTCCTTTTTAAGACTTCCTCTGTCTTTGTTCAAATTCTACCATAACCAGTGTGTCCATTTTTAACCAAGTCCTCTCTGCGCAGCTCCTTCATGTCACCAGTTTACAAACGAGGGTCTGTCTGCACTTCTGGCCTCCAGATAAGTTCACTGCAGTGTGCCTCCCTGCTGGGTCCTCTAGAACTAGTCAGTGCATCACAGATCTTCTCCCACACCTCCTTCTTCCCCACTGGCAGTGCTCTAAGCACGGGGATGTGCTATGTGCACAGCCTGCTTTAGAAACAAAACCCCAAACAGAAGCATCTTGAAGCCTGAGCTCCTTTCCCACAGTCACCACTGCAGGTGATCCACACAGTGGGTTCCAGTCCAGCCAGCAAGACAAAATATGAGCCTCTCTCAACCCACCTTCTCAAGGTAGAGGCTGGATTGTGTTTGTTTGCAAGTTTGAGGGGCTAGGAGAAAAATTAGAAATAGACATAGAAAAGGGAGGACAAGTTGATGAACTAGAATTCCTGGTTTGTGTTCAGGGTCCGTGTATGGTTAATTAAGATGAATCTGTGGGGTCACCAACCCCACTTTGCTGTGAACCCTTATCTAATAGCACTGAGATGTGCAGATCTAAAGAGGCAGTTTAAGATATTGGCAAGAGTGTGTAGAGACATTATCTAAAGTGGATAAAAAGAAAGGTGGAAAAATTTGAGGGATGAAGGATTGTAAGAGAGTTGTGGAGCCAAACCATGAGGTGGACACACTGGTGATGTGCAGGCAGCCATGTTGGGGGACAAGGCAAGCTGGAAGGAGAGGGGACCAATGATGACACTGTGCAACACAGCGGTAGCCGCACACGAGCACCTGTGCACTGCTGAATCATTTCCTTTAAAGGCAATCTGAAAACAAACAATCAAAAACCTTTTCAAGACTGTGTCATACGTGGAGCCCAGGTTACAGGTCACCAAGTGACTAAGCAATCAGATTCCGTTGAAATGTCGGGGTGCCTGGTGAAGCACAAATCCAGGAGCTTTAAAGTGGTAGGGTTTTATTTTTATTTCTAAAGGGTACAAATTGTTTACAAAGGAAAGCACTTTGCAAGCAGGGTGGGAAGGAGCAAGAGACTGTAAGCAGTGGCCATCTAGAGAGCGTCCTTAGGGAATAACTACGTCCTTCAACTCTTTCTCATACAACTGGTCCAGGAGCACCAACATCGTCTGGCTGTCCCTCACCCCAGAAGCACTCTTACTGGCGGATGGTTCCCTCCTCCTTAGCTTCTCATCCTACTCCAGAATTAAAAACCTCACTCGACTTTTGATCCCTTGGAAAGGACTAGCATGCGTCCCCTCTGACAGACAAGTGGGGACACCACTGAACTGGGACTAAAGGCCCCAGTGGGACTCGATGGGACTTACTGGTCTCCTCTGCTCCTATTTGGTTTGCTGTTGTGTCACCCGCTAGGTTGTAGTTCAATGCCTTTGCTGCGTAAGTAGTTGTTAAATGTGAGAGAACAAGTAAAATTGCTTCTAAAGAGCCCTATGGGCAGTAATCTCCCCGGTCTTCTATGTGTAACCCACCGGCTAAGTAAGAAGAAAGACAAGCAACAACAATACCCTTTTTACTCTTCTGAGTTCATATCCTGTAAGGTTAATTAAAAATTTATTCATGCCGGGTGGTGATGGTGCGCACCTTTAACCCCAGCACTCGGGAGGCAGAGGCAGGCGGATCTCTGTGAGTTCGGGGCCAGCCTGGTCTGCAGAGTGAGTTCCTGAACAGCCAGAGTCACAGCAGAGAGACCCTGTCCAAAAAAAAAAAAAAAAAATTATTTATTTCCTATGAGCATTCCTACTTTAAAGATCTATTATAATAATAAAACTATCAAGCAACCAATATTTACCTTAGCAAGGATTTTTATGGTATTAATTTAATTCTGATCTATGAGGCTCTTAGTGTAACAATACATGGCGTACAGAAGATGGGAAAAGCTGTGATAGTTGTGGAAAGTTGCCATTGCCACTAACTTCTATTCCAAGAGGCTCTCACCGCTCCCTGGCCTTCGCTGCAGCCTAGGGATGAAGAACACCCTCCGGCGAGGGCAGCGGCCATTTATGTCCTACCCCTTACCTCCTCATTTCCAAGGCAGGAAAGGCAAGGCAGGCTTGCGACTTGCAAGGGAAAGCAGCTGGAAGAGTAACAGTCGAACCCAGGCTCCGCGGCTCGGCATGTGCTCCTAACTGCTGTGCTATTCGTGCGCCTCACGTCATGACTGTGTCGCTCGGTGCGTGGGTTAGGGTGGTATTATTAGAGCTCATCGTAGATATTTAGTTAACACTGTTTGTCCTCGCAGATTACCTTGAAGAAAAGTTCAGTCAACAGCATGCCGTGGGTCCAACACCGGTTGTTTCTGAGAATAGAAAATCAAAAGAAAAGCAGGGACAAAGTCACACTAGTACAAAAGTGAAGAAAACCAGGCTTCTGTCATACGATAGGACAGGTACGCAGCCCTGCTCCAGCTCCCAGGAAACAGCACGTGCTTCCAATTACTTGAACACTGATTTCATGGGAAAGAAAAAGGTCTTGCTGAGTCTTACACATTTAGTTCTTTAAAGAATTGCTAATTTTTCAATTTTTTAAAACTTATAATAGCATTAAAATTGTCACAGTATTCAGTGATTATGTTCTTAATAAAGATATTTTCAGATTATGGTTTTAGAACTCTATGTAAAATAAATTATAGCTTTGTTTTATGCTTCCAGTGAAACTTGGTGTGAGTGAGTGTGTGTGTGTGTGTGTGTGTGTGTGTGTGTGTGTGTTTATTATGGGGCCTCTGCATATACTAGGCAAGTGTTGACCACCTAGCTGTACTGTCAGCCTTTCCTGTGACTGGAACATCATAGTCCAGAGATGACTTACTGAGTTATCAAAACAGGAACATATTCAAGATTCTCACACCTCAGCAGAAAACCTGCAGCTGTGAGAATTCAGCTTTCCTTGAGGGTAGGGGGCCTATGACCTCTGCTAATCAGTTGCTCAGATGATGGGCTGTTGTCTCCTGGGGAGAAGACATTGCCAAAGAGTCTATTTTGCTAGCAGACTTATTCTAGCCTCTCCTTTGCTGGCTTTGAGGAAACAGTGAAGAGTTTTCATCTTAGTTCTGATGCTGCTTATAAAATAGCACAAGTTTTATTTTATTCTTAGCAAAGAAATAGCTTTATTCAAATGACGAGCATCACTTCTGGAGGGACAGAAATACAGAAGAACATTTTAGGGTTGGTAGCACTGCTGGCGTGCCTCATGTGGTTTTCAAAAAGCTCCTGTGATTTGTTCTAATGTTTAATAAGAAACTTTCTGCACAGCAAAGTAAGCGGTCACTAGGGAGAAGAGAAGCTCACAGAAGGCGAGAAAATATTTTCAAACTGTTCACTGGACAGGGGGCCAATTTCCTGAATATACTAGAAGCCTCAAGAGCCATCTGCTGGTTAGATGGACAGTTATTTGAAGAGTCACTCTATCAGCAGAAGGTATAAAACGCAAACAAGTGTGTGAAAATTGTTATGTATCACTAATCATCAGGGGAATTTAAATAAAAATCACAATAAGAGACCATCTTACACCAGTCAGAACGGTGAAAACCAAAGCAGGAAAGGATGTGGAGAAAGGAAACTGTCCCCCACTGCTGACAGGAGCATGGATCAGCCACGGTTAGGAAGCATGAAGAGGTGGAACGTGAAGGGAGAATGAGTCAAAATCGACATTTTCTACAGATCTGCAGAGGGGTTTAAAGCTTCCCAACACTTCCCAACAGAGAAGTATTTATGGAGAGGGAACTGGTAATGTCCGATCTGCTCGTTATGGTAATGACATATCTGACACATCACATACAGGTATTGAATTTGCCCCTATGAATACCTACATTTTGAAACTTCATTTAAAAACCGGGAAAAAAGTATAAAATATAATTTAGGAGCAGTGTCCTCCAGGCAATGGTAGCACATGAGTTTAATCCTAGCACTTGGAAGGCAGAAGGCAGCGGATCTCTGTGAGTTCAAGGCCAGCCTGGTCTACAAAGTGAGTTCCAGGACAGCTAAGGCTACACAGGGAAACCCTGTCTCAAAACAAAGCAAAACAAAAGAAAAAATAAGGGACAGTTTCCATGTCACGGGGAATAGACACAGAAAAGAAAATTCTGTCAAGAAGCATAAAATTATTAGCTTCCAACAAGGAGCTCAGGAAATGTGGCTTGCGAGGTTCCGATGGACAGTCGCTCCCTACACTCCTTGCAGGCCGTATTTCCCATCCTTCGGAAGAGTATCTCCAGTCCACATTGCTTTCTCCCTTTAGGCCTCAAGAAAGAAAGGCTGGGCCATGATCTAGTATTTCCTGTGGCTTATGATCTGTGACGGTAGAATTGAGCCGTTTGTGATGTCTGTCTGTCCGTCCGTTTCTTGACGTCACTCATATTTTACTTTCAATATTTTCTTATCTACAAATCCATTTCAGTTTGGGAATACATTTCAAGCAAAGCGAGCGGCAGCGAGTGCAGATGCGACCCGAAAGGTCTGGCATCTAGGCCGCTAGCAAGAGTTCCACGTTCAGATGTCATCATTTCCCTCCCTTGTTGTGTGTGTGTATGGTGTACGTATGTGTTGCTTATACAGGTGCGTGTGCACGTGCGTGTGCACGTCGTGATGTCTGTCTGACGCAGACCAGTAGTGGGTTTTCTTTTAAGCTCCTGTTACAGCTTAGTTTGAAGCTTTTGTTTCTTCTTTAATTGCATTTAATGGCATTTAATTGTACCTGTGTTAACATCTATCACCACTGAATTTTTCCGTACATAGAAATATTTGTAACAGTGTATGTCATTACTAAATGATGCCTATTCTTGTACTTATATTGAATTTAAAAAAAAAAAACAACTTTTCTTCCAGAACCGGAAGAGACTGATGCCATACAACATATTCTTAGGCTCAGAGCGAAGCTTGACTGGAAAACTCCGGTACTTCCTCGAAGTTTGAAATATTATCCTAAGACTACTGTCCCGACATGCAATCTAAAGGTGTGATTCTAATTTATGCAATTTTGACTGTTAAGATTGAAATTTTAAAACTACCTTAATTCTTATTTAATTCATTGCAGATATCACATCAAAGCTTATTAATATGTTACAATAATTGTTGGCACATGTGAAAGAATCCCCACATAATTTATTTTTCTTAAAGAATAAAGGGATAAAAAAAAAAGAATAAAGACAAAAGATGACAGTTTTAAGTCTATAACACATCTTGTGTCTGTCCCTCCCATCTTCTCTTTACTCGTTTGGTTCACAGGAAAGTGCATGGTCTACCGTAAATCGGAATCTACCCTGGGGTATCTGTGTATGTCACTTTGTGACTTTAAAAAAGACATGAAAGGAACTTACCTAAGAAACTTACTAGAAACTCATGTTCTTGTTTGCACCCTAGACCAGCTGAATCAGAAACTCTGAAAGCGGGACTAGCAACCTGTCTTCTCAGGAAACCGATACATAATTAAGAACCACTTCTCTAAACCCAGGAGTCAGGGTTTTTTTTTTCTTCAAAGGCCCATATAACAAGTATTTTAGTCTTCATAGATCACATGATTTCTGAGGAATCACTCACCTGGTCACTGTAGCACAAGACCATTAGTTCACAACAAATGGATATGACTGTATGCCGATAAAACTTTATTTATAAAAACAGATACCTTGCCCAGGCCATGGTTTGCAATCCCTGCTCTAGATGGGTACGCTAAGAACAAAAGGTCTTTTGGTTACTGTTCATAATCAGTGTAAGGTGACTGGAAGTACACGTACAAATTGGATGCATGTCGTTTTGAATCTCTCTATACTTACTACATTGTCGTAAGCTTCTACCCTTTCTGACCTCTGACCTTGACCTTTCTTTGACCTTGAAATTGAGATCATGGGAATTACTACAGAGAGTTTTGAAGATTACATTAAAGAAGAATGCTAGAATTAGTCAGATTTCGGACATAGTGCTGGTTCTTCGGACCTGCGAGTAAATTATACTTAACTTGTATGTTAAAAAGGCGAGAATTCTATCTATACCAAGTTTCTAGTCACCTCACCTTAGAAAACAGAACAAAAATGGTGTAAGTGGCCAAACAACTAAATTAAAGCTCATCACTCTGCTAGGCACACATCTAATTTCCTCTTATTTTGGGGGGTTTAAGTTTATCTTTGAAGGTTTTTAGTACAAGTTATAATCGGAGCCAAAATAAGAAAGCAAAAAAAAACTGTAAGACTTAAAAATCACTTGAAAGTCTTAAAAATCACAGTTTAGTGTATTTGATTCTGCAGTTTCTGAGAATATCACCAATTACTAGACTATAACTTCAATAAAATTACCTTGAAATGACTAAATTCAATTTCTATATGAGTCCAGAAAAATTTATGCTTTACGTTTTCTCAATGGTCAATAGTCAGGTTCTCAACACTGCCAAGGAAAAAGAGACAGAAACTTTGGCATTTACTGTAGAATCTTCAAGTGTGACTTTAGAGTCACCCTTTGATTCCAGTCCCTACTACTTTATTACTTCATGAGTCTGTGATCTTTCTTAAGTTAGATGACCTACAAAAACATTAGCTTCTGCATCTGTTTAATTGTATTTAAAAGCATCAAGCCTCGTCTCTTTAAGTTTAAAGTTACCAGAGGCATCACTGTTCAGATCACCTATGTAGAGTACTTACTGCTTGCTGTGCATTACCCACTTAACAATGTTACCTACAGCTGTGAGAATACTAACCCTCATTGTAATTAGAGCAAATGATAAGTTTACTATGTCCAGAATGGAAATAACATATTTGTTCAAGGTCAGCCATCAAGTTTATAATAAGTTATGTGGATAAATATTTCCAAATGTCTTAACACTGTGTTATATTTAAGGGTAAAAATGAAATGTGTTCAACCTTTCATAAGATTGGTCTTATTGAACTTGTATTAGACACGATTTAAAGTTAGTTTTCCTCACTGGTACTATTCCTATTTTAATTCTCTATTAACATTGTTTCAGCTGGCTCTGTTTCGTCATTGAGTTAGTTAATGTAGTCAAAGTAAATTTCTTCTTTTTCTGAGGAATCTTTGAAAGATGATGGTGAATTTATATACTGCCTTCCCCGGGAAAACATCAAAGGTATTTTCAATGGGTATGATCTTCAAGCGGTCTCTGCCTACAAAGCTAAAAACTGCAAAGAATTCTGGATGATTTCTGCTTCATTTGTCTCAAAGGTAATGTAAAATAAACACACTCAGATTTATGAATTACATCAGAAAAGTATCACCAATGCAGGCCAAGTGTAACAGTGCAGGCCTGCAGTAGCAGCCATGGGGAGACAGAAGAGGAGGACTGAGTCTGAGGCTGACCTGGGGTACACATACCGAGACCCTGCCAAAAAATTAAGAGGAGAGGAAATAAAAGTAACCAATTTAGTATTTATTTTTAATGTAGCAATGTTTACTTATTTATAATTAAAATATAATTACATTGTTCCCCCTTTCCTCTTACCTCTCCAACACCTTCTATGTTCCATCCCTCCAACTCCCCCATGTTTCTCCTGACTTCCCTCTAATTAATTGCTTCTTTTTCTTTATTAGCTTATAATTCTCCCTCATTCTGCGGTTGTTGGGTACCTGAAGGTCTTTGTCTAGGTGTAGAGCCTGATGAGAATTCCCTCTTCTCTGGCAGTTTGTCTACTGGTGTTCTTGTTCCGGTCTTGTTTAGGTAGCCGTATTTTTGCAGTATCATGGCTGTGGCTACCCTGTCATTCCTAGGACCCATACTCTTATCAACAGACTTCCTTGTCTTCTGGCTCTTACACTCTTCCAAGTCCCTCTTCCATGATGTCCCTGGGCGTTAGGTCAGGAGAGGGAGCTGTGTTGTCGATGTATCTGTCAGGGCTAGGCACCCCCCCCCCATCAGTTGCTGTAATGGCTCCATGATAGCTATGATTATGCAGTTAGGAATTTTACTGGTCTAATCAAGTGGCCACACTAGTTTCTTTTCTAATATCTATGACCTCACTAGCCCTAAATAGTTGGCTAGGTTTCCGGTGCCAGGTATGTTTTCTCTCCTGTTGAACAGGACTTAAGTCTAATTAGGGGCCTGTTGGTTATCACCAAGCTACGAATGCCACTATTTCAGCTTCTGGGATACCATGCCATGCTGGTTGTTGTTGTAGTTCATAGGCATCCCCGGTGAGTAGGACTCTTGATTGCTTTTCTCCTTTAACAGCTTACATAGCACCTTCTGGAGCTGTGAAACCCAGTCCTGGGGGAGGAGGCTTCCAGTTCACATTCAGCTCGAACTTTCTGAATCCCTCGTTTTCAGCAATATCTTCAACCTTTGGGAGGCACCAAAGGGCAGCTATGACAGTCTACATTGTTTTGAGAGTGGATCTGTACCAGCTCACCAAGTATGCTAGGCTGGCTGGCCCCCAAGCCCCAGGGGTCCACCCACCCCCAGCTCCCCAGTGCGAGGGTTACAAGTGCACAACACTGCATCCCGCCTTTTTATGTAGATTCTGGGGCTTAAACTCATGTGACTAGTGGAGCTCATGTGACTAGCACTTTGCCAGTGACGCAATCTTTCCAGCTCAAGGAAGAATACTTCAATTGGTGTATTTGTCAGAAATGCCAGTGCCAGACATAGAAATACTTCCATCATATACTTAGCACCATGATACCACAAGTTATAATGAACCAATTTTGGTCATTTGTTTAGTAGCCGTCTGTTCTCTTCTGCTCTCCCAACTAACTGCCCGGCTAAAATCAACGGCGTACTGGAGCAGGACCACAAACCTGGGACTTCGCGTGTGCCAGGCAGGCATCCTGCGTTGACTTGCAGCCTCAGCCGCTTTATAACACTTAAAGATTTTGAGACACAAAACTCATCGAGTTATTTGTAAAAACATCTCTGGATAGAGGGGAATCTTCTTATTCTCTCTGTGGGAGCGCAGGAGGAACTGCCAAGTGTGGCGGCAGTGTGCAGAGGGCAGGCAGACTGGGGTGTGGATGAAGCTGGTGAGAAACGGGGGTGGAAAAGGCGACGGCGGGCCTTTTCAGCATCTTGAAAACAGAAGTAAAGTCACATTTTTGTGCTTTACAATTACAGATTACTAAACTAGGCATCAACGAGGAAGAAGTGGAACTTATACCGACTCTGGACTGGCTTTCAGAAAGACACTACTTCTGTATACTGCAGCAGTTTAGCATATTCTCCAAGTTCCGGTGAGACGGATGCAAAGGAAGCTAACCAGTGACGCTGCTCTGGAGCGTTTAGGGGTGCCCGGTGTTCCATGAGTGTGTTTTAGACCAAGGAACTTTAACCATTTAAGAACAAAAAAAAAAAATTTTTTTTTTAATCTTTTCTGGATAAATGTTACAAAAGAGGAATGCTTTATGGTCAAACATATTTGAGGAGTCTGTTGATTTTACTTTTTCTCCACACCATTCTCATTAATAAATACCTACTGAGCATCCATGAAGAGCCAAGAGTTACTTTAGGCGCTGAGTAATTGTTCTGATCAAATCAATTACAATTGATTTATTATTACAAACGTGTGAGCGTATAGGATGCCGAGTGTTACCAAGGAAAACAGAGCGGAGTAAAGGCCCTGGGGCAGGTTACTGACTCAAGTCCTTTCTTGAAGGTTTTACCTGGTTCTAGGTAATACCAATGCTAACATTTCCACAGTGCAGCGGGGTGCTCACCACTGCTCTCCTAATGCTTGTGCGGCACCCAGTTTGTCATTTGCTTTTCTTCTCTAATATCTGCCTTTCCTCGTTGTCTGCTCCTATTTATTGAGGACTAAGAAAATACATAAATTATATATATATATATATATATATATATATATATATATATCTCCATTTTCACATTTATCTGTAAATATACAAATCAATTTTTACATAAACGTAGTATATAAACTCAACATAAATATGTAAATATATTAAATGTAAAATTAGACATAATGCATCGAGTCTAGCACCTCACACATGCTAGATGCGTTCTTAGACCTGCACCCCAATCTGAGTTGAATGACGCTTTAAATTGTCAAATGTAATGTGATAAATAGTTTTATTAAGGACAGAACGGGCTTCTAGAGAAGTGCGCAAGGCTTTGTCACAGAGCAGCATTTGCTACTTACCCTTCCACTGGTATGAGCTTGGGAAAGAGCCATGAAAGGATGCGCATGCGCCAGCGTCATAGCCCTCACACACGAACAGAGGGGGAAAGAGCCATGAAAGGATGCGCATGCGCCAGCGTCATAGCCCTCACACACGAACAGAGGGGCAGAGCCGATGGCAAAGCAAGATAGTTTCAGTCAGAGAGGAAGACCATACAGCAGGGCTCAGTTAAGAGGCCATTCTCTGCTGAGAGGGGGCTGGCAATATGGCACCGAGCTGGTCCCTCAGGAGCATAAAACGGAGAAGTTGAGGAAACTTGCACAAGGTACCAATTCTCTCTCGCATATGAACATTGTGGATGACGAACAGTCACCAGGTAGGAGCCTCAGTTCTCTCTTGTGCAAGTTCTTTGAGATTTTTAAGTTCGTGTGCATCTCTTTTTTTTCTATAACCATTAGATGTTGAAAGAATATGCATTGTTTTAATTTTACTTAGCAACACAGAGATTTTTATCAATTATCATGTCCTAAATCTTAAACTGACTGCTGCGGCTTTCCTGATTATTATTGTTACGTTATATGGTACAAGTGTCCAAATATAACCTCTGAGTCCGACGCCTTTGCTGTCTGTGTATATATGTGTTGTCAGAGCTGACCATTTTGTATTGGAGAACCAATTAGTCTCATCCCTGGGACAAGCCAACTCTCCATCTCTTGGCAGTCATCAGTTGCCTGGTAGTTCCTTGTCCAGGGGTGTGACCTTGTGAGATTTCTTCTGCATTACCATGTCTGTCAATATTGCCATTGTTCAGATATTGTTTATGCAGCCATTCCCATGAGAGACTGTTTCACAGCTGACTTCTGGTCCTCTGGCTCTTACAGTCTTTCTGCCCCCTCTTCCATGATGTCTCCCGAGTCATAAGTGCAGGTGTGAAGCAGATGTCTCCACTGAAGAAAAGTTCCCAATGAACCTGTTGCGATCCACATTGTGTCCAGTTGAGGTTTTCTTTGATGGCCTCCATTTGCCACGAAGATAATTCTTTGATGAAGGGTGGACACCTCATTTACCTATGAATAAGACTTAAATGCAGTTAGGAATTAATGCTGGTGTAGCAAAGTGGTGGTATTAGATTATCTGCTAAGAGAATCTAGCCTCTGCAAGTTGGCTAGGTTTCTAGCAACAGGCATGGTTTCCCTCCTGTTGAGTCCGATTAGTGGGTTACCACTGACATGTGAGGGCCACTTTTACAGACAACTTGCCATGCTGGCCATTGTTGTGGCTCATAGGTATCACAGTTGGGTAGGACTATTAATTGCTTTTTATTAATTCTCCATTAATACAATTAATTAATTCTCCATTGGCAGTTGCGTCGTATTTTCTGGTACCATGGACACTAGACTGCAGGAAGGAGTCTTTCAGGTTAGATCTAGCTCGGATAATCTGAGTCCTGTGTCCTAAGTGTGTGGTGTCTTCAGCAATAGGGGCTTACCTTAACCTCCCAGAGGCAACCAAGGGAAGCAGCCATAGCTGGGATTGATTTGGGAGTCACTTAGACTACACTGGATAACCGTTCTGAAGGAGATTTCTTGTGTTTGGTTCTGGGGGTTTTGTTAGTTTGTGATTCTTGTGGGTAACATTGTCAGCCATAGTGACATAACTTCCATTAATCTGTGTATGTATGTATGTGTGTATGAATGTATGTATACATGTATACACATACACTTAAATGCATTGTGATGATTTTAGATAAATGTAAGATAAGAGTTGTTGAGACTTTGTCAAACAATTTAGTGTTATTTATCCCTCTTCCCTCTTCCTTCTGTATTGACTTCCTAGTTGGATTCCCCCTCTCCACTTTTTTTCCATTTCTGCTTCATATTTCAAGCTAATTTAATGTATAAAATGCATTTAATAGTTTTTAATATTTATTGAGATGCTGCTGCCAAGTGAGTTTCTGCATCTATAAGAAATGCAGTGACTTCCACTTCCACTTGCTTTTTGCTTTTATTTTGTTGATGGTTTGGGAGAAAATTTGTATGACTTAGCATTTATTTTTGGAAGTACAAGACAAAACATAGTCTAAGGAATTTGCTAACATGACTTAGCTCTTAATAAACGTGTTCCAAATAACTATATGACTTGTGGATGTAGAATGTAAAAAGTTTTTTTTTTTTTCTTTTCAGAATGAACAAAGCCTTTGTGACTTGGAAATTGAATGTTAAGAAATTAAAGACAGAAAAGAGCAGGTAAATCTTAATATGCAATGCATAAATATTCAAAAAGCAAAATAATTTCAGAATGTAACATGAAATGGATACACTTGGATTTTAAATCAGATTGGGAAGTCACATTATACTAATATATAATCTTTATTTTTCTCTTCCTCTCTCGATTTCTGTCTTTCTATCTCTTTTTCTTGGTGTTAAAGGCGGAACACTGGGCCCTGTGAATGCTAGGCAAGGGTTTTGCCACTGAGCTGTATCCCAGTTCTGCAGCTTAACCCACCTGTTTTCTTTGGAAGTTAGTTAAAAGCTTCCTGTATGTCACAGGATGCCATTCTGTGACCACAGGACTGTGAGTTCCTGCTGGGTCCTTCTGGCCCTTTCATCTCTCCTCCCCCTCCTGCTCCTCTTCCTCCTCCTCTTCTTTTTCTTCTTCCTCCTCTTCCTCTTCTTTTCTTCCTCAAAGAGGAATGCTGCCATAGATAGCAGATGATCCCATTTTGTACGGTTTCAAACAGGCGAGTGTTTTTGTTGTCTTTCACAAAGACTTTATTTTGCTGTAATTGTGAACAAAACACAGTTGTAAGAAACAACCCAGAGAAATCCTCGGTGTCCTTTACCTCCGGCTCCCCTCCCCCAGCCTCCACAGCTCACATATTAGGGGCATCGTGACTGCCAGAATGTTCACATTGATTCATATACAGGATATTTCTGTCACCGCAGCACCTATGATGTTTGCTTCCATGGCTGTCGTCACCCCTTCGCCCACTACCTCTCCTCACTCTGTGATGGCTACTGATCTATGTTCTGCTTCTATAGCTTTGTCTTTGAAGGAACGCTCTTATCAGAAGCAATAATAAAAATGAGAGACAAGTTCACAGACTTATGGCATGGATTGTGGCGATGGTTCACAGATAGATACACGGGTCCAAATGGTCCAGGTTATATATAATATAACACATTATTAGTTGTAACATAAATAATGTTATAACAAATATTATATGAGTACTATACATACGTATATATCAGCTTTTTCCCTGTCCCTCATACTAATAAAGTGGTTTCTAAAAATCCAAATCTTATGGTGAAAGAATTATACAATATTTAAGACCGACTACTCACTTAGCAGAATCCTCTAGCACACCATCTCAGTTACACATTCATCAGTGGTTGTTCGGTTAGTGCTCAGTAGTGTTCTTTGAAACAGGTGTACTGTAGTTTGTTCAACCATTTCTCTCTTGATGTACATTGAAAGCTGCTGTAAACATCTGTATACACTTGATCTTCCATTTCTCTGGGGTAAACACCCAAGGTTAAAGCTCTGAGTCATACGGTCATTGGCTGTTTGAGTGGTTTTATTGTTTGCAGATTTGTTTGAGACCGAGACTCACTGTCTATCCTGGCCTAGAGTTCGCCATCTTCCTGCCTCCGTCTCCTGTGTGCTGGAAGTTCAGGCATGCACACATCTGCCAAGCTGTATTTAGTTTCTGAAGTAATTTCCAAAATGACCGTGCCATTTGTCATTTCCACTGTTACCCTCAGTTCCTTCACATCTTTATATCATTTGTGCTCTCACTGGATTTTATACCTCTCAGCATGTCTTCATTCGTATCTTCTTAATGTTATGCCTCTAATTTCCAGTCCTCTTGAGTGGCACTTGACTACCTCATGTGCCTGCTTGCCATCTGCACATCCTCTTCACCTAAACATCTCTTTGTGTCACCACCTGAGGACTGTGGAAGGGCCCGTTCTCCACAGGCGCAAGCTTTGCTCTGACTGGTCCAGGTCTTAAGGAGCATTTTTCTTCCGCTCTGCCTCTTCGCCTGCTCCTGTTCTGTCCTCCTTAGACCCAGCATCGTTGGCTGTGGCTCGTCTTGCCTCAGTGGTCATGACATAGAAAGAAAAGGTCAGAAGAAAGGAGAAAGCTCTTCTCCACTTTAGGATATAGATAGGAGTTTTTGAGAATTATTCTCCAAGTTATCTCTTATTCAGTGAACATTCCCCTTTCTTGGAGAAAATTATTTAGATTTAATAAATTTAGTAAGTTGATGGGACATAAAATTCACTTTCCGCAACACTGCTTGATATATCACAATTACTAGGGTCAGTGACATCATGTCACTTGTTTTATCCTCTTATTTCCTTGTTTCTCAACACACCAGGTACCCAAATCTTTGCCTATAGTATTATTGCGTACCTACGATGCCTGGTAATCATATCGTTTAAAATGAAACACATGTTAACACTAGGCATATGAACTAAAGTGTGCTATTTGCCTCCAGATTAATGTGTTTTTTTTCAATTTGGAATGAGAGCTAAATCTGTAGAAATTCTTACCTCTCAGATCATATTTGTACAACAACCTTTTCTGTGCTGATGAGTTCTTCCAAAGTTGTCTGCTGTATGTAAGAGGACTCTGTGAAGATGCACTGAACCTCAGAAAGAACAATGAAGACAGTCCATTGGCCATCCACCTCATAAAGGTGAGCGCAGGTGCGCGCTGTGCACCAGTACCGGTGCGCAGACACTGAGAAGACAGCGCAGGGTTTTGAATTAAAAGAACGGCAATGTCTTTTGAATCACTGTGGGAGACTGATGTGACAGTGGACGGGTAGGAGCACGGCAGTAGGTCGCAGGCGTTAACATTTCTTAGAAATTCTGACCGCTACTTTAACAGATGTGACTGGATCTCTTTGTTGTCGAATGTTCTCTCTGAAATGCAAAAATTATTTATAATTAATAATCTCTAACACACGATAGTCAGGAGCGTCTCATCCCTTGCGTTCCATGCCAAGAACTCGTCACAAGATGGAATCCAGTGGTGTTGGTTTAAAAGAATAAATATCCTGTTTCGGGATTGTAGGGAAGATTGAACACATAGAGCTGTAAGTCTTAAGTGCTTCATATAGTGTGTGGCAAGAGAATTAACACACTATAGAAAAATAAGAAAATATTCAAAGGAGGATGATTGACAGCACATACTTGAATGGAGTGCACATTCTGTATTACCAACGAAGGATTAATTGTGTAGTTGCTGGAAATTTCTCCCTGTGAGAATCCCGACAGTGCATTGCAGCTATTCAATTTTAAGTGTGTGTGTGTGTGTGTGTGTGTGTGTGTGTGTGTGACTTTATGGGGTAGAGGGGCATGTGTGCATGGTCATGCATGTGTATAGAAGCCAAAGACAGATGTCAGGTGTCCTCTGTTGCTCCCTTAGTTTTTGAGACATGTTTCACTAAACTCTCGACTGGATGGTCAACAAGCTGGAGGGACTTGCCTACCTACAGCTGCTTCCCCGTCACATTAGTTACAGACACGCACCACGTCAGCTTTTTACGTGTGCACTGTGGCTCCCAGCCCGGGGTCGCATGCTTTTGCAGCAGGCACTTTACCAAGTGAGCCATCTCTCTAGCCCAGCTTTATCCTGCATTTCATGCTCTTGCTTTTAAGTTAACAAATAAGTTTGAGATTTAAAAAGCAAAAGTAGTTTTTGGAATTGCTGTGATCCCTAGTTCCACAGACAATGCCTTAACTCTCTTAATTTTAAGAAAATAGAACTTTTTAAATTTTCTGCTCCAGATTAATCTTAGTTATGGTTTAAAATAATATCTTTTTTCTTTTATTAAGATCTAATTATAATGGGCATGATGTGGTGCATGGCTTTAATCCCAGCACATGGGAGGCAGAGGCAGGCAGATCTCTATGAGTTTGAGGCCAGTCTGGTCGACATAGTGATTTTTAGAGCAGTGAAGGAGGCGTAGTGACACCCTGAGGATTTCCCCGAGTGGTTCCAGCCTCTCCCCCTCTGCTCTCACCCACTTCACGCTGGCTGGGCCGAAAGGGAGGTCGGGAGCAGGAGCTGGGGAGGAGGGGCAGCAGGGAAGGAAGACATGGGCTCAGACTGACGCGCAGGGATCCAAATCTCAGTGCAGAGAAAACGAACGAACGAGACGCAATGAATCAGGCCTCGGGACTCTCTTCTGGTGGAAGCAGAGATCGCTTTAATGAAGGGTGTAGGTTACATATATAGGGCCACAAGCAGGGGAGGGTCTTTGGTTCCCAGGGTTGGGATCCATTGGCTCAGACAAGGATATTGGAGTAGCCTTATTTGCATGTGAGGCTCAAGTCTAAGCGTCAAGGCCCTGCAAAGGCACCCCCTGCACAAGGCATGGTCTCACAGGGTAAAGGAGATAGGCATCCTATCATCGAATGGACTCATCCCTAGGTTTCCAGCCACAGCACAGATAAGCACCTACCAAGCCACATTCCTTTGCGTCTGTGAAGCAGGCAATATTTAATATTTAGCTGGGTTCTGGCCAGGGCCAAAGTGAGGATCAGCTGAACGCCTACCATTCTCATCTCCTGGGATTACACGGGGTTCCAAAAAAGCCGCTTTGACCCACTCTTAGCTCTATGACAGTCCCACAACACCCCGATTCAAAACACAAAAATATAAAAATTTAGTTACATTTAACTACGAGTGTTTAAATTTGAAGAACATTTAAGCCATAGTATGTAAAGCATAAAGAATATAAAGAAGAAATGATAAGCTATGGCCCTCTGTATGCCATGAAAAGGTGATCATATGCTTTTGCACGTGATTTTTCATTTTCAAACATGCAACATTTACTGTCATTTAATTAGCTGGACAGTTCCCGAACATATACTCTGGACGCGTTCTGTGAAGAGCAGATAGACCAAGCCACCCAGGCAGTGACAAAACTTGAGGAGATCAGGAATGAGGCAATTAAGGAGATAAAAAGTACAATCTTAAAGGTAATTCTGTAATTTTAGCTGCCCCATTGATATGTACTGAGTAGAGTGGTTATTCCAAATTGCATTTCTGAAAAAAGTATTGGAAATTGGCAGTAGAGTCAAAGGTGGTTAATTAACCAACCACCTGGAATTACATTTACTATGTCTAAGCACTTTTCCAAGCATGATGCAGAAAGCAAAGAAACGTGTACATATGTATTTGTAGATGTCTATTTATGAGTGTATGAATTATAAATATCTCTATGTAATTTCAAGATGCTTCCTATCTAGCCTGAGCTGACATGTAAAGGGAACCTAATTAGTTACCATGTTCTTGGTGTTCATAAGATAAAGAAAACTCCATTGCTCAGGAGAAACATCTAGATGAAAGAAGCATCGCTAAGAATTTTATAAAGAGAATTCAGTTATACAGTGAACAGCATCTGCGAGACCTTATTCTGTGTGCTGCTGAGATCCCTCTGTGTGAGACCAGGGAGCCACTCACTGGTACCCACATTCCTGTCTGACTTTCAAACTGATCTGCTCCTGAGATTCTAAATTTCATTGGCTTCAGAACACATTAGGAGCTCTCTCTTCTTGTCAGATGATTAAATATAATATAAACATGCGGTAAAATTCTGACAAAAGTTGATGATAAAATTTAGTTTTTATATTTTATTCAGGCGAATAATGAGCCTACAGACTGCAGATCACCTGCACTATCATAGGGGGAAATGCCATTTTTCCTGACTGCTTTGTAAATTAAATTATAGGTTGCAGAAAAGAGAGAGATTAAAGAATACTTCGAGTCAAATCTGTCTGAAATCGATGCAACGCATTTCAAGCTGCCTCAGTATCGCTGTTTATTAGAAACAAATTTTAAGTTTTTGAAGCTGATTGACTACCTTTTTCAAGAACTCATTCGTCAGCTCATGAATTCTGCACTCAGCCAACTTTTGGAATTATTCATTGGTTCTGCTAGGATGCCATTTTCAAGTGAAAAACAGAATGAAAGTCTCATAAAGTAAGTGACACTTTTTGGCTAATAAAGGGAAGTTATATTCTTGTACTATATTACTGTTTATGAAGAAAATATCCAACAATTAAAGTTAGACTTTGAAAATCTTCCATGTAGTAGATAATTTATATACATTTCTTGAAATGATTATCAATTATACCTTATTATCAATTATACCTTAATATTATCCATGAATTGAAGAAAAGTTTCTATTTTTTCTTTAAATTCTGAATAGATCTTGTTCCTATATAAAATGCAAAATGCTTAGTGAAATTTGAATTTCAGGTAAACAACAACTAGTCTTTGTATATAAGTATGTCCCAAGTACCTATTTGATGCTGATCTGAAATTCAGATTTTCATTTGCTGATCTGACAGTGCAGGTCTGCTCTGTATATCAAGAGATACAAAGAATTATTCTGAAAGGAGACCTAGTTTCTATTGGAATTTGAATCCGTTCCAAGAAGTATCTACCGAATATGTTTTCCCCAGCTAAAAAAGCACTTAGAAATGTTATAATATGCTATTAAAAACAAAGATATATTGACAATTAAGTTAAAAACCAAGGGATATAAATTGAAATGGTAGAATAATTTATATCCAAACTATCAAAATTCAGCAAATTTTACGATCATGACTAGAAAGGTGAAGATACCAATTTACAAGTTTTTAAAGAATAAGAAAGAGATTCTATTTTACTTCTCTAATTATTACTGAATCCAAAAGTCTCATGGCAGGTTTTAGTCAGTGTCAAGTCTTAAGAACATACTACTTATGTGATAACATGTTCTCTCTCTCTCTCTCTCTCTCTCTCTCTCTGTAGGTGTGTAGGTGTCTGTGTGTAGGTCTACTGAACAGTTTTTATTAGAGAGATCGCTAAAGCTAACTCATCTTATAAAATATAAAAAAATAAAAAACTAGCCTTTTATTTCTTAAATTAATTCCTTATTATTCTGTTATTTCTTATAGACACTTCTCCACATTTTACTCCTTATAATTTTAGTGTATTGTTTTATAGTGCATTTTTAAGGCACATGGGTCTTGCGTGTGTTTACGGTCTGAGAGTAATGGTCAGGTGGACATGAATCTCCTTTTTATGGATCAGAATGATAGGGGCTCATATATTCAGCTAGTTGTGTGACTTAGTCTAACAAAGTTTCAATAAATTCTTTAGTTTTCCCGTGTATAAAGTAGAAATAATAATAATAATGCCCGTCATCGTGTTGAGAATAAACACAGAATAAATACCTGGTAAAACTAGCTGCCACCACTGAATCTATATCTGTCTGTATTTTTACAATGTTTATTTCTATTTCTGTAACAACTAATGGTGTTGAACGTTTTCTTTTCATGTGTTTATCAAAGAGTTTCAGTGATGCCTGCTGAAAGGAAGGTGCTGCCTGACTAATAATGTTTTCTCATTTGAGAAATCTCTTCCTTTAGCTTTTTGCACTTATCAGCAGGCAACTGGTCCTTGCCTTCTTTCATCTTGGTTTCTGTGCAATAACTAAGTTCTTCAGCCACGTTATCTGCTTCAGCATGCTCTGTCTGTCTCCAGTCGACCTCAGCATACCTCTCTCCATTTTGTGTTGTTGTTGTTGTTGGTTTGTTTGTTTATTTTTTTGTATTTTGTGAGACAGGGTTTCTCTGTTGTAACTCTGGTGTCCTGGAACTCACTCTGCAAACTAGGCAAGCCTTAAAGTCACAGAGATCCACCTGCCTCGGTCTCCTGAGTGCTGGGATTAAAGGCGTGTGCCACCACCGCCCCGCCCTTTCTGCATTTTTAACGTATTTTCAATACCATTTTTGCTTAATCCCCCAGAAGACAGGATTGCAATATGTTGCTCAAGTCCCGTTCCTTTATCTTTGGAAGAAATGTGCATGATACCGTTGACATCAATGACAAATGTAACTTCGATCTGAGGGACTGCACAAGAGACTGGGGAGGTTCCAATCAAAATAAACTGTCCGGGACGTTTGTTGTCTCCGGCTGTCTCTTCCTCACTCCAACTCGTTTTAATCTCCACTTGAGTCTGTCCATCAGCAGTGGTAGGACACACCTGGCTCTTTTCAGTTGGAATAGTGGGGTTCTTGTTCATAAGTTTGGTAAAGACACCTCCCAGAGTCGCAATGCCCAGAAACAGGGGAGTGGCATCCAGGAGTAGCGAGTCTGTGACACGGGCAGCCAGCAGGACCCCCTGAATGGCAGCTCTGATTGCTACAGCCTCCTCAGGATTAACAGCTTAACTTGGGACTCTGCCATGCACTGTCTGCCGAACCTGGGGCAGAGTCACTCCTCCTGTCACCCTCGCTGACTGCTGCATCTTGCATCAGTCTCTGGCGTAGAACAGTAGTCCTCATAATTAGATCTGTGACAATGCCTTCAAAGTGAGCTTGAGTCAGCTTCATATTCAAGTGCTTGGGTCTAGAAGCATCCACTGTAAGATCCAGCAAGTTGCTGTCAGTCTGCACAGGTGAGGAGAGTTCACACTTAGCATTCTCAGCAGTTTCCCGAACTCTCTGAAGTCTGTGTTGTCTTTGGTCAAATCAACACCTGTCTCCCATTTGAGCTCCTTGATAGCGTGCTATAACAAGGCCTGGTCAAAGTCTTGATCTCCTGAGAAAGTGTCCCCATTGATAGATTCCACCTCAGACACTCCAGGATAGAAGTGTGAGAGATTCCAACACCTAAGTCATACGCATCAATAGCTTAATCTTCAGATTTGTCCAGACCGTGAGCCAGAGCAGCAGCTGTGGCTTCATTAATCACTTGAAGAACATTCAGCCCAGAAGTCTGACCATCATCCTTACTGGCTTGTCTGTGCAAGTCATTGAAATAAGCAGGGACTGTGGTCACAGCATTTTTGCTGTGTGACCCAAGTAATTTTCTGCAATTTCTTTTCATCAACACAAATCGATCCCACTTGGAGAATAGAGCTTTCCACGAGCTTCACACCAGGCATCATCATTGGAGGCACAGACAATTTTAATGTCTTCTTAGACATTATTAGTCTCTTCCTATACTTCAGGGTCCTCATGGTGAGAGCCACTGAGACTTAGTAGCGTAGTTTTGGGGTTGGTGACAGGCCAACAGGTCATCATCTACTGTAAAGGTGACAGCAGAAGAGGCTACGGTACCTTCAGCATTCTCCAGAACCTTTTCCCTCTATGACTGCCACACAGGAGTCGGTGATACCCAAATCAATACCAACAAGTGCACTCTTGACTGTTTCTGATGTGTAATCCTTCCTTGAAACAAATCTTAAAGCCTCATGACCAAGGAGAGCCATTCCAGTCATCCTGGTGACGGACGGCTACGGGGCCGTGGAAGGCTCTTGCATGGCTGAGGCTCCCCAGACGCTTATCATGCGTGGTGACTGGACAGGAGGACAAGGCTGAAAATAAACCCCCTGCAACTGACTCTCTTGTTTTCTAGTATCTTTAGCTCTTTCCTCAGAGGATTAAACTTTTCATTGTAAAAGTTCTTTGCCTTAGGTTAGGCTTGTTCTTTTCTCTGATGCTACCGTGAATGGGAGCGTGTCTATGATCTTTTCTGTGTGTTTGTTATTAGTATATAGAAAAGCTATTGATTTTGCAAGTTTACTCTGTATCCCATCGTGTTGCTAAAATTGTTGATTGTTTCAAGAAGTTTTCTAGTAGCGTTTTTGTGGGTCTCTTATGTATGATGATATGTCACCCGCAAACAGGGAAAGTTTGATTTCTTCTTTTCCTATTTATATCCCTCCAGTTTCCTGCTCCCGCCTCATTGCTGCAGCCGGTGCCTTGAGCACTGCGTGGAGAGGGACTGGGGTGGTGCACAGCCCCGTCTCATCCCTGACTGTAGTAGGAGTGCTTCCTGTTTTTCTCCTGTAGGGTGATGTTAGTTTTTTCATATATAGTTTTTTATTATATGGAGGTACGTTCTCTCAAGTCCTGTTCTCCCCAGGACTTTTATCATAAAAGCATGTTGGGTTTTCTCAAAGGCATCTTCTTCATCTATTGAGATGATCATGTGAGTTTTTGTCTTTAGGTCCATTTATGTGGCTTCTTACATGTACTGATTTGCATATGTTGAGCCATCCCTGCACCTCCTGGATAAGGCCAATGTGGCCATGGCAGATAATCTTATATGTCTGTATTCAGTGTGCAAGTAGAAATTCAATTCCTCTTTGTTCTTTTAAGAATTATCACACTAATGGTGACAACCCCAACAGCAAACCACCAACCAACACCCACTCCCACTCTCGGGGCTTCGGACTTTATATACCCTGAACCAAAAGTTCCCAAAAACCCATGCGGCACACAATCTCCAAAACAAGCTACGCATGCCAGAACACCTGCACCTAACCAAATAATAGCCATCGGCATCAGCATTCCAAACCCAACTCATAAACAACTACCACACCTGGGCTGGGCACACGAACGTAATCCAAAGGCCATTTTGCATTTTTAAAGAAACGCAAGTAACAACTTCTTTCAAGTGTTCCACTCCACCTCCCTCTCTCTGTTTTCTGCCTTCCCTTGGGCCTTTAATATTGAGTAGTTTCTGAGCTCTGCCTCCTTCTGCCCTCCTTCCATCTACCCCACTATCTGAATCTCTCTAATTTTTTTTTTTAAAATGTAGATACTTGTTTCCCTCATAGGGCTGGTTTCAATGTGTCTCAGTGGGTTTTGCTTTTGGGGTGTGTGTGTGTGTGTGTGTGTGTGTGTGTGTGTGTGTGTATGTGTATGTGTAGTGTTGCTTTCATTGTCATTTAATTAGGTTCCCCCTTAGTGATTCCTATACAATATGTCTTCTCCCAGCCTACACAATACATCTTAGGGTTTAGGTATTCTCCAGTGACAAAGTATTTGCTGAGGATATTTGAGGCTTTTAACACTTCGTGGATTTCCCTGTTTAATTCCTTGTTTTTTCCATACACCAGAAATTGAGTGCAAGTCTAAGATTCTCATATCCACTCAGCTTCCATGCAAACTTGTGGGCCTTTCTCAAGACAGAGCGTATGTTGGCAGCTTCTGGTCTCCTGCAGGTCCTGCAACCGTTGGGCGCTTCGGATCTTATCTGCATCCCTTTTGGAACTGGCTCCCCTGTTAGTTTTTCATGAGGGAATTTAGAAACATGATGTGATTTTTATTTTTAAACCAGACAGAGTTTCTGTCTCTTGAGAAGAAAATCAGGATGGCTTGTGTGCTTGATTTTGTGCCTTAAATTATATTTATACTGACTATTAATTTTATTTTGTCAATAGTTTTGATCTTTCCCCTTTGTCTGGTTTCCTGTTTTTCTAATCTGTCTGTTTAGATAGGATCTGGTGTTTCTGGGTGTGCTTGTCTCTTCTTACCCATCAGAAGCCCTCCACCTCAGTGTGTTGGTTCAAATCACCCCTCCAAAGGCAGAGAGGAGAGAGAGAGAGAGAGAGAGGGAGGGAGAGAGAGAGAGAGGGCACATATTGGTTGAAGAGGCTCTGGGTTCAATCTGCAGCTCCTTGTTAGTGGACTATGTGTACTATAACACATGCTAGTTTTCTATCCTCTAGTTCAGACTTAATGCCATGATGTTACCCATTCTGTTCCTCTTCCTGATAAAGTAAGGCATCATTTTTATGAAGTTGAAATCTGTGTTACGTGAAAGATGTCATCTGAAGTGTGCTGTGTGCAGTGGCGCTACACAATTTCACAGTGTTGTACGGTCACCGCCATCCACTTCCAGAACCTTTCCCCAGACCATGAGCCTTTGTATCCATTAACAAAAACTTCACATTAACCTCCCCTTTCTAGCTGTGGCAACCTTTCTAAGAGTTTGTTCATTCTAAGTATGTTGCATATCTAGAATCCTAAATATTACTCCTTTTGTTTGGGGGGGGGTCTGGTGTATTTCTCTTATAATATCTTTATTTTTTTTTTCATTCTCTTTTGAGGCTAAATGATGCTCTGTTATCTGTTGACAGCACCTTGTACTTCTCCGTTGCCCTGTTGGGTTTCCTCCCCTGTAGACTATGGTTAGAACACAGCTGTGCACGCTGGTTTAAAACATCTGCTTGAGTACCTCATTTCAGTTCCCTGAGGTGTATACCTAGAATTTCTGGCTCTTGTAATTCCACATTTAACATCTCGAGGACCTTCTCCCTAGTTTCTCACAATAATGTCCGTATCAGCTTAGTCTCCACTGAGATCATACCAGATTCTAATATCCTCACCACACAGATCCAGTTCAGTGAGTACCAGGTGATCTCTTGTGATTTTGATTTGTTTTCCTAGTTGTTAGTGATTTTAAGCATGTATCCTTGGACTTATCATCCTCCACTTACACCTCTTTGGAAAAGGGTCCAGTCAAATTGTTTTTTTCCCCTGTCTGTCTGTACATGTCTGTTTGGGTATGGATGCATGTGTGGGTGTTGGTGTACATGTGCATGGCACCTACTTGTGGAGATCACAGCACAACCTTGGGTGTTTGCCCTCAGGTGTCTTCCACCTGTTTGTGTGAAATGAGGTCTTTTTCTTGGCCTGGAACCTTACCTTGTAGACCAGACTACATGTGTCTGAAAGGCCTGCAAGTGTCCCAGGATGTCTCTCTCTCCTACCTTGTCATCACTGGGAGTATAGTCGTGACACAACCATGCCTAGTTTTTTATGTGAGTTCTAGTGATTCGAGCTTAGGTCCTCACACATGCAAGGCAAACACTTTACTGACTGAATCATCCTCCCAGCCCTTTCCCCCATTTTAAACTTACTTTTTCTTTCCTTATTCCCTTCCTTCCTTCCTTCCTTCCTTCCTTCCTTCCTTCCTTCCTTCCTTCCTCCTCCTCCTTCCTTCCTTCCCTTCCTTCCCTTCCTTCTCTCCCTCTCTACTTTTTTTTCTTACTAAGTTATACAAATTATGTATCTTCATATTAAATAGTAAAATATGTGATTTTAAAAATAAACTTCCCTCCATTTATTAATCTAGATCAATGAAGATCGTTTCTAGAAAGACGCCAAGTGATAATGAAGAGTTCATTAAGTCAAATGTTCAAATTTCAGGCCTAAAACCATACACTAATCTTAATACGGTAAGATGTACCTTAAAAATGTTAGCACAGATTTTGATATAAGATGGATAGCAAGTTTCAGAATGAAAGATTCAATTAATGATTATTATACACCCACGCACATACACACACACTCACACACACACACACACATATACACACACACATATGCCTTCCTTCTCCAATGTAAAAATCTATAATAATGCCTTTCCCAAATTTCCTACTGACATTAATTTCACATTTCATTTATTTACTTTTTGACATCTAAATATGAGTATATTTTTATAAATACCATTTCAACTTTATTATCACAAATTAAAGGGTCCATTATATTTTGTTCTTGTCATATGGCCGTATTTGCTAAATTAGATTTTAAATAAAAGTAAAGTGGAGACGGATTTGAGAAAAACATATGCACCAATATTTGAAGTAAGTCTATGTTTGAGAAGTGTTGCTGGGAATGAGTCTCTAGAGGAACCTGAAGAGAAGCCTTCCAAGTCTGAAGAGTCTCTGATAGCTGATGATGATGACGATGAACTGTCCGAAAGCAGAAGTAGTATTGTGAGAAGCTCAAGCGAAGACCTGCTCATGACATACAATCAGCCGAGCAAATCCGGTGGCCTCCTCCAACGCATCCTTTCAGGTAAGGCAAAAAGAGGCATCATGGCAGCTAGAAATAGTAAGTGAAACAACTGCATTCACAGCTTATTAATTCATACGATATGATGTTCGTAGATGCTAAGGAGAGCAGAGATAGAACATGAACAGCAACCTTGTAGACCCTTGTAGCACATGTGAATGACGATATTCATTTTCACCTTGAAATGTGTACAATCTCTCAGGGGCTTCTGGACCTTCATTATCAGAGTGGCCATCACTTGGAATGGCTGCCAAAAAGTGCAGACTCTTGGGCAGGGGTGCCTGTAGTAGTAGTACGCTGCTGTGTGGGCTCACCAAGGAAGACAGGGAGGTACTTTCATAGATGCAAAACCTGCCAGACCTCAGCAGAGGGAACCATTGTCATGGCCAGTGACATACTCGATAGTGGGACCCAGAGCGCCTGAGCTCAGGTGTTTTTATTGATTCAGCACTCCTCAGGTGCAGATCATGTGCAATCAAACATCCGCCACAGAAATCCATCACCTGCAGACCATACAAAACATCAAGGCCTAAGCTGCCTTTTTCCCAACAGTGCAAAAAAAAAACCCAAAAAACCAATTATTTTATACACAACTAAAAGTAAACTTCCACAATAGGTGCCACTCTGTGGTAGAGTGCTTACCTAGCATGTATGAGACCCTGACTTGTCTCCCAGGTCACGCTCTGGAACCCCATCTGAGACCTCCTCCTTGAGCATCAGAATCTGGGTTACGCTGTTGGGACACCCTTTCAGCTGGTCTCTAGAACTGATTCTCAGGATATTTAGAAAATGCTAATATATTTTTAAGATGTTGTCTAGCATATTAAAATGTTAATTTTCACTTTCTCTTTCCTTCAATGAATGCTGATAGACGCAGGGCTTGAGTCTGAGCAAAGACGCACGTACAATAAGTAAGTATGAGACTTTTTTACGTAACTGTATTTTGTTGGGCACTGCATTCACTTGAATATATTTTTACTGTTTTCTCATAGATTTTCTGAATTCTCAATAAACCTCTTTATACAACCCAACAGACTAGACTTTTCAATTCAATTCCAAAATGTGATAGCAACTATAGAAAAATATATAAGTAAGTATTTGAAAGGCTTAGTGCCTTCCTTGGCAATCTTTTTTCAATTGGTGTAGCATGGTGCTCCTTGACAGTGATATATATGGAAAATATAAATCAGAGATCGTTAACTCCAGTATTTCAGAACAAGCAATGTTCATTTTTAATTACTTGAGGATACGTCACATATATAAAACCCCTGAATTCCTAGAGAGCTGCTGGTCCTCAGTCTGCATTGGAATCCTGAAGCAGGGGTTTCTAATACTCAGTGAAGGCACGTCTCAGCAACAGGATAGACGAACTTGCTATGAGAGCGAGGGCAGGCAGGCATAAAGCGAAGGCTTCCTTCTTCCATGTCCTTTTATGTGGGCTGCCACCAGGAGGTGTGGCCCAGGTTTATGGTGGGCCTTCCCACCTCAGATGATCCGATCAAGAAAATCCCTCAAGCATGTGTTGCTGCTTGGCTTTTACCGGATTGTGGATATAGTCAAGTTGACAACCAAGACTAGCCTTCACTCATATAAAGAGATGGTGTAAAAGATAAAAATTGGTAAGAACAACTCAAAGCTTGCCTTAGCTCTTGTTAATAGAGCTGAACCACCTGACTTCATAAACTCCAACACATCAATTAATTTCCGCAATGCCATATGCTTTTGCTTTTGTATTTAGAAGTTGCTCAATTTGGCTACACACTATATTCTCCTAGAAGTTCGTCAATATGTGTCCTTCATCTTGAGTTACTTTGCGTGAGCTGCAAAGTATGGGTGAAAGCTTTCTTTCCCTTGTTGGGAGAGAAGGGAAGAGTCCACAGACATCTGAACTGTGAACCCCTTCCCGGTAGCAGCCTTGTGGCTCACGGTTGTATGCTCACAATGGTGTAACACTCTACGCAGAAGGTGGTGTTCTATTTTCAGCACAGTTTCTCCGACCACGCCTTGTTGTCTGTGACAGTTCCTTTTGTTTATAATGTTAAATGCAAACCTTTGCAGGTGTCTATAAAGCCCATCCAGCAATACAGAATAATATCTTCTCATTAAGTCACGCAGCATCAGTTTTTAACAGGCCTAGATGTAGTGATTTTTAATTTTTTGTGTTGCTTCTGAAGAGACTTCTAGATTTCCTAACTTTTCAGTGTTGTGTTCCAGCTACAATCATTCCTTTTCAAAAAGATCCTCGTTTGTCCTCCTTGATTTATATGGCTTCGGATTTATCTGATGCGAGCGTAAGTTTAATCAAGTATAAGAAGTATTCCCGATGGCCAGATTATCACATCCTTTTTGAGACAGATGCTGACTACCAGAACAAAGTAAGTTTTGAGGCAGTGCATCTTAGAAGTGGTTGGTAAGGGACCAGAACCCCACTGAAAGTATTCCATGAATGTGATGTATAGACAACCTCAGAGCATCCTAATTCATAGCAGTGGGAGAATCATCCCAGTTTACTCTACATTTGTCTTCCCTGTGGTCTCTCACCTCTGCTTACCACAGCTTTTCAAACTTCTGCTGTGGAAATGAGTTTTCTTCCCCGTGGTCCTTTTATAATATTGGCTTCCCAAGTGTTGACTTGCCATTCACCAGCCCTTCCCTTACCATCTAACTTCATTTTTGTCCAAATTCACAGTAGAATATAATTATCTCAGCTTATGTCTATAGGTTTTGTCCTATTTATATGAACAATGTCTTAAGAACTAGGTGAACTCATAAATACGTAGGACTGGCTTTCTCCGGGGCTATATTAAGAGCATGTATTTTAAAATAAGGTGATAAGCAAGCGATTGGTCTCTGTAGTACACAGTTCAAAGTAACATCCTAATTACAAAGTTAAGTAAATGTCAGAATAAGCTTTGCATCAAAGTCAAGTATTATCTACATTTCTTAGTCACGCTTCCGACATATTTCAATGTTTGATTCCAGCTCTAAAAAGAATGGTTCAAATGAGCTGTACAAAGACCATTATTTAATAGAAACTATCAGCTTGCCAAACTATACATTTCTACTCCTGGGTTAAAAGTTTTGAGTACCATGTTTTCATCCCCGGGTTGTGCGTGTGCTGACTATTGTGCTGTGTTCGTTCACAGATTGTGAGTCTGCTGACTATTATTGGAGATTCGATGGGCCTGGTTAGTGATTACAGCTGCAGGTTTCTGAAGTATTGTCAAATGGTAGAAAAGGCCAAAGACATGATTATGAAACTACCATTTATGGGAAAGTTAGTATCGTCAGAGTTTAGTGCTGTAGTACACAAGTTCACAGACTACCTAAATCAGATTGTAACTATGGCCATTGAGATACGCCTTGGAATTTTTTGCGTGAAAAGCTTGGACTATCAATCAACATGCTTACTGTACATTGACAACGTCATACAAATGAGCTACAACCTGTTACGAGGTACAATTGAGGAAAGAAATATAAGTCTATTGGAAGTAAGTCTTTAATATTTTTCTTTTTCACGAGATTACAGAATAGATGATAACTTTAAGATGCACATTCAAAAACGCACCTAAGTACTATCAGAAAATTCCAAAGTAGCGTGATTTCATTTGATTTTGTCTTTTATCTTTATCTTTGTGTGTGTGCATTCACAAATGCGAGCGTGACGCACGCATGTCGCGGTCAGAGGACAATTTCAGGCGCTGCCCTGCCTCCCTCCTTGTTTGAGATAGTGTCTCCTGTTTGTGCAACATAAACTTGGCTAGCAGCCATTGGTCTTCTGGACTTCTTCTGTCTCTACTTAATCTGGCCCGAGGAACCCTGGGAATACAGATACGCACGCTACTGTATCTGTTTTCACGTGGCTCCTGGAGTTCCAAACTCGGGTCCACACACTTTGACGGTAAGCGCTGTACCTGACTTAACCGTCTTCCCAGCACTTACTTGTGATTTTTATTAAATATCACTTTCTTGAAAACGTCTGTGATCACATAAAGCTACATCCTATGTCGTGTTCCAGCTCCTGTCCTGTGTTTTTAACATGCATCCCTATCAGACATTGTTTCAGATGTTCGTTTGTTCATCGTCCCCTCCGTTAGAACCTACAGTCCACTGTGCCGTAGAGTATCTGCGGTAAAGCCTGGAACTCCCATGCATTTTCAGTGTGTATTAGGGCTAGCTTTTGGGGCCAGTCTCTTAGGGACAAATCTCTAAGACCACAGTCATTTGGAGCTTCTGTGGAAAGCTGAGAGTGTGTAGACTTCTGGGAGCACCCTAAATTCAAGTTTCTAGGACAAATATGGATCCCAGTATACTAACCATTGTTTGTACCAACACCCTCAGTGTTACCCTAGTCCTGCTTAAAGACTGCTATCATTTTCCATCATTCAGCCAGACCGCCAATACTATTACTACTCCTTCTCCTTCTCTTTGTTGTTTTTTTGTTTTTTTGTTTTTTGTTTTTCTGAGACAGGGTTTCTCTGTTGTAACTCTGGCTGTCCTGGATCTCACTCTGTAGACCAGGCTGGCCTCGAACTCACAGAGATCCACCTGTCTCTGCCTCCCGCGTGCTGGGATTAAAGACGTGTGCCATCACTGCCCGACTCTCCTCTCTCTTTTTTTAGCCTCATCAAGTCCAATCTGTTTTACCCAGCTACTCTTTGGTGTGGAGCCTATTCTGGAGTGTAGTTAAGCTACTGAGAGTCAAACCATTAAAGAAAACTGACTCTCCCTCTCCAAGAAACCATCAAAGGCCCAGATCTCCTCAGCTAGGGGTGGGACTTCATGTCTATCTCCACGCTGGGGCTTCGTCTGGCTTGAATTTTCACAGATCTTGGGCATTCTGTTACAGTCACTGTGTTCGTATGTGCAGTGTCCCTGTTCTGTCCAGAAACCACTTTCCTTGAAGTCACCCACCAACTCTGTCCCCTCTTCTGTAAAAATCCTCGAGCTCTGGAGGGGAGGACTGTGATGTAGATGTCCCATCTAGGGCCAGACATTACAGGGTTTCTAATTCTTTGCACTTTGACCAGTTGCAGGTCTCTGTGTCGATTACCGTCTATTGCAAGAAGTTTCTCTGATGATGGTTGAGTCATCATCCCGTAACTTACCATATATCTGACCTTAGGCTAATTTGAGATTCAGTTCCTAATCAGCAAAGTAGAAAAATTAACCCCTAATTTGCGAACACACTAACATGGGACCGTGTGCTGGAAGATCTGAAATCTAAATGGTCAGAATGGCTGCGCTCCACTCACGTTCCGGCCTCACTCTCGCAATCTGTGTCGCACTCATTTCTTCAAAGTTATTCGTGGAGCATTTTGTGTGCCTTACAACATTCATTGTACACGTGAAGCACATTGAAACACTTTGTGCTGATGGTGGGAGGAACTGCCCGCATCAATGCTCTGCCATCTAGCTAACACTTAGAATTATGTGCGGGTTGTCAAAAAACTGAAATGCCTGCATACTCACCATCGGCATGTTAACACTTCCAGAGTTTAGACTCAGCGCTGCGCCAGCTGGATCGTGTGCCTGTGGAAGTAGAAGACTTTGTGGAGCACTTTAATTTTTATGAGGAAATCTCCTCAGATATAGGTAACTTAGAAAGAGACTTCTCCACGATTTCTGAGCTGTATTCTGTCGTGAGGCATTGCCAGATCGACATTTCCGAAGAGCAGACTGCCATCTACAGAATCCTTTTCGTGAAACTTAACCAGCTGAAAACAAGTTTGAAGATAGTCGCCTCAAATAAAGACGCCACCCTAACTAAATTCAGGAACACTCTGGAAGCGAATATCGTTGGCCTACGAGTGGACGTCAGTAACTTAAAAGATAAAGTAAGTGGCTTTTCTTTTTTTAAATTAAAATTTGTTTTATCTTGGTCTCATGCGATGCCGTGCACTTAGCTACTCATTTTGTACTAGAACCACAGCCTAGCTATCTAATCTAATCCAGATATACTCGCCGGGGTGGTGCTTTGAATGAGAACTGTCCCCCATTTGAACACTTGGTTCCCAGTTGGTGGCGCTGTTTGGGGAGGTTAAGAAGGTATGGTTCTGCTGGAAGAAGTGAGGCTCTGAGGGATGTGCTCTCAGAGGGGGGGAAAAAAAACGCCTCACCGTCTTCCAGCTTGCTCTCTCTGCCTCTGGCTTGCGTTTGACGGAGTGAGCTCTCAGCTTTCTGCTCTGGCTGCCATGCCCAATGCTTGTAGCCATTGCTTCCCCGCTGGGGCAGATTTTGATCACTCTCGAACTGTAAACCAAAATAAACTCTTTCTTCTATATAAGACACCTTGGTCATGGTGTTTTATCACAGCAACAGAAAGGTAACTGATACACCCTGGGAGTCACAGGTAGAATTTTGATGATACGTGAAGCCAAATGGGGCATAAGATTACATATCTCCTTTTCAGTGACCTTTACCTGGAATTTAGCAGTATCTTCATCTATGAATGAATATAGCAAACGGGAGAGCAAAGTTCAACAACTGCATAAAAGGGGGAAATTTTTAAAAAATTAAAAAAATATAAAAAAACCCTTTTCTGAAATTTTTCTAGGCTTTTGGGCCAAATGGTATTATCCCAATTCCGTTCACTTCATCGTGTCAAAAATTAGGCTATCTACTAAAGATGTTGCTGGTAAGATATGTTTGTGTTCTGGCAGACTGGCCTCTTAGAATGTCTTTCCTGTTGGTTTTAGATAAGAACTCCCTATTTGCTAAATCCTAGTACCCCAGTACCGAAAGCCAAGGAATTGGTCAAGGCTTTCTCAGCAGAAGCTGCAAACTTGACTGAAAAGGTGAAAACCTACTCAAGCTACCAGGACTATTATGACGACTCTCAGTCCCATATGCATTCTCTTAACATGGAAGAGATTACAGAGATTGTGCTGTCAGAGATCTCTGACATCGAGTGTGACCTGATGCTGAGGAAGCTGCTGTGGGAAGCACAAGAAGAGTGGGTCCTGAATTTCTGGGAATGGAGGAACTGTACTCTCCAGAGTATCAATATAGAGTTAGTGAAGAGCAACGTCTCCAAGTGGCTGCATATAATCATTGTGCTGGAAAAAGGTAACGTGTGCTTCTCACAGCTTCCCACCCACCGGAGGTAAAGCCACCAGTCTTTGGCCTTCTTTCAAGGGCTGACCATCTGACATCTGCAGAGACAGATACTTAAAGAGATTTAGGTAGAAATGATTTGCTGGAGCAAGAAATAGATTCAAGCCTCGTGGGGTAAGGGGGTAACCATGAGTAATTAGGGACAGTTTTGTACCCTTTAATGATTGGTTTCACAGGTAGAACTCCAGATACTTCAGACTCTGTTCTGACTCCCAGGGTTTGGGCCTGAGATGTTTTGGCGGGAAGACCCTGCCTGCAGAATCTTTTCCCAGATCCTTCCCCAAATCCTTCATGATGCATATAATGTCCTTTGGGCAGTGGGACAAACACCTAAAGGCTAGTCATAACATGTGAGATGTTGCCCGTGCAGACACACTATACTGTGACAGCAATCTGTGTTTAACCTGGCCAAGACTGTCTTTGCTTTTCCTTAAAATTCTCCATTATCACTCATTACACCTCAAGCCAGAAACCCCTCCATAAAAGGGCCGTCTAAACACTTTTGCTTGTTGTTAAATTACATTATCTAGGGCTACGGCCCAGAAGTAGAATGTACACTTTGGATGACGAAACCCTGTGTTCAATCCCTAGAGAAGTATGCCTACACTTAGCATTTTGTCATATGTTTCAAAGAACAATATATTAAGCAACAGGTAGACCACACACTGTTTTTCTTTTTTTCTTGAACACATTTTATTTTTTATTTTTAATGAAAATATAATTACATCATTTCTCCCTCTCATATCCTCCCTTTAATCCCTGTCAAATTTGTGGCCTATTTTTCTATGATTATTATTGTTACATATATAAATACAACCTGCTGGGTCTTTTTGGTGTTGCTTGTATGTGCATAATTTCAGGGCTGACCACTTGGTATTATTTAACCAATTAGGGGGCTCATCTCCAGGGATGATTAATTCTCCCTCTCTCAGCATTCCTAAGTTGCCCATAGTTCTTTGTCTAGCAGGAAGGTATGAGTATATACATATATACATATATACATATATACATATATACATATATATATACATATACACATATACACATATACACATATACACATATACACATATGTACATATATACATATACACATATACACATATATACATATATACATATACACATATACACATATACACATATATACATATACATATACATACATATATATGTGTGTATGCGTGTATATATATATATATTCTTGCCAGTGGAAGCAGACCGACCAGGGAGCCATGTGCCAGCTGCCATTGGGGCAGCACATTTTCAAGATAACTTAGGTCTGTTAGGCTTGAAATTTACTCATTTATCCTGATAATTATTTTTTTTTAATATTCTAATCCTTAGTTAATGTCACGGACATTTGACATTAATAAAGCCTCGTTCTATAACGAAGATCAACAAGTGATTACATAGTGTTATACTGATTCGCAATTTTTTTTAATTTTTTCATTTTCTCAATTTGTTTGGTTGAAAAAATATGAACATTATTAAAAGTCTATGAATTCTCTGATATTTACAGGTTTACCTAAAACTGATATGGTATCACACCTCAAACAGTCAGTGGTAGACTTCAATCAAGAGCTGCCCATCATTGCAGCGTTGGGAAACCCATGTCTAAAGCCACGGCACTGGGAAGCTCTGCGGGACATCACTGGAAAGTCAAAGTCTCTTGATAAAAACCTCTCAATAGAGAAACTTCTAGCTCTCAAGGTAAATAATAATAGTTGACAAAAAAAAAAAAATTGAATCATGAGGGACTGGTTTTAATTACAGGAAAGGAAACCAACAAGATACATGCACTAGAAAACAGGGAAGTAGGCAGAGTATCTGGGACAGCAGAGAGCTGGTGACAGGATGTTATGTTCAGTGGGAGAGAGGGGGCAGGCTTTCATTTCACATCGATTACTGAGGTAATTAGCGAGCAGTAACACTGGCTTTCATATGTGACAAACGTCATTCTTTTAAAGTGCCAGTTCTTAAGGAGATTGCATTTTATAGGAATAGAAATATCAAATGAACTGTCGTTCATTTTATACACAATGAAATATATTAAGAACATATTAAGATAGCCTTATCAAAAATAATATTCTGTTTTAAATGTCAAACTAGCAACAGTTTGATTTCCCATAAGGCTATGTTGTATAGGACTGCAGATGTGACTTAGTTTGTAGAGAGTTAATCTAGCCTTCAGGAAACTCTGGGCTCTATTCCTACGACTGCATAAATCAATCTGGCATGTGTGGAGGTAGAGGCAGGAGGGTCAGAAGTTCAGGGATATCTTTTGACTACACAGCCTACTTGAGGCCAATCTGATCTATAGGAAATCCTGTCTCAAAAAAATAACAAAGTAACTAAAAAGCTACATTATATGAAACTTTCCGTTTCTGTCATTTAAAAAGTTTCTGTGTTTTTGGCTAGCCTATAAAAACCTCCATTCATGTTTCATTTTTTTATAATAGATAATGTAATCAAAGCCAGCATACTATACCTATAATTCTATTGCAAGGAGGAAGATGGGAAATACTCTGAAAGGATTTAGAAAAGAGAGATTTTTTAAGAACCTCAATTACTTTTAAATTAGACTGTTTTAAGTCTCTAGACCTAATCTCAGCCTCCCTCCGAAACTGCAGACACATAGGGCATCTTCCCGTTCATGTTTCCATTCATGCGCCCAGACTATGTTCAAAAAGATTAACATGCCCTTCTTCGTCTGCCTCCACAACTTTTTTTTCTTCTGCACTCCCTTGGCTCAGTTATTGGCAGCTCCATTCTTCCAACTCCTCAAAAGAAAAGTCATGAGGTAAGAGTTGCATTTTCCTGGTCCCCTATTTAAGCCTCTCATTGTTTCCTGGCTTGCTACCAGAGCCTCCTAAATCTGTGCACTACTGGGGACCCCAGCAGGGTCAGGGTCAGTGACAGCAGTGATCTCATTCACATCAGAATACTGGAATTCTAGGGCACTTCAAGTATTTTGATTATGGTGTCCTGGATAATTGGAGCTACTCCTGCACAGGTCAAGTTAAGGGTGAGAATTTGGCAAATTAAGAGTAGCAACATTAAAAGTCAGAATAGGTATTACAGGGTGGCAGCTGGTGGCCTGCATGAGACAGTGTCCTATGATACCCCAATATAATACCTCTGAGCCATCCTTGACTTAGTGATTGTTGAGTCCAAAATTTGCCCCCCAAGGACCAGCGAGACCTTTGCGAAGGCATGCTGGGGTCAGGCATCATGTAAAAATGGCCGACCCAGAAAGCTGTCCACACCGAAGGTGTGGGGGGGGGGAGTGGAGTGGGGGTATTTAAAGGAAGCAGGGGAAGCCAAGCCACTGGATTGGCTCATTAAATGTCATGAGGAAACAAGGGTTTCTGGGAAAGCAAGTACTTGACATTAAACAGGGAGACGAGGTCAGTGCCTCCATCACTAGGGGCGCTGGGCCTCTCTGATATGATGGGTAGTTTAAAAAGAAAGTCTGGTACAGATTTTAAGAGTCCAAATTAGTGAAGATGGACAAAAGTGAGTAAGATTTTCAGATGATATAGTGAACTATGGCCCAGGACCAGATACTTCTCTCTAAGTTGTAATGGCAGAGCTGATGAGGAGGCAATCTTGTGGTAAACTCCAGTGAACTCCTGAGACGTTCTAGTTAGGGAGGAGTGGTCAGCCTATATACGTTTTACAAAAACCTACATTTCTTGGGTTTGGTCCAGAGATACTCATGCTGGGAGATTTTGTAGGATAGGTCTCAACCGTGTTGATGAATGCATGCATCTGAACAGTGATTTACAGTGTTGTGCAGCTATATGCAAGTGCTGTGTTTAAGAAGTGTGGACTCTTGAGAGCCTAGCATGGGGAAAGAATGTTCACAAAGTAAGTTAGAAGAAGGAACTGTGTCTTCATAGTTGATCATTTGCACTTTCAAGACTCTGCGCTCTTAAGGTAGCAGGAGATAATTCGTCAGAAGCACTAACATCCTTCTAAAACTTCACCAGTAGCACCAAAATTTGAAGACCCCCCCTCTTTGTCATCAAGCTTTGTCCATAAAGACTTGACAGGACTAGATTCACGTAGCTCAAGTTTTGCCTGACATATTATCTGTGTCTGAATTTTATTTTTAACCATCTCAGAATATATTAGGCAAGAAAGTTCTTATTTTAGCATAAAACTTTTAGATAGTTCTGTGGCTTTTAAATTTACATTAGCTGAATAATGGACGTTAAGAAACAATCAACCCTCTTTCACAGTGCTGTTGGTTAAGTCCACAAGCACTCACAGTGGTTCCTCGCCTTCTGTGTCATCTCTGGCAACCCATAACAGATGGAGAAAGTCAGTTCCTGGTTCATAGTCCCCACTGCGCTGCATCAGCATAACATAGATGTTACGCCTCACTCTTCAGCTCCTAGCTCTGAGTAGAATATATATAGGAGTAGTGGTAGATTCAATGTTCCAATAAGAGAGAAAACCAGTAATCCCAGATAGTTCATTCTAAAGGTAGAGACCAAGAAATTCTCTGAATCTCTAGAACAGTGAATGAATCTAATGATTGTCTATCAAGATTTCATGAGAACTTGCATGAAAAACAAAAACAAAATAAAACAAAACAAAAAAAGCCTTAGTCCTTGGTAGCTCCAGCAAAGAAAAAGCAGCTATAAAAATCTGGGTCGGTTGGGTTGCTTTCTCTCAGGTGAGTACTCTAATACCCTAAGATCCACTGTAGAAAGCAAATGCTTATTGCAGAGTAACTAAGACATAGGCATTAGTGCAGAGGGAATGAAGTTGAAGGAAATGGCCGTGTCTGCACATAGATGAGGCGCGTGCAAACTCCTCTGGGATAAGAGGAAGGAGACATTCTGGTTGAGCGGGAAGCATGTGAAGTGGCCCTAGGATCTAAACACAGCTCTGTCTCCACCGGGCCGCGGAGTCTCCAGCTGCAGTGTTAGCCTGGCCAGCATCAGATCTTCAGTTCTGCACACCTTTCAAGAAATGGGTTTAAAATCTTCCATTTTAGATGCTTTGGGAATTATCTGCTCCTCTAGACGTTAAGTGATTTCTTCATTTCAGTTATTTCCGTACGAAAGCAAAATAAATGACATCTCAATCTCAGCAACTAACGAAGCCGCTCTTGAGAAAATGCTGTTTAAGATTATCGACCTCTGGAACTCTTCACCCTTGCACTTGGTCCTTCATCACACAGAGAGCTACTCCATCTTCATCATCTCATCCATCGACGACACAATCACTCAGCTGGAAGACTCCCAGGCCATCCTCGCGACCATCAGGGGCTCCTCCTATTTGAAGCCGATTAAGGTAACCGCTGTGGCGAGGATGTTGTCATCTTCTTCAGTCTTCTCAGGTTCACGTTGCTCTCTGAACACTCGTACATCTTATTTTCAATTAAAGGACCCTTTCACATGTTTGTCTAAAAGATGGGATATTTAATAATGTGAACACTAAAAATAATTTTTATAGAAATACTCAATAATTCACGAGGAAATATCAAAGTTTAATTTGGATAGGCAAGAGAAATTCAGATGACATTAAAAAAAAATCCCACAAAAATATGACATTTCTCAGTGTCTCGTAACTCATAATTGGTAGCCCTGCACTTAATAACTTACCTAAAACTAATTTTCAAACTTTAAGAAACTTCATCAGGTATGTACTGGTAGACTCCTCAGTAACAAAATTAATATAACTAGTATATAGATATGTACCTGTATACAGACAGATTTGAGAGAATCACAGGTCTGTGCTCAACAACTGTAATTCTTTTTATTTGTAAATATGTAAACATTGAAGGAAAAGGGTCATTTAGGTGGCCCTTGGAGAAAAACCCGATGTACAAGAAGATAACCCAATGGATTGTATTGTCAAACAACATATAGTAAAATAAAAACTACTATCGACAGAAAAATAACAGAAAAAAGTCACAAAACATGAGGTACGAGAAATATAACTGAAAAATTGTAAGTTCAGAGAAGCACAGCAAGAACAGAAGCACAGGTTTGGCCTGGTTGCAATTGGATATGGTGAGAATACACAGTGTGCTAAATGCCTTTACTAACATAAACTAACTGGGGAGTTTGGGAATCGGGCTTATTTGAAAAGCTGAAAGTACTCACACACATATAGGATGACTTACTTCCAAATAAGATGAATTCAAAGGACTTGATTTACCATCCTGCCCCCTCAAAAAACTAAAAGCAAACCAGAAAAAAAAGAAGGAAAGGTCAGTGATTTCCACACACTGGACAGGAGTGAGTGAAGGGCAAAGGTCCCAGGACAGGAGAATGTACATCCAAACTGGGGAGTCTGCAGCATAGCCCTCTCCTGACAAGGGAAGATGCTGTTTGAAGTTTTGGAGAGCAAATGAAGCTGGAGTTTGCAAGATAAAGAACCAGCAAGAACTGGTTCCCTACTTGTGATTCAAACCTACCTAGTATGGCACCTGAAATCCTTTCAGGGGCCCAGGCAGCCACTTGAGAGGGTCAGGAGGAACCAGTGGGATGCAGCTGGGTGCAAGGAGACCATTCGGTGGGTAGGCATATTTGTCGTCTGGATTGTGCTAGGTCCCAGAAAACCCTGGACAAAGGGCTAGCCGGGTGCCTGTTAACATATCAAAGCCAATGCTGGCTACCAGGCTCCCTCAGCATCAGCAAGCACCTGTTACAGAGTCCTGGCTCTTCTCAGCACTTCTCACCCCCAGCGGCTACCCTAGACCTCTCCAGCCCCTGAGCTTCCTTCCCCTTTCCCTCCCCCAGCTTCTCTTTCCTATATAACTCAGCCAGCCATTTTGGCCACTCACTCTCTTGGTTCTCTTTGCCCTCTTGGTCTTCTTTTGTCTCTCTCTCTCTCTCTTCTCTTGCTCTCTTGCTCTCTTGCTCTCTTCCTTTCTTTCTCTTTCTCTTCCAGATGGCTCTGGCTGTTCTCTCCCTCATTTTTACAATAGAAACCTTCTCCTCAGTCATACTTAGGAAAAGCCATGTCCTCATTTCCATTCAGACTGGGGTGATGATTTTACAGGTATATGAATATGCAGAAACTGTACACATTAAATATGTGTCATTTGCTGAATGTGGTAGTGCAATCAATGCCTTTAATTCCAGCACTTGGGGAAGCAGAGGCAGTTGGATCTCTAAGAGTTCAACACCAGCCTGATCTACAAAGCTTGTTTCAGGCCACCCAGGGCTACACAATAAGACTCTGCCTTAATAAAACAATCAATCTAGCAATTGCCATTTATATTACATTTTATCAGTTATGCCTTAATTCAATACAGAAGTAAGTACAGAAAAATAAAGAATGGTGTTAATGCCAAAGTACATATGCAAATGAGTTAAAAGTCCGAGGGCCCAGTGGGGATGAGCTAGTCTAAATAAGCAATTTATTATCAATTGATTTTGACCAGTTTCTCATATTTTTTAAATGTAATAGTTAGAAAAAAAGAGCTATACAATTTTCCAAATTTAAAAAAAAAAAAAAAAACCCAAAAAACCCAAAAAACCACTAGGTAGGATGGTGGCACACACCTTTAATACCAACCTGCTGGAGGCAGAGGTAGGTAGATCTCTGTGAGTTAGAGACCAGCCTGCTCTATTTAGAGCAATGGTTCTTAGCCTTCCTAATGCTGTGACCTTTTAATACAGTTCCTCATGTTGTGGTGAGCCCCAACTCTCTTTCTCTCTTTCTTTCTTTCTTTCTCTCTTTCTCTCTCTTTCTTTCTTTCTCTCTCTCTCTCTCTCTTTCTTTCTTTCTTTCTTTCTTTCTTTCTTTCTTTCTTTCTTTCTTTCTTTCTTTCTTTCTCTCTCCCCCCCCCACACACACTATAATTGCTGATATAAAACCTCTCTAGATGTCATTGAAAAATCAGGTTATAGGACAATGTATAGAACATGCTGAATTGTGTAAACTCTAAAAGATATAATGTATACATGCACACGAGTACAAAAAGACTTTTTTTTTTTAAAAAAAAAAAAAAAAAAGGACCAGAATAGCATGAGTACCAAACATCTGGTTATCTTTCTGTGACAGGAAGTGCCAAATTGGTCTTTCATGTTAATTTTCTAATCGGTGCATGTTACAGAAATTAATTTTATGCATTTGTGCAAGTCTTACAAAAAGATTTGTCTGTCATGTAACATATGAGAAACTGGGTGAAAAGGACATCTTAAAACTGAAAACTGAATATAGTCAGATTTATTTTCATTTATCTGACTCTTTATTGGTGGCTTTGTTATGTCAGTGACTACTGGTTGTCTCAGCTCAGTTTCTATTATGTGATTCTTACACATAATAGAGTCTCATGTATTTAGATCATTATATGTGAGGTTTCTCTTTTTTTGTAGGATCTTGTGAATGAATGGCACCAAAACTTAAACGTCTTCTCTTACACCATTGAGGAATGGATGAACTGTCAAAGAAACTGGCTTTATCTTGAACCAATCTTTAATTCTTTAGAAATACAAAAGTAAGAAAATATTTATATTTTTTTTAACCCATGTATGGATATTTAAAAAAAACAAACAAAAACCGCAGCAGGAGATTTAACTTCTACGGGCTTCCGGAAATGATCTCTTCTGAATGAAAATCAGCATTGGCTTGAATGTGAAATGTCCCCTGTAGATCATCTATTTGAATATTTGATCTCAAATTAGTTGTGTCATGTGAGAAGGTTGAGAAACCTTTATGAGCTGTGGAGCCTTGCAGGAGAAAATGGCTGGTTGAATGTGAGCCTTGAGGCTTCATAGCCTGTGGTCCTTCCTGTTTATTCTCAGTTTCCTGACTGTGGATACAATGTGAGCAGCTGGCCCCCTGCTCCAGCCGCCATAGCTTCCTACTCTGATGGAATGCTGTGCAGACACACACACACACACACACACACACAAACTGTAGTCCAAACTAAACCCTTCCTTCCTTAATTGCTTCTAGTCACACATTGTATCATAGCAACAGGAAGAGTGACTAGAGCATCACGGATGCACATAGGAATGAGTCCATTAGACCATTATTATTTTCTCATTCATAGATAATTACAAGAATCATCTTACTTTTAGAAGCGCAATTCCCTTAATTGCTAATATAAGGTATATACACTGAGATGAGTCAGAGCGTTACAACCCTTACGCCACAGCGGTTTGTGTCTCTTTAGTTCTGGAAGACGAATATGGGTCTGATGTGAATAAGAAATCTGCTTTGTAGTGGCATTCACTCATAAATGAGGATTTCTTGCTTTGCACCAGATAGACTAGAGGGACTTGGCATTTGGTAAACATTCCATTTTCCTCTCTCATTCATAGCACTCAAGTTAGTTGGATTCTAGCTTTTTAAAGTGCTTAGTCTTGAGAGTGCTCAAATTGAGACAAGTGAGTTATCTAGGCAGAACATAAGGGAAGTCGCTCTGAAATGAGCAGGGAGTCATGCCGTATATAATTAGAAGGCCTATTAGAATTGTAGAAGACCATGACCATCAGGTTAATTACTATGAATTTTATTTTAGGAACAAAGGTGAACCACTAGAAGTTAGAGAAGGAGAACTGTTTAACTAGAAGTATCGCCGTATAGGGAAAAATATTTTTTGTTTCACATGTATAATTCTTGTCATACGGATGGTTGGTGCTCTTCTGTTAACTCACAGTTGTTCCAAAATCCTTCAAGAATGAACCCACACACCTAAGGAGTGTACCCTTTATGGTTTTCACAACTTTGAGACTAGACAGGTGTTCTTTTACAAAATTTGCTAAAGTTGGCAAGGAGTCTTCAGTTAAGAGATGCTGAGGTGTCTTTATAGTGTGTCTAAGGTAAGAACAAGAGGGATCAATAATAAAACTTTAACTAGTGAAGGATGAGGCCCGATACCAATGGGAAGGAACTGGAGATTCATCAAAGAGGAGAGTTCCCAAAAGGGGTCTGTGAGAGTCTAGACTATTGTGAGGGCTACACTAGAACCTCCCAGAGAGATGGGAAGGGTGCTTAGCAGGGCATGGGTATGGAGATTGAAGTGTCTTCCACGATAATATTTTTGCTGTGTTACAGAAACATTTAACACTGTCGCCCAAAAGGAGGAGTAAGATAACAGGGGAATGTTCTTGGGAGAGTTTAACATGTACTGCCTTGAAGGATGGGATATCAAAATTAAGGTCTCTTCCTTGAAATACTCTAAAGACAAAAATCCCAAGTGAGGCAATGGTCACAGAGGTTTCCAAACTCAGGCCATCTGCAAAGATCTCCATCCCAAATATTAGTCGGCCAAAACAAAGGAATCCCTGGAGTGCCACTTCTAATTGGAGCTTGAAAATTGGTTGGAAAGAGCCTGGGAGTGGTACAGTAAGTTCCTGCTGAGGGGAAAGCCCAGAGGCATATTCCATACATACTTGCTGTTCCAGGGGGAAGTCAAAAGGCAAAAGAGGACTCAAGGTGATAGTAGCTGAATGGGAGGTGGGGGAGACCCTACCTCTGACTTCTTCTCCACCTCAGTTTTCAAGCCATCGGGAACTGGAATCAAGTTTGTGTTGTGGAAGTTTATTTTTAGTTGTGTTTAAAATATTGTTTTGTGCGCTGTTGAGCGAGGGGCTACCTGGGTCCTGGTATTGTCTGCAGGTGTTGGGTTTATGTGGGGGAATGTTTGATTAGTAATGATCTACATTAGTAATGATAGCACATTAGGTGCTATCAATAGAACACCTAAGGAGTTCTGGATCTATAAAACACCTGAGCTCAGACGCTCAGGGTTCCACTGTGCAGTATGACACTGGCTATGACAGTGGTTCCCTCTGCGGAGGTCTGCAGAGTTTGCACCAATGAAATGCCTCCCTGACTTCCTTGCTGAGCCAACACAGCAGCCCAACTAGGTTAGTGTGACACAGCTTAGGGCTACTGTGGATGAGAAATCTAAGTGAGCAGAGAGTAAAAGACCATCCAATGTTGAAAATATATTCAACTCCAACAGCAGCAGAAACAGGCTCAAATACTAGTTGATTTTGCCATATATGGGTTTGATTATTTTAGTCAACAGGTAAAATAATGATAATATTCCATAAATAAAAACTTCCGTAAGGAGGATGGCACCCACCTTCATTTCCTTACCATCTCAGACTGGATGACCATGTACAGAACCTGGATTTCATCATATACTCTGGGATGCGCCTGCTCCTAGGTTGAATGTCCCCTCCGCCTTCATATCAAAGTTGGATCCTGTGGCTGCTGCAGAGTTTTCCCAGAATCTCACTGTAGCTCCTTCTATCAGTTGACTTTCGGCTATGACATAATATCCAGTTTAGTCAATGTGTAAAGAAGAAACATTTATGTTGGTTCCCAACTTTGACAATTCCGGTTTGCTTGCCTGTTGCTTTGGACAAGTGGCAGCGCAGTACATCACAGTAGGAGCAAATGACAGGAGCCTTTTCCCTCATGGTGCTATGACTGGGAACAGAGAGAGGTGGGAGGAAGGGGCCGGAGTTTCAATATCTCTTCCAGGTCACACCCCAGCAACCCAAGTTCATCCTAATAGGGCCCATCTCCTAAACGTTCTGCCGCTTCCCATAGCGTCAGGGGCTGGGACACACTGGCCTTCGGGAGATCTTCAAGATTCTGATTGTAGCACCTCTGAGACACAGAATTTTTTAATTTACTTTATATAAAGTTTCTGTGTATCTATTTTCTGCTATCCACTAAGTAAACTATAAGTGATATCTGTGTTTAATTTATCCTGTTTTTTCTTAGTATACTGCTTGTACAAAATAGGTAAAATGACTAATTGAGAAAAGTAAAGCATGTCAAAACCGTCTTATAAGTTCAGCAATCTTATACATTTTAATTACAGCATTTTCAAAGTCATTCACATTTAGTTTTATTTTTAAAGACAGCTGGCAGCAGAAACAAAGCTTTTCTCTCAGGTGCTTCTCACGTGGAGAGAAATCATGTCGCGGGTACAGAACAAGCTAAACGCTTTGTATATAACTGTCTCTACGGGCATCATCGACATTCTGAAAATTTGCAACCAGAACCTAGAAAACATAAAGAAAAGTCTTGAGGTAAGCCATGCCACCCAATGCTCAGCATAGCCCTGACACTTCCGGAAGGAGCAGACTTCCATCTTGGCTGTCCTGGCCAGCAGCTTTTCTAACTCTTGCTGACATTTTTGATTTAATGAAAACTCATACAAAAGAAGAAAAAATGGGCGGAGTAATCAAATGACCCTCCAGCAAAGTGCCAGGCTTTTACACACATTTCCTTTAAGTCAGAAGAGTAGTAGCTTTTCCCACAAGCTTTGTCCTAAATGATGCACCAGAGCTGGCGCTGAGAGTACTTAATACTTACCGAAGACTAATTACTTTATTACTAAGTCAATACATTCAGCAAAGGCTGGGGTAGAATGTCTTGAGGTTTGTGAGCTGGCCATCAAAGCAGCAGATAATCACAGGCCGGAGATGGATGCTCCAGAGGCTCATGTGGAAGCCCGTTCTGCCCATTCTGCAGGTGTGCTGCTTACAGGGCACCTGAGTGGGCATCTTCAAGTGGCCTTGGGTACAATCCCTTGTCCACGGTTTTACTTCTCATAGTTTCCGTTACTCACAGTCAACGGTGATTTGAAGAGCTCGAATAGGACATTACAGAAATGATTGATAAGTCCTAAATTATGAACTGGTCTAAGCAGTGATGGAATCTCACACCATCTTTTTCGGGACATGGGTGACCCCTGTGTCCACTGGATCCACCTTGCGTAGTCACCCTGCACGCTAACCCATTCATTGCCTCCTCACTTACGAGATCAACTGCCATAGTCTCACAGTGTTGTCTCCCAGAAAAATGAAAGGTCCACAGCTCCCCAAGGTTCCGGACTTCCAGAAGGGTCATATCTACAGATGAGAGCAGTTCCCGTATGTGGGTCTTGGTAGAGAGTTGAGGTCCCAGCTAGAGAGCAAATGGTTACGCATCAAACAGCCCATTACGAGTAGAGTAGTTAAGAAACTGGAGCTTAAAGATGGGACAATATGAAAGGAGTGGTTGCGGGTTGCGGGGTGGAGGAGCAAAGGAAAAGACAAGGTAGCTAAGAGATGGTCAAAAGTGAAATTACAGAAGTCGAAATGGGGCTTCGGATGTGCCCTGTAACATACAGACTGACATGCTCTCAAAAGATTTGGTAGGGACCAGATGGCAGCACGTGAGGAGTCAGAGTAGAAAAGTTAATTAACTGTCTTTTCAAGAACTCTGAGAAAGTAGGTGGACGGGCAGCAGCTGAGAGACTGCAAAGGGCCAAGAGGGTGTCCTGTAAATAAAAGATGTTTCACTAAAAGCAGAGGCCTCCTGCAAGAGGAAGACTGAAGAGACGGGAGAGGGGAGAAGAACTGGCCTCAGACGGTCATCTAGTCTCTCTGTAACAACAGATGAGGCTGGAAAGATGAGCTGTGGAATGAAAGGGAACTGGGTGCAGTAGAGTTTGAGATTGTGAAATGATGTGTTCTCCGTGAGGCTGACTTCCCATGTTGAGAACGAACAGGGCAGAACGCTGCTGCAAGCGTGGGAGAGGAGGGCTGGTGACAGTGGCACGCATGCGTGCTCAGCCCCCTGGTGGTAGCGCATGCGTGACAGGACAGAGGTCTGGTTTTTTTCCTTTGTTGTTAGCTTGCTTCTGTTCTCCTTTCCCTTTGTTTTAATTTGCCTTAATAAGAAATAGTTCAGCTTTCACGGAGCATGGGTTATAGTTTTGGCTGGAAGCAGTGTGCATTCTGCACCTCATCTGCACCATAGGCCAGATGAGGGTGTGACACCTTGGAAGTGTGTTCTCAGCTGCATTTCTTTTGGCTTTGGACAGGATTACCTTGAAATTAAAAGATCGGTTTTCCCGAGATTTTACTTTCTCAGCAATGCTGAGCTTCTCGAGATTCTAGCTGACAGCAGAAACCCCGCGTCCGTGCAGGTAAAAGCATGCTCCTCTCTGGGTGTTATTTCCCCATGCCTGGGGCTCACTGCACCACTGACCTGTGTGTCTTCTGGTTCACAGCCTCATCTGGCGAAATGCTTCGACAATGTAAAATATATTTTCCTGTGGAAGCAACAGATCGGCCCCGCTGCTGTGAAGATGCTCATCTCTGCTGAAGGAGAAGGCCTTGTGCTGCCCAAGTATGAGGCACACACTCTGCTGCCACACACTTAGCCCCTGTGGAGCCTCTGCTCCAACCTCCCTGCTTTGAAACCTCAACATTCCATACAAATTTACTAAGCAAACTGTTTCTTCAAAGATAATGGCCTTATATGAATAGAGGCTGTCCACCCCAAATCCCTTAACCACAGCAGGCTCTCTGTGGGCCCTCTGCCCTCCAGCCCTGGGCTCCTGATCCAAACTTTACTGAGAAAAACAGTACTATTCCAAACCTTCCTAAACAACAAAGACCCAAGCCCAATTTAGGTATTTAAGGCTTTACAAAAAAAAAATCCAAAAATACCTTATAATACAATTTATCTCTCATGCATTCATATTTTACATAGAGTCTAATTATTATAGAATCCTAGTTTTGATATCAGAATTACCCAGTTATGTACTTTTCTGCATGGTTTTCCAAGTAAAGCTAGAAGGTGGAGTGTTACAGTTCTTTACCCCATAAGTAATATATAATAATAAGTTAAACTTAATTTACAAGTTTCCCAAGGAAATGAAATGTTAATATTTATAATATAGTGATTTTTCACAATTTTTAACAAATTATAGGAAAATCCGTGTAAGAGCTGCCGTAGAACAGTGGATGGTAAATGTGGAAAAAGCATGTTTGATGTGCTAAAAAAGTAAGTAACAGTATTTAAATCCTGAAATTATATGTGTGTGAGTATGTGTGTGTGGGTTTAAAACGTGGATAGCTACCAGCGTTCATGAAATATTCAGAGAAACACACAGAGTATATCTTCATAGAATATGATGTATGAGTGATGGAAAAAATCATTGTTTTTGAAGTATAAATACTAGTCCAAGTTCATAATCCTAAACACCATGAAGACTGTGCTTTTAGGTGTGTATGCAGGTTCCTGGGCATCAAATCAGCCAGGACCTGAACTCAAGGCAGCTCCATCCTGCTCCCAGAACATCCCAGGCTCACTGTTTTGTATTTGTTGCACATTTACTCCCTCAAATTGTTGACGGTTCCTGGAGTGAGAGCAGGACTGGGGACAAAACACAGGCCTTGCACGCACGAGGCGAGCATGACCAGAGTCACGGCCCTCCCTCAGTGCCTTCAATGGCCTTTTTGTATTTTAATCTGTTACTGCCATCTACTTACAGGGAAGAAAGTATCCCAGCGTATAAACTTTTAAAAACTAATTTGACCAGAACATTTGTATTATATTTTTAAATTTTTATTAAGAACTTTCTCATACAATACATTCTGATCATCTTCTTTGCCCTCCTGGCTCTCCCCCTCCCTCCTTTCCTCCTTCCCTCGATTTATGGAAAAGCTACTATAAGTTTTCTTATTCATAATCTTCTGAGAACCAGTGCAAGATTTCTAGAACACAGCTGATCAGATCACTACCATTTATGTAAAGTAATTATGGCTGTGCTGTCTCTTTCTTGCCTCCATTTCTGCCCTGGGACGATAGGCGATGTGGTACAAACCAGGAAGATGTAACGCTCCCTGTAAAAATAATTTCTGAACACAGCTTTCATTTTTTCACCCTTGATAGCATTGTCATTCAAAGCTAATGTATGTCTTCTCTTAAGCTAATGTGTTTCTACCAACCCAGGCACTGACAGGCTAAGAGCAGCTTAAAGAATACGATTTATTCATGGACATAGGTTCAAATTAAAACACCGGCGGTATTACTGCTTCATCATTAAATGGCACCATCGGTGGTCATATATGGATAACATATAAATGTGGTTTTTGTTTTATAGATTTTTAGTTCAAGGCATTGAAGATTGGAACAGCCAGACCTTTTCTGACTGGGTGCTGTCACATCCTGGGCAAGTGGTCCTCACTGTGGTGAGTCAATGCCTTGGCCGGTGAAGATTTAGTTTGTGGTTGCAGGGCTAAGAAAGGAGGAACACGGAAAACTGGGTTATAATGAAGGACTCTGACACAACCTGACCGCTTTGAAATGTATTTTAAAATAAGATGGTTATATGGATAGATACATGGATGGTATCATAAGGACAGTAAAACTATTACAGAAAATTGGTGGTTGGTACACGGGTATTCATTGAATAATTCCTTCACCTCTTTAGAGTTCAAAAGTCTTCAGATAATAATATGAGATTATGCTCAGAGACAGAAAAAGTTCTCTAGTTGTAAGGGCGCATGCAACACGGATAACCCAGAGTCATCCCCCTGCCTCAGGACTCTTAGTCACACCTACAGTATCTCTCTCTCCATCGTCATGGGTTCTGGGGGTGAGGACACAAGCAGTCTTGTGGAAAGCCATCATTCTGCGTATTTGTCAGTGTTAATGCTGTTGCTTTTCTTGAGGTTAAAAGAGAGAAATGCCGCAGCAGTGGCTCAGCAATTAGGAGCAGGACCCAGGTTCCACCCCCAGCACCCCGTGCTAGCTCACAACCTCTGTAACTGAAGTTACAGGGGATCAGACACCTCTTATAACCTCTATGACTCCTGCATACATGTGGTGCACATACACACATGCTGGCACATACATAAACACATAAACATTTTTTAAAAGAGGAAGAAAAGGGACATTAAATTAGAAAAGGGTAATACCGGGAAAACCAAAATTGTCAGTTGTTCCAAGAAATCATTGAAGTCTCCCTCAGAGATGGGAAATAGGAGAACACAGAGGAAGAGCCCCAAGGGGAACAACATTTAAGGGCTAGATGAAAGACAAGGCCTCGGTGAATATGGTGAAAAGAATGAGGGAGGGGCTGGAAGTTCTGAGAGTAGCCATTGGCGTTGAGAAGATGACTTTTCATTTGTTAATTTGATCTTTCACTAGAAAAACTGAACGGTAATAAGAAAAGGGGGTGGTCCTAGTTTGGAAGGCCTTTGGAGACCTGTGTCATGGTTTGAATGTGAAATGTCCCCCACACTCTTGTGTGTTTGAGCACTTGGTTCCAGAGAGGGGTGCTAGGTGTCTGCCTAGAGGATGCTGGTCACTAGGGGGTTGGGGAGAGGCAGACATTATGGTTTTATAGCCCTGGTGAGCTCCTTGTTCCTTCTCTGCCTCTATGTGAGCGAGCAGAATCATGCTCCCGATCCCACAGCTGAGAGCTGCTACCCCCTCCCACCATGCCTTTTCCTGACATGCCGGACTCTTCAAACCATGAGCCAAGATGAATCCTTCCTTGTTTAGTTGCTTCTTGTCGTGTATTTTGTCATGAAAACGAGCAATGTCACTAACACAATCTGAAAGTGTATTAGTTGTCAGTTATTAGGGCCAATGTGGATGGACATCAGGGACTGGCTTATCTGAAGAGTTGAAGGCAGAAAACCTTTGCCATAAGTAACCATTACTAAGTACTGCAGAAAGCATACTTGACTTACAGTTCTCTTATTTAAAATTAGTCCCCATTTTTTTTACTTTGCTTGACCCACCACAATTTTTAAGTCATCATTAAGGTCACCTAGGACTGCAGACAGAAATTTTGCTCTCCGGTCAGCTAAGTAAATGCCAGGTCTTAAGCTGAAAGGCTGACATAAGCTGTTTATATGAAGGTGACAAAATTATGGTACGCTTATACATTTCTGTAGTTGGACAAATTCAAATATCCACTCTGCCCTGGGAGGAGTTCTTCCCTGTGTTCCTGGTGGCCCAGGTGCACTTAACAATATAAGCAGTACACGGCATTCTGTTCTTTGCATTACTCTAGAGTGGGCTTTATCGTCTGTCATCGAACGTACTTTTGCCCAGGTTCCCCCACCTCCATCTACCTTACCTGTTTCTTGTTTCCCACCCCAGGGTGTCATTTGCAGATCCCTTGAATTTACAATTCTCTTGAATGCCACGTAGAGTTGTCTCCGAATAAACACAGATTATTTTTGAGAGACTGGGTCAATGAGATAGCTCTATCTAATGACCACGAAGAGATTTTCTATATAGATTTGTTCATGATACAGCAATTAGTAATCCCTCAGTAAATAAGAATGTTACTGCCCTATAGGCAGTGGGACCTGGGAGAATGGAGCTGATGAATAAGACAGACGAAATGGTCATGCAATAGCCAGCTTTATTCAGAGCCCCAGGCAATTTATACTCTGAGGTTTAAGGAAGGTCACAGAGTAAGGTTCTCATGAGTTCAAGCTGTATACAGTCACGTGGACAAGCCATACTTGGCAAAAACATGTTTTTCCATAGAGACAAATAAAGAATAGTTTAAACTTTTAGTTGAATAACAGCATCAAGCAATAATGACTAATATGAAATAAACTCACTCCTATGTGCTACACCCAGGAGGAACATGAAAATACGTTCCAAGAACAATTCTGTGTTTTGAAGAAACTGAGGTCGTAAGATCCTTGTCTTGTTTTCTTGGAGTCTTCTCACAAGCACTCAGAGTTCTCCTTACTTGACTCTGTTCCTGGCCTGTGTTCCAACATAAGTGTATGAGTGAAATTTTTAAAAATATGATCCACAATATTCTCCCACCATGGATGTTCTCACTTGAGACTGTAATTCACGAATCATCATCTCAAGATGCATACAGCAGAGCTCTTGACCGAGCGGTTGTTTTTCCCGCCTGCTTCCGAAGCCTCAGTCTCTAGCCACTCACTGATCTGCCTATTAATGAGCCCACCACATCTTATCAGAGTTAGTTTCCAAGCAGTCTGTCACAGGGAAGAACACGACAGTTGTTGGTCCAATATCCAACGGTCATCCCTGAAAACATGCAAGGAACAGTACACAGATTGAGAAGATTGCATTTAGGAAAAAGACCATGGATTTTACATAGAGCAAGGAGGGGGTCTGTGGGAGGTTTTGAAGGGAGGGGAGGGAGGAGAATAATGTAATTATAATATAAACTCACAAAATTAAAGAAATATTTTTTAAAGTTAGTTTCCGTTGTATGCAAAAATAAAATAAAATAAAATAAAATGGTGATTAATGCACCGACTTTCTACTATCTACCTCTTAACCATTCTCCAGAAAAAACATCTCCACCATTCGTATTTCCCCTATGCTAGTTATTCCTATTTAAATAACGGTGTAGCTGTATCTACATGTTTTCAGGCGCTTCAAATTTGGCATAGCTCAAAGTGAGTTATCCAAGCATGACCTTCTTCCAGAAGGTACTGTTTAGACGAGGGGCTGAAGTCACATCAACCCGATTTTACAAACTTAGAAACTAATGCCTTGCCTTCCTTCAACTTCCACAGCCAGCCTGACTGTGGCCCGGCCCCTTCACAAAGCTCTTATATGACTTGGGAGAATGGATGTGACAGATGGATCAGCTAACAGAAGTTACATGATTTTTTTTTTAAACTACGAATATATACATTTCGTGCTAGGGGTTTTACTTTTAGAGTTTAGTGGAGAAGACCACACTAATTTAATCTTGGGGTTTTCTACCACTGTTAATGTGCTCAGGTTATTATTTAATGATCATGTAGCAAGAATGTAAGATCTGTTTCCTGGAGCACGGACAACCTATCAGTGGCTATACCACTGAAGGAAGTGACACCCTTTCCCGCAGCCACCACTGACTGTCAGGAGTCCCTCAGGGAGGGATGGGGCCTCATGAGCCCTTCCCCCTTCCATGATAAAATTTTATGATCCCAGTTTTGTGGGGAGGGAGGACTTACACAGGTAAAACCCTGGCCGTAGTGATGCAGAGACTCTGTGGGTGCAAGGGCCATGTCCTGTTCAGAGGATATTTTTTTAACCCATCATCTTCCAGCTCTTGCTTTACTTTGCACTCCTTCTTCCTTGATGTTCCCCGAGCCTTGGCAGGGGTGATACATAGATGACCCATTTAGGGTTGAGCACACCACCTTTTTCGCATGCAAGCAACCCTACTTAAACCCATTGGGACACACAGGTACACAAACATGGAAGTAGGGGTGGGGCTCTGGGGAAGAAGAAGGGCTTCAACAGGAAGGGAAAGGGGACAGAGGGTACTGGGAAGTGAAATGCCTATGGTTCATTACGTATATATATGAAGCCATCAAAACACTAAACAAATTTTAAAAACATAAGATTTAGAAAACATAAATAAGACATAAGCATTAATCAAAATTTAGTCTTCAGCTTTCAAATGTATGTATGCTTTCCTTTGCACACAAATCACTCCTGTATACTAATTAATGGAAACATGTTTTAACTAAAATAAAATTGTTTGTTTCTGTTAACACATGTTCCCCCCCCCCTTTTTTTTTTTCAGTGCCAGATCATGTTTTATAATGATTGTATGAAAGGTTTTCAGGTTCCTGATTCAAGAGAAAAGCTACAGGCAGTCCATACCTCTGTGCTGCATCAGCTGAGGGACGTGGCGGTGCTGGTCACACTGAATTCTGGCAACTCGCGCACAAAAATCATGCTGGCAGCATTGCTGATCATCTGCGTCTACTGCAGAGACATCGTGATAGATATGGTGACTAAGAACGTCTACAACGCAGAGAACTTTGAGTGGACGAGGTAAGGGGCTGCGAGCTACGAGCACAGACAGCAGCTTCTCACACACAGACCGTTCAGTTCTCTGCTTCAAACTTTTGGTTTTCACTCAAGGGTGTGCAAACTCTCCTAAGCCAGTTAGAACTTAGAGCACCGTGGTTGCACCCCACCCCTGTCCCCACCCCCGTCCCCACCCCCACCCCGCCCTCTTTCCTCTCCTCTGTGCCTTTGTGCCTTGTCTTCCTGGCTGATGATGCTCTGTACGGTGCGTGTGTGTTTTGTCTTTTGTCACTAAGCCTGGGAACAGGTTTCAGCAGAAATGAGAGGTCTCCCGGGTGCCTCTTTGTCTCCCGTGCTATCAGCGTGGAACAGACAAGGTTGAGGAAGCACACAAAAGAACATTTCTAGCCAACTTGCCAACCCAGAAACCCTCTTCCTCCTGCTTGGAGTCAGTGAAATAAGAAGCTGTAGGCTAGAGCTGCTGCCTCTGCCCACCGTGAGGCAGGTCTCATTCGTCAAACCTGCTATGTGTTCCCTCGGCTGAGAGCTTGCGAGGTGGTAGCACACAAACAGTTTTAAATTGCTTTAATCTTAAATTTTATTTTGAGAATCGACCCAGTATCTTTCATTTCTTTATAATCTGCTCTGTTGTTCCGGAAGGGTGTTAGAGAGGTGAGAAAGGGTGCACAAACATCTAATGAAGAACTAGTGAGTGTGAGAGGCTCTTGGTAACTCTAGATTGTGCCTGCTTCCACTTGTGGTTCAAAAGCAAAAGAGCTCCAAACTGCTAAAGATGTGTCAAGATTGTTAGACTGTTACAAGTTTGTACCTTGTGATTTCTGATACCTAATACAGTCATGAGTAACTTTTATATTCCCACTTATTTTAGCAGTTCGATTTGTTTGCAGGCCCCTGTGCATGGGGCCTGCTCTGGAGTGTGGCTGATATTCCCAGTGTCGTTCTTGAGCGGAGGGGTCTGATAAAGACGTCCCGCGTGGGGCCGAGTGCTCCGGAGTTTCTCACTATACATGCATCGTCCCCTCGTGGTCTCTGTGTTAGTTACCATCTACCCAAAGAAGAAACTTCTCCGATAAGAATATGGATGAGCAGTATCTCTGTAGTAAGATTTAGAGTCCTTTGGGTGCCCAAGTGTGGTGTAGATGAATTTCCAGCTTTTGAGGAAACTCCACACTAATTTCATCATCGGCCATGCTAGTTTACTCTCCCGCCAGCAGTGGATAAGCGTACCCTCTTCCCCACATCCTCGCCAGCATCTGCTGTCTTTTTTTTTTTTTTTTTTTTTTTTTAACTAGTCCGTTCTGGCAGGAATAAGGTGAAATCTCAAAGTAGTTTTAATTTGTATTTCCTTGGTGGCTAGAGATTTTGAACATTTTTAAGTGTTTCTCAGTCATGTGTTTAATCATCTTTTGAGAATTCTCTGCCCTATATCCCATTTTAAAACGAGTTACTTATTTTATGTTCATTTTTGTTTTATTTCTTTGCATATTCTAAATATTAACTCTCTGTTAACGTAATTGGTTTTTTAAAAAATGCCTATTCTGTAGACTTTGCTCAAATGATGGTGTCCTTTGCTGAACAGAAGCTTATTGGCTTCATGGGGTCGCATTAATTGTTGATTGAAATGATCAGTGTCCTGTTCAGAAAGTCCCTTCCTATGCCAATGAGTTCAAGTGAATACCTTACTGTCAGTTTTGTCAGATTCAGGGTATCTGGCCTCGATCCATTTGAAGCTGAGTTTTGTGCAGGGTGATAGATACGGATCTATTTTCATCCTACATGCAGCATCCAGTTCGACCAGAACCATTTCTTGAAAGTTCTATCTTTTCTCCGGTGTATAATCGTGGCTTCTTTGTCAAAAATCAAGTGTCTTTAGGCGTGTGGACATAGGTCTGGGTCTTCTGTTCTATCCCATTGATCAGCATGTCTGTTTTTGTGTCAGCTCCATCCCTGCTTTTATTACCGTAGCTCTAAAGTACAACTTGGGATCTGGGATGACCGTGCCCAGAAGTCCTTTACTCTTTCAAGATTGCCTTAGCCATCCTGGGATTTTGGGTTTCCAGATGAAGTTGAAGGTTGAAGGTTTTTCTTGTTGTTGTTGATTGTTTGTTTTCAATTTCTGTGGAGGATTTGTGTTGGAATTTTTATGATGGTTGCAGTGAATCTATAGATTTCTTTTATGATTTTATACATAAAAGGGCCTAGAAACTCCACCAGGAAAATTCTCCAGCTAATAAAACACTTCCAGTAAAGTAGCAGGATTCAAAATCAACACACAAAATCAGGGTAATAGTAGCTTCTAAAAAAAAAGGATTTGCAAGTGTACCTTCTGTTTCTATTTTGCAGAATAATTTAAAGATCACTTGAGGATTGTTTTTCATAGAATGGCCATTTTGCACTATTAGTTCTGCTGACCCATGAACATAGAAGATCTTTCTAATTCTAATACATTCTTCAATCTCTCTTTTTAAAGTCATAATGTTTTTATTATACAAGTCTTCCACTTGGTTAAAGGCATTCCATGATATTTTTGAGGCTACTGTAAAAAGCATTGTTTTCCTGATTCTCAGTCTTTCGTTTATATATAGGAAGACTACTGGTTCTGTGTGTTAATTTTGTATCCTGCTACTTTGCTGAATGTGTTTATCAGCTGTAGACATTTCCTGGTGGAGTCTTTAGGGTCTGTTATTCATACAATCATATAATCTACAAATGAACATTTTTTTTTACTTCTCCTTTTTGTATTTGTTTCTTTGATCTCCTTCAGTTGTCTTATTGCTCTAGCTAAGATCTCAATTTTCCTCAAATATTGAATGGGTATGGAGAGAGTGGACCACCTTGTCTTGTCCCTGATTTTAATGGAAATGCTTTGAATTTTCTCCCTGTAGGAAGATGGTGGCAGTAGGCTTGATATAAATTGACCTTATTATGTTTAACTATGCCCTTTGTATTTCTGACCTCTCCAGGACTTTTATCATGAAGGAGTGTTGGATTTTGACAAAGAACCTTCTGCATCTAATGAGATGATCACATGTTTTTGTCTTTTTAATCTGTTTATTTGGTGGACTACATGTATTGATTTAGGCATGTTGCATTGTCTCTGAAATGAAGCCAACTTGATCATGGTGGATAATCTTTTTGATGTATTCTTGAATTTGATTTGCAAGTATTTTATTGAGAATTTTTACATCTATGTTCATAATGGATATTGGTCTATAATTTATTTTTGAATCTATGTATGATTTTGCTCTCACGACAATAGTAGATTCATAAAAAGAATTTGGAAATGTCCCTTCGGTTTCTATTTTGTGGAATAATTTGAGGAGTATTGGCATTAGTTCTTCTTTGAAGGTCTGGTAGAATTCTACCCTGAATCTTTCTGGCCCTGCGCTATTTTATAGTTGGGAGATTTTTAATTACTGCTTCTTAACATAAATAGTTTTGGGTCTTTTTAATTGTTTTAAAATGATTGTGTTTCTATATGCAAAAAATATTTTTGCTCAAATAATATGATATTTATTATCAATATGAGTAATAATATGAGTATTACTTTCAGACATTTGCAGTATAAGTGGAATGAAAAGCAGAAGTTGTGCTATGTATCTCAAGGAAACGCCAATTTTGTCTATGGCTATGAGTACTTGGGCTGTTCCCCAAGGCTGGTCATCACACCCCTCACAGACCGGTGCTGGCTGACTCTCATGATGGCAGTATACTTCAACCTGGGAGGCTGCGCTGCTGGGCCAGCAGGTGTAGGAAAAACCGAGACTGTTAAAGACCTAGCAAAAGTAAGTAGCTACTGTGTCCAGAATCTCTGTCCTACAGACTTTAACTCATCTTTAAGTTTACACTTTCCTGCTGTATAATGTTCATTGTATTTACCAACACGTTAATTCTGTGATACACTCCATCAATTACATTTTGAATACTTAATATGTGAAAGGACTTGGGATCTCACCAAGCCAATCATCTTTGCATTTACCTGGAATATTACTGCATGAGCTGAGTGGTTAGCAGCGTGGGTGGTGGTGTGGAGGGAAGCAAAGGTTCCTCTCACTGGTCTGTTTTCTTCTTGGTGTTGTTGATGTTGTTGTTGATTTGTATAATGACCTGAAGCTCTATAGATTAATCAAGTCTCCTACAGCAGCACGTGCACATCTATACTATATTAGTTACGTGGGTCTCTAAACTTGCTGTCTGACTCATCTTTTATACTATAATTTTTCTTAAAAGCTTAGTAGAAATATTTTCTTACTCTGGCAGTTTCAATACCTTTATTTTGTGGGATAATTCATGAACTATATTAAAAGAGTGTTTTTGTCTCCTAGAGCTTTGGTAAACATTGTGTGGTCTTCAACTGTTTTGAAAATTTGGATTATAAGGTAAAGCTTAAACATATATACTTTAAACAATATGCATGTAAAATAATTCATTAAAGAATGAAAAGCTAGAAACATATAAAATATATATTGATAAGACTAAAATACTATTAGTTTTTTTTTTAATGAATAGAGAATAGAAGCCTAGAACTTAACTGAAGGTTAAAACATTGTTTTAATTTTTCTTCTAAGTGGTTCAACTGAATTCCTTAAAGCAATAATTCTCAATTTTTATGGCAGTGGGATTATTTTCAAATAAAATCTTACATGCGCAAAGCATGAATATGTGTGTGTGTGTGTGTGTGTATGTGTGTGTGTGTGTTTATTAATATAAATTTAAGTCCTTACTCTGAACATTTATTTCTGAAAAGGTAATTATTAAAGTCAAAGAGGCTACAATAATTAGCACCAAAAGCAATTATAAAATAATAATGATAATTGTCTAAAACGTGTCTAACAAAATCTTGAAACGTTTTCATTAAAATGTCACGTTCTCCTATGTGTCTGCTATAAATTTAATTCAACATTTCCAAGCACCACAGTTTGGGGGTTTTGCCTCCTGGTGCTAGGGATTGAACCCCAGTCCTTCATGATAAGCAAGTGCTCAATACCCAAAACATCCCAGCGTGAACAAAACGTCTTAAAGATAAGATCTGATTCTTCTGCTTCCCCAGGAAGCTTCTATATCCTCCCCAGGCCCACGGGCCTTATGCTCTCCCCATCTCTATACCTGGCGGGACCCCAGACATCGCTCAACTTGTCTTCAGCCCATGAAGGTTTTCTGTTTCATTATTTTCTTTTAGTTGATGATATTTACAAATCAACAGTTTTCGGTGCACCTCTTTACCCTTCGCAGAAGGCTGTAGTACCTGGCCAGCATGGGCCTGTGGTTGCTGTCAGAAGAGTGGCAGCTGTGTGCTCCTGCTGGGCCACACCTGTGGCTCACGCAAGAGTGGCCCACTCATCCGTGGTACCAGTCGGCTTGGTGTGGGTCCTTCTGCTCCACTCAGATGGAATTGTAGGCAAGAAGTAGTCTTTCATGTGCTAGGTTTTTGTTTGTTTGTCTGTTTTGTTGCTTTGGTAGCTTCTGTTTTCTTCTGCATTTGGTGTGGAGGTTGGAGCAGCAGAAGCTGGCACCCTCTGAGGCCACCATCTCTCACAGGCCTCTGATATCAGGGTGCTTTATTCTATCAGTGTTAAGCTGCTGTGTGGGCCCAGGGAGTTGGGACTCCTCTGCCCTTGGATACAGCTTAAATTGTAATTTCCAAGTGGCCCTCATTGGGACTCCCCAACCCTAGACATCAGCCATTGCTATGGTTCTTATGTAGGCCCAGTGTTTGAGCCAGGATCTGAGCCCTCGTCCCTAAAGACTTACTAGTTCTGTGAATGCATCCAGTACCTAAGGCCTGCAGTGTCTGCTTTCTGGATCTTTGGAGTATTCTAGCCTTCGGGTCTCTGCTTTCCCCTCTCTCCCTCTCTCCCTGCTGCTGCTCCCGCCCCCTCCCGCCCCCTCCCGCCCCCTCCCGCCCCCTCCCGCCCCCTCCCGCAGCCCTTTGTCTTTCCCTAGCTGCTTTTGAGCTGTTCAGCTGCTGCTGCTTCAGTTGCTAACCAGCAGGCTCCTTGCCACTTACACAGCTAGGCCTACCAACCATGCCACTGTCTGTGCCACAACCTATTCTTTGCCACAACCTTGATGTTTCTGTGTCTGCCTCCATGTTACCAGCTCAGCACACAGTACTGAAAACCAGAAAAGACCAGTTGAGAGAAGTCTTTTGCACTGGTTAGTTTTTTTGTCAACCTGACACAGCCAGGGTCTATAAAGAAGAAATTTCAATTGAGAAAATGCCTCCATGAGATTGGTCTGCAGGCAAGCCTGTGGGACATTTCCTTGATTCAGGATTGATGGATGTGGGCGGGCCCTGTTTGCTGTGGGTGGTACAGGTGGGCCTGGGTGGAATAAAAAAGGTAGCTGAGCAAGCCATGGGGAACAAGCCAGTATGCAGTATTCTTCCGTGGCTTCTGCTTCAGTTCCTGCCCTGATGTCCTGTCCCTTCATGCTTTTCTGTAACTATGAGCTTTAAAAAACCCTTCTTTCCCAAGAGGCTTTTGGTCAAGGTCTTTATCACACCAATAGAAAGCAAACTCAGACTCCTTTTCATTGGGCCTAATGCTGCAATCTAGAGGAGGGAGCACAGAAGAGTGTCTTCCATCAGACTCACCCAGTGCGCCACAGAAGGTTGTTTAGGCCTTTCCTTTAGTATCAGCCATAGAGGCTTGTGTTTGGACCGACCACAGACCCACCTTTTTAATAGCAGAGCAGTTCCTCAGCGAGGCTGTCCGGGAAAACACTCCCCTCTGGCCTCAGTGGAAATTGTTACAGAGTCAGAGTTCACGAAGGTTTGTGATGACAAAGAATCTGGTACAAACTTCTCAACCTCTCTGGAGTCTGTGGCGCCAGGAGCTGTGGCGATCAGCCACAGCTGGGTTGTGGTTTTCTCTAAAGCACCAGTGCAGTCTCAAGGCGCCTGGTGTGGGGTTAACTGGCTGAGTTCTTTTGCTCAAGGCACAGCTGGGACAGCAAAGGAGAGTCCAACAGGTACCAATAGAGAGTCCAATTGTCCCATCTTATCTACAGGAAAATGAATGTCTGAAGGAGTGCTTACAAGAAGATCTTTAAAATTTTATCATTGATACTAGTAGGGTTTTTAACAGATTGCATGCAGCTGTATTTTAATAGCACCTGCTTACAAGCTCCTGGGAACCAACCCCTACCCCACTCCTACCCCACTGTTGGCCTCACCTATAGCCCAAGCTAATCCACAAGGAGTCTGCTTTCTCCAGAGAAAGGCATCTGCCTTCTGATACTTGACTCCCATCTGCTGCAAAAATCGTCATAAAGACTCCACTAGGCTGCAGCTCTGAGACCTAATAGCTGTGTGCAGTTAGCCATCAGCTGCGCCTGCCAATGGTCCTGGAACTCGGGAGCTGGCTCTCTCTATTTAAACGTTCAAAAGAAACGGTAGTGAGCTCATCTAGAGTCTAAGCAACTGCCAAAATTTCTGTGGAGGGAAAAATGAAAACGATGTTTGCTCGATTTAGGGAAGATGAGAAGAATCCGTGCAATTTAGTATCCAGGTAGAAATGTTCACCTTGGTGGTTTCTGTAATCAATCCTTTTTTGTTGTTTTTGTTTTTTAAAGATCGTGGGGAAATTGTTCTTCGGGTTGGTGCAGTCAGGATCTTGGTGCTGTTTTGATGAATTCAACCTGATCGATATAGAAGTCCTCTCCGTCGTTGCCTCGCAGATCCTAACAATCAAGATTGCAAAAGACAGCTATTCTGTCAGGTACTCCAGGACTGTGCCTTTGGAGCAGAAACCCTGTCACATTGCTGCTTAATCATTAAGTACTTCCTTAACTAAGTGCTTGGGATATTCGATTGTGTTGTGTTGTTTCCTTTAGCGCACAGCCAAATGAGTGGCACTTGCCTTGAATGTTTCCTCTGGCAAATAATGTGAGGAGAGAGGGGGGAGAGGGGAGGGAGGGAGAGGGAGAGGGAGGAGAATGTAATCTCAACCTTAACACCAGTATCCGACCTCCTTTCACACTTTGGAGCACCTGGAGCCACCAGATCTCGATGCAGATATACTCCAGTTGCTGTTTGTTCTGTCTTAGAGTCTCATCTTAGAGTACTACACTCAGAGAAACCAAACAAGAGTTATGGATGTTTTCTTTACATTTTACACCCATTTAAAAACAGAAATACTGGCTGTACTCCCGAAGCCCCCTGTCTTACCATCCTAAATTAAGGTGCCTTTTTTTTTTTTAACTGAAATAAAATATATGCACCTCAGGGTTTATTAATAGCGAGCAAGTTTCTCTTCAGACACATTCAAAGACTTATAGGATTTGCTTTTGGGACACAAATGGACTTGTGAGTCTAAACTTTCTTTAGTAATCTGCCTAACTCATGACAAAGGGTGTTGACTTGCAGCTTCACGCTGATGGATTTCATCTGTTAGTGTTACCAGGGCTTACAAAGCTATGGAGATAGATTGCTTATAGAGCTGTGGATATAAATGGGGGGGGGCACCATAGCCCACATTTTCCTGCCCGTCTCTGTGCCTTACCTCTGCAAAGTACCATGCCCAGGAACTATCCCAGCTTTGTCCTGGTTCCGTACTTCATGTTCTAACTACCCTCTTTGGTAAGAAATCACTCCAGAAATTCTTGCCATTGTCTCTCTCCGTGGTGCCAGTAACAGGACACTAGTGTTTTTGGCAAAGCATCTGCCTCACAACTGTCCAGATATATATTTTTTTTTAATTTTTGAGATTTTATTATTATTTTACTGGTCTTTTGCCTATATTTGTCTGCGTACCACAGGCATAGGCTACCCTCGACCTGGAGTTCCAGATGACTGTGAGCCACCATGTGGTGCTGGGAACCAAACCTGGGTCTGCAGGAAGAGCAGCCAGTGCTAAGCCATCTCTCTCGTCTCAAGTCCCAGTATGTTTTAAGTGAAGACAGGCAGGGCTGAAAGTGGGCTGTATTCCAAGCAGGAACTCTGTGCTGTGCCTCCTGTGTTCTAAGCGAGTCTTCCAGGCCCAGCGCACTGTGGTCTTCTCTGCATGAATCAATCCTTTTGATGGTGCCTTCCAACATCTAGTCCCCAAAGCTACAAAGACATCTGTAGATACGATCAAATCTGCCTGAATCCTAGCAGAACTCAACTTCGGCTCACAATGAGCCTCCTCCTCCTCCTCTCAGTAGTGTTGTTGTCCTAAGTATGTTTTGTTTTGATTTAAATGTAATACAGCCTTAAGAAAATCCCGTGATTCACTGTAGTTTCAATACCCTTTGGCCTAGAGGAGTGATTTTAGTGATGAATACTTTACTGTCGTTCAGGTTTCAACTGGATGGTAAAGAAATCCGTATCAATATGTCATGTGCAGTGTTTATAGCCATAAACCCTGGGTAAGTATGGATGGGAATATACACAGACTAAAATTCATTTCTTGTATCTTATCTGTGGGTGAGGTTGTCCGGCATTGTGTATCTATCATTCACCCTCCTGACCCTCTTAAAAAAAAAAACTAATTATTTGAGAATTTCATGCAACGTATTTTTGGTCATATTTGCACCCTAGCACCCTAACTCCTCGCAAACACACCTCTCAGTCTATACTCACACGGCTTTGTGTCCAGTTAGTGCTCCCTAGATACTCTTAGGTGTATGACCATCCATTGGAACACAGTCAACCTGCCAGGGGCCACACCATTAAAGAAAACTTGACCCCCTCTCACAGCAGCTGTCAATTAGCAATACTTCCCCCAACGGGAATTGGGACTCGGTGCCCACCTCCCCTGTCCACAATGGGATCTTGTTTGGCCTGACCTTACACAGGTTTTAGACATTCATGTCGTCACAGCCATTAGGAGTTCGTATGTTCAGCTGCCCTGCTCTGTTGAATTTTTCAAACTGTCTACTTTCCCCCCAAAAGAAATTCTGTTGACTTTCTACATAAATGGCTTGCACCCTTTATCTCCTGAACACCCTGTAAAAAACACCGTTCCGTCGCAGTCACGGAGCCCCTCTACCTTCTAGCCGTCTTCCATCCGCCCTTCTGCAGTGATCCCTGAGCCCCCGGGGGGGGGGGGGGGGGGGGGGGCGGCGCCGGTGTCCGTTTATGGCGGAGCACTCTGCAGTCTGTGCTCTCCGCGTTCGTCACCATCTACTGTAGGGAAGGTTCTCTGCTGAGGGTGGAGGTGCACTAATCCATGGCTATAGGGATGGGTCGTCAGGAGTCAGTTTAACAGTGTGCAGGGTAACCGCGATGGGCTCTCTTGGGTCCCTCGTAATGGTGCCAAGTATGACTTCCACCTTGCGGAGCTGGCACAGCCCCTCAGACTCCTCTTTTCACGAATAGACACGATGTCTCTGGCCTGCCCATGTGGGTGATGTTGCATTAAGCCTCTGACTTAAGGCTAGGTTCTTCAGACATCTGAGAAAAATGCTGCATCGGTTCAGGGGATCAGAAGGTGCCGAGCTCAGGTGAGTCCCGAAATAAGATGAGCCGCATGGGATGAAAGGTAAAAACCAGAAATCGCTCGTAAACTAATTTTCACATAAGGGTTCCACAGAAAGCCAATAGAATTATTTGGAGCAAAGTAATACAGTTTCATATTTGGAAAAAAAAAATTACAAAGCGTGGTAGGATTCTTATTACTGTTGCTGCTGCTTTTCTTTTCCTCTTTAGGTACAGAGGTCGAGTCGAGCTCCCAGGTAACTTAAAATCCCTGTTTCGCACAGTGGCGATGATGGTGCCCAACCTTAAAATGATCACTGAAATAAGTCTGTTTTCATTTGGCTTCAAATCTTCAAGGTCGCTGTCTGGAAAGCTAGTTAGCCTTTGTGATTTAGTTGACAAGCAGGTCTCAAAACAGGTAAGAAACTGCCTCTCTGCAAACACTCAACCTCTGGTTATATGAAGATGACTCAAAGATGTTCCTATTGGCCAGGCATCAGCAGGCCCAGGCCCGCTGTGAAATGAGAATTGCTGTCTTCAAGGGGGTTAGGCATCCATGGTCCCAGGCTTGTCCTCTGGGGTCTGGAGAAGGTGATGGCCTGCATGTTATTTGAACATGGCCTGCTCTCTCTGCTGGTGAATGGCGGCCTCTAGATCAGTGTTCTCCAGCTCTTTGTACATCTCAGTCATTTGGAGGACTTGTGAAAACACAGCACCAGGCCTCATCCGCAGTCTGATTCTGTTGGCCTGTGCACAACTGAACACTGCGCTTGCAAGCTTAGATACTGGCGCTGCTGATTGGAATCCCACACCTTTCTGAGAACTGTTCAGGGATTTGAGTATTTGTTTCTAACTCAAAATGGTTTGGACAGCTGAACACATTTTCTCCAAAGTCATCCTTTCTCTGATATTATTCTCCCGGTGCTTCTTCCTAGTTTACAGATAATTTAAGTCAGATGTAATTGTTAACACCTAGTACCCTTCCTTTTAACTCCTGAGTTCAATAGCACGTGCCTGTAGTCCTTAGTGCTGGAGAGGCTGAGACAATGGGAACCTTTGATCTCAAGAGTTCAAGACCAGTCTGAGTAATAGTAAAACTCTGGGGAGGGGAGGGATGAGGACTGGCAAGGGAACTTTGAGGAGCACCAACTTAGAAGAGAAATAAGAGCATTGTAGAATAGACAGTTGTTAATGTACGTAGGTATGTGATTGTGTCCAATAGTTCTATTTGTTTTTCTTGAGAACTATTAGTAACTCAAATACTGAATATTGTATTTTAGGCGCATTATGATTCTGGCATGAAGACCATGAAGACAGTTTTAATAATGGCAGAAAAGAAGAAACGGGAGTATAAATGGTCAGTTGAATTTTAAATTTAGTGTTAGGTTCAGAGAGTTACATACCACTGGATGAATAATTTGTAGCATTTTAAATAAGGAAGACAAGCAAAAGCAGGAAGGTACCAGAGCCCTTCAGTAAGCTGTACTGAGTTATTTAGTAGTACTGCAGGAACAAAAATGAGCCAGATCATGATTCCCCATCCTTAGGGGAGCCTGTTCTTTAAAGGGCCTGTGTCATTCTGGTGAGAGAGAGAGACAGAGGAGGGGGAGAAATGAAGGGCTCATCTAGAAGAGAAATAACTTAATGAGAAATGTAAAATGGTACTTGTATAAAATAGGCATGGACTTTGACTTGTCATTATTCTGTAATCGATGGAGCATTGCTAGTCATACAGTATCAATGCTGTGTTAAGCATTGTAAGTAATCTAGAGATGATTCAAAGTATATGGGAGGACTGTGTAGATTGTTTGCAAATACAACATTTTGTGTAAGGGACTTGAACACTTTGGTATCTATGGGAGATCCTGGAGCTAGCAAAACTGCAAGGTGAAAATCAAATGTGTGTGACTGAAATAAATAGCACTTAAAATATCTAATATGTTAAATAAAAATACAATAAAAGTTGAAATATCCAGTGTTAACTTACGAAAGGAAATATTAAGAATACCAAAAGGGAGACCCAGGGAGATGCTTCAGTGGGTATCTAAGTGCTTGTTCTGCAAACACGAGGACCCAAATTCAAATCTCCTACACCCACATAAAAACCCAGGCACGACCGCATGTGTCTGTAACCCAAGAATACCAAGGGGTTTATTATTACTATTACTATTATTATTATTCAAACTGATTCTAAAATTCACATGGAAAAATAAACAAGAGTAGTTTAAAATATTGAAAAACAGAAATTAAGGAGCAATGCCTTTCTAAGAGTCAAATTATGTTGCAAAAAAATGGGAAGTTGTCACACTGGTCATCAATGGGCAAAGTATTGAAATGGTGTAGAAAGTCAGGAAGCAGGCCTGTGTGTCTGGTCCATGCAGTGTATCACACAGCCAGTGAGGAGGATGGAAAACTCGTCAACTCCTGCCGAAAGATCAAGTGGGAGCCATGTTCTGCATCATCTGCCAAGACAAACTCTCGACCAATGGGGGGATTTAAACATAAGCAGTCAAACATAAAACTACCAGGAGGAGCAAACTGTCTTTTATGTCCTTGGAGTACGGGAGACTCTTCTTGTGGTTGTAAGGTTTGAACCTAGGGCCTTCCGTTGCTGACTAACTCACTGCTATGGCAAAATGCCTGCCCGAGGCAACTTGAAGACGAGGCTTATGTTGACTCGCAGTCTACCATGGCAACAGGGACGTAGAGCAGCTGGCTGAATTGTGTCTGCATTGAGGACGGTCACCTCACTTTCTCCTTTTTATTCAATCCGGAACCCCACGGGATGATGTCACCCACACTTAGGGTGAGTCGTCCTAGCAGAGTTACCTCAATCTAGAAACTCCCACACAGGAGCAGTAATTTGTCCCCACAGTCATTCTAAACCCCATTAAGTTCACAATCAACTCCGACCCATCACAGGCTTCGTGTGACTTTTAAAACTAAAATTCAAAATCTAGAATCCACAGGGGCTGAAGAGATAGATAGCTCAGTGGTTAGGAGCACTGGCTGTTCTTCCAGGGGCCCTAGGTTCAATTCCAGCACCCGTGTGGCACCTCACAACCACCTGTAACTCCAGTTCTAGAGGATCCAAAGTCCTCTTCTGGTGGAAGGGGTACATGCACAGATGTACATGCAAGTAAAACACCCATACACATTGAAAAAAAAAAAACCCAACAACCTAGAATTGACAAAATATATTTGTAACAATAGATAAGGAGCTGCTTATTTCAGAATATCTAAAGGTGGTTAGAAAAAACTTCTATGGATTTGAAAAATGTGACATACTAGGGCAGACAATATTTGCAACTCACGCTGCACACAGCAGTGATAATATTCAGACCTGGATGGCCTAGGACAATGGTTCTCAACCTGTGGGTCATGACCATTTTCACAGGGGTCACCTAAGACCATCTGCATATCAGATATTTACATTATTATAACAGTAGCAAAATTATAGCTATGAAGTAGCAACAAAAATAAATTTATGGTTGGGGGTTATCATGACATGAGGAACTGTGTCAAAGGGTCACAGCATTAGGAAAGTTGAGAACCACTGGTCTAGGATAAACTCCTCTTAAAAATAAGAGCATAGTGTAAGTCAAATCAAGGAGGTTAGGCCAGTCTCAGAAAGATAAATATATATTTTCTTTCATTTGTAATTCCTAGATTTCATGTAGATACGTAAAATCGCATATGCGTACATGTGATGTAAAAGTAAATTCTGTAGAAGAGTAAACAGCTAGGGAATGGGAAGAGGGGTATGGAAGGGATAATATCATTGTAAATCACATAGCATATGGACATGTGTGTATCTAATGTAGTAGTTACATGTATAGTATATACTCAGTAAACTTGTGAAACACAGTTCCATATATACTGAACATACACACAAAAAAACATTTTAATGAAGAAAAAGGGAAGATAATTGTAAAATCCTTTATTTCTTAAAGAAATTCTTAAATTCTTAAATTCTTAAAATCCTTTATTTCTTTAATTGGATATTGAATATCCAATTAAAATCTTTCCTAAATGAGAGCAAAGATTAATAACATTTTTTTTTTTTTTACCATCAGGGAAAAGCCCATTCTTTTACCATGTTAAGAAGTATTCTACAATTCTGTGTTTTAAGAAATGAGTATAATATCACTGGGGAAATACCATTTTCCCTGCCCATACAGCTGTTCTCTCCCTTGTATTCCTTAGGGGAATTTCCCAAAGCTCCTCTTTCATTTAGCAAACCAGGGACGTGGGAAAGCTTGGAGGGAGGAAAGGGAATTGCAGAAATGGTGTGATTATATTATAATCTCAACAGTTTAGGAAGTATAATGAAAAGAAAAGAAAAGAAAAAAAAAACACTCAGAAGCTGGATATTTAGCGTCCACAGAATGGGCTTCTCTGACTCATTTGTGTTTGTTTTCAACTGCTAAAGTGACACTGGCAGCTGTTTTTCTGAAGCAGATGAATCTCTGATCATTATCGAGGCAGTCCGAGAAGCTTATTTATCAAAGTTTCTTCCTCAAGACGTCCCGACTTTTGAAAAGATCATAGAAGATATTTTTCCTGGAATAACCGTTCCAAAAGTGCATCACCTTTCCTTGGAGGTACTAAGACCATGGCAAAGGTTGCCAGATCTCTTGGGGGTGGACCGGGTGTGGGTTTAAGTGCCAGGGCTCCTTCAGGACTGGGGGGATAAAAGCACTTGAGGATATTTTTTCCCAGGGGAGGGGAAGGAGCTTGAAGCAAACCATGACTAATGGAAAGAGCAAATAGGCTGTGTGGGTGCTGTGTGCTGAGTTCTCCCCCCAAAGTGATTATACTGGGTTTCACTGTAATACCACACTGGTTATTTCCTGTTCTTAGGAGAATTTGACTCTATGTGTGTGTGTGTGTGTGTGTTTACTGCATTCAGTGTGTTTCCACAAGGCTTCCCAAGTTGCTTCCCTAGGACACGTGTGATCATGTGGCAAAGCCAGTGTTGAATCGGCACTGCCTTCTGTAGGAAATCAAAATTATTTTAACAAAAACCGGCTTCCTCCATCTGGCGCCCAGGTCACCCTTGCTGCCCCCCCCCCTCCCTTTTCCTGCTCCGGCTCACCCTGCTCTTTCCACCTCTGCTGCTTCCCATCTCCCAACTTTCCAGACTTTAAAAATGTATCGATTCCTTTGCCCTGGGATTGACTTGAGGATTGACTTGTGTTTTGTTTTTTCTTATTGTTTCAGAAGGTGCAATATAAGCTGCTGTATCGCTGCTTTTAATGTATCAGTAGTATATGTAATTAACTTCACACACACACAGATTGCGTACTATGTTTTAGCACATAAGAAGCACATAGCAAACATGACCATCGATAATTCAGAAAGGTTCACGAAAATTCTTGTGAAAACCATTCAGAGTAGCTGTGCAGTCGTAATTGTTCTCTTACAGTCTGAACATCAGTCCATCTCAGTCACTGTGCTTCCCTTGAACAGCTTTCTTCAGCTGGACAGACTTGCATTTCGTTCACATTTTAAAATCTATCAGTATGGAGTTGAGCAGAGCACTATTTTGATTCTTCCAATTTCATACTTTTGAGATAATTTCCCTGACATATTTCCTTAATGTACACTTTCTTTCTTAAGACTACCTAGCAGTCCTGGTCTAGCTCATTGTTTTCTAAGTAACCAGACTTTGGTTTAATACACCTTCTGCTTCCAAACTCCTATCTTGATGTTCTAAGTATCTTTCTGTCTTCTTCTGGAACTTCCATCTTTTCTAGTAATATTTTTTTATTCCTTTAGTTTTATTTTTTACTGGTAGAAGTCCATAAGACTAGAGTTTTCTCCAAGCAAATGTTTTGCTGTGTCTGTTGAGGTGACAGCGTGGCCTTTGTCCCTTGTTCTGTTCAGGTGAGGACCCTGTACTGTAGAGCATCCTGCATTCCTGGGGTGAATCTAAACAAGTCACAATGAAACATCTCTTGGACATGCTGTTAGGGTTCATTTGCTAGGATTTTATTGAGGATGTCTGCAACTATATCCCTCAAGGATACTGATCTTTTTTCCCCCCCTGTGTTGTGGTGGCTAATATATCAACTCACTCTCTCTCAGCGCGGCTCCAGTCTAGCAGTGTGCTCTGTTTCTCCTCCTATCCCTTTCTCCCCTTGATATGTACACTGTTAAATTTTCTTATTAAAAGCGCTTCTTATTCTCTGGAGCTGTCTTTATCTGAGCTTTGTTTCTGCCCGCCTTCCCTGTCATCTGCTTCTGGAGCTCACTGTCTCCCCTGACACCAACTCTGGGCTTGCTGTCTCCCCTAAACACCAGCCAACTGTCCTTTTCCAACTGACACACTGTCTTAAGTAGCTCCCCGCAAGCTGTTCCCAGAAGTTCAAATGGCATGTAACCATGAGGAAGGCTGCACAGGACAAAAAAAAGTAAAGCATCTCACTACTTCTAGCTAAAGATTAAAGGTTTTTATTTTATATTTAAAAACAACAACAACAACAACTTTGGGGACCAGAGTGTTAGCTCATTTGATAAAGTACTTGCCTGGTAAGCCTGAAGACCTGGGTTGGATCCTTCGCAGCCACATACAAAGCTGGGCGTGGTGGCACACATGTAAAACCCGCCACTGGGGAAGTGAAACAGGAGGACCTCAGAGACTCACTGGGCAGTTAGTAGAGCCTACTTAGTGAGCTCCTGCCAACAAGAGATCCTGTCTCAAAAGAGGTGGACAGTGTTTCTGAGGATAACACCCAAGGTTGTCTCTGGCTCCTACATGAGTGTGTACACGTGAACACACACACCAGCATTATACATACCATGTACACATACAGATTTAAAACCTTTGTTTTATTCATCATTTTTAATGTATTTTTAATCTTTATTTTACTTACTTCTGCACCTGTTTAATATGATTTCTTACTGCTAACTTGGAATTTGAGTTACTGTTTTTTTTTTTTTTTTTTAATTCCTTAAGGTACAAGATTAGGTTATTTATTTGAAGTCTTCTTTTTTAATTACTTTTTATTTTCATGTGTATGGGTACTCTGCCTGCATGTATGTCTGTGTACCACATGCATGCCTGATGCCTGCAGAAGCCAGAAGCTGGCATCAGATCCTCTTGGTTACTGATAGTTGTGAGACACCATGTGGGCACTGGAAAGTAAACCTAGGTCCTCTGCAAGAGCAGTAAGTGCTCTTAACCACTGAGCCATCTCTCCAGCCCCCGAAGTCTTTGTTTTCTGGTGGTGGGTGATTATTCCTAAAAACTTCTCTGTGTTCTACTTTTGCTCTAATTGCATAGTTCCGGGCATACTGTGCTGCCGTTATCATTTGTATCACTAAATTCTATGTCTTCTGAGCCAGTGAAAGGGGTCAGCGGGTAAGATGCTTGCAACTCAAGTCTGACAACTTGAGTTTGGACCCCATAACCTACCGTTAAAAGGGGAGAGAATGGACGCCAGCAAGTTGGTGCTTGTTTTGTGGCCAACTATAAGGTGTATATGGAGAATTTTGCATGTGCTGTTAAGGAGAATGTGCATTTGCAGTTGATGGGTGGCATGGTCTGTGAATGTCTGCTGGGACCTTTTGGTCGAGGGAACATTTAACTCTGACATCCTTTGTTAGCTTCCTCTGTGTGCTCTGCTTATTGCCCAAAGTAGAACGTTAACGGGCTCTACTGTTACTGCGTTGGAGTGTACCTCTCCCTTAAGTCGATCAGTATTTGTCCTACAGTTTAGGGGCCCCAATATCAAGTACAAATAGTTTTAGGCCTACTGTGTGTATCTTTTATCAGTACACATGACCTTTTATCAGTACATGATTACTCTTGATTGCTTCTCTAGCTTTTGACTTAGTCTATTGTATCTGATGCAAATCGAGCTGTTCCTCTGTCTTTCGAGCTCTGCTTTCTTTTTCCACTTTTTAAATTTCTTCTTTCTCCCTTCCTCTCCCCCACCCCTTTCTTTTTAACTTCCTCCAAGGAACATCACATATAGCCCTGAATAACTTAAAGCAAGACTATAGATTTATTCAAAGTAAGAACTCTGTTCAGATATGTATGTAGTCAGAAGGGGTGACTTGTCCAGACATCTCTCTGTGACCCCAACTGTGTGAATCATTTGTGTGTCCCATACGGTTCTGATTCCATGCCTGTGTGACTTCTTTCTTGGATCCTCTTCATCTCAACCACTCAAGGTTGGGGCGCTGGGTGAGCAGTCTCATCCAACTCTGCTTCTGGGGCTCTTTAAACACTCTCAACCACTGCCTTCCTCTTGGTCTTACCCGGGAGCTTCCTTTATCCTTTCTCAACTTGTGGGTTGTGACCCCTTTGGGGGGGGGCAAGCGACCCTTTCACAGGGGTCCCCTAAAACCATCTGCATGTCAGGTATTTACCTTGCGATTCATAACAATAGCAAAGTTACAGTTATGAAGCAGCAACAAAAACAGTTTTATGGCTGGGGGGTCACCACAACATGCGGAACTGCGTTAAAGGATCGCAGCGTTAGGAAGGTTGAGAACCACTGCCATAGAGGGATGCAGACAGCGAGGAGTGGTTAGAGACGCAGCCAGCAGAGGATGAGTGTTACTCTGTGGACACCATTACCGATTGTGCCCACCTTGAGATAAATCCTCCTTTAAACGGAAACATGTCTTCCCAGATTTTCTTGCTGTTTTTGGATATTTTAAGGAAGTACATCATGCTTACAAGTTACCAGTTTTGCGCATTGTCTTAGAGCATTCTCCATGAAACATTAATCATTCCCAAATTGCAAACTACTTAAATGGTGATTAGGATTACAGAGAGATACAAAGCCCTTTGGCATTTTATTTTAATATAGGGCGAGTAAATATTTGTAGCTAGTTTGTAAAATATATTTTCATTAAAATGTAAGTACATTACTTCCTTTCCTTTCCTCTCTTCCTCTCAACCCCTCCTAGGTCCCACCTCACTCCCTCTTAAATTGATGACCCCTTTTTCTTTGGTTATTATCGTTACAAATACAGACACTGACACAGAAACACAACGGGCTGACTCCATTTTTGTTTTGTGTATATAATTTTGTATATTAATAAATCTGGAGGTGAGGATTCTTAGTCTGAAGAGAGATTTTATGAATTTGCTACCAAAGAGCTATGAATGTAATTTTGTGTGTGTTCTGCACATTTCTGGTGAGAATTAATAGTGGTTTTCAGTATTCTCAAAGACAGAAGTTGGTGAATCAAGAAAAATGAAGAAATTATCTTGTAAACTAAAATAATTACTGAGTAAGAGGTTCTAAAGGATTACAATCAAAGGGTGTGGGCTGGGGCTATGGCACAGTGGTGGACTATTAGGCTAGTTTGTTCAAGGTTCTGGATTCTATCCCCAAGACTGCAATAAGTAAGTAGATAGATAGATAGATAGATAGATACATACACACACACACACTCAGGTTGTAATGCACATTAAATTAACACATTTGTATTCTTTTAGAAAGCAATATCTATCGCAACGGAACAATTAGGCTTTCAACATTGGCCATCTCAGAAAGAAAAGATCATACAGTTTTATTATCAGCTTCAGGTGAGTACGGGTTGGCACGTCAGCAGGTCCTTTACCCGGTTTTCAGTCAGTGAGGTCAAATGCAAAGGCACGGTGACGGCGATGGCGGGCCGTCGTGGTGCTCTCCGAAGTACAGTGGTGTTTCCCTAGACCTTGTGTCTCACCCGAGGCCAACAGGTTGAACTGACATTTCTACTTTTATTTGTTAATATACACTTGCAGCCCTGCAAGTGTAGTCTAAAATAGCCTGTACCCCATTGCTATGCCGTCTCTGAGCTCCCTGTTCTACCTGGCTGTGGATATACGTTGTGTATTTTCAAAAACACTAGAATGTGCATACCCCTGGTTACTCGTAAGATTCTATGTCTCTTTAAATATTTTAGCCATTTGAGTTTTATGTGAATTGCCTGATTGGGTAATGTACTCACTTTTCATTTGGTTGTTTATCTTTTTCCTAGGAAATGTGTATGTTTCTCATTATGCATTTCATATCGTAATTGTTCGGTGATTGTGTGCATCATGAGTAAACTCCCCATGCTCAAGTTGTGTTGAAGATGATTTAATGCAGTAATTGAAGACAATGTAATGCTTTATAGTTTGAGCTTTTTATACCCTACTTTAAAAAAAATCTTTTCAACTATCTTTGGAAAGACATTTTCTATGAATTTTCCCCCAATTTTTTTTAATATTTGCATTTTTCATTTCTAAAGTTGTCTGGAGTTTTTTTTAAGGTGTCAGGTAGACACTTTTTTCCAAAAGGATAGTCAGTTTTCGCACGGCTCTTCATTACTCACTTGATATTTACACAGCTCGTCAAGTTTGCACTTCTAATAAGACTGACTGACGAGGTTACTGGGACCTCTTTCCAACCTCTAAGTCTATACCACACTGTTTAAAAAATCCCTGTTCTTATTGGCGGAAGATCTAGATTCCTAGGTCGGAGGCAAAGAGCAGTTTGTTACACAGCAGTAGCCAGACAGCCATCTTTCGTACTGTTCCCTGAGAGGTTCGTTCCGAGGGCTGGGTAACCGCGGTTCATGGGGCAGTGCCGCGTGAGCCTTGAGTTTAGTGCTCCCTGCCCCTAGTCTTAAAAGAATACCGGCATCAAAAATACCCAACCTTTGTTTCTGAAGCCTTTTTAAAATACATATTCTGGGTACCAAATTTGTACTAAGATGGGGTGGAGCTCAGTGGTAGAGTGTTTAGCATCCGTGAGACCCTGCGGTCAGCCAGCGTTCTCACCCACAAAGTCTGTCTTACGTCCTTAAAAGTATAAAAGCTGCCACATAGCCTCTGCTCAAGCAACGTGTGGGACATCCATGACCCATAAAGAATGTCCCCCCCAGGACATCCACCTCCCACTTCCACACTGTCTTCCCAAGAGTGCAATACTGTATCGACCACTAATTAATCTTGATGACAGGACCCATGACCCAAATACATTGATTTTACCTTGTGTGGGCAGGGCTAGAGGCTTCCGTCATCCGAACACCGAGCAGCACAGCAAGACCAACCTAAGCCTCAGCCTTGGCTGTAAACGCCCGCCTAATGTTCTGGATCCAGACAGCTACACAAATCCTACACCCCACCCGAGTCTACCCTACAGAGCCAGGTGGAGCGCCTCCACAGTTCTGTACTGGCCCTTCTACTCGACCCTTGTGCACAGATTTTTACATTGCCCCATAGAGAGGGGCTGGGGCAAGTCAGTGAGGGGATGCTGATCTGGATGCCACTCTCAGGAAGACTGGGTTGCTTTTAGGAGAGAGACAAGATCATTCCTGGGCCTGGTTTTTACATAAGAAGCATAGACCTAAACGTGCGCATGGAATGTTCACTTGAAAAGTGGGGTATTTTGTTTGTTCTAGGGGGAGGGTTGTTGGTTTGATTGGTTTTTACCGTTAGAATCTTTCTTAAACGTGAACTATATCAAGTTCAAGGTGAGGGTTGGTGAAGCTGGCGGTGCCCCAGTGGCGGTTCTCATTTAGTTCTAACAGACCTTGTGCTTGGAATGGCCAGTATGGATGGTTGGTCCAGCTTCATCTTTTTGCCATGCACCAGCAGATGTCACTAATGTGACCCACGATTGGCTGTGGGAATGGGAGGAGTGAGCGCTACCTGTGTGCTCACGGGAGCACATTGTTTTGCTATTGTTTTTTCTCCTTTTTTCCTTTTGGTTTTCTTTTTCTGTGTTTGTGTGGTACTGAGGGTTGAACCGAGGATTCTAGGCAAGCGTTTTATCACAGACTACATTCTTATGCTTGTAAGGCCCCTAATTGCATCGTGGAAGCCCGTCTCCCAAATATCAGAGCTAGAATCAATAAAATGTTTTGTAAGAGATGAATGAAAAAAGATCAATACTCTACTTTCGAACAATTGGTACATAAAAGAAGCTTCAGGCTTGAAAAGAAGGTCAACGTCAGGTCACGTCGAGTTCCCGGTGGGAATGCTTAGTAAAACCAGAGACTGAGAAATACATACGTTAGAGCGCCATTAGAACCCAGGTCATACCCAAGGCCAAACTTGTGAGACTAAAGGGAACAATGAGACGAGAGCAACGAGGATGTCTTTGACTAGGAGGTTTCTTCTCATTTTAGCCTTTGTCTAACAGTACAGCAGAGGTTGGACTACAAAGGACTGCGTGATCTGAAGGAAGAGTGGGGGTACAAGCAGAGACGTGTGTAGGAAAACTGTGCTTCTTCAGTACCTAAACCTGTGAATTCCGTTTCAGGCTTGTGTTGGTGTGATACTCGTGGGCCCAACCGGTGGAGGGAAGACAGCAATCAGGAGAATCTTAGAGAAAGCGTTAATACTACTTCCGGTTGTAGGCATCTTATCAGTTATAGAAAAGCAAGTCGATTCAAAGGTAAATATCTACTGAACACGTTTTCTCGTTGGTGCGTATCTCATACACATTTCTATTCTTTCTACATATGTATTTTAATTACTTACTAGATTTACTGCTACAAGTTTTGTAGTAAGACATCATTGTAGTAAATGAGAATTTTGAAATGTAGGCATCAAACTGATAGTGAGTAACATAAAATAAAATGGTTGACTTGTATATTTTGCATTCAGCTACTTTCCTAAATTGATTTGTTAAGTTCCAATTGCTTCCTGGCTATTTATTCAATCCTCTTCAAATAAAAATAATTATACCTCTTTTCTAATATTCATTTTTCTTTTCTTATTACATTGAGTAACCTTCCATGACAATGTCAACTCCAGCTTTCATCCCTTATTTTACCTGAAATGCATTTAGTATTTCAATATGATATTAGCTCTTTATCTCTAATAATTTATTCTTCATCATATTTGGAAGTTTCTGTTCTCCAAAACTTTGGAACTTATATGATGATTGTTAGGGAGCTATAGAGATGGCTCAGCAGTTAAGGACACTGGCTGTTCTTCCAAAGGACCTGTGCTCAATTCCCAGCACCTACGTGGCAACCTACCACTGTCTGTAACTCACGTTGCAGGGGATCCCACGCCCTCCTCTGGCCTCTGCAGGCAAAACCATGCACTCAGTACACAGACATGCAGGCAAAGCACTCATGCACATAAAAGAAAATTAAATTTTAAAACTAAAATTATTTGTTAGTCTCTATTTTGTCTTTTACCTACTTGGTATAATATGCTATGTTTTGATAGATTTATTACTATTAAATAAATATTTGATGTCTATGAATTCTCAGGGAATCCCTAAGTTCTCATTTTAATGCAATATAAAATAAAAGACTCCACTATACCATGGGAGGTTCAATCATTTGAAGATTTCATTGTTGGTAGTATAATCCAGTATCTTAGAAAGTCAGCTTCACTGTTATGTGGATTTTTCCCCCGTTAGTATGAAATTTTCTCTCCGCAACTGTTTATGTTGTAGTTTCTAATTCTTTATAATTTTCTATGACTTCCTCTTCTAAGCATATCTCAGTGAGTTCTTAGGCAATAATTGTCATTGATGAGAAGTGAATTATTATACACCAAGACCAAGTGGGATTCACTCTAGGAACACACGGGTGGTCCAGCATTAAGTCGGTGTAGTACACATGATAGTAGAGCAAAGGGAAAGAAGCCACGTGACCATATCACGTCACAGGAAAGGCATGTGGTAGCTTTAAATTTCTCTTTGTGATTAAAAAGGAGAGAGGGGGGGCTGGAGAGACGGCTCAGTGGCCAAAGAGCACTGGCTGACCTCTTTTAGGGGTCCCGAGTTCAATTCCCAGCAACCACGTGGTGGTTCACAACCATCTATAACGGGATCTGATTACCTTTTCTGGCATGCATGAAGACAGAGCACTCATATACATAAAATACATAAATAAATATTTTTTTAAGAAGAAGGAAAAAAAAAGAGGAGAATCCAGAAAACCAGGAATAGACAGGAAACCCCTAAACACGATAGGGGAGTTTTTGGAAAACCCACAACTCACTCATACGCATATGACTGGAAGCTTTTCCTACAACTAAGGATGAGAGAAGGACTCTGTTTCCACCACTACCAATGAAACATCATACTAGAAGTCCAGTCGAGTGGTTTGAAGTGGTACAAGTCCTATAAAGAAGAGTTTGGGTGGTTTGTCAGGAAGTAATGCACAAAATGTGCCCTCAGGGTGGCTCAGAGTAAAATTGCTTGCCACCAAACCTGATGACCTTAGTTCGATCCCCAGGACCCACATGGAGCAGGAAGAGAGGTGACTCGCACAAGATGTTCTCTGACCTTGCGTGTCCTCATATACACACGAGTAATAAAAAAGAAGTTAAACACATACAATACAGGGTTACTAAACTGATATTGCGAAAGTTTTAAATGGGCGGGAGTGAATTGAGGTGAAATTTTAGATGAACATATAAAGGTTGAGACTTACATAGCACTATATCAGGTATTCGGAGACCTGAATGTCCTGTCTATGACTGAAAGTGAACGTTGCTGTTTCAATGCTAGTACAGAGCTGCCTTTTCAATGTTCACGCGTCCTGGGTCTCTGTTATTTGGGGCGTATATGTTATATTTTCTTGAATTTATCCTGTCATTAATATGCAGTATTTTTGCCTCTTTAACAAATTTATCCCCAAAGTATATTATTATAGCTACCAAGAATCCTTTTGGTGTATGAAACATCCAATATGAGCTATATATGAAATTATATATGAAATGTCTTACCATCTTTTCACTTTTAAAATAATGATTTGAAGACAAGATTGCCTCATTTTTAATTGACTCGAACTCTTCTCTAGCACTAAAATGAGCTTTCTGCATACAGCGTATTTTTAGAATTTGTCTTAGCCTTTTATCCGCTGTGCTGTTCTCTTCCTTTTAAGTAGTAAACTTAATCCATTTACATTTAAAATGATTACTCAGCACTGCTGTTTTTCTGCTACTTCCTTATGTCTTCCAACCTTTTGTCCTCAATCTAATGCTTTTTATTTTATCTAGTGTTTGATTTTTTCCCCTAGTGTATCATTTCAGTCTCACCTTGATCTTGATCTTCATTTTTGTTGTTTTTTTTTTTGTGTTGTTTTTTGTTTTTTCTTAGTGATAACCTTGGGTCACGGTATCTACTATGAGCTATATCATGAACCTCTAAAACGTATATGCTATATCCCTGACTTGGGGTCCTCAGACTATGACTGAATTTGGAGGCAAGCTCTTTATATAGCTAAAGTTAAGATCAGGCTTGAGGGAAGGCCCTCACCCAATACAACTGGTGTCCTTCCACCTTGATCTTCTAGTCTCTAAAAATGTGAAAGAAAATAGTTTAGGCTACTTAGTCTGTATTTTGTTGTAGATGCTCCAGTAAATTAGTATGCCATATTAAGTACCAATCAGTGTGGATTGATACTGTCTTGGCTTCAATAGCATATATTAGTTCTGGCCTTATCCACTGAATTACACCCAGCTATGTAATGCAACTTGTATGCAATTCTCACAGTTCCTATGTATGTACAGGTGGGGTTTTTTAATGTCTTGATTTCCCAAAGATTCCCACCATTTGTTTGTCTATACCCACAATCCCTTGCCTTGCATTATGTGTCTGTGTTTCCCTGCAACACGGCTGCCCCTCTACATGCTTGAATCTCAGTGAGATGAAGCAGAGAATGTTCTTCAGATGGAGCCCAAGCAAATTAAAAATTTGTGAATAAGATCTGAGTAGACTAAAAGTGTGCCCTGTTCCCTGGCCTGTCTCCATTCCACCCTGGATTGCAACATACCATATCCAAATCAAAACTCCTGCTCTGCAATGGAGCACAGTGAGCTGTCTCTTCTTGGAGAAACTATGTGTGGTGCTTAGAATTTTTAAGTGATTTTTATATTATGCCCTATTAAAACAAGTCAATTTTTACTATTTCTTGTTAATCGCTACCTTTATAGAGATGTTTTGTTTGGTGTGAAAAGATTTCTCCTAAAACCCATTCGCAACAACAGTGCAAAAGATTAAGTGATTGCAGTATAACTAATTCATTTTTAAAACAACACTGGATTTCTCACCCTCTCTTCTCAGATTGGAGGAAGAAAAGGAAAAGTAGATGTTTGCCTTTTGAATCCAAAATGTATCACCCTTGATGAACTATATGGACACCTAAACATTAATACCATGGAATGGAGTGATGGGTTATTATCAGCGGCAATTCGAAATTATGTGCAAATTAGCACTGCAGGCATCTCCAAGAAAGACAAAGATCTTGGACAAATGTCAAGAATCACAGATATGGATAATGTAAGTTCAGTATGGAATTTAGTATTTTCCTTGGACTAACACAGATAGTTACATAGTTCAAACCATTTACTTAAACATCATTAGCCACCTATTAGTATAAAAGGAAAAAATAAAAGAATTTTAAACAGTTTTTAAAATAGAAAATGTATACTATTAAAAGTAGAAAATGCACTATTGAGTTTTAAACTATAGAATTATGTTGAAGATAATTGTGTTGAAAGGAAAGCGAAGAGGAGTAGTCTCAAGTAGAGAACAACTTGGTGATTGTCACCAGCGTACCTTAGAAAGTAAGGAAATAAGGATAGTTTTGCAGAAAAATGAACATACGATTTGCTGCAAAATTTTTTTAAACAGTAAATACAAGTGGCAAAAAATGGAAAGTTGTGTTCTTGTAACTAGTAAGTGGGATTATGGGTAATTTTCAGTAGGTAAGCTATATGAGCAAAAGGTAATATTTGAAACCAAAGGGATTTGGCAAAGATAGAAAGCAATAGTCCACATTTGCTAGCTTATAAAGTAGACATACAAACATAACTTATGACAATTTGAAGAAGAAAGTCAGACCTCAGTATTCATGAGTGGCATCTCTGCAGAGTCACCCGAAAATATAACCAAACTATTGGGAAATGAAATGGTGTCTGTACTCAGTGTGTACAGACATTTTCTCATCATTATTTTCTGAACAGTCTGCCATACATACCTTTAGCCATGAGTAATGGCTAAATGCGTAATCCATACATGAAGACGTGTGTAGGCTATATATAAACACGCTACCATTTTACATAGTATGCCTAAGCACTCTCAGGTTTTGGTATTTCCTGGGGCTTCCTAGAAACTGTCTTCCCTGTACATACCAAAGAATGACTGAACATGTTGAGATTTCTATATAAATACTCCTAGATTTATATATAGGGTATATAAATTATATATAAATATAAACTGATTTATAAATCAATTCTTAGTAATCTATATTAAAGAGATAGTTATATTAAGTTGATACTATCCTTTTATATTGGTAAGAGAACACTTCCTATATGTAAAGCTCTTAGTTGTCTGTCTATGATATATACCATTTGTATTGTCTAAAGCTCATGAAATACCTTTAGCAACATACTCTTTGTGGGCTCACCTTTTCAGTTTTATCGTAAAGGTATGCTGAATTTTACCAAATACCTTGTTTGTACCTATTGGGGTGATAATTCATTTTTGCGCTTTGTTTTGTTGATGATATGTATCGGGCTTGATTTGTACGTGTTAAGTCATCTTGCACCCTTGGAATACATCCCATTTGATCATAACTAAGTCCTTTATGTGTACTATTGCATTTGGGTCGCTGGTATTTTGCTTAAGAACTTTGCATCTGTTTTGATTAAGGTCACTGGCCCATCGCTTTCTTACCATTGTGTTCTTGTCAGTTTGGGTCTCGTGGAAGGAGTCAGAATTCCCTTCTCTTCAATGTTTCAGAGTATGTGAAGGAGAATTAGCATTCATTCTTCTTATCAGCGGTGAAGCCATCTGGTCCTGGACTTCTGTTTGAGGAAATTTTTTTTTATTACTGATTCAGTTTTATTACTCCTTATTGGCCTTCCAGTGTTTTCTATTTCTTCTTAATTCAGTCTTGGTGAGGTTTGTGTGTTTAGAAGCTTGTCCATTTATTTTATGTTCTGGGCTATAGTGGCATTCTATTTTTAATTTTTGCTAATCCTTAATGTTTCTGTGGTATCTGTTGTAATGTCTCAGTTTTCATCTCTAATTTCATTTAAGTCTTCTCCTTTTGTTAGTAGGTAAGGTTTGTTGATTTTCCTTATATCTTCAAAGAGCCAGTTGTTTTATGGGGGTCGGGGGCAGAATTGCGATTGAACTCGGGGTCTTGTGCATGGTCAACAAGATTCCTACCACCAAAAGCCACATCTGCACTGCTCCTCTTTTTCTGAAACAGGGTCTCACTAAGTTTCCCAAACTGGCCTCAGACCTGCTTGTGTAATGCAGGCAGACCTCAAGCTTGCAGTCCTTCTGCCCTAGCATCCTAGTGGCTGGGCTCATGGACCTGCATCACTACCCTCAGGCATTCTGCTGCTCTTAAAAGTTAAGTTGCACAAGGTGTGGTGGTGTACACTGTTAACCCCAGTGCCCAGGAGGCAGAGGTGGTAAATGTCTGCGAGTTCAAGAGAGCATGGTCTAGAAACATGGGAAGTTCTAGGCCAGAGAGACTCTATCTTAAAAAAAAAAAAAAAAAAAAGTTCCCTATATGAATATAGTTTCCAAGGTTTTTATTGTTACTGATATTGCATTGTGGTCATAAAACACTATGATCATTTTTTGCAGTTTGTGGGGACTTAGCCTGTTGCATGATCTATTCAGGAGGATGTTCCTCAGGCTGATGAGAAGTATGAGTTCCTGTAACTGTTGGGTAGGCTGCTTTGTACCATGTATGGCAGGTCCAATTGGTGATGGATGCAGTTCATCCGTGCTGTTTCTTTGCTGATTTTGTACCCAGACGAGCTGTTCTTGATGAACTGTTCTTGATGAAAGTAGAGTGTTAAAGTCCCTTGCTATTATTATACTAGAATTCTCTAGCCTTTAGGTCTATTAATATTTGTTCTGTATGCCTGATGCTCTGATACTGGGTTCATATGTTTATAGTATTTACAGTCACTTGCTAAATTCAGCTCCCCATTGCTTTGTATTTACCATGAGGCTTACAAAAAGCATTTTTAAATTATAAAAGCCTGCCAGGCAGTGGTGGCACATGCCTTTAATCCCAGCACTTGGAAGGCAGAAGCAGGTGGATGTCTCTGAGTTCAAGGCCAGCATGGTCTACAGAGTGACTTCCAGGACAGCCAGGGTTACAACAGAGAAACCCTGTCTTGAAAAAACCAAAAAGAAAAAAAAAATTATAAAAGCTTATATTTAAATGATAACTAACTTAGCATTGATGGTAGACAGAAAAATGCTAATACAATGCTACAATTTGATTGTTCGTTATATAATTTAGATTTTCCAAGTTGGTTTCTCTGCTACAACAGATATTGATAACAGCATTTTTATGAAGGAAGTGAAAAAAGATGTTAAAATTCCAGAAACTCATGGTAAGTGTTATCATTAAAATCAGAGCAAGTGATTAACATAGAAAATAAACTTTGAGCCAACATAAACTGTTTATGTCTTTTCATTTTTGACTAGTAATATTTTTATTCTTGCATAATTTATTTCTTTTCTCATCTGTTTGCTTAAAATTTCTAGTTTCACCACAACAATTTGACATTACGTACATATCTCATTATGGTATATAACCACTAGGTCTTAAGTAGCCTTTCAGTTTATAAATTAGGACCAAATAAGTATTCATGGTAGGAAAATGATGTGATAAGCAGCAGCGACAGCCTCCTGTTTCCAAGTGGTGGTGCAATGTGTCTGTGCACTGCCAGCTAAATCACATAATCCCAGCAGATTCATCTCTATTGTACAGAGTGGGTATATATAATACTATATACATTACAAAATATATGTGTAGGTATGCCTGTATATGCATATGTGTGTATATAATACATGTGTTTTATATATATATACACATATACATATATATATACATATACACATACACATACACAAACATATACATATACATATACACATACATATATACATACACATACATATACGCCCCTGCTCTACAGGAGCTGCCACTCTACTGGAAGAACCTCAGCCCTTTTTTCCTACCCCAGACTGAGTCTCATAGCAGTTCATCCACCAGCAACGTGTTTGTGACCAGCTCTCTATAAAGGACTTTTCCTGGAGTTGAGAATGACATTTTGAGGAAAGAACAATGGCTGGACCTAGTTAGTTTCCCTTTTGAGGTTTTAGGATAATGGATAGGATAGATATTTCAAGCAGATAGAGTCCATCTTCTCAGAAGTGTCTATCTGGATCCTACCTCTGCTCTCTACTTCATCAAGGACACTTGGATGTCCTCTGAGTGCTTAGTTATTTTCTGTCTGCATAGTGACCTCCCTTATCCTGGCCAATGGGTTTTCTAAAATTCTTGAGCATGCTGCTAAGTGTAGCATGCAGTTCTGTGTTCTGAATGTCTGCATCTTCTTCCCCAAAGTTTGCATATTAAAATCCTAACCCTCGAGCTAATGATTTTAGAAGGTAGAGCCTTGGGGCAGGCAGAAGCTCATGAGGGGTGTACTCTTATAAGTGGGATTATTGCCCTATGGGAGATATACTCTGCCTCTATTAATGGACTTAGTGACCTCATAAAATAAACTCAAGGGAAAGCCCTCCCATCTTCTATCATCTGACCAAACAGCAGGAGGAAAATTTTAAAAAAGCTGTCCCTTACCAAACAATCTTGTGGCTGAATCCTGTTTTCTTGCCCCAACTGCTACTGTAACAGATTCGTAACTTTGTTACAGATACCCACTGTGCCTTTTACCCTCTAGTTCTAAAAAGATGGAAAGATAGGAAGAAATCTTCACTGCTTTTGTAGGTGGCTTAGATAGATGGATAGATAGATAGATAGATAGATAGACAGACAAACAAGGGAGGGAGGGAGGAAGAAAGGAAGGAAGAAAAGAGAAAAATTCTCTGCCCTTTTTGGCTGTCCTTAGCTTGAAAAGCAGGAACTGCAGAGAGAACTACCTGAACTGAACTAACATCTAACAAACCATCCCACCAACTGGCCTAATGTCAACTACCAACATTCTCCTTTATGGTCTAAGCAAAGTTTCCAGAAGTCCAAGCAGCATGCAACCCTAAGGAAGGCTGCCCAGGACAAAAGACTTCTTGGCAAAGCATCCTGCTACAGTCTGCCAGCACCCAGACATAGCCTTCAATTTTCAGAGTCATAAAGAGTACATGTGACTGTCTATAAGCTGCCTAGCCAGACACTGTGTTACAGCAGCCCAGAGAGACTAAGATGGTGTGGGAAGGGAGTAAATGGGTCCGGAGTATGATGCTTTCCTTTGACAATTTCTAGGAACAGCATACCTAAAAATTATTCCTGAATAGAAGATGCAAATTCACAAGTCATATTATTGTGAAAACATATGGAGCATTTGTCTTTCTCCTATCCAGATTTTAAGGATTAATTATGCAGTTCAACAGGCTAAGAATGTATAGAAAGTGCTTAAAGCAATTTCAAGTATACAGTGTATTAACATTTAATAAATACTAGATAGCATATATTTTAAAAAGCCTCTTTTATAAGGACATTAATCCCATTCATGGAAGTCAAGCATTCCAGAGCAAGTTCCCATGTAACACAGGCAGGGACTCTGGTGTTTCCTTGGACAATGTTTGCACCTTAGAAAATATTCTCTAGGGGCTGGGAGATGGTTCAGTAGATGAAGTGCTTCCCATACATGCATGAGACTGGAGTTCAGATCCCCACAACCCAAACAGAAGCTAGATATGTCTGCATCTGTAATCCCAATCCTCAGGAGGCAAAAGCATGAGACCAGGAGGGCAAACTGGCTAGATCAGCCAGAGTTAGCAAGTGAGAGAGCCTGGGTCCATGAATCTAAGGGGAGAATGCCTGAGGAAGACACCTGACATCAAACCTCGGCCCCTCCACACACCCTCACTCATGTGTGCCCATTAACATGCAATTGTGTATACACACATGTACACACACATCACACTGAGAATCACACACAGAAAGAAACTGATTTCTAATAAAATAGGAAGTTTTCAAGATTGTAACGAAAGGGTTCTGAGACCAGTCTTTGTTAGCTACATTAAAAGTGTTTTTCTCCCCAGATTTTGACTGGCAGTGGGTTGTTTTAGATGGCCCAGTGGACACCTTATGGATTGAGAATCTGAACACCGTTCTGGATGAAACTAGAACACTGTGCCTGGCAAACAGTGAAAGGATTGTCCTGACTAACAAAATTAGGGTGATTTTTGAAGTGGACAACCTCATTAATGCCACCCCTACGATTGTCACCCGGTGCTCAGTGGTGTACATGGTAAGTTTTTGAAACCTGATCCTTGACAAAGGAGGGCTGCTGATGATAGCCACTCATCCTCTCAATTGTATCTCACTTTGACTTCTAGTCCCATCTGAGTGAACCCAGTATCTCAGAGCTTTATGTCCCCCATAGCCTCATAATCCAGAAGTAAGACTGTCATTAATACCAGACAGACAGACAGATTAGGCCATTGGTGTAAATTATTCTGCCAGCAAAGAAAAGTTTGCTCTGAAGCCTTTTTTGCTGTATGACTCTGAGAACTTGGGAGGAAAAAAAAACAAAAAACCAACATTACCAAGATAGTGGTGTAGAAGTAGAAGACATAACCCCCAAAACTCTGCACATGAAGCTCATTAGCAGCTGTGATCAGCTCTCTAATCTAACTTGGGATGTTGATTAGAGTGAAGGCTGGGGCTGCTGCTGATGACCCGGGGCTGCCTCTGTCGACCCGGGGCTGCCTCTGTCGACCCGGGCTGCCTCTGATGACCCGGGGCTGCCTCTGTTGCACGGCTTGCTCATCCCACTGCGCATCTTCCTTTCTGAAATTTTCACTGCTTGTTTTCTTTTCAAACCAAGGTTAAAAACTCCAAGGTCATTCCAGAGAATTGTGATTCCTTTAGCTGTTTGTTTGTTTGTCTCTTTTAGCTTTAAATAATACTGAATCTAACCATGGGGTAAGTGTGGGGGGGTGATGAAGTTAAAAAAAATTTTTAAAAAGAAGGAAAAGAAAGAAAGTAAAGAAAGCTGTATTTTTTATTTACGTAAGATTTTCTTCTGGTTTTTATTACTAGGACCCTGTTGATCTGGGATGGGAGCCTTTCATGAAGTCGTGGCTTTTGAAAACTTCAAAAACTATGACTCCACGAGGAATGGAGTGTCTTAGATTAATGATTAAAAAAAGTGTTAAGGAAGGACTAGACTTTCTGAAAAAGAACAGAAAGTTTCTACCATACCCCATACAGAACGTGACAGTGGTCATGACTCTCTGCAGGATTCTAGACGCTATGTTTGAATTCATGCATATAAGAAGAGGAACTATAAAAGGTGAGTGTTGCCTGCGTCACACTGGTGACATCCTGTCTTCACCCTCCAGTGGTGGCTTCCTAGTCACTCAGTAGGTGTTGTGAAGGCAGGAAGAGCACAGGATCTCAGTCTGAGTCGACAGCCGGGACATACACAGAACAACGTAAGCTCTCTTACCAGAGGTGCACATCAATAGGGGTGAAGTAATAACATATGTGTTAAGGTTCATAAAGACGATTATAAAGAGCCTTAGAAGATCTCCATTTCAAGCGAGAATGCTCTGTGGTGTTTTAAGCTAGAAGGTCTTCAGGTTAGAAGGTGAATAAATCTAAACTGTGGTCATGCAGGGGCACTCCGGCTCTGACATTAGAATATGGAACAGAAAGCAGAGCAGGAAAACCTGTGAGGTGGGGGGCACAGCTTTATCGAAAAGCCAGCATAAGGTTTAATAGGCCTGGATTCTGAAGAAATTGGTGCAGTTAAAATGAAGAAGCCAATCTCCTTGCATTCGGGCAATAAGAAAGATGCCTTTTTGACAACTTAGGAGTTGGCTGGACCCCTGCCAATTTTAGGGTCAGGAGGATGAAAGAGTGAACTCATTTTCAAGGCTTTCCCCTGAGAAGAGAATACCTCCTGGGTGCCATACTTCAAGCCTGCTAGGAAATGGTTTTCCTTGGAGTTGTTTCACTGGGCTTGACTACCCGGCTTCCCAGAGGCGGCTGCAACCATAGTCCGAGTAGACGCAGCTACCTCTCAAGTTAGTGGCAGACTTTGGTGCTGCATTTGAGATTCTGGTTTCGCAGGAGCATAGAATGCAAAATTATGGGATCAAAGACACTTCACAGATTTTAAAGGAATGCCTGACACAGATGGCTTGTGTCAGGACCAGTATTTGTGTAGGCAGCTCCTGAGAGGCCAGTGCATGGAGCCGTGAAAGGAAAACCTGATCCTTGGAGACCTCAGGATCACAGAGATGCCAGGAGGTCTGCTGATGCTGTGCAAGAGAGAGGCTGTGCGAGCTCCAAAGACAAGGCCACTGAAGCTCGCATCAAAACAGCTGCACCCAGGACACTGCCGTGTTCCACCGGGTTTAAGATCTACCCCACTCTGGTTAGGTCTTGCTTTCATCTGGCCCCTCCTTGCTATTGGTCTTTCAGGTCCTCCATTTTGGAGTAAGAGGGTTTACTCTTTGCCATTGTATGTAAGAAATAAGTCATATATTCATTGATTTAACGGGAGTTCTCAGCCAAGGGTTGCGTTGAGTGTCAGGGAATAGTTTCGACTTGATTCTTAAACAGCATTGAGATGGTGGGTACTCATAAAGCTCGACTGAATTCACTATGCTTGGTGATCATGAGCCTTTTGGAGGCCAGAGGTGGAATATAACAGTTTGGATATGAAGTATCTCCAGTAATGTTCATGTTTTGGGAGCTCAGTTATGGATACATAGGCCATTAGGAGCAGGTACTTGGGGTGTGTTAGCCTTGGCTCCTGCCCCACCCCACCCTCCTTTCTGCTTCCCATCCACAAGAAGGTGCACGGCCTCCTCCTCTACACGCTCCCACCCCCATGACAGTCTATGGCACCATGGGGACAGTATCAACACAGCCATGGAGTGTGAACCGAAACCTCCAAAATTGTGAGCCAAGGTAAATCTCCTTGAAGATAATTATGTACTTGGTAGATGAGATAAGCTAGCTTTGCCTACCCTATCAAACATACTCAGACCACTAACATTAACCTCTATTTTGACAAATTTATCAGACATGGTTTCTATTTTACATATTACATGTTTTATTTAAATAGTACTGAAAGTGACAGACCTTGGCAGTATGGGAATATATTTGGACCATCATAAACCTAACAACTTGAACTATTACTAGGCTGGAGGACATCACCTTATTAGCTAACGATCATCACACTATACAGTAGGTCTTTGATCTTAATTGTCACTTGGCTGAAATATTGTATCTTTTGGCCAACATCTTTCTTTTATTTTTACCCCGCATCTAATCTCCCCAACTTCTGGTAGCCAGTATTCTGCTCTCTGCTTCTGTGGGGCCAACCCTCTTAGATTTCATATCTATATGTACTCTGTGCCTGCTGCTAAACAAAGTATCTCCAAGTGAACTCATGTTGTCATAACTGATGGAATTTTCCTTCTTATAGCTGACTAACGTTGTATTGTGCACCTGCCACATTTTGTTTATCTGTTTCTCACATGGTGGGAGCTTAGATTGATTCCATGTCACGGCTATCGGGAGTAATGCCACAGCGACAAAGGAAGCACAAATATCTCCTCAAAACCTTATTTTGGGTGTACATGTAGGAGTGCAACTGCCGGACCACGTAGCAGTTCTACTTTGGGTGAGCACTGTGCTCTTCCCATAGTGCCTGTTGGTCATGACTTCCATTCACGGACTTGTTGAGGTATTGTGGTAGGACCCAGTTGGTATTGACTAGCATTGACTTTTCTTGTTGCTCTAGTTACCTTACCTATGTTCCTCCCGTACCTTTCTAGAAATGGATCATTTTAGTTTATTACCTGATAGAAGGCTTATTATGGGAAATTGTGATGATTTAAGAATATTAAACATTAAAGAAAGATTCTAAGACAGAAAGGCAACAGAATACAAGAGCAGATTAAAACAAGAGGGGTTTTTTTGGTTTGTTTGTTTTCAAGACAGAATTTCTCTGCTTTAACTCTGGCTGTCCTGGAACTCACTTTGTAGACCAGGCTGGCCTCGATCTCACGAAGCTCTGCCTGCCTCTGCCTCCCGAGTGCTGAGATTACAGGCATACGCCACCACTGCCCAGCTGAAACCCTATCTTTTACTAAGACCAATCTATTTATCATAGAAGCTTCTGGCAGTGTTAGAACTAAAAGTGTGTGCCCCCACCACCCAGCATAACAAGAATAACCTTTTAATATTAAAAAGAGCAATGTGAACAACTAAATATTAATAGTAATTCTGTTTAATATAAAGAATAAATCTTTGTCTTAAAGACAAATATCTTCTGATTCATTTCTAAAACAAAAATTTCATGATTTATTTCCCACAAATAGCACCCTCAAAGCAAGTGGATGCAGAAGTAGCAGCCAATAAACAGTTTGGCGGTAATAGCGTAATGTTAAATATAGTGATCTATGACTCTACAAATTCTACTCATAAAAAACACAAATATGAGATATTAAACATATGGCCAAGCAAAAAGTTGTGCAGGAATGTAAATGAAATTTTTAAAACGTATTTAAATTGTAAGTTTTTCTTCTAAAAGGGGGCGTGAGTTTGGCTGTTTTTGCCATTTGAGTCCGGCTCCAGTGGTAGAGCCTTGCCTGGCATGCACAAGGCCCTGGATTCAATGTTTGTCTGGATCTGAGTCATTTAGAGTTGTCTGAGTTCCGTGATAGCAAACAGACTGACAGTGCCTGCAAACCGAACCAGTCATGGCGAGGGCCACACCCTCTCAAGCTGGAGCTTGCTTTGCTGTGGCTCCTGTACATAGGTTCCCAAAGGCACCGATAGTATGTGCATAGGTATGTGTATGTCAGTGCAGCCAGCCAGGGTACCAGGGGAGAGTCTGGTAGCTGTCAAAGTGAAGCTCATCACCCTATCCCCTGGCGTTCGTTGATTCGCAGGAAAATAAACATCAGAAAGATGCTCACAATGACTTAGTATTCATATTAATACTGATTTTAACAGAATTTAACAGCACTTTCAGTAACACTCTACTCCTCCTAGCACCCTGGAGAGAAGCCAGTCTCCCTAACGTGTTTTCAGCTGTGATGCCTTAGCAGCCACATTAACCCAGTTCAGGCAGCGGGATACAAGCTTTCCCCAGTGACGTCATCTGGAGTCATTGCCTTTGCATACTCTTTAGGGCAGATTGAGCTGGGTGGCTGGCATCACAATCTCCCGCCTGAATGAGTTGGTCTCCAGATGTTTTTATCCTGTCTTGGGTTTGGGGTTGCCGTCTCTAATCTGGAAACACTGGAGTCCCCTGTCGGGGGCAGAGAAGTTCAGAGCAACGGATTACAAACGAGAGTGGCCGAGCTCCAGAGAAAATGAAACAAGCAATAACGCATAAAGGCCAAGCATCTGAGCAAATATTGATCCAAATCATAAAGGTGTTCATTCTCTTTGTCTTCTGAGGGATATCTCTCTCATAAGACGTTCAGTGTTGGCTTCCTGTAGAACAGAGCTGACATAAGAGGCCATTAGTAGATAAGACTTCCTGATAGTGGTGACCATCATATGGTCCTAGGGTAATAATGGCCAACTGTGGTTCTTAACCTCCAGAAACCAGGAGAATCCAGCCAAAGAAGAGCAAAAATTATTCTAAGGGAGTTGTGAAGATTATCTATTAGGCGCGCGCGCGCACACACACACACACACACACACACACACACACACACACACAGCTGGAAAGATGAGAGACAAGTTGAAGGAGTCTTATCCATTTCCACACTTGATCTAGATGTCACAGCCTACAGAACGAAGAGGCAGCCAGGACCCTCTGTAACCCCATAGGAAGTGTCCACAAGATAGTTACACTCCGCTTTTCCCCCCAGGGAACTACAACCATTTACTTTGACAGGTTATACTAAGAAGGAGTACTCAAACTTTTTTTATTTTTTGTTTTGTGATGCAGTCTCATGTAGCTCAGGCTACCCTTGAATTTCTAGCCAGAATAACCTCCTGCCTATACCTCCTGAATACAGGATTACAGGCTTGAGCCAACACACCCAGTTTTATGGTTAAAAAAATACGGCTTTTAGTTAAGAAAAGTAGATGATAAAAGGAGACTCCAACTGGTGAGTTCAATTTTTCTCATAAAATTGGGACCAAAATTGAAAAATAAGTTTCCCTTTAAACTCCTTTTTCCTTTCATCTAGTTTCCCTGGTGGCTACTCCATTGAAGAAATGCCACCACCACCACCACCCAGCAACCCTTGGAAGCTGGCAATTCCTCAGGGAAGGGCAGGGCCTGTGGGCACCTCCTTACCCTTGATAGATGTGGATGGCTAGAATGTAAAAGAGTATAAACTTTAAAAGATAATTGAGATACCAACTGAGTTAAACATTTTAAAGCTATTTAGTAAAGCATACGGAGGATAGTGATAAATTCTGCCTTGGGTTGTTATTCTAGGAACTTTTATAGAATTGTAATTGGAGAGGTACACAAAGGTTTATGCCCAAGTGGGTTTCCACACAGCAGAACTATTTACAGCCATGAAAACAACCTGAATTCCATCAGTGGGAGATCGGCTTAATAAATTATGCTGCGACAAAATTATGTTTCCAAGGACACACAGAAGCATTAAAGCAGCCTTAAAAATCAAAAAGCAGGATAAGAACACAAGCCTTTTCATTTTTATCTAAGTTTAAAATTTAAAATGTGTTGTATAATTTGTTATTCTACAAGCAGTACAGTACTTTAATGGTTGCGAAGGGGAGTGAAGCTGATCTTTTGTTTCTGTATATTTTTCTGTGTTTTCAAATGTTCCAAATAAGGTATGTTTTATTTTAATATTAAGAACACAAATATTATTTAGAAAAATAAGCTGTAAAGAATGAGTCATTTATTCTATTTTTCTCTATTGAATGGATGACTTGGACAAAAGGGGGCAGCAGTTAGGATGGAGAGATGTGCAGTCGGCCTGGGATGCTCCCGTGTCCGGCAGTCTCGGGGCAGTTCAGAGCTAGACAATGCCACAAGTTGAACTTCGTTACTTTAGCCTGTGAAAATGTAGATCTCCTGTTGATTAATTGTTCAAAAATCCTGTTCTTTCTAAGGTACTGATACAGCAAATGACCCCTCGTTTACAGAAGTAAGAGCCGTAAGAGTCAAGTTCAAGGATGTTGAAAAGAGGTCAGTTACCAGCAAATGCGTTTAAGGAGCCTACTAGATACGCAGCTCTCAAAGGCACACAGGATCATTGTCAGTAAACCATACGGTTTCATAATATTAAAGTATACATTATTTTATCCCAACTTAGAGTCCTCTGTATAGCTAATGCAAGATAATCACGTTTTTATGACATTTTAAAATAGTCGAATTGCTATAAAAACATTCGTCTTGCCTCTGCACGTTTTATAAAGGGATAAAGTTGACGTGAATTTATTTCATTTGTAGGCCGTTTATAAGCTATGAAACGTTGATCCAGTTATGAAGTTTTAAAGTTTTGTCTCACTCATAAAACTGGAACAATAATGTGGCGTGCTGGCTGTGTAGAATAGAGCCTGAAGCACAGTTAAGTGTGTGACATGTCACAGCTAAGGAATTGTTCCTTCTATATTTCTCCTGTCCACCATCTTGGAGAATGTGAGTCATTGTCTCTGAGGAGTTCATGTCACCTTTGCTTTGGAGAAGTAGCAGTTCCTAAACACAAGTCCACTCCGACAGCTCGACTGTCGCGTTCAGCCGTGCGTCCTGACACACCCGCCATCACTTCTCACCTGCACTGTTGCAATAGCTCCTACTGGGGTTCCCCAGTTCTTCAAGCCCATTCTCGACACAACAATGAGACTTTATTTTTACTTTTTATAAAATGTGAGCAATCAAAAAGAATATTAAGAAAATATATGGTACAAATAACAATTCCATAAACACCTATATATGCACTAGTATTTAATTTTTGAAGCCTCTTACCTACCATCCTGGATATTATACCATCTCATCATTTGAGATAAATGCTGCCTTGGATTTTATGTTTATTAATATATTCCTATGAATGTGCTTTTCAGCTTTGTTGTATGGCTGTTGCTTGTTTTTTATAGAACTGGGGTTCATACTTATTGCCTTGTACATGTTAGACAAGCATCTAACACGGAAATATATCCCCATATGTTTTAAAATTTTTTATTGTCGGACAAGGTATTGCTAAGCTGTTCTGGATGGCCTTGAACTGTCTCTGTAGCCCCAATAGGCTTTGAATTTTCATTCCTCCCACCCCACCCTTCTTCGTAAGTAGCTGGGATTACAGGACTGCAACACCAGGCCTGGCGTTTTTATATTTATGAATGGAACCACTTTTCATGATTCTCTGTGATTTACGTTTCTTGTCACCATTATATCTGTGTGATTAGTCCATTGCTCAAAGAGCTCTTGTTCATTCACTTTCACAGCTGGCTGATATCCACTGTGGCACAAGCACAAATCACAGTTTATCCATTGATAAAAATACAGGTTCTCAGTTTTATATCATTGCATGAACTACTGTGACACATGTAGATGTGTCTCCTGACACTTACGTTCAAATATTTTTATGTGTTTATTTATTTTGTTTTGAGACACTGACTTCTGCTGTTTGCCTAGAGCTTTGAACCTGTAGTGCTCCCTCTTCAGCCTTCCGAATTGCTGAGATCACAAGGGCAGACCACCGACTGGTGTTTTTAAAAATAAGTTAGTTTTTTTTTCTCTCTCTCTTTTAAATCCACTTAATAACTTCTCAGTCCACTCAAGAGTGAGAAGCAGCTCTGGCGCAGCTTAAAAAGGCCCCTCCCCTCCCCCACCCTCCTCCTCTGACCCAGTTCTTCACACTAGCTGCATCCCTTCACAGTCTGGCCTCGGTGCAGGTCTTCCTTCAGCTCATCTCTTCCTCCATCGTCAGATCTGATTCCTCAGGTCTCAGTTTCACAGTTACCTCTTTCAGGATAGCCTTTGCTGAGTCCACAGCCTAACTCTTCAGGGGTTTCTACAGCCTCCATGGCCAGCAGAGTGACAATCCGCAAGAGGCAAGGCACGGTTCAGTTCAATATGACTGAGTAGCCAGTGTCGGCTCATACTCGGGAGTCTGACCCCGAGCGATTTATTCTAGGCATGCTTAAGCACAGCACGATTTGGCAAAAGCTTTTGTGATGATGATTAACTCAATCATGTGTGCACCACAAAGCATAAATGCATCTCTTTGAGGAACAGCACGCAACTACATCAAAACTGCTCGTAAGGTACAGGTGACATCTTCCATTAAGATAGGTTCTGTGCACTGAGTGAGAAAGATAAGCCCATGACAAGTGCGGGTCTCGGGAGAGTCTAGTGTGGTCTCTACCACACAGGTAGTGCAAAGGCCACCAGGCTTGAACTCATGTTTGCTCCTAGCCTTCTGATGGATAATAGATGTTTTATTCTTTCCCTGGAAGGGACAACCTATGTGCTAACGTTCCAGGTTCCCCTAGTGCTTGTCTGTGAGCACAAGGGCCTCCATGCCTCCCGCATTAACCCACTATTACTCCCCATGTCCTACTCAGCTCTCCATGCCTTGCTCGTTCTTTCCCGTCCCATGAAAAAGCACTGTGTCTACTTTGTTCAGAGCAACTGATAAACGTAATATTTCATAAGCATTTGTTAAATTATTTATAGCAAGACCTTTCAGATAGAATTGTGCCAAGGCACTACGTGTTAATAGCTGCTAGTGAATTTCAGTCTGATAGATCTTAGTTTTTCATGATTTATAGATAGTTTCATGAGAATACTAAACCCATTCAAGAAGTTAGAATTCAGGCCCAAACCTCCTGTTTAACCCTGTCATCATCGGTCCTGTCACCACAAAACTCTTGATTCACTAGCTATGAGGAGTCTGGAGTGATCTAAGCTAGAAAACAATCTCCTCAGATCCTAACTGCCTGGCAATGGCCATGTTGAACTAAGTCAACCCTCAAGACTTGCTAAGAGAAATATAGTGTGAATATAGTGTTTACCTGTGTCTTTCATGAAGTGCAGAATTATCAAATCCTCTCCCCTCGACAAGTAAACTTTCAACTATAGATTGACCTAAAATTAAAAATGTATATATAAATACTAATAAATTTATGTGCATATGTAAAACATGTATGCATATTAAAATATATTAAACTTGTATCAAAAGCATATTATGCTAAAGGTATATATACATATATTACATAGAATTATATGTTAAGTTATATTATAAATTTGTCAACACGTTACCAAAAATAGATATAAAACAAAAGTTAAGTAGGAATGTCTTATACATATACTACTTTAAAAATAAGCACAGTAATTTATGTGACAGTTATTATAGGAAACATTATGTACTAGATCTAAAATTTTATGTCAATACTTTATTACAATTTTTGATGATGAAACTTTGACACAATGTTGAGGTAAGTTTTCCAGCCACTTTATAAAGCTTTTGACATTCACCTTTCCACACACAGCCACAGAGATGAAAATGCATGGTATTTGGAGAAAAATCCTGAAAAATTAACAATAATGATCCAGAAGATTTTTGTGTTTGCATTTACGTGGGCATTTGGAGGAATTTTAAAGCGTGAAGACCAACATGAAGAAGACGTACTATTTCGTTCAAGCTTTGAACCCGATTCTCTTGCAGAAATAACCTATAATTTTGACAACCTTGTTCATGAATTATTTGAAGATGATTCAGAAAACCGTAAGTCCTAAAATGAGTTGTTATTGTGTTAATTTTAAAATATTAATTAGAAATGGCTGGGCTTATATTGCTTGAGAAAGAGTAGAAGTAAAAGATTGTTAATTCAGCCCACTAGCACCCTTCAACGAAAGGAGGTAAGGAAGACTAACTTCCCATTTGGCGCCTGATACTGTAAGACAGGAAGCAGGACAAAAACAAAGCCTGGGAGCTATGAACTCACCAGCCTGATCCCTAAGCTCTGATGCCAAGTTAACACCATCCATATTACCATGTAGCAAGAACTTCTGAAAGCACAGAATAACAAACAAATTCTTTCATTAAAAAAAAATACAACAACAATGACAACTTACTTTATGAATTTCAGAATTTGTAGTAGCTTGCTTTCTGTTGCTGTGATAAACACCAATACCAAAAGCAATTTGGAGAGGAAAGAATTTATTTGGCTTAGACAACCTGATTATAATCCACCAAAGAGGGAAGTCAGGACAGGAACAGATCAAATGGCTCACTCAGATGCTTTTGTATATAACCCAGACCATCTGCCCAAGGATGACACCACCCACAGTGGAAGGTCCCTTTTCCCAGATGACTCTAGTTTGTGTCAACTTGACATAAACCAGCCAGCACAGCTGCTTCCTTGTCATCGTGACATGCAAACACATCACCCATTCAATCATAACCTTTCCTTTTTTGTTTATTCTCCAGCTCTCATTTTCATACTACAGTATAAAACTTAGTATACCTTTAAAAACCCCGCAGTCTTTTCCCACTCCTAAACACAGAATTATAGGCAGCTAAGGCATACTGAGAGGTAGTCATCACCTATGGAAGAGCCTCCTAATTGATTGTCCAATACCAAGTAGCCAACCCTGAAATCATCTATGTGCAATATCGAAAGGACTCAGCAAATTATACGTCTTTATGTGCTTACGCATACACTCACACACACCACATACACACAAACGTGTAACATAACAATTAGGAGGAGTCCAGCAGTTTGGGAGGGAGTGAAGGGGGCATGGGAAGGGTTAGAAGATGGAAAGGGAATGGAGTGAAATGGTACAATTATATTTTTTAGTATAAAATTATTAATTTAAAAAATTCCACGTTCTATTTTCATAGACAAAAATTTCTTTACTGTAGCCTGTGAAATAAAAAACAAGTTAAATGCTTCCTTGTTCCAAGAGAGAAGCACCAGAGCGCAGTAACGAATACAAGCAAAACCAAAATCAAATAGTGTAACTCGCTCAGTGTCTGACCTCTGGGACTCCCTCATAATCTGCTGGGCTTCAAAGGGCTCGGGCACTCCCACTTCTCTGTCTCTGCTACTCATGACGCACACCATTTGTCTTATGGGCTCAGGCTGCTTCCACTCTGATGAAGGTAACTCTTCAATTGAGGATCCCTCTTCTTAGAGCTATAGTTTGTGTCAAGATGACAAAAATGAGTCAGCGTGTATTTTCCTTAGTATCTGTGCCTTTTAGGGCACTCCTAATACATGGTCTATCCTAATACTTAAAAACAGTAACTTTCCCCATTGGCCGCTAACTGATTAAAATTTAAACATATAAATTGTTGATATATCAAGTACCAAAGAGGCAAAATATGAATGTAATTAGAACTACCTTAAATCAGGTAAAAGCTAAAAGCATAATACTAAAAATACAACTGGCTTGTCTGCTGCAACTTTTAAAGTATCCAGCAGTTAAAGTTATCCTTAACAATTTCTGTTTAAGGCATTTGATTGGGAGCATGAGGTATAATTTAGTTTGTGGCTTCCATTCATCTATATACACACACACACACATATATATACACACACACACATATATACATATGTGTATATATATATACATGTATATATATATATATATGTATATGTGTGTGTGTGTGTGTGTGTGTGTGTGTGTGTGTATGTATATGTATATGTATATGTATATATTTGGATGGATGGGGGAATTTTTTTCTCAGGCTCAGAAAATAAAAGTACCTGCTGTCAAGCCTGATGACCTGAGCTAAGTCCCCAGAACCCACATGGTGAAAGTAGATGCATGGGTGCCTGTGGGATATCTGGGTTCCTGCAGAATGTCTGGGTGCCTGTGGGAGGCACTGAAGCCTGTGGTAAGTCCTGGCAACTGCCAGATGACCAGGTGCCTGTGTGAGACCTGGGTTCCTGAGGGATAATCAGTTGCCTATGTGAGGCCCTGGTCCCTGTGGGATGTCGGGGGGCCTGTGGGAGGCCCCAGTACTTGCAAGATACCAGGGACCCTGCTAGGTGTCCGGGTTTGGACGGTGAAGCCCAGCTTCAGGTCAAACTCTGTCATGCTTCGTCTGGAGCTAGGATAGGCCAGGTCAAAGCATATAATCAGAAACCTTCTGCTTGCAAAGACCACGATGTAGCCCACCATTCATGCTCCTGCCACACAAACTTGACTTAATTTTCTTTTTTTCTTTTTTTCTCTCTTTTTTGAGGGCACAGAAGTGGAGGGTGGAACAGAGAGGAATAGGAAGAGGGTGTTATCAAGATACATGTATGAAACTCAAATTATTAATAAAAGTATTATAAAAAAAATAACTAAAGCCACTGTGAGAGGAGACATGGGACCTACAGCAGAATGACAATTAGACAAATGGAGAAAGTTGCTGCCAGCGCAGTGTAAGCCAGAAGACAATGTTAGCTTCACGTTGCTAAGGAAATTAAATATTTCATGATATGGCTTGAAAATGATGCAAAAACAAATATCCACTCAAATTTATACAGTCTTAATTTTTCAAACACTTTAAGCACTTGTGTAAAATTGAAAGACAAAACATTAAGAGTTGTTCTTCGGCAAGCAGACAGCGTGCGCGGTAGGAAGCTGCGCAGCATAGAGACAATGGAGCTTAGGCGTCTGGGGCAGTGGGTTGGCTTACCTGCCAGCTATAAACTAAGTAATTCATCTTTGCTGAAAGTGTAAAATCTAAATTATACACACAATAGCAAGATGATGTGGAAGCGTGTTCAGTGCATAAAGAATGTTAAAGTCTGTGTTGGCTAGAGATATCAAAAAGGTTTAGATTAGTCAGATCAATATATAAATCAGTATATTTGAGACAAACAGAATGTTAAAGATAAATTAATAAGTGTATGTGCTACAAATGCAAAATAAAGCAAAGGGTCAGTAAAGTAAAATAGAAGTCAAAAATTAAAGAAGACTGAAGAAAGCTATATTTAAAAATAATAGCAATCTACAGAGGTTGAGGAGATGGCCCGGAAGGCAGTAGAATTTCCTGTGCAAATAGAAGTAACTGAGATTGAATCCCCAGCACCCACCTAAAAGACCAGGCATGGCTACGTGTGCCTGTGGCCCCAGCATTGGGGTATGGAGACAGAAGGACTCAGATACCAACAGTTCTGGCCAAACGGTAAGTTTATATTCAGGGGGAGCCAAGGCTGTGCCAAGGTAACAATGTGGACAGTGGCAGAAGACACAAGGACACACAAACCAACTGTGAATTCATATGAATGTAATACCATAGTTTTATCCACAAAATCTGTAAGGATGCGGAGAGAAAGCTAACAACTCTAAAATCATAGTCAAATGAGGTGTTATGACTCATGTCTATAATCCCAGTACTTGGAAGGTAGAGGCAGGAGCATCAGGAGTCCAGGGTTATCCTCAGGTATATAGCAAGTTTGAATCCAGCCTGGGCTACATAAGACCTTGTCTCAAAAAAAAGAAAAAAGAAAAAGAAAGGAAGAAAGAGAGAAAAAGAAATCAGATGAATTATTTTTAATATATCTCTAACAGAAATTGAGGAAGAAAACAAGCTATAAAAACTAACCAGGTGTATGTTAACTATAGTTACACATATCTATCCAGTTAAATAGTAACTCAATTATCTTTTGTGAAGCTATAGCTCATCTGTTTCACTTTGTGTGTGTTCTATTTTTTCATGGATCTTTAACCAATAAATGTATTGTTTTTTAACTAGGAAAGAAATATGATTTACAAGTACTGTCAACATTCTGTATTTGTACTGGTTTGACCAGAGCCAGTATGCTACTGGAATTTACCTGCCTGCAAACACATAATAATAGCAAGCACTTTGGGATAATATTTCATAGGACATTTGATCACGATTTACCCTTTTCTATGTGTGAAAGTGGTTAAAAGCTAAAAGAAATTGCTTTTGTACAAGTCAATATTAAGAGGAAATGGCCTGCCTATTTTATATAGTTGTATGAATCTCAGTGGACTCCTCGTTCACAGATTCTCACCTGTCAGGTAGAGCTCAGGTCACTAGTGAACCACCTTCTTACTGGATTCTTGTGTTTGTTGTTTTCAGAGTCAAGTATCACCTTACCAGGTGGCCAACGGTCTATATTTGGGTATTTTTTGGACTTACAGCAATGTGAGTTTATGCCTTGGTCAGATTTAATTCCTAATGCTCATGTATTAGGTCAAAAAGGTAAGTATAATTATTTTTAAAGGCTTTTAACTTCTCTAAAATTCTAGAAGTATATTAATCATAAAAATAGATGTGCTCACAACAGTAAGGATTAGTATATTCCAATATATATCTTTGTAAGGGCAGTTTTTATTCATATTTATAAAATGTGCCTTGACTCACCTTAGAACATTACTCTATAAGAAATGTGTACTAGGAGGTGGAGAGCAGCTCTGAGATTAAGAGCACTGGTTGCTCTTCCAGAGAACCCAGGTTCATTTCCCAGCACCCACATGGCAGCTCACAACCATCTGTAACTCAAGATCCAGGGGATCGGATGTCCTCTTCTGACCTCCCTGGGCACCAGGTACATACACGATACACAAATGGGCATTCAAGCAAAACACTTACAGATATAAGATAAATACATTTTTTTTAAATGAAGAATGTGGCCAGGTGGTGGTGGTGGTGGTGGCAGCGGTGGCACAAACCTTTAATCCCAGCACTCAGGAGGCGGAGGCAGGTGGATCACTGTCAGTTCAAGGCTACCCTGATGTACAGAGTGAGTTCCAGAACAGCCAGAGTTACATCAGGGAAAGCCTGTCTCGAAAAACCAAACAAAAAAAAAAGAAAGAGAGAGAGAGAGAGAGAGAGAGAGAGAGAGAGAGAGAGAGAGAGAGAGAGAGAGAGAGAGAGGGAGAGAGGGAGAGAAAGAAAAGAAAGAAAAGGAAAGAAAAGAAAAGAAAGGAAGAAAAATGTGTAGTATATTTAGACACGTTGTAAAACTACAGTGGATAGAGTCTTACAGTGACAGTGTCTACTGGTTTAATTAGCTGTGGTCATTAAACAGTAACGGAAAGTACGTCTTCAAAGGTGAGAACAGCACACACGTAAGATCATGTACTTGGTTATAAATGAAACCAGCAATTTAAAAAGAATAAGGGGGATACAGTGATTCACACCTGGAATCCCAGCACTCGGGAAGCTAAGACAGGAGGATAGCCACTAGTTCAAGTCCAGGCTGGAATACGCAGTAAGTACCAGTTCAGCCATTAACCCCTGTCTAGAGAGAACAACAAAAAACATAAAATGTTGATTTAATTTTTATGTCATCAGTGCCCACGTATTCTGGATTATTTTTGTTTGCAGCCCGCTTCTGTGTGTCGCAGAAGACCCTTAAGCTTGCTGAGCTGTAAGAGCTTGGTGGAAGATGAAGGCGAAAACTTAATGACAAAACTTAACGCTCTTTCAGCCTTTAACTCTCTGGTGATGTGAGCTCAATGCATGTTGAACAGAAATCATGTTTCTTTTTTCTTTTTATTTTTAATTTGGATTTTTTCCCTCAGGCTAGTTAGAAGCAATATGATTCTTGCAGCACTGGGCAGTGGCCAATAGCTGCAGCCCCCAGCCAGCCCCGTGAGATCTCGGGGTGAACAGCCCATACTGTTCAAGTGTACTGAGTCGCTGAACTAGGATATTCTGGAGGCTAGGTGTATTAAATGTGTCTCAAATCGCCATGTTTTCAGTTTGCCATAGGCTTACTGGAAGAAACTCCACTGTGTGTTGAGGAGACTGTGTATAAAGTATTTAATAAATGAACTATTTGGGAGATCCTGAGAGGCAGTGGGTGCAGGCTGACAAGACAGCTACCTCCAGCAGACGACAGCAGGGGTGGCCTGCTTCCCAGAAGTCCTTGTGGAGACACGGCCTCCATCGCCGCTTCCCCACAGCCCTGACACAGTTAGCCACAGCCTCCTTAGCTATGGTTGGCAGGAAAGACATAGAGAAGAAAGTTCATACCACCGAAGTCTTCAGCACCATCAAATGGAAATAGACATGGACTTACGAATCAAAATGGCACCAAAGAGGTTGTATTTGTACTGCAATTAAGAAGAATAATCCAGACCTTTGAGATGGCTGGGTGGATACGTAGGCTTAGTTTGATCCACACAGTAGGAAGAGGGAACCCACTCCCAGAGGTTGGCCTCTGATCTCTATGTGCACACTGTGGCATGGATACGAACACACACACATACACACACACACACACACACACACACACACACACACACACAAGTTTTTTTAAATGCTTTTAAAGAAGATTCCATGGTGATCTCTATCCAACGTGGAAGACAGAACTGTGGAATTTAAAGCGGTCGAAGGAGAAAGGCTGCTGAGGAGCCACTGGGACTGGCCTGAGAGAGTTCTCACAGAAGCTTAGTGCAGATGGGCACAGCTCCAGCCAGGTGACTTTGTCGGGTGCCGTGGGCCTCCTAGTAACACCCCTGAGATGGAGAGATGGAGATGTTCATTGAAATACACCTTACCACCCAAGACAGTTGGTGCATACTCTTCAAATAAAAAGTTAGCTTGAAAGGACTTGAGAAGACCTGTCCAGTTTGAGTCTAGCAAGGTGACAAAAAAGGCGATTCTGCCATCAGCAAGGTGGTGACCCGGCATACACCATCAACCATTCACAAGTGCATCCATCAGGAGGCTTCAAGAAGCATGTCCCTCACGCACTTAAAGAAATCTGGAAATTTGCCATGAAGGAGATGAGGACACCAGGTGTGCGCATTGGTACGAGGCTCCGTGAGGCCGTCTGGGCCAAAGGAATAAGGAATGTTCCATATCATATTCAAGTATGCTTGTCCAGAAAACGTGACGGAGATGAAGACTCACCACACAAGCTCTACACATTGGTAACTTACGTGCCTGTTAGCACGTTCAAAAATCTACAGTCAGTATGGGTGAGAACTAACCACTGGATGTCAAATAACATTGCAGAACTGGAAAAAAAAAATTGTGTGTGACAAAGTCAGGGCTGGAGAAATAGTTTGGCGGCTAAGAGCACTTGCTGCTCTTGCAGAGGGCCTAGATTCTGTTCCCAGAACACACAAGCAGGCTTATGGTAACCATCTGAACTCCAGCTCCGGAGGATCCGATTCCCTCTTCTGACCCCCGTGCACATAGTCCAGACATGCGTGCAGACAAAGCACTCGTTCACATAAAATAAAAACACTTAAGTGACAAGTCAATTTGAGAAAGAAATTTTTATTTATTGTGTATGGACATGATATATGTGTGTGCGCACACATGCACTGTGGGAGGGGGCACATGAGCCGTGGCCATTGTGTGGAAGTAAGCAAACACCTTTGTAGACTTTGTACCTCCCTCCTTCCACCTTCTCATGGCTTCTAAGGGATCAAACTCAGATCACCCAGCTTGCCTGGCAAGAGCCTTGACCACTGAGACATTTTGTTGGCCCCGACTCGATCTTCTACAAATGAAAAACGCAGAATTAAGAAACAAAGCCAGGGCTGGGAAGTTGGCTCAGCAGTTGTTAAGAGCACTCGTTGCTCCAGCTCAGGACCTGGATTTAATTCCAGCACCCACGTAATGTCTCACAACTGTCTCTCACACCAGCCCTCGAGGTACCAATGCTCTCCTCTGACCTTTGCCGAGATGCTGGGCATGCACACGGCACGGGCATGCTTGCAGGAGAAATATTCAATCACACAAAATAAAATTTTAAAAATTAAAAATAAACGAAAACAATCCGCTTGAGGAAACGACGAAACGTGGTCGTTATGAAGCATGTGTTTTAAGTTAATGTTATTTTGAAGATTCAAAGCAACGCACTCACAAAAGAGAAACTATATAGATACAAAATTTGGGAGATAATTAAACTTTTAGTATGCTGATGTTATACTAAAACATCTATAAAACTCAAACATCATCACAAACTATCAATAAAAATTCAAATAATACAAATAATAGTTGACATAAAAATAAATGACTCTCGAGTATAAACAGTATTGACTCCGAATGAGAAGCGAAAATGAAAACTAGAATTAGAATTTTTATGTTGGAAAGATTAAAACGCCTGATACTATTGTCATTCAGCTTCTCAGATGTTGGAGGGCGATTTGTCCGTGTCCGTCAAAATTATAAACCATGGCTGTTAGTCTGACCCAGTTTACACTAACCTCAATATCTACTTATGGGAAATTATTCTGTAAGTTACATGTTAGTTACCTGTGTATATTGCATAAACTTAGCTATATCTGTAATAACAAAAGGCTGGAAATAATACAGATCCTCATCACCACCACACTGGTGAAAGATTTATTAGACATCCATTAAATTTAAATCCAGTGCTAACACTAAAGTGTTAAAGTGTAAAGCAGCAGAGCAGAACCCACCATGTGGGGATTAGTAGTCAGAAGCGGTGGGAAAAAGGCTGCACCTACACAGCCCCAGGGTCAGCTGCATCTCTCTGTGTGTCTTGAATGAGCACTGTGGCGTAGCTATCCGGCTACTGTCTTATGAAGGAGAATAAACAATAGCTAAGTGTGGCTGTGTAGCGGTGTAACAAGGCATTAGGGTCAAGTATTCCTTAAGGGTTTGAGACGGTACAGAGAGTGAAGGAGAAATCCCTGTTGCCCACATAAAGGTAGAAGGAGAGGACCAATTCCACGAAGTTATCCCCTGGCCTAGACACACACACACACACACACACACACACACACACACTACAATGCACAATAGTAGTAATAAAATGATGTTTTAAAAGAAGGATTAGGGTTTATTATAGAGATCCTTAGTGTCCAGGATGAGGGTTTTTTTTAAAATTATTTTTGTTTTGTTCCTCTGTGTGTGTGTGTGTGTGTGTGTGCGCGTGAGCACCTGTCTGTCATTTCATATTGAATTGTCCATGTTCAATTGTCCTCTAATTTTTGAAGTGTCAGTTTCATGTGCTTCAGATAAGACTGAAGGTTCTTAAACATTTGCGTGATCAGAACTTGAGGCAGGGAGGAGCCTGGAAGATGAGAAGGGCAGCCAGAGAAGTGGTATCTTAGGAGGGTGGCAGGCAGCCTTGGGAAGACAGCCTCCCCACCCCCATCTTTCTAACAGGAACAGCTTGACTTGCCAGGATGGGGCAGAAAGTCAAGAAGTTTGCTTCTAGGAGCTCGCGCGGTGTCTTGACTAGCTGAGAGCACAGGAGGGAGCGATCTCTGAGATCAACAAAGACCCGGGCACACGTAACAACTTCAGTCAGTCTGTCCATGTTCACGTTGCCACGTACCACGCTGAATTGCCCATCAAGTACTGAATAGCAAAAATAATAAGTCACTGTCTCATCCCACAGCATGCGAAACATTGACTGCGTTTTGTTCCCAGGGACGTCACTGCTGGGTGACTTTCAGGGATCTAGCAACAGCATGGCGCAGATGAGGGAATTTGGAGAGTACGTGAACTACACCGCTACGAGAGATACGGTCTGCCTCTCTTTCCTCCTAAGTGTCCTCCTGAAGAACTCCTACCCTGTGCTTCTCATAGGTACTAAAAATAAGTAACAGAGGAGGATTTCCAAGTTAGCAAGGAGTTTAACAATTCTTGGGTCTAGTCCTTTTTAAATGGGAATTAATTTATAGGCCCTGAAAAGGTAGAGAGACCTTCATAGTCTCACCAAGGCCTATGATGCCCATTTTTAATCTAAGACATTATAAATCTGTCTTTGTGCCTTTCCTGCCTTCCTTCTCCCCACCCTCTTTTTTTCAAATAGGCTCTTACTGAGTGGTCCCGCCTACCGCTGAGCATGTGATGCCCCTGCCTCAACCTCCCATGTACTGGAATTATGGGGTGTACCCACCACTCCAGACTTCGATGTTATAATTTTCCACCCATCTGTTCATTACATTAAAGACCAATTCTAGAATTAGATACATGGGGTTGCCCTCCATTGTCCATGGACCCAGATCCTCAGAGGGCCGTCTCTCGTAACACCAATTGTCTAATTAAGCTTAAACATGGAATTTGTAAATATGATGTAAAATTTCTCCAATCTTTTACTATTGCCGCGGGAATAATTCAGTACAGTTCTTGTTCACGCTGAATATTTACCCAACTCATTGATTACCATTTTCTTGTTCCTGACCTGTTGTGTGTCACCAGAGGCAAATAGTAGAATGTTTCTAGGAACATATCAAAAAAAACTTCAGCAGTCTGACACTCAGATAACACATATTTGCATCTAACTGTCTCTAAGAAAACTCTTAAATTTTTCTGTTTTGTGAACTTTGTAGTCATGAGTCCTTGTTCTGCTTCAGTAAGGACTCTACTATTAAATGCCTCCCTCAAAAGTTTTGTGTTAGCAAAAAAAAATATTTTAAGGGAACTGGGGATTATGCTGTAGGCCTGTAATTCCAGTAATCAGGAGGCTAAGGCAGGAGAGCTGTTGAGTTCAAGACCACTCTAGACTACCTAACAAGACCCTCCCTCAAAAAGAGAGAGAGACAGGGGAAAAGATGGCTTGGTGGTTAATAGCACTTGCTGCTCTTGCAGAGGGGCCTGGTTTGGTTCCCAGCACCCATAACGTTGTTCATAACCATCCGTAACTCCAGTTTTAGGAGACTCTACAACCTTCACGGGTAAGTCAAACACATGGTGTACATACACGCATCCAGATACGGCGCTCACGCGCATAAAATGTCTTTTGTTTTTAATTGGGTTTTGTTGTTGTTCTTTTAGATAATTTCATTTAGCACAGTTCTGCTGGGCTGTGAGCAAAAATATTCATGGCGGGCTTAAATGACCACTGAGGAAAAATTGTAATTATCTCCTATCTTTTTGTAAGAAATATAAATAATTCAAACAGTTTGAAAGTTCACACTAAGTTCCCAATTAACTTCTTATATTTAAAACGGAAAAGCAAAATATGCTTTCCATGTAAATTTCAAATGAATAAAAATGCTACCCATGTGTCACTCTCTGGCATCTAACATATCTCCCCCGTAGGAGACTGTGGTGTGGGGAAGACGACTACCATCAATGAGATACTTGAAAAGCTGGAAGGCCGAGGAACATTTGATATAAAATATGGGTCTATTTTAGGAAAAGTCCTGCTACATAACGAAATCAAAAGAGCAAGGTTGGATATGTTAAACTTTGAATTTTGGATTGTCTGGTAAGATGCTTCCTTGATGTATGTTGACTTGGTTCTTACAAAGCAAATCTTTTTATATAATGATGACATACTCAAATGAGACAAGAAGAGAAGATAGCTCCCCAATCTCTCCTTCATTTTAATGTCCACATTTAATTGACACATAGTAGTTGTATGTATTTGTGAGATACAACATGTGCATACATTTAAACAACCCATCGTAAAATTGAGTCAGCTGATTATATACTTAGGATTTGCAGTCAGAACACATGGGCACGGAGGGTACAGTTTTTCAGGACATGTTAGCCGTACCCTCCGTGCCCATGTGATAGATCTTGAAATCCGATTCCTCCTACTTGCATCCCTGGGCAGACACCCCATTCACTCCCACTTTACCCTTAACCCCTGACTCCTGCCCCTCTTTCTACTTGCACAAGTTGAGCTTTCTTCACATATAAAGGAGACTATTCAAAATTCAATCCTCCTTTACTTGGCTTAGTTCACTCTTTTGTGGCAATATTCTGTTGTTTTGATTAATATTCATTTGTATTATATGCGTCTTCATTTTAAAGTTTTTTAACTATGGGGGGGGGCGCGGTCATATGAGTGCAGATGACCTGCAGAGGCAAGAGAAGGGCTTCGCACGCCCTGAAGCTGGAGCTCCGGGTCATTATGTGTTGCCTGACATGAGTGTTAGGAACCAAACCCCAGTCCTCTACAAGAGGTCTACCTTGCCATTTACTTCAGGATTGCTACGTCTACATGGAGTCTTGTGATTCCACAAGAAAAATGAAAAACGGCATGGGTTGTGATAGGGATTACACTGAATTTGTAGATCGTTTTTGATCAGTATAAACATAACAGTATTCATTTTTCTAAACCGTGGATCCAGGCTACAGTTACAGCATTGTGTGATTTTTTTATAACTTCGTTGTAGTTCTCAGTATATAGATTTTTTTAAACTTATTGAGATAGTCATTATACCTTGTGTCCTTTATTCTATTACTAGGATGTATCACTTTTACTGATTTGTATTTGTTGAACCATGTCGTTTTTCCGCCGCGCTGTGCTTGTCCCGCTGCAGCGGTCTGGCATCCGTCCCACTGGCCGGGCGGGTAGACCCAAGCGGCGGGCGGTGTGTGGGGGCCCGGGATCCGTGGTTCCGTGACTTTTCACGGAGCCGTCCACCCGCGGGCCTGAGAAATGTGTGACAAGCCGCGAAGAAGGCCCGGGAGTCCGGAATGAAGGAGATGACATCTGGTGGACCCGAACTCGTTTATTCAAGGGATCACCCCGATAAATAACCTCTTCCCATAAGGGCGTGGCTTCTCCCCTCGAGCTGGGAAGCCTTAATTAGCATGGCAGGGGGAGGGGCATACCTGGACAACCTCCACAATATCCATGGCCTTTGCAGAGACAAAGGTGTATGATTCACCACGAGGCAGGCAGACATTTTGCCAATCTGTTTACTGAGTTAGCAGCTTCCAGGGCTTCAAGAGTAAAGGAGACTCCGAGTGTCCTGCCAGCCCCTGGGGGCGAGGACCGCTCGTGCTACAACTTCACTCTTTAGCCTGGAAGCCCTACAGAACCATCCTTGCATCCCAGAATAGGTCCCACTTGAACAGTCTTTTTAATATGCTGTTGGATTTGGGTGCGTTAGCTTTCTGTTGAAGATTTTTATATGTGTTCCTAAATGATACTGTCCTGAAATTCTCTTTACTTGTAGCATTTTCTGGCTTTCTAATCAGGGCAATGTTAGACTTGTGAAATGAGTTTGGAAATATTCCTTCTACCTTCATTTTTTGGTAGCACATGAGCATTAGTTCTATCCTTCTTTAAATAATCAATAGAATTCAGTGTGAAGCCATACAGATCTGAGATTTTTTTTCTATGATGGAGAACTTTTTTGTTATTGATTTAATCTCCTTTTTATTATTATTATTATTATTATTATTATTTATTTTTATTTTTATTATTATTGGTTCATTCTATTTTTCTGTTCAGAAGAAAATCTTTACTTTTTCCCAAGTGTTAACAGCTAGATTCTTCCCTTTAAATCAGAGAGATACTTGCATTTATTTTAAATATAACTAAGTTTAGGAACATATACTTTTATATAACATAAAATATACCTATAAACTGTTCTCCTCCCAGAAAAAAATGCACCTCAGATATGTTCACAAGGTTTTTCATAATACCAGTTTGTTGTAATAGAAATAAATCATCTACTTCTGAAATGTACAAAGACTTTTTTTTACCAACAGCTTATGCCTATTATTCTGCATTTTGTCTACCTCTTCTTAAAAGAAAAATATAAACCTAAGTTTGACAAATAAAAATTTCTGAAATATGCACTTCCAAAATTAAGTCTCACATTGTTAAAATATTAGAGAAGCCTGTTGTTTCAGATGAATAAGAAAATGGAATGTGGAGAGGCTGTGAGACTAAAAAGTGTGAACAGAAACAAAATGTTTTCTTGTGGGAAATCTAAGTAAAATCAGTGATGTGCTGCTAACTTTCATTAGATCTTATTACTACTGCTAAAATGATAAACTAATTGTGGATCCTTAAAACATTTGATTCTAACAGCTTAAGGCAGAATATTAACCTATTGATTTCTGAGACCTACAAATCGACAATTGGAGGTTTTGGTAAGTGTGACCATATGGGATTAAAACTTCTCTATTGTGACCATGTGAGAGCCATTCCTTACTATGAGAAGTCATAGAGTAAAAACTGTAATTATTCATTTGAAATACAATCTGTTAAGTCCAGGTGCCTGCATGATGTCTGGGTGCCTGCGGGACATCCAGGTGCCTGTGTGTTTGGGCAGTGAAACTCAACTTCAGGTTGATCTTTGTTAGACTAAATCTCAGGCTAATGTAGGCCAGGTAGATGTCCATGATCAGAGCTGCCTGCTGCCTCGAAAAACCATGGCAATGCCGGTGATCCAAGTTCCTGCTACACAGGCTGGATTCAATTTGTGTGTGGGGGGGGGTGGGTGTTTTTTTGAGGGGCGGTTACAGGGATGGGAGGGTGGACCAGGGAATGACTGAGATACATTGCATGAAACTCTCAAGTAATTAATAAAAGTATTACGTTTAAAACAATTACAGTCTATTGAAAGTTATCTAGGACCCACTCAAACTACCAAAAAGATAAATGTGGCTGTGGTGGAAGAGATTGTATCTGCTCACAAGCGAGTCCTGTCATCCTGAAAGAAGCGCACGCAGGCATGATCCAGAAGGTGCTGCCTGGCTGCATCCTCCCTGCCTTTCAGCATATGACAGGAGAAAGTTGTGATTCTGTAGCTCTCACGTCAGGATGCACAGCAGAACCTTGAGTGCCAGAGGTGGCCCCGGGGTCTTAAGCTCCTGTAGCATCATCCCAAATCACCCTCTGGGTGATTCTTACTCTGGTCCTATCGTCGAAGTGTGCTGCATGTTGCTTTCCAGTCATCAGTTAGACACATGCAGATGAGAAGAGGGCTCCCTGAGCTTTTCACATGTTGCTATGGTTTCCAACATACAATCTACAATGAAAAATTATGGAACCATGCAAAGCTACCAATCCTTTCTCAGAGCGTTATCATTAGAAGGACAACAACAAAATAAAATTCCTCAATTTCAAATTTCTTAACACCCTTAAGTAAAGAAAAAAAATTGCTTAAACTGTTCTTAATTCATTTCTTTTCGTGTTTGGCATCATAGATCACAGTACGAAGAAAGCAGAGGTTGAAACTGATAACACCACAAGCAGAAATAAAGGAATTATAGTCTCTACAATAAATTTTACCACCAATATGACAGCTGCCAAAACTAAGGAGTTGATTCTGAAGAATTTAGTAAGAAGAAGTAAAGACATACTTGGAGCACCAAAAAACAGCAGGGTAATAAACCTCTCTGAAGCAGTCTGCTCACACTAATTGAGTCATAAATTAGTTTGTTTTAGTTAATAAAAAAGGAGAACACATGCTCCTGAGCATGGCTGAAAGATCCACTTACAATAGGGAGTTTGATTTTCAAATCAGTGTATTCCTCTTCTAGCATGATGGATTGTCCTTGATGAGAATTACTAAGACCAGAAGAATATGCCAAAATCCGGATAAAGATTTGCTAGAGACTGAATTAGCTGCCGATGTTTTGTTGCTGTAGCTTCGAGCTCGTTTTCTTCCACTGCATGAAGTTCTGAGAGGGGGTAGGGGCTTCTAGAATGCACACACTCAGAGAAGGCGTGGAGGGAACGAACTCGTGGGAACAAGTCAGGTGCCCAGTGGCATTAGATGCTCTTACTCTCACTCTCGCCTCCAATCTGCTGCCATGGAATCAACTGTTCGTGTATTGTCTGAGTTGCAATGGGAATGTATGGTCACTGATTCCTGTTCAATACCATGAAGTTGACTCAGGGTCAAGAGCAAGACTAATAAATAAGCCTACATGCAGTCCTTAGGAATCCCTGCATACAGTGTCCGTGTGGCCTTTAGCAGGTCTTAAGGGGTTGCTTCAGAGTCCCTTGAACTCAACTGAAGATTTGGATAAAACTGATGGATCCTTGCCTACATGAATAACTTTATGGATTTTGAAAGGGTTTCAGTGACTTATAATCACACCATTGGAAAATGCAGGCAAGAACCATGACTTCCAGTCTCTAATCCAGGAGGGGACATAGTGGTCTCCTAAAAAAAACGTAATAACATTGGCAGTTACAAATTGGAAAATTAAAGCGGCTATCTGTATTTTTGCTTCACAAGAAAATCAACATAATCTCAGTTGCACAGAGATTATGACCTGCCTGTATATTTGACTGTAAAATGTTTTCCAAGGTGAAAAGGAATACAGATTTTTAAACTGGAATGTGTCTCTGAATTTTCTGCTGATTGTTCATTGCAGAGTTTTATTCCCAAACCAGAGTACATAGGAAATAGAAAAGCTAAATCGTACAGCAGGGCCTTGCCAAGAGCGGACACATGGTAAGAAAATGCTTAGTAAGCTGGCACATTCCAAAGTAACTGCTACAGTTAAATTGTTTTATCAGCATCAAAAACATTCCTGAGTATTATGCAGTTGTTTTAGGGACCAAGGAACACTTAACTGTCTTGTAAGACCATATGTTCAAGATAGATTTGATCTTCTGTTTTTAATAGAAAAACAGATCGTTGCATATAATTTGTTCTTGAACAATAGCATAATGTCTATAATTCATAATTTTTAAAATGTTGTACTAGTTAATATTTTTCAACATTCTATCTCCCTTAAGCTTGTAGTATTTGTTGATGATTTGAATACGCCAATGCCAGATGTATATGGAACACAGCCACCCCTGGAATTGATCAGACAATTATTAGAGTTGGGAGGGCTTTATGATACTGAAAGAAATACATGGAAGGTACAGTATATACAGAGATTTTCTTCTTACTAAATATTGTTACTGAGCACTTACAACAGCACTGAGGGAAGAATGTAGAAAGTCTAGTCATGTGAACTTGTTAATGTTGAGTTCCTTTTCTTGTTTTTTCTCTGGAGATCAGAAGCCCTTTTGTTCTAAAACTGACTCCAATTCCAACTGTCTGATCCTCAGATCTCTCCTCCATCAGATGAGATGGCTGTATTGCAAATAGTTTCATGTCTCGGGCAGACTTAATTCAGGATCCCAAATGAAGCACACTCACTAGTGAGTGGTATTGGCTCAGACGCCAGCTGGACCGGACTGTCCGAATTACCATCCACCTAAGGCAAAGAGGAAGAGCCCCAATACAGCCCTCCAGAGAGAATCGGAGAGAGAAGAAAAAAGGAAACAGGAAATGGGTCCTGTAATACACAGCCTGAACAAAATCCTGAAAGTGAACAGAAAATAGTCAAAGAAAGCCTTTGGTTGGATTTCTGTGGCCCTGGGTGGGCATGGGAAGTAATCTGGGTGTTAAAAGCAACTCATCAGAATAGTCTGGGTCCTTTCTACGTTCCAGCACAATGCTATGATTTGTGGTGTATCAAAGAGTCATAGCAGTGTTACCTGGAGCATCTTCTCATCCCGGGCCGGTCACAGTCATAACAGAAATGCATTCTGTGATTACTCCCTCATCAGCAGCATCCTCTTTGCTAGCCTCAGTAACATATTGCTTATTTTCCAATGATTCTTTATTTTTATTTTTAATTTCATATAATCATTGGACATATCTATGGGTACAGTGTGTCATTTTGCTATACTTATATAAGATGTAATCATGAGATTTGAGCAATTAGCTCATGAATCACCCCAAACATTTATCATTTCCTTGAAATAATGACATCCAAATCCTCTCATCCAGTGATTTGGGGATGTACAGTAAGTTGTTATGCACTGTAATCATCTGATGCACAGCGGGGCCCCATAACTTATTCCTGCAGTCTGTAACTTGGTGCCTGTTGTCCGACCTGTCCCTATCCCCCCTCCTCACTACCCTTCACAATCCTGAAATCACCTTTCTTTAGTAGGGTGTTCAGAATCCTAGTCTTTGTTTTATTAATGAATGTTTTATTAGCATGCAAAATAATGGGTTTCATTTTGGCATTCATGCATTTATATCATTGTACCCTGCTCTGATTTGTTCCCCTCCCTCCTTCATCCCCTTCCCCATCCCCCTCCTTCACTGGTCCCTTCCCTTCCCCTCCCCCAAATAGTTTCACTTCTGCTTTCATGTCAAGTCTGAATATATATATGTATATATGTATATGAATGTAATTCATATGTGAATAAGTGAAAATACATATATACATATATATATGGGAGAAAGTGTGATGTCATTGTCTCTTCCCTGCCCCCCCCCCCATTATCCTCCTTTGTTCTCCCTCCCCTATTCATTTATACCCTTTCATCTCCTCTGATGTCATACATGTTTGACTTATATTTAAATTTAGAAAACACAGTGTTTTCCTTTCTGAGTTTGTCTTTGTATAATAATCTCCAGTTTCACCTGCTGCTCTTCAAATGGTTTAACGTCATTCTTTCGTTTTTATTTTTAGTTATGTATGAGCACATGTCTGTATGTAGGTATGTGCACCTGCATGCAAATGCCTGTGCGGGTCAGATCACCCAGAGCTGGACTTGCAGGTAGTTGTGAGCAGAAGTGCAGTTCTGTGCAAGAGCAGTACACATTCCTAACCACGCAGCCATCTATCCAGCCCCAACTTCACTCTTCCTTATAACTAAACAGAATTCTACTGCGGAGCCTAGGTGAGAGGAGGATTTTGTTTTGTTCTTCTGCGTGTAGCTGTCCAGTTTTCTCAAGACCATTTGTTGAAGAGCTGCCTTTTTCTAATTGGCTGCTTTTGTCTTACTTTTCTTTTTTTTTTCTAAGACTTTGAGATACATCAGTAAGTTACTTTATTTGAGATCTGATTCTTCTTTTTATTACTTTTCAGTCATCATTATGGTATTTTCATACATGTGTCACTGTATTTGTTTTAAATAAGTTGGTTTTGTTATAATATAAGCAGTCATAGCTAGAAACTGTTCCTCTTCGGGTTCCTCCATTGTATTCCAAAGGCTCTGATGAGCTGTGCTCTCATTCTCGTTTGATTCTGGGAATTTTTTTTATTTTCACCCTGATTCCTCCAATGACTTCATTGGTCATTCAAGAGTACATTGTTTAGTCTCTGTGTTTATCTTATTCCTAGTTTTATTCCACTATAACCTAATAAGAAATTATTCCAATGCATTTGCATTGCTAAGACTAAAATGTGGACTTCTTAAAATCCTGCATGCTGTTGAGAAGAATGTGGATTTTACAGCTGTTGTGTGGATTATTCTATAAATGCCTGTAAATTTATGTGATCTACAGCATAGATTACTCTGAAGTTTCCTTATTAGCTTTTAGTCTTGATGAGCCACCGACAAGAGCGGGTTGTTAACGTCACTCACTGTTGTTATGTCAGGACCGATTTGTCCTCTTGCGCCCATTAACGTTTGTTTTATGAAACTGGGAGTCCCAACGTTCCATGAGCATGCATGTATACAATGTTGCAGCTTCTTGGTGGATTTCTCACTTTGTTAATATGTAGCAACGGTCCTGTATCTCTCCTGATAGTTGAAGTATACTTCATAAGTTATCAGAATAGTTGTGCCAGAATGATTTTTGCTTTCGTTTGCTTGGTTGATTGGTTTCCATCCTTTCTCTCTGAAAATGAGCTGTATTTTTTGGAGGACAATGTCTAACTGACTAATCTGCGTTATTTAATTGGAAAGTTAAAACATTTACCTTTAGGATTATTACTAGGAAATGTCTAGTGTTAGACTTTCCACATGAGATCATGTAGTATTTGTCTTTCTGTGTCTGGGTTATTTTGCTTAGCATAAGGTCTTCCAGGCTCATTTATGTTGTTACAAATGACAGGACTTCCTTCTTTTTAAGATATAGTAGTGTTCCATTGCATCTATATGTAATATGAAGGGACTATGACATGTAGATCATAGTTCCTTCGTCCATTAGTGGGCCCTTAAATTGATCCTGTGTTCTTTCTGTTGTAATAGTGCAATGCATACGGATATGTTTTTATATGATGATTTAATCATTGCTGAATCTGTACGTTTGAATATATCTTCAACAGTGGGATTGTTGGAACATGTGGTGATTCTATTTTTATGAGGAACCTACACCCTGTTTTCCGTAATGTTTATGCTAATTTCCTTCCCTCCGGTAATTTAGAAGGATTTCCCTTCTTCACACCTCCCCAGCATTTCTTGTTTTTTGTCTTTTTGCTAATAGCTGTTCTGGCTGGGATGAAGTGATATCTCATTACTGGTTTTAATTTCCCTGAGGGTCAATAATGAGTAGTGCTTTTTTTTTTTTTTAAATTTATGCACTGGTTATTTTATATTGTGTTCTTTTGTTAAAATGTTTTTAGTTGGGTTGCTTGCGGTGGCGGCGCTCTGGGGATATTTGAGTTCTTTGCGTTCTCTGGATAGTAACTACTGTCGATGTGTGTTCACTCTGTCGACTACTGTGCTCTGCTGAAACTTCTTGCTTAGTTTTGTCTCTTGTGCTTTGGAACATCTTTGCCCAGGCCAGTGTCATGATGTATTCCCCCATAATTTTTTTTTTCTAGTAGTTTTACATTTTGAAGTGATTGTCATTTTTTAAATGGCTGTTTCCTGATGAAGTAACTTACCTTTAAGTTACATTTTATGATAGATAACTATTTTTAAAAGCATAGGTTTCTATTGCCACTGTAATTTTCGTCTTGTAGTAAATAGTAATCTAAACGTTCGCCTAAATTCTTCTATTTGAGGCAAGGAAATGGGTATATATGTTACTTCTTACAGATGCATTCTCTTTTTAAAACTCTTCCCACAGACTATTCAAGATCTTTCTATAATTGCCTCTTGCGCGCCCTCTGCCACTGGGAATGATCTCAGCCCACGGCTCATCAAATACTTCTCCATGCTCGTACTGCCTCACCCTCCACAAAGCGCCTTATATACTATTTTTCAGGTAATGCGTCTAGCCTGTCCCTCCAGCAAGAACTTTCTCTACTACGCAGGTTAGCGTCTGTCCACTTGACGCAAGCCTAGGCTTAGCTGGGAATAGTGACTCTTTTCTTTTTTCAGGGTGGGGGTTGAGACAGGGTTTCTCTGTTGTAGCCCTGGCTGTCCTGGAACTCACTCTGCAGACCAGGCTGGCCTCCAACTCACAGAGATCGGCCTGCCTCTGCCTCCCGAGTTCTGGGATTTAAAAGTAGGGTATTGTCTTGATTGTTAGTGATGTGGGAAGGTCCAGCCCACTGTGGTCCTGGGGTGTATAAGAAAGGCTGAGTAAACCAGAAGGAACAAGTCAGTAAGCAGCACCCCTGCATGACCTTCGCATCGGTTCTGCCTCCAACTTCATGCTCTGGCCTCCCTGGGATTATGGGCCACAAGCTGTTAAGATGAAATAAACCCCGTCTTCCCCAAGTTGCTTTTGGTAACAGTGACAACTACCACTGAGATAAATGCCACATTCCCATCCAGCTCGCTATCTACGGGGGGAGGAGAAAAAGAACACATTATAAGGAATGGTGCGAGAACTGAAAACTACTCACACTGAAAAATTACCCTTATCTTTGTAAAAGTTATTTCTCCTATATTTTCTGGATTAGTATTATGATTTATCTCTTAATATTGAAATCACAATTTAGCTTCTGTAAGAACCACGTGTGGTACATGTTTAACGCACATTTAAGATACAAATCCCAGGACTTTATTCCTCTGCTTGAGATTCTGAGCCCAGGCACCAGGCGTGCACTCGGGAACTGCCTCCTCGCAGGACACTCTGCGCTCTGAGCTTCGCGTTTTCTGATAGGAGGTGGGCACGGCACCGCCAGTCTGGACTGGCGGACACACTTACTTTCTCCTAAAGCAGTTTTTATTTTAGGTGTGGCCTGTGGTCATCTGCATCAGAATCATGAGAGATTTGAGGGAGATTGGTTTTAATTTACCTTTAAAGTGTATAAGGAAAGAAAATGCAAGATTGACTTTGAAGAAAGTTAGTACGTTCTCCGCGGTCTCACACATGAGATGTATGAAATTATACCCGTATTTCAATCTGAACAATTTTTCTAATGAGGAATCTCTGGACTCTACAAAGAAAGTCCACGTGTCCATACACAGTGCAGATGGGGCAATGTTCTCCCTGGTCTCATTGGTGAGCAAGGAGACAGGGGCACCATAACCGATGTATAGAGCTGGACCACCAACTGTCCCCAAAGAACACATACCCATGCTTCCAGACCACGTGGCAAACTAAGCTCTCTCAGAAAGTTTGTTTCTCACACCCAGAGTGCCTTTACCTCTCCATCCTGTTCTAAGAGTTTAGCTATTAATTGTTAAGTGGAATGAACCCGCCATCAGAGTCCACAAGACTGCTTCTTGGTAAATATCAGCCATAGCCTACATTTAAAACGTTTAACTAAATGTTTACATTTTCTTCCTAAAGGCTCACCTGGGAACGTTTTTCTCCATCCATAATTTTGTATCTGAGGTTCAAAAATGTAGAGATCAGATCATCCTATGTTGCCTGGCGATATATTATCAAGTCTGCAAGAGCATGTTGCCAACGCCAACCAAATGCCACTATATGTTTAATCCCCGAGACGTATTTAAGGTTTGTTTTGAAATTAGTTCTCTAGCTTATTTTTAACATTTAGACTGAGATGTAATTTGCTGCACTGAGTCTCTGTCACCTTGCCTCTCTCCCTTTCTCCCTGTTGGTCCCCTCCACATTAGATCACTAGAAGGTATAAAAAATGAAACTCACGTTAGCAACTTGTACCATGGGTCCCTTGAAAAGAATTGTTCAAATAATCTGAAGCAGAGGATCCAATAACAAAACCACTCAGGCTGTTAGAGTACAAGCTGGGGTCATGGGCAAGAGAAATGACAAGGCCATAACTTAGGCTTGGGTTGACTTTGGTTAGGGTGTTTTATGGTGGCTGTGAAGGAGCGAGCGTGAGTGAGAAGCAGTGCTGGTTTTGCCAGCAGCTGCGATTAAATAATTTTCAAACTTCACTGTTAAGAAAAAGAAAATTGTATGCAGTCATAGTAGTGCCTGCCATCTCAGCACTCAGACAGAGGCAGGCAGGTCTCTGTGAGTTCTACATAGAAAATGCAGGCAAGGTTCTTTAACCAGAGTCCCTCACTGTCACCCAGGCTGGCAGCATTTGCCAGGCTGCGGTCGATCCTGACGAGCCTTTCTTACACGAACCTGAGACATTCCCAAATCTCCCACTAAGAGCCATTCTGTGCCAATTTTCCTTGGCTTTAACCTGCCCATCCCGTTCAGATTGTCACGTACAGAAACGGATAATTCTTAATTTGGATAGTTGCTTCTCTTTTTATAAAACATACACCCTCAAGCCTTGAGCTTTTATTTTGCGCCAACTCTCCAGTGTTTATCGTACGTTATTTTTTGATCTCCCACAGCTTCTGCTGGGACTGATGCAAGCCGACAAGAGCATCATTAACTCCAAAGGTATGGTTGCTCTGCTCTTAGTTCATGAAGCCTGCCGAGTGTTCCATGATCGTTTAATTGAACCCAGTGAGAAAATCCATTTCTACCAGCTTCTCTCAACGGAACTCCAGAACCATCTGCAGGTACATTCTTAAACATGTTTCAAGTGGAATTTTGCGCGCGCACACACACAAAAAAATGTTTTATGAAAGTTCTCAAATGTCTCTAGAATTAATGAAAGCAATTTTATCTTCTTAAGAATTCCGCTCTTTGTTTTGTTTTGCTTTGGTTTTGTTGTTGTTGTTTGAGACAGGGTTTCTCTGTTGTATGTAACTCTGGCTGTCCTGGATCTCACTCTGTAGACCACCGAGATCCACCTGTCTCTGCTTCCCAAGTGCTGGGATTAAAGTTGTGTGCCACCACCGCCCAGCATGAATTCTATTCTTGTGCTGTGTTTGAGAAGTAACCCTGGGAAGACTGCTCTTTCTTGGGGAGAGGTGGGGGTGGGAGTAGGGGGTGGGGGGGTAGGTCTGGGGGAGAGGGAAGATGGGGGGAGCTGGGAGGAGTGAAGGGAGGGGAGAAAGGGTGTTAGAATGTATTACATGAGAGAAGAAAAAAATGTAATTAAATTAAAAAAGATGCAACTCAAAGAAGGAGGAGGAGGAGAAGTCCATTCTTTACTTGAAGATGTCTGCGAGCAGAGCTTGAGATGTGAGGGAAGTGGTCAAGTCTTGATTTCTCTGTTCGTGATGCTGTCCTCTCAGAACGTCCGTCAAAGCTGCTCCTTTCTCCCAAGACCAGCAGAACCGGCCGCTGGGGATGCCCAGACTCCTCACCTCTCTCCACCCCTTTGGCCTTTAGCTTCCCTTCTGTCTGTTTTAATGAGGGTCACAGAGAAAAGCATAATCAACTGACTTGAACTGAGTTTTGTGGCTCAGTGGGCAGTGAGTCAACCCTCTTCACTGCGCCAGCCTGAGACATCCGTGGTGGATGCTAAGGGCAGAGCTGAGCAGAAGTGAGACAGAATTATAGAACACAAACCTCACCCACAAAGTTCTATCTAATATAAACATGCTTGCAAACAAATACATGTAAGTATGCCCCTGTACATGACTATGCAAATGTGCATATGTATATGTATAAGTCTGAGATAATTACAAATTCATAAAGATTTTCAAAATTCTTACATTCACATTGCTGTATTCTCCTCATTCAAATTATCTGCCTTCTAATCTAGACTCATCTTAATATTATCATTCATGCTGACCCATATCCTTCCATCCTTTTTAAAGTCTGTTAAAATATGTTGCCGTTTAGGGCCCCAACACAACACAACGCCTTTCCCGTCTCCACGTCCACCAGCCTCCCTCCTCCCATCAGCTGTCTCGAATCTCCCAAAGCTCGCCCCAGAATTGCGGCTCTTCCTTTGCTTCCCCGGAGCTGACACTGGGCTGTGCCTCTGAGTCGTCTCTTCCCTAGCATCCCTCGCAGGGATACCGAATTTCCAGCTCTTCTGTCCTTATCTTCCCTAACAGCCCAAGAGGCAGTGGAACACAGAGATTTTAAACCCAGCCTCTGCCT